>OX344725.1:6570979-7261385 GCA_947034835.1 Ballota nigra
CCAACTGGATCACGTCCACACTTTTCACCTCTTCATCCTTCAATTTCTTCACTTTATCCCTATCAAGAGAATCAAGATCATAACGCTCATGGGTTAAATTATTAAGTGAATGATTATAAAATTCATGAATATGAGAAGGATTAGGGATAGGAGGTGTGTCTTCAACACTAGGATCAATTGCATCCATGCAATACAAACTCCCATCCTCCTTCGGGTGCTTCATGGCTTCATATAGGGAGATCTTCACTTCTTGATCATCGACTTTCAACGTAATCTTCTCATTTGCCACGTCTAGCACCATCCCCGCCGTAGCTAAGAACGGTCTTCCCAAGATTAGGGGCACGTGCTCATCTTCCTCCATCTCTAGGACTACAAAGTCGGCTGGAAAAATGTGATCTCCAACTCTCACTAAGACGTCTTCAACCACCCCTTGCGGTCTCGTGATGGACCTATCAGCAAGCTGGAGCGTCATCATCGTGGGTTGAAGTTCACAACCTTCCAACTTCTTGAAAAGCGACAACGGCATCAGATTTATGCTCGCCCCGAGGTCGCACAACGCTCCCTTCTTGATCCCGTTCCCAATATCACAAAGAATGGTGAAGCTCCCGGGATCCTTCAGCTTTGGAGGAAGCGCCTTGTACACTAACGCACTCACCTCGTGGTTCAACTGCACCAACTTCGGCTCATCCACTCGCCGCTTTTTCGCGATCAAGTCCTTCAAAAACTTTGCATAGTTGGGCATCTGTTCCAAAGCATCATAAAAAGGGATATTAATATACAATTGTTTAAACACATCAAGGAACTTAGCGAATTTCTCATCAAGCTTCTTTTTCATGAAGCGTTGTGGATATGGGACGGGTATCACAGATTTTGGTACCCCCCATTCATCTTTCTCGGTCTCTTTCACTTTCTCCCTTGCTTCCTTTGCCTTCTTCCACTTAGGAACTCTCTCACCCTTCTCAATGTCTTCTTCTTCAAGCTCTTTGCTCGCTTGAGTGCTTTCACCCTCAACCTTCTTCTCAATCCCTTCACTTTCAATCTCATCTCTATCTTGGGGCGTCTCAGAATCAGCAGGCATCTGAGGACCTTCATAGTTGGGAACCGTCTATTATTCTCTTGTTGAGTTCTAGTCCACTCAACGTTCATCTTCTGGAGCTCTTGATCACGTTGATCACCCTTTTTATGCAACTCTTTCACATCGTACTCCAAGGATGACAACCTCTTACTTCCTTCCTCCACCTTCTGAAGGATCGCTCTCAACATCTCCTCGGTTGATGCACCGCCTTCTCCACCAGGAGGTTTAGACCCCGGATCAACACCCGGAGGAACTGTAATTCCCGCCTTTGGGTTAGCATATGAGAAATTCTCATTCTTCCTCCATGTGTTTTGAGGAGGCTGCTGGCCTCCTTGATACCCTTGTGTGTTCCTCCATTGATTTTGATGTGGCTGTGGGCCTGGAGGTACAAATGGTTGGCCATAAGGAGGTCTTCCATACTGATTTCCACCTTGGTAGCCATTCTGATTATAATACGGACCTCCCATGTAATTGGTTGCCTCTTGCTGTCCACTTGGCTGGTCTACTCTCTCATTCTCTGCTGCCTGCTCTCCAACCAAATTCTTCCCCAACTCGAGGTTGTTGATCTTTTCCATCATGGCCATCAACAGCCTTCTCGTTCCTTCACCTTCTTTCTCATCCACCTTACAAACTCTCTGAAACTCAGGATCCTCGTTCCATGCACCGGCATTCGTGACAATGTTGTTCATGATCTCTCTACATCTCTCTATCCCTTGGTTCAGAAAAGCTCCACTCGCACATGCATCTAAATGGGCTTGGCCATCCTTGCTGGCTCCACTATAGAAGAATGCCATCACATCTCCCTCATTGTACCCGTGTTGCGGACACTCTATCAACATGTTTGAGTATCTCTCCCACGCTTGGCGTAAATCCTCTCCTTGCTTCTGGCGGAAGGAAGAGATCTCAATTCTCGCTTTAATCGTTCTCGATGGAGGGTAGAATCGCTCGAGGAACAGACGCTCGAGCTCGGCCCATGTGGTTACACCTCCCCGTGGGAGCGTGTTGTCATACCACTCTTTAGCTATTCCCGTCAGTGAGAATGGGAACAGCCTAAGCCTCTTGGCATCTTCAGACATGCCATTATAATTGAATGTGGAGGCTATCATGAGAAAACTCCTCAGGTGAGTGTGAGGATTCTCCTTCCCGATCACCCCCTTGAACTGATTCTCGGTCAGCAGCTTAAGAATTCCCGGGAAAATCGAGAAGTTATTTGCCTCAACAGGAGGCAATGCTACTCCATCATAGTACCTTTGTGGCTGCACTGCAAACCTCCCTCTAATAGCCAGATTTTGATCTACGTTCTGTGGAACGTGTTGAGGATTAGCAGCTGGTACGGGTACTTGTTGGGGTGGTGGTGGTTGGTAACCAGGTGGTTGATTGTAAACTGGAGGTGGAGGATACGGGTATGGTGGGTAAGGATGCGGTGGGTATGGGTAGGGTGGATAGGGTAAGTTGTTTTGTGGTAGGTTAGGATGTGGGTGCGCAGGGTTGTTATGAGGATTTTGGACCATGTTATGAGCTGGGCTGTTTTGGTATTGCCATCAGTGCCGTCAACCCGGTTCAATGCCTGATTGAACTCATTCTCGGCATCCTCCAACTCATTAGTGATGTCCATCGGTTCTTTCCCTCCGACAGCGTTCATCCTTCGTAAGAAGGCTCGGTTTCTCCTTGCTATTGTCTCAGGATCTGCAGGTAACCTCTCTTCGCTTGTATTGCCTTGTGAGCGTGTTTTCATAAACCTGAAACACTAGCAGAAGGATCAAAACACAACTGCCGATTGTACGAAATAAATAAAAAAAACAGAAAAGAAAAAACACTCACTACTAACTACTAAGCTATTGACTTGAACCGAAAATACTAGCTTTTACTAGTAGCTTCCCCGCAAGAGTACGGGTTCACTGTAGTATGGGCAAGTATTGGGACCAAGTATTATCGAACCCAAGGGAAAGTGTGTATGCGAATATATCCCTGAAGATCTACGCGTCGTAGTTAATATGAGTGTATGTTTGGGGATTGAAAATTATTAAATCTAAACTATTCTACTCTACTAATGCAAAAGAAAAAAATGAGTTAATTATCTAAGGGTTTTGTCTCAAATATAAAAGGGTGATGCTCGGGATAGGAATTCCTACGTATACTAACGGAGTTGGTATGATAATTAAAATAACTGTGACGCGCCAGAAATAACCTAAGTAAAAGAATGCAAGGTGAAAGCTCAAGATTCTAAACCCTAATACTTTACCCTAACACTCGACTTCACTAATCCACTAACAAGTTAATAGATTGTGCTTAATTAATGAGACCCTAATTTAACTAAGGTGATGCGGTCGTCCTCCTTCGCTAAACTGGTAAATGAATTAACCCCTTCTAAACCCTCTCGTTAAGTCTACTCGTTGTTAAAGAGTGATGCGGTCGTCCTCTCCCTAACACTTTCGAACGAAATTTAAGAGTAAAGTTAAGATTGATTTTAAGAATTCATTAATTAAGAGAATTAAAACCTAACGTCACTAGTTACCCTAATTACATACCAACGTCCTACTTCTACGAGTTCATCCTATCCTAAGCATGCAAGGGTTCTAGCCTAACATGGTGGTTTGAATAATAAAAGCAATCACAAGAACAATAATCATATGCATAATTAAATTAACGAAAGAAATCAAGAATATAAACGAAAGAACAAATTAAAGTCTCTAAAGAAATCTATATAAATCTGAAAAGCTAGGGTTTATCGTCTCAAAGAATAAAGAAAGAAAGAATTAATCTAATACGTTCAAAAGAAATACTAAAACGAAGAATTCGTAAATTAAAACCTCGATTACAACGTATAAAACTCTTCCAATCTCCCTCCCAAGCTTTCTCCTCGCTCAAAATATGTAAAAATATGTGTTGGTATGTGGTGATATGTGAAAATATGCTTGGAAGGGGTATATATAGGCTTTGGGATGAATTTGGGCGATTTTGGGCCAAAAACACGCAAAAACGCTTGAGTGCAGGTGCAGCTCGAGCGCTAGCGCTCGAGCTTGGTGGTCGAGCGGGTCCGTTTTGGCCGATTCAAAGTCCTACGAACTCCTCTTTTCGCCCTCTATCCATCTATGAAAACCAAAGAGACAAATTAATAAGTTTATAAAAATGATACTCATTTGACTCCAAACACTCATCGAAAACACTCAAAACATGGGCAAATCGGGCACCAAAACATAACAATTTTACGCCTAATCAGCTATCTACAAGTCCTATTCAAAAGCATACAACGCTATCCCCGGCAACAGCGTCATTGACTTGAAGCGAATTACACTAACTTCTACTAGTCGCTTACCCGCAAGCGGACGGGTTCACTGTAGTATGAGTAAGTATAACGACCAAGTATATCGAACCCACGAGATGGGGTGTATGCGAACAGATCCCTGAAGATCTACGTGTCGTAGCTAATATGAGTGTAATATTTTTGGGTTTTTTGAAAGATTAATTAAAACAACTAAAATAAACTAATTATACTAACGAACTAAAGAAGACGAATTAACTGCGGGTTGTTTTCAAGTAAGAGATGGTGATGCTTAGGATCAGAATCCCTACGTATACTAACGGAGCAGGTACATAATTAAAATAACTGTGACGCGCCAGAAATAACCTAAGTACAAGAATGCAAGACGAAAGCTCAAGATTTTAAACCCTAATACTTTATCCTAACACTCGACTTCACTAATCTACTAACAAGTTAATAGACTGTGCTTAATTAATGAAACCCTAATTTAACTAAGGTGATGCGGTCGTCCTCCTTCGCTAAACCGGTAGATGAATTAACCCTTTCTAAACCCTCTAGTTAAGTCTACTCGTTGTTAAAGAGTGATACGGTCGTCCTCTCTCTAACACTTTTCGAACAAAATTCAAAAGCAAAGTTAAGATTAATTTTAAGCATTCATTAATCAAGAGAATTAAAACCTAACGTCACAAGTTACCCTAATTACGTACCCACAACCTACTTCTACGAGTTCATCCTACCCCAAGCATGCAAGGGTTTTAGCTAGACATAGGTTTAACGTAAATAACAGAAATTAAGTAAGTAACGAACATAAACATGATAAATAAGACGAAGAAGAGATGAAACGTAAACTAGGGTTTTCCGAAATAAAAGAATAAACTTGAAATTAACTCAATAAAAGAAATCTCAGCATGTTCAACACGAAATATAAAGAAAAGAAACTCAAAAGTAAAATCGTAATTCGAATTCGTAATGAAAACCTCAAAAACCGTAAAAGTAAACTTGCTCGTCTCTTCTCCTCTTCCTCTCTCTCAAAACTCAGTCTCTAAACGTAGTATGGTATCAAGTCCTTCTAAAAAACGTGTTCGGAAGGGGTATATATAAGCAACGGGTCGAATCAGGAGTTAATGGGCCAAAAACGCGACAGGTCGTGCACTTACTCGTGCACTAGGTGCACGAGCAAAACCAACTCGAGCACCCCATTCTTCCCGAGAGCAAAAAGTGCTCGACCGTACGTGGTCGTGCACTAGTGCACGACTGGATTCCACTCGAGCACCCTGCTCGACCGACTCGAGCACTAAGTGCTCGACTTGCATCTCTCGTGCGCTATACTCGACCTGCTCGAGCACTAGTGCTCGAGCTCTTCTAGCTTGTGCACTCCAATGATACTTTTGCTCCCTCGAACTAGTACTTTTCGTATTTCTTCGATATCTTCTCATCCGGGCGTCCATTTGAGTCGATTCAAAGTTCTACGAACTCCTCTTTTTGCCCTCTATCCATCTATGAGCATCAAAGAGACAAATTCATTAGTTTATGAAAATGATACTCAAATGACTCTAAATACTCATAAAAAACACTCAAAACTAGGGCATTTCGAGTGACGAATCATGACAATTTCACACCTAATCAGAGGATCCATTTTTTAAATATGCATTATTCTACGGATCCTAGATCCGTAAAATATTTCTTATAACAATTTGCGATAAAAATATGATTGAAAAACCATGATAGATACTCCCTTCATCTCAATTTAGACGCATCATTTAAAGATTCATCCCAAATAGATGCACCATTTCTTAAAAAGAAATAATTTTATCACTTTAAACTATAATTTTCAAACATTTCAAAACTTTATCACGTGTTATTACTTTTTTTCGTACTAACTCAATTTCAAAAATAAATCCGTGTCAAAAAGCAATTCATTCCTATTAAAAACCTATGTAATCTCTTTTAATACTCATAAACTACTCTCTCTGTCCACTAATCTTTTACCCAACCATTTTTTTTGGGTAAATTGCAAGGATGGTCCCATGAGAATTTGTACTTGACAGATTTGGTCTCATGTTCTTTTTTGGTCCCATTTTTGGCAGAAAATGTCTCATCCGTTAAATATTTTACAGTTTTCAATGGAATACTGGATGGAAAAACCTTTTCAACTTGATTTTTGGAGGGAAATAGGTCAGTTTTTGCTATTAACAATCATTTCAATGTAAAATGCAAGTATGGAGGCGATTCTGCAACTTTAGTTCGTAGTGTTTTAAGAAGTTGGAAATTAATTATTTTTAAGTTGGGAATTATACGCGCGAGTTTTTGGCAGAAAACTAACGGGCATATGGGCCTCATGCTCGTTAATCCGTTATTTTTTTACGGAAAAATCGTACGGGACTATTTGCGCTAAAAAAAGGACCAAATTCATGAGGACCAATTCTTATGGGACCATTTCTGCAATTCCCCCCCCCCCCCCCCCCCCCCCTTTTTTGGATTGTCCACCAATCTTTTTCTCATTCTCTTTATGGAAATAAACAACATTCATAAATAATTAGATGTGTCCCACAATATTCTTATTTTATCTACTTTTTCAATAAAATACTATTTTTAATTAAATCTTATGTCCAACAATAAACAAGTAAAACGTTGATGGACGTAGGAAGTATCAAATTAAATTTTGTGTAATCAAGAAATATTGTATTTAAACTGAAAAGAAGTAATAAACTTGTTGTATGTATTAGACCACAAACTTTTAAAATATAGCAATCAACATATACTTGAGTAAGTTTCTTGTGCACTTGGTGCACGGTGCAATCACTTAACAATTTAGGTTGTTTACACTGAAAAAGTGTGAGTTAATTACACTGTAAAATTTTACCCACTCCTTTCAATGTAATCATCCCACACTTAGAGATGACAATATTAACCCAGCTCGTCCCGACCCGCCCTAGTCCGCTTTGTTTGGGTCACCTGCTCTGTGCCCTGTAATGGAATGGGGCGGGTTATTGTATCACTCAAGGCCCGTGGGTCGGACTCGTGCCCCGTTGTAAATATTAAATTATATATATATATATTATGAATAATTCTCTTATGCACTTGGTGTATGGTGTACCCACTCAACAGTTGAGATTGTTTACACAGAAAAGTATGATTTGATTACACTGAAAAGTTTACACTAAAAACGGATTTGCAGTGTAAACTTTTCAGTATAATCTAACCACAGTTTTCAGCATAATCAACCTATATTTTTCAATGTAAACAACCTCAACTGTTGAGTGAATGCACAATGCACCAAATGCATATGAGAGTGTCCCATATATTATATAAATATTATACAATATATATATATATATATATATATATATATTGTTGATTATCTTAATTCGAATGACTAGATTAGCGGTTGTTTAATCTATAGAAAGATCACCAAACAAAATGAAATGAAAGGCTAAACACTAATATAATTATGGAAGAAGAGTATGTATAGAGTGAAATTGGTTTATATATGAATCATCGAAGGGTATTAGTTGTTTTCACTGAAGAGTATTAATTGTTTTTATTGAAGAGTATTATTGATTTACACTGAAGAGTCTTAGTTCATTTTCACCGAACAACTAAGACTCTTTAGTGTAAATCAGTAATACTCTTTAGTAAAAACAACTAATACTCTTCAGTGAAAACAACTAATACCCTTCACGGATTTATGTATAAACTAGTTTCACTCTATACTTTGTCATGGAAGAAATTTCAGCAAGCATAAGGTTGTTTTTCTCTAATTTTTCTTATCTTATTCTTTTGGTAATAGGGGGTATTTATACATATAGAAATAAGCATGAGGTGTCATGCCACTAATCATCTACTCTACATTTTTTACAAGTGTTACAATATATACTTGTCCTACTCTTAAGCTAGAATATTTAAACAAATGACAAGTGTAAATACACTTGTTACAATATTAATATGATGCTTAAAAGTGTATTTGAGTGGGTATAACTAGTGGTGATTAGTTGCTCGCTCAAACATCTTTTCTGGTATAAATCCTTTCTCAGTTGTCATCTTCTCATTCATTTGCTCGCCATGAGTGCATCGTGTGGGTTATTTGAGTGATCTTCCTTTTAATTGCTCGTCGGCTTTACTCCTAATCTGTAATTGTTTTGCATACAACACATTTAAACATATTTGTTAATTCTGTTTAGTTGTTCTCCTATCAACATATGTATATAAATATAACATACTTTTCGTATCTATAAATATATATATAATATATAAATAATAATAATTCAACTTTATAAATATTTTTTATATTATATATTTAGAATTAATTATATTTTATTTTTAAAATAACAAAAATTCTATCTAAACCAGGTCGCCCCGCTCTCCCTATGACTAGGGGTGGGCATCGGGTTTAGGGTACCCGAACCAAACCTGGAAAAATTACCCGATCGGTTCGGGTAATTTTCTTGAAATTTCGGGTTTCGGGTAACCCGAACCTTAAACTTCGGGTTCGGGATCGGTTATTGTAACATAACCCGAATCTCCCGATCGGATACCCGAATTTTTAATTTTTAATTTTTAAAAATTTTAATATTATATTTTAGTGTTGGGTTATGTTATCTATGTACACATGACATAATTTATAATAAACTACAATGATTATAGACATTTGATTCAATGCACACATGACATAATCTAACATGTTTGTGATTGATTCTTATATTAATTAATTAAAAAAATAAAAATTAGATAGCTTTTCGGGAATTTCGGGTACCCGATCTAATTCGGGTTCGGGTAGCATAATATTCTACCCGAAATTCGGGTCCCGAACTCGAGAAACCCGAACCGATGCCCACCCGTACCTATGACCTGTCCTGCGATCCGCGCGGGTTAGACCGCCCCACCCCGTTTAAAGAATGGGTCGGGTCTGGGTATCTAAGTACCCACCCTACCCCAGCCTATTGTCATCTCTATCCACACTTTTTAATGTAAACAATTTCGATTGTTGAGTGAGTGCACCATACATCAGGTACATATTAAACCTTGGCCATATATTATGTTGATGCCTTTCTAATAATAATTAATGTTATTCAAAGGAAGTATTTAATATGAATTATATTCATCTCAAGCTCAAATCACATATAAGATTTTCTAATACAATAATTTTTACTTTAATATCATTGGATATAAACATACTAGTTCAATAAAATAATTTTAGTTACACCTCAATACACCATTTTTACAACTGATATACAAATTTTCAACCAAACATTCGTGTTTTTTTTGGGGGTTTAAACATGTATACTTTAAATGTATTAATATTATTCAACATATAACTTAAAATTTTTTAATTATATAAACTAATCTTTTCTATATGAAGTAATATTTTTCTGTTCTTTTTGTCATAATTCACACTAAATTTACCTTTGATATGCAAAAACTTCAAATGATAATATTTTTCAAGATTAAATTATAATTATAATAGTGAAAATAAAAATACTCGAGTGGTGAAATGCTCCATTAGACCAAATAAAGCTAGTGTTTCCGCAAGTCAAAAAAAAATTTGAAAGAAAATTATAAAATAGAAAGCAACAAAGAGAATGCACATATGAATGAGGTCAGTTTTACTTTCAAATTCAAGTTAGTAAATATGTGGTTATACAAATCTAATTTTACCTTCAAATTCATCTGACTTCATAACTCACTCTATAACCCTCGACAACAACTACCTTTTCTGCCTTTCCAAAATTCACCTTGTCAACTACTAAACTGAGATTTGACAAAGCAGCAAGTGAGACGACTTTGAATACGGTGTGCAGCAACTGAGCCCATTTATCGCGTGGAATCTGATTTAACCTGCGGTGTCTCAAAAATTAAGACCAAAATCATTTTTGATAATTTGATACGAAAACTGTACTTCTCCTCACCTTATCAAGCTTTTCAAGGAAAATGAGCTCAACTTCTCTACGAAGATTTTCCATATCCAGAGCGTAGTCGTTAGAATTATCATCAACGATCAATTGTTGCAGTTGTTGCCTCATTCTCCCAAATTCAATATCCAGTTCACACTTGTCCTTGAAAACAATAGCATTGGCGGGCTTTAGCAATAATAAATTCTTCACTGCATACAGGGCCTGCAAAACTTAAAGCAGAAAACATACATGAAAGAAAGAGAGGGAGGGAGGGAGAGGGGGTGGGGGTGGGGGGAGAAAGAGAGAGACCTTTTCCTGGAGATCTAGGTCCGGAGATGCCATTAGATCAACCACGGATTTTAACAAAATTTGATTGCTGAAGAAAGGCAACTGTTCCATGTCATTTCTTCTCTCCAACTGAGACTCGACAAGATCAGCCAAGAGATACACAGATTTCCTACGTAATCTGATATCAACACTGGAATTGCTTAGTATTTTCTGCAAGACAACGCGTAACAAGTTAATGCTTCAGTAACTCAAAACTGCTGTATAATGCTTCAGTATTTCATCAAATCACCTCGAGCATCAATTCTCCAGCTTCCCTATAGAATAAATGTTGTCCCTCTCGATTATTTCTTATCAAGGCTGAAATAGCATACATTGCTTTTGTGGCTTCTTCAAAGAATTCAGAGTGCACCATTTCCATCAACTTTGCTAATGTCCCAAGCTCCAAAATCTGATATCAACATATTTTAATGTGCAATCAATAGGTCATGTGACTCCCTTCATACAGAAACTATGATTGATATTCTGGAGGAAAAATAAAAGATCTAAATCAAATGAAAAACTCGAAAATTGAATAGGAGGAAAAGGTAAAAACAAACCTGGTTCTGGACAAGTGGATTATTCTGGCTGGCTTTGCCAAGAATCCATGCAGAAATAGCTCTTATTTCTGGATTTGGATAGTTCAGTTCCTTTATGACTGCTGTGAGCCCTCCAAGTTTGTGCATATCTGGCAGTTAAACAAGATCCTTATGGTGATTTTTTTTTTTGCACAAAACTGTTGCGCGTTATTTCCAGTTGTAACTTCTTAAAATAAATACAGAAAAAACGAATCGAAAAGGCAAAATGGCAAGACTTGATCACCGATTACATCACGTTTCATATGTTTCCCTGATATCTTGTGAAACTGTAAAATTTATGCCTCCAAAAGATACCATCTCATTTTAAGGAGTGATTTAGCACCACTAATCTTCAATGGGGGAGAATTTGTGAAGATGCTTAATTAAAGTCTCATTTCTTCAACACCATCTAAAGTGTTATATCGTGTCAAATAGGATACAAATTTTCTGCAATAATACATTTTAAATAGTTTCTTTAGCAAAAACTCAAGACACATATCTGGTAAGACCAAACATAATTTCAATATTAATAAAGAGACTTGTCAAGCTTAGAACTAAATTCTAGCAACAGAGCTAAAAATAATGTTATCGCTTGAGCGAAATATGTACCTGCAACTTTACCTGATAAAACAAAGACATTAAAAAGTCGGTAAACCTGACGTACAAAATATTTTGTCCTAGCACCCACAATAGTCATTTTTTCTTTATTATTATTCTTTTAAATTGATTTGTATCTATGCAAGCTAGGTTCTTTGCCATCTTAGAAAACAACATTTCTTCCTTTCTTTGCTCTAATAAGCATTTAATCCCCAACAGTTTGTCGTAATACGGTCTAACTCTTCATGTCCAATTATCCAAGGAGATAGTGATGACAGGTTATGGTTTCACAATAGTGATACTAGTCTTAGGTTGCGGTATTATTTACTGAATGTTTCTTTATATACACATATTATAATTCTAGCGACTTGCAATATTTAGGATTCAGCGACTTGTCAGTTAAAATCGAAGTCATTATTAGTGCAAATTTGTTTTAAAATAAGTTCAAAGAATTTAACCACCTATTCACACTTCTATAGAAAGTATAGATTATTCTTAAACCAACACCCTAATATCAATATCAAGCTAATTCATAAAATGTAAGTACGCTAACTTCCTTGATGTTGTATTAGTCATTCAGCACAATAAAAAATTCAGTAATTTCCTAAAACTGCAATAGTACAGTTGTTTAACGTCTTCTAGGATCTATTAGCTTATCCTCATACTAAATTTACAAACAACGAGAATTTACAAACCTCAACTTAACCCAGTATTTTTAATGATATGAATGTCTTTTAAAATCAACAAAATGCACAGTGGTGATGATTCTGTACATATATCAGTGGCTGAGGGAGGTTCACTACACATACCATTTGCATTGTCTATTGGCTCAACAAGTATCAGAAGTTCCTGAAGCGCACGATGGCGATCCTCCAAAGACAGAGACAAATTGTTTAAATCGTCGATTGCAATTTTCATCAATTTTGCATCTGATGGTGTCTTTAATTTCTCCATCAGTTCCTGATTAAGCAAGCAAAAAGCAATAGCATTAGATCTGCAGAATTAAAATCAGAACATAGGATATGATCAGTCTTACCAAAAAACCAATACAAAAGAAGGTCCCTACAAGAAGAAATGACACAGCAGCCCTATACAGACATATGTTGACTGAAAACATGCACCAGCTCAGCAGATTACTCATAAAGTGTAAACTACATGATGTGCAGATGAGTATGGTTACATAAAATCTACTTCAAGGTATGAAAAAGCTTTTTATATGTGTGAGATAAAAAGTAGATCTAAATAAGCTAAAAGATGCTATACCAGCAACAACAAAATGATAAAATGCTGTAAAACCCTTACAGATCGGAAATACAGGAGCTGGACAGAAGAAAGTTCGTGCAGAACCAAAAAAGGGATCCCTTATGTGTAAAGTTTAGTAATGGAGTTCTAGAGGCAAATGCATCTTGAAATGCACTTAGAGGGATGAAGCTAACTTAGGATCTTCATAGAATAAACGACACGTCCTAGCACTTGGGTGATAAGTTTAATGAGTTACGGCTGTTGCACACACAATAAACATATTGATATAATGCTGAAAAGGGTTATTGAAAAGGAATAACCGGAATTGGAGAAAATGAAGCTCCAGAAAGAAACTACTGCAGTATATATGAAAAGCTCTGATGAAGCTTGCAGTAAATACTACTCCCTCCGTCCCAGGATGTTTTTATACACTTGGGTTTGGCACATTTTTTAAGAAAAATGGGAGTATGTGAGTGTGGAGTTGAATAAAATAATGATAACTTTATGCTTTATTGACATTTGTGAGAGAGAGTTATTTCCTTTTTTGGGGTGTGAACAAAATCTTGAGACGTCCATTTAAGACAAGTGTGAACAAAATCTTGGGACGGGGGGGGTATAACACAACATTAATTCCATGCCAAATAATAAACTCATACAGGACTTTAACAGGAGAACATTACACCATACCTTTATTTCCATCTGGCGTTCCTTCAGTTCTTCAGGTGACAGGCGCTGGATGTCTACTGCAGCTTGTTTTAACTTTTCAGGATCTGAATGGCCTAGCTCAATATAAAAGCAAGAAAATATTCTTATTTACCAAGGCATAACAGTTCAAACTTTCTCCCTACCACAAAGTTGAACAGAAATCTAGAAGAACAATCCATTCCACCAAGTATACTTCATTACTGTGTCATACATTAAATTCACGTAACAGACATATTTTCTGCACTCAACAAAAATCTCAGAAGCTATCTAGTTAGATAATAGTACCGCAACATGTTGTAAACGGCATAATTCATAAAGCAAAATTATGCAGCTTCCTGATCCCACATTCAGAACACAAGAAGATCAAATGAAGCACCAATGCACAATATAAAAGGTTCTTGTAACTTAGCTATCAGAAAATGGTGCCACGAGATTCAACATAACACGTCACTAACAGTCGGTTCGGTTCTACAGGACATGGAAAAACGAAGCGCTCGTCTTTTATGTGTGTGCCGGTATGTGTCAAATAAACTCTGCAGTTGCCTTCTATGGGAATGGAATACTATTGAAGAAAAAAAAGTCTAAATACATAAAAATCCATAGACGAACTTTTTATCTCCAATATGGTTTCCCAGGAAATTTATGATATGTTTTTCAAATTATCTGTGGTATGAGGCGTATCAGAGCACTCAAACAAAATTTAAATATAAACAATCAATCAAACACTTTATATCACGGAGCAGTAGCAAAGCGAACCTTAAAACCTATCTAATACGATTTTCGAATGCTAATCCAGACCGTAGAACTTCAAAGAAGACTACTTAAATTCCAGAATAAAAACAAAGACAAGCTTCACGCGATATAACTGAGAGATGGAGAAATTACCAATAGTCCATTGCAGCATTCCTTCTAGGGAAGAGAAACCACCGTCCAATTGTGGTTCGTCGTCCTCCCCATCCTGAACAGTACGGTCGCTTAAATCAGTATTTTTCAAACTCAAGGGATCCCCATCCTCTTTCCCCGTGGACCAAAATGACCCTACCGACGTCGATTTATTTACGCGCTCACCACCAGCAACCGCCGCGAGTAACACCAGCAACGCCGCCGCCGCCGCCGCCGCCGTTGAGAATGAATTGTTTCGCCGCCCCATCTCTGCTAATCTGTCTTCAATTACAAGTACTTAATCTAATTCAGAATTTTTTTTCCTCCAGTTTGACTTAATAGTGAAGGAGAGTGACATATATTCCCGATTTCTTTCTAACTAGCAAATGCCACAAAAAAAAAAAAAAAAAAAATTTAATGAAAATAATTATAACTAATCAATAAATTAATAATTTCTTAATTAAAAAATATTCATGCTCCTATTGGTAATTTGAGAATAACATATCTAGCCATGTAATTATATTTAATTGTAAATTAAATTATAATTTTTTCGCATATTACAATCTAATCGAAACTTTTGAATCTTTGTAAATAAAACCTCAATTTAATATTTAGTTGCAACTTGAAACAATAAAAAAAATTACTGTTCGAAAATGATGTTTCACCTGTCCGACAATGAATAAGTAATCGTGTTGATATGTTTAGATTGGTTCGGATGACAACAGATAATTAATCATTACATTCGAGCCGATTGAAAACAATCTTTTAGTTGGAATTGCTAACAAATTTTAAATTGGGGTTTTGTTTGTAATGATTTAAAATTTTAAATTAAATTGCAATTTGTGGAAATGTAGTAATTTTATTTGCAATTAATCTTTATATTTATGTAGATAGCTTTAAAGTATTATTATTATTATTATTAATATTATTACTATTATTGTTGTTGTTGTAGTTGTTTTTGTTTTATTGCGGGGGGTGTTGATTTTCATTCTAGTTTTGGATCAAGTTTGACGCTTGAGCCGGATATTAAATTAGCTCAGGTTATCTACACGGACAATTTTGCTATCTCTGTCCCTGAAAAATAGTCTTTTTTTTTTTTACGTGGTTTAAGGGTATTATGGGGTTTTTTTTAGTCAACTTTTTAATAAAATAATGGTTTATAGAAAATATACAAAACAAACTTTCCATTAAATATCATTTTATTAAAAATTAAACCTAAAAAAACTCCATAATACTCTCTGAAATATTGCATTAAACCACATGCAAGAAGAAGAAGAAGAGGGGAGAAGCTATTGTTGGGAAAATAGGGGTGCCCGGAATCTATTCAGGATGAAATTTAAATACGAATTTAAATACAATTATTACTAGCATGATTTAATCCTAATTAATTCAAATAATAATTCCAACAACTAATTTATCATCATGCATGTTGAATTAATTCACATAAAATCTAGGCGGAATAAACAAGAATTTATGTGACTTACGTACCTCTTGTAGACTTGGTCTTTGAATAAACGGGACAACCACTATCACGCTTTATCAACCCAAAAACCTTCTCAAGTATTTCCCTTTCACCTTACTTGATCACCGGTGGGAGATGCTTTCAAGTAATTTAAATAACTAAGGAAAAAGAAAAATATTTATGCTCTTGATTTTTCCAACACATGGAATTATGTACTTGGGGATGAAATAATCATCCCCTATTTATAATATGAGGGGGCCGAAAATTAGAGCATATTTGGGCTTGGAGAAAATCTTTTCTTAGACTCTAAGAAATCTTAAATATATCTCATATATTCTTTTCTCCAAAATAAAATATTCCACAAAAATCTCACCCTTCATATTAACTTGTAAATTTTGAAAATTTCAATTAGAAATCCTAAGATTTGGATCTTCTTGAATATATGAGATAATCTTGTATTTCAAGAATACATATCTTCCATAACATCTTTCCAAGAAAATCAACAAAATCTTATTTCTTCTTGACATCATATTTTCGAAAATTAGGGAAAAAATCAGCATATTATTTTCTTTTTATTTTAATCACCTTATCATTATTGGGCTACTTAATGGGCTACTTGAGGGGCCTTTGAGGAGAATTAAGATTGGACCTCCTAATGGACTTCTGAATTTCAATATTGAGCCTCAATATAATTCAATCCATTAATATTAATTATTACCACTAATAAATTAATATTGCACTATCCATCTTAATCCATATTACGATAATATGGGCTCCCGGTTATTATTTCCCGCGTTTAAAATTATCAAGTCCATTAATTAATTAAGCTTCTGAATAGCTCTAAATTAATTAATATATTTCACCTTGGAGTAAAGACAGCTCAACATTATTATCCGTACCGAAGAAACTAATTCTCCACTTGCAAGATTTGGTACGATAAAACTTCTGAGCCCACCAAGGGGACTAATCACACGAGCCGTACTCGCACGCGTTTCTCCGTATTAAATCTTAGCAACCGTCGTATGATTAATATTACTGCCCAAAGCACAAGGTTCGAAGTCACAATGATTCTCACCCAACATGAATCAAAGCAGTAACCATTAAGCACACACGGTCCTATTTAAGTGACGGAGATTAAGAAATCAACAACCACTGAGGTCTAATTCTTCACATTTCAGAACAAAAGAATTTATCCTCACTGTAGGTCCTCTTCAACACATACTAAATGTGTTAGTGCAATCTCTTAGTCAAGACAGACCAATCTGAGACTTACACATCGACCTTTCACGGCGGATTGTTCAATTCCACCTAGGTCGTGAAAATGAACGTTTAGTTACAAGGAAACCGTTAATGTTATCTTCCGTGATCGGGTATCACCACATTAACTACAATGTAACTAGTACTATTATGAACTGTTTGCAATAAATATTCAACATTCAATCATATCTAAAGCATATGCGATAAAAGAATTATTCTCATAAACAAGTGTTTGATACACGAGTTATACAAAGTAAAAGCATACTTTCACGTATAACTCCAACAGCTATGTCGCACGGGTACGGAGGTGTAAGTGCGGCACAATATATTATGATTTGGAGATATGATTTTCTAAAAAAATTAGGGTGTAATTCATTAAATATATATCTATTTATTTATATTTCATTATATATAACACTAGTGATGTATTCACCCGTGCATTGCACGGAAGCTAGTTTTATCCGTATATTAAAGAAAGGGATTAAAGATTTGTAAGCCCAGTAACTTTGCTCAAATTTGAATTTGGTCAACAACGAATACATGTTTTGAAATTGGTCCTTTAAGTTTGAATTTCTTTTGAAATCGGTCCTTTGACCTGCTAACGATTTGGACCAATTACAAATCTTTAATCCCTTAAAGAAATTTCAACCATTTGTTTGAATGATAAAAATCATACTACTGCACTATATTTTTCAATATACATTCTCACAATATATCATAATTTGGTGAACAAATTATTATGCATAATATTAAAAATTAATTTTTTTTCTAATTCTACACTTTCTAACCTCTTTTTTTAAGAGATGTATTTTCTTTTAACTCAGTTATAACACAATAATCAATAGACTATACATGTAAAACACATTTCTAAAATATCAAAATAATAAAATTACTACATCATACTTAAAAACCATAGCTTTTACTCTTTCACGTAAATAAGCTAATAGATCAAAATAAAACCAAAAAAGTAAATAACAATTCAAAATATCTAAACATTTCAAAACACTTCTTGATACGCAATATGTTTCGGTGTGTTATACTCAAGACGATCATTATCACATAACATAATTTTCAAGTCATGGAGATTGGTAACCCTCGAAACTGCAACATAAAGTTGTTCATGACCAAACACTGGTTTCCTAAGAAATACCCAAACATAGTTAAAAGATTGTCCCTATCTTTTATTTATCGACATAGCATACAAAACAATCAATGAAAATGGTCTCCGTGTAAACTTGAAAGGTAACCTAGGATCAGAAGGTATCAGCGACAATCACGACATCAATGCTAGTTCTCAAGCACTATTACCAGTTACAACTTTAGCTTCAATTACGATGTCAGTTATCCTAGTGATTACCATCCTATATATATATATATATAAAAAAAATCATAATTTTAATTTTTTTAAAAATGGTAAATAATAAAAGTTTTATACTATAATTACATAATAAAATAACAAACTAACTTCATTTCATTGCAAAATCCTCTAGAATGATCAATATTTCTCAATAACATAACATATGTTCCAACTTTAAGATTTAGTTCATGATCAGTAACACCAGAAAATTTTAAAGTATTAAGGAACTCGTGAGTATGAACATCAGCAAGAGAATCAATATTCGAATTGGACTTGCAAAGACTATCAAAACTGAGATACTTGTGAGAGTCTTTTTCATTTAACTTTACCATATAATCATTAATATTTCTGACAGAATCAAGCGTCAGTGCAAGAATAGCTATTTCCTGTAAAAAAAATTATGATCATATATACTTGATTTAAAATCACGATAAATACAATTCATAATAGAAGCAATTAGATCATCACCACCTCTCAAGAAATATCTTCTGGAATGATAATGTCAGAACCATAATCAGTTTGTGTTCCTATAGTTCCATCACAAACCAATCCACTTTGAAAACAACATCATTTCATTCACCCATTCAACAGAATTAGACTGCAACAATCTCACATTTCTTGTTAACCTCGAAATAGTGCATTCATTCCATAAAATAGATGAATTGATAGTGGTTGTCTTTGTTTTCTTTTGGAATGACCAGTAAAATTTGTTAAAAATCTACATAAAAATAATTGTCTTCCAACCAGACGGTATTGAACACGATGGATTAGATAACTACAAAATATCTCTCACTGATGCATTTAATGCTTCAATACAATGTCTGTGAACCATTGGAGCATCATCGTATACAATAAGTTTACATTTAATCAAAAGTTTTGAAAGGTGACTACCTTATTTAATGTTACACGTAGAATCCTCCAAATAATTTATTGGAATGCAAAATCTAGAATGAGTTGTGCGTCCACCGGGAAGAAAAGACAAAGTTATCCCGCTTGATGCTATATTCAACACAATCTTACGTACCTTCAGAATGCAATTTTGCAGATAAAGTTTTTCACAAAAAAGTATTCCCCCATAACCATACACAAAAAAATACATTTACAATATCCGAAGTCACTAATTCAATTATTCATTAAAAAATAATATGATACTCATCATTCAATTTGCTTACCAAAACTTCAAATTCATTTAACAATTCAACGCTATTATACAACAACTCACTCAAAAGTATCCTATTACGGGATGTTAATTTATTATCAACAACAACTACTGGCATTCCATCAAAATTATTAAAACTTTTACCAAGAGAACACAATATATTTTCGATCTCCAAAAGGCAACAGTTATTAATCTCATCGTCCGTCATCCTCAATTCTAAAAATTTGATGGAAAAAAATCTCAATAAGTAAACATGAGTAAATTAACAAAACTAATTGTTTAATAAATAACTAAATAAGTGTACCCAATACTCAACAAAATAACGTCATCACATATAACATAAAAATAATATTTATTCAAAACACTGAAATAATATAACTACCAAATTATAACAAAGTTGAATAAATATCTAAATTTAATAGACTTTAAAATATATATATATATATATATGTACAAATAAACTGTATATCTTTATTTTATAATATATGTGATTTATTAATATTTTTAGAATAAAAATATAATAAATCAAATGTAAGTTACTATTAAATGTATTTAAATATTAATACAACTTATAATAATAATAATAAGAAGAAGAAGAAGAAGAAGAAGAAAATAGAATATAAAAAAGAACAATATACCTGAAAAACACATTATTTTTCTTTTCTTGTACAAAATATCATCTGACATATATTTCAAGCATTTATTCCATATATCACATGGATTACTCAAAGATTCAGAGGTGATTATATTAACAAAGAGAGACCTCAAAAAAGATGCAAACGCCCAGAAGCTAGCATGTTCAAATCCATCAACATACTCGATATCATTCTCTAACAAACCTCTAGAAATAACAAAATATCATATCATCATTGAAGTTGTGCAATACAAATGAACGAATCAACAAAGAATAAAAAGATCAATATCAATTACTCAACCAGAGGTGGAGTCAGGATTTTAGGGTAGAGGGAGTCAAATTTTCACTAATTATTAAGTATCAAAACTTTTGCTAATTTTGACTCTAGAAATTAATTAACAGATGTAAGTGATATTATTCTACAAATTTTCACTAAATATTGTTGGTCATTATTTTATAATGTACACTAATTGAAATTTTACAAAATCTGAAATCTAAATTGATATTAAAACAATAACATAGAATGAAAAAATATATATTGATATATAATTCACACATTCTAATATAAATAAAGAGAAATCGAACATCTAATCAGGGGAAGGAAAAATAAAATGGAATAATATTCAAATACTTCAAACCCTAGAATTTATAATCATTTAAAACTGATAATAAATAAATATTAGAGAATGATTAGTAAGAGAATTGAGATTTGAGAAGTAGAAGAAGAATTCTATTCCAAACTTAAATAGTTGATATTTGAAAGAATAATCAGGTCATGCTAGTCTTCTGCATGGACTAAGACTCTCTGATTCGGAATATTAAGAATTTCAATCTCATTATTATTATTTTGTGCACTCAAAAGGTTGCTCGCCTCGAAAAGGTATTTGGCTGACTTAGGAAAGTTTTTTAAATCATGCTAACAAGTAACAACTCAACAATTAATTAGTCCCGTATAAAAAAAAAGCATATACTCTATCATTTAAGCACACATATATATTACAATAGTAAAAAAAATAGGGAGGGGCACCCCGGGTGCTCAATATTGGTGTACATAAACAACAAAAATTATTAGTCTGACATAAATACTTAGTACAATTCTTAAAAATAATTTTATCATTTTTGCTCACTCAAAACTTCTAAAAAATTATACCAACTTTTCATGAGACGAAGCATTCAATGATCCATGTTATTAATAAATCGGAAATAATTCTTTCAGTTCTAACATAGTCCAGTATATTAAAGCCGATTTTGGAGAAAATAAAAATTACACCCAACATTGACATGAACTAAAAAAAAAAAATGAAAAACATATTAAATTAACAATTTCAGTAAGAAAACTTAAAAAAATTGAAATGCATCTAAAGAATTATAAATCTCACCAAACGACATTTAAATTTAGTATTATTATATTTCACACAAAAAAATCAATTATTTCACCAACATCCATTGGTTCTAAAAAAATTTCAACACCAACTTCAAAATAATCATTTTGACTTTTTGCCAAAACATCTGGAGAAATTTTTTAATTGTCTATATATGGGATAATATCATCAATTGGAGTGCATTGTTCATATTATTATCTGGTGAAATTATCCCGAATATAGAGGCAAAAAGATTGAGGAAGAGAAAGTATAGAGTGAAAAAATTTCATACATGAACCATTGAAGGATATTAGTTGTTTTCACTAAAGAGTATTAATTTGTTTTCACTTAAGAGCATTAGTAGTATAATGAAAACAAACTAATATTTTTCAGTGAAACAACTAACACTCTTCAACCCAAAACAATTATCTTTCAATAATATATGTAAAAATCAATTTCACTCTATACATACTCATTGAGGAATATAGAGTTTATTGGAGATCTTATTTTTTTCTTTCTATAGATGACAAAGTGCATTAACGTATTTATTAGTTATATGTTAATTAATTAACCCAAAAGATGTCCCTCAAAGTTATTCCAATATAACAAATGTGCTCATATATATTTGATGGTGTGTCCAAGAGAATATATTGATATATTAATTGTTATATGTCTATTATAATCTTTCTTCGAAGTAATTAATTGAGATAGTCTTTTCTTCAACAAAAAATTAAAAGTATGTATAGAGTGAAATTGGTTAATACATAAACTACTTTGCAATATTTTTCAGTATAAACAATTAATATTCTTTAGTTAAACAACTAATATTCTTCGACCCTTCAACTAATTCCCTTAAGTGAAAACAATCAACACCTTCCAGAAATAATATTCTTCAGTGAAAATAACTAATATCCTTTAGTGAAAATAACTAATATCCTTTAGTGAAAATAACTAATATAAAAAAATTAAAGAGTGGTATTATTCCTTTAGATTAATAAATATTTAATTTAATAACTTCTATAAAAAAAATAAACTTCTACAAACTATATATCGAATTATTTCTATACATTGATTATTCAAAAAAATATTTAATAACTATTTTTTTTAAATAATTGAAATATCTTTTATACTACAAAATAGAGGAATTTATCATAATATATATCTCAAAGATATATTCAACATATTTTTATATTATTTCTCAATTATTATAAATTATATTTAAAAAATATATCTAAATATTTTGTAGACAATTAACTATCAATATTTATAATAAAATATATTTTAAAGATATATACAAAAGATTTAAAATGAATATTACTCAATTTAGCAGTTGTTTTGGCGGGAAAATTTGATGATTTCCAAATGTAGCCCGATTAGTTTAAAATTCAATGATTTTCAAATATATTTTATACTACAAAATACAGGAATTTATCATAATATATATTAAAAAGATATATTCAATATATTTTTATATTATTTCTCAATATTTATCCAATATATTTTTTAAATAAAAGATATATACAAAAGATTTAAAATGAATATTACTCAATTTAACAGTAGTTTTGGCGGGAAAATTTGATGATATCCAAATGTAGAGTTTAAAATTCAATGATTTTCAAATATCTTTTATACTACAAAATATAAGAATTTATCATAATATATATTTCAAAGATATATTCAACATATTTTTATATTATTTCTCAATATTTATCCAATATATTTTGTAAATAATTATTTGTCAACATTTATAATATATATTTTAAAGTTATATACCAAAGATTTAATACTTAATTTAGTAATAATTTTGGCGGAAAAATTTAATGGTTTCCAATTGTAGCCCGATTAGCGTATAACTTATAGTCTAAAACTATGGTATACTATGTTAAATTCAATCGTTTATATTTCCACTAATTATGGTCCGAAGCTAAATTATAGGACTTTAACGCGAATTATGGACATTGAAATGTTATGATAATAATACGGAAACTCTAGTAAAAAACATAAACATAATTACCAAGTCCAATGAGAGATGTTGATTTACCACTAAATCAGCTACAATAAAAATCAATTGTGTACTTTCAACCAACCAATCAAAATCACATAAAATATCAAATTATGGAATATAATTAGATGCTATAAAATAGGATGTACATAGACATTGACCTATTATGATAATATTTTTTTTTTTATCAGCGAAAAAAGTGAGCTATTTTATTAACTCAAATTTGTGGGTATAAGAAATACCCCATTACAAAGTTACAGTTCAAAATACTCAATCCAAACTTCTCCTAGCAATTTCTATTCTCTGATATGCTGCTCAAATTCCTAGACCACTCCTGGAAACTTACAAAGTTAAGTTTTACCAAATCAACTCGTATCCAACTCCAGACCCTATTCTTAAGCTCCTCCACGATTTTCTCTGCAACTATTTGTTCATTTTGAAAGATAGATTTGTTTCTCGCTTTCCATAATAACCACACCAAGCATTCCCAAATACAGCAAAGAACTGATTTCTCCCATTTTCCTTTAATAAGTTTGCTGAAATGTATGAGATTCATAGCAGGCGAAGACGATAAAGCTGTCTTCACCCCTATCCACTCACAACACTTCATCCACACATTATAGGAAAATTTGCATTCAAAAAACATGTGCCTAACCGTTTCCTCTTGCTCCTTACAGAAGACGCATGTCAAGTTCGGATCCGATGTCAGAATGTTCCTTTTTTGTAGCTCCGTGATAGTAGGTAATCCTCCAGAATCGCTCTCCACGCGTGCACCTTGATCTTGTTTGGCACCCACTTATTCCAAATGATCTTGTATTCCTCCCTTTCCTCCTTCACGTCTCGATGAATCTTCCAAAATAGCCCATCGTAGACCTCCTTTGTTATGTACATCCCGTTCGCCCCCGTTCGCCATCTCCATACGTCCTCTTCGTTTCTTCTAATTGGGTACCTGTTCACGACATTTAGCAATTCGTTAAGACCAACTCTCTCTCTCTCTAGTAATTCTCTTCTTCAATTCCACTCCCATTTCCACTCCCCACCCCTCCATTCCCCTAGATCGCTTACTTTGGAATTTTTATCCTGTGCTAAAGAATATAGCCTAGGAAATCTAGCTTTAAGTGGTACTTCCCCAGCCCAAGAATCGTCCCAAAACCAAGTTCGTCTCCCATCTCCCGTCACCTTTTCTAAATTACTAAAAAACCAATCCCCACTCCCCACCCCTATCGCCTTTAGAATCTCTCCCCACCACCCCTTCGGAAACGACTCTCTCCTACTACTCGACGGACCTAACCCTGTCCCCCAAGACACCCCCCCATCTTGACTCTATGACTCTAGCCCACAGACAATCTCTCTCCCTATAAAATCTCCAAGCCCATTTTCCCAGTAACGATTTATTAAAACACTCTATATCCTTGACCCCGAGCCCCCCAAAATTTTTTGGTTTGCAGACAGTAGACCACTTCACCCAAGAAATCTTGTTATCACTCGCACACCCCCCCCCCCCCCCCAAAAAAAATTTCTTTGTAATTTAACTATTTCTCTCACCACTGTCTTTGGAATCCGGAAGGTGGACAAGAAATACACCGGCACCGAGGAGAGCACAGCTTGAACCAAAGTAATTCTCCCTCCGATTGAGATTTTCATTCCCTCCCACTTTCTTAACCGATTCTTAATTTTCTGCAGCACATAATTCCAATCCGACTGAAGTCTATGCTTACAACCCACCTTTACTCCCAGATACATATATGGAATTGAGGCCGACGAGCATCCCAGCATCTCAGCCCAAACTCTCAGTGATTCTTCCTCCACGTTCACCCCATACAACGAGCACTTTCCTCTATTAATTTTTAGCCCCGACATCAATTCAATGAGAGAAAGGAACTCTCCAAGAAACCTCACATTTTCCGTTGTTGCTTTTCCTAGGAAGATAGTGTCGTCTGCAAATTGCAAATGAGACACTGGCACCTCATTTTTCCCCACCTAACTCGGCTCAAAACGACTGCTTTCCACAGCTTTGTTCATCAGAATAGATAACCCTTCAGCAGCCAATAAAAATAAAAAAGGAGAGAGAGGGTCTCCTTGCCTTAGACCCCGTTCTAACTTGAAGGTATCCGTGGGACTCCCATTTACTAGAACGCAAGCAGACGCCGAGGATACACACTCCATGATCCATGATATCCACTTCCGATCAAAGTTGAAACTCGTCATGATATTTTCCAGATACCCCCAATCTACCGAGTCATAAGCCTTAGCGAAATCGATCTTAAAAAAAATATTCTCCTTCTTTCTTCTCCTTGCATCTTCGATAGCCTCATTGAGAATCACAACTGAGTCAAGGATTTGTCTTTCGCCGACAAAAGCTGATTGATGGTCAGAAATAATGGAGCCCAACACCCTGCATAACCTTTTCGAAAGGATTTTTGACAAAATCTTGTAAAAGCCACCCACCAGAGAGATTGGTCTATAATCGTGTAATTCCAAAGCTTCCTCCTTCTTAGGAATAAGGACTACAAAGGAAGAATTAAGACCTCTAGTCAATTTACCATTTGAATGGAACTCCTCCAAAAACCTCATGAAATCCTCCTTGTATAAATCCCAGAATTTCTTGAAAAATGTGAAGTTTAATCCATCTGGTCCAGGGCTTTTTGCGCTCTCACAATCTTTAAGAGCTTCAAATGCTTCCTCCTCCGAAAATGGCGTAGTAAGCATCTGATTCTCAGCAGCCGAAATCTTGTTCTTCGCAAATGTCGTGCCCGGAAAAGGTCTCGCTCTTCGTTCTGCTTTAAAGTGATCCCGGAAAAACTCGAAGATGCCTTTCTTAACCTCTGAAACCTCCTCCTTCCAAACACCATCAAGTAGCAACCCAGAGATATCATTTCTCTTCTGTCTCCTATTGATTACTTTATGGAAGAAGCTTGTGTTTGCGTCCCCATCTCTCAGCCACTTGTATCTTGCTTTTTGATGTAATAAGATATCCCTGCATTTGAAATCCAGTAGCAGGCGTGCCCTAGCCTCATTCCTGCTAATTACTTCTTGATCGGACAGCCCCAGTGTGTCATCAATGACATCCAGTCTAATGATCTCCTTTTTTCTGCTCTCAATTCTATTCTCAATACGTGCAAAGCTTTCCTTGTTCCATTTCTTCAAGTTGTTTTTTAGTATCTTCAACTTCTCCTTCAAAACATACCCGCTCCATCCCTGAATATCATGGATCCTCCAGCTCTCCTCAACCACCTCTCTGAAACCCTCCTGCTGTATCCAAGCGTTAACGAACCTGAAAGGTTTGGGACCCCAGTCTCTGTCTTCAACTTCGATCCGTACCGGGCAATGGTCTGAAATTGACCTCTTCATTCCCTTCTGAATTGTCTTTGGCCATTTAGAAAGCCACTCATTATTCACAAGGATCCGATCCAACCTACTTTTACATGATCCATCTGGTCTATACCAAGTATATGTTCTCCCATGCAAAGGTAGATCAACCAGATTAGAATCACGCAGAAATTCATCGAAGGCCGCAGTATCACCTCTATTCGATGTCTCACTTCTCCCAACTCTCTCTGAATCTCTTCGAACAGAATTAAAATCCCCAGCCAAGCACAGATAACTATTTTGATTCTGTGATATCACTGCTAGAAGTCGATCCCACATTTCAATTCTTTCATATAGTGGACATGGAGCATACACATTCACAATACAACAATCGGTGTTATCATCGCCCCAGTACCCATTGACAATAACTGCTCCACTCATATGCCAACAACTAGCAACTACGAAACGATCAGAATTCCATACAGAAATAATTCCCCCAGACCTACCCTCTGATTCCCTATAACACCAACCAAAATTCCCCCCACCCCACAAAGATCTACACAAAAATTCATCCACAATTTCCTTCTAAGATTCTTGAATACAGCAGAAATCAATACCTTGACTTTTAATTATGTCTCTAATCTCCCTTGATTTTGCTCTGCTCCCTAGCCCTCGTATATTGTACGACAAGATCTTCATTGACGATCTCCTTCCAGTATCCCCTTGCCTTTATCCTGCCTGATCTCATCTTCCTTGTTACTCGTCTCACCTCTATTGTTCTCCTTTCTGCTCGTTACTAGGCCCAAAGATTTCCCTAATTCCCACGCTGGATTATTTTCTGATTCTTTCTTAAAATTTGAATTCCCAGTCTTCTTCCTCCATGTTCCCTTCCTTTGCTTTTTCTCTTCAACAACTGCTTCCCGGTCATTGGGCGAAACCATGTTTGACAAAAACTCCTTCAATTGCATCCTTTCCAATTTCTTTTTCTCGGCTTTAGAAGGCCCCTTCTTTTTCTGGACCGACGGCTTTTCCGGAAAATTCCTACTGTGAATGGAGCAGGTATTTCGAGATTTCTCCACGGCCGCTACATCGGGAGTCACCTATTATGATAATATTAAGGAAATAAGAATTAATAACATAACTTCTAAGTCCAAGTGTCCAACAACTGATACTATTCACCACTAAATCAACCACCACTGAATATTCAAAATTTGTGTATATACAACCCACCAATTAAAATAATTCAAAATAACAAATTTATAGTAATTAGGAACCAATGTATATTATTAAGAATTTTTTTGTTAATAACCCATGCTCATTCCTTATTGTATATGAATTTATTTGAAAAGTGTATACCCATGACCTGCGGATAAATTCATTGTTTTATATTTACAATAAAAAAAATTAAGTTAGGGCTAAATATACAATGAATTTATCATAAGTCATATATTAATATTAGTTTGAGTATTGATTGGTTACGCATAAGCAGTAACAAAACATATATATGAACCAATTCAAAACAAAATACATAATCTCATACTAACAATTATTAAAAAAATAAAAAAAATAAAAGTATTTTTAGTGTGCACTTTAGTGCATGGTGTGCATTTTAATTTTGAAAAAAAAAAATACCCCAAACAGAAATCAACAATACCCAAATAAGTAATCAGTAATACCATAAGAAAACATCAGTAATACCCCAAAAAGAAATCAGTAATACCTCAATTGCAAAATAATACACAATTCGATATGTTTTGTGTGTTTTGAAAAAATCAAAATTGAAGTTAAAATAGAGATTAAAATTCAAGTGCATGCTAGAATTTGTGAAAAAAAAATACAATAAAAATTAGAGACATTTATCGACAATAGACAACATATAAGTTATTATTTTTCTTTTATTATTAGAACTATTAATACTTTATTTTAAGTAACTTTTTACTAATAATAATAACTTTTTTTTGTCCATAACAAAAAAATATATTAATCTTGTTATCGCGATAAAAATTAATTAAACTTGAAAAAAATAGTATATTGATCACATAAAAGTATCTAATTAAATAGAAAACAATACAAAACATAATACACCATCTTAAATATTGTCAACATCCGTGTAACAAACTTCTAACATACAAAATCAACTACCCAAATCATAATTTATCGTCCAAAAAAAAAAATCTAAAAATTTATTAGTATAAAAGATTTAATGTTTACACCAATGACGATTTTGGAATACACACTTAAATTACACATAAACGAAAATACAATAAACCACCCTAAATTATAAAAAGAAAAAAAATCGCATATACAATTGATCTAAACATTACAATGGATTACATAGAAAACACTAGGGGGCACTTGGTTAACGACTCTTCAATGGTAATGGGAATGAGATTGAAAATTAGTGTAATTAGCATGATTCATGAGAACAAAAACACTACCTCTCCTCCTAAATAAGGTAATCACTACTCCATTTTGATTACCCTATTATCTTCCCACAATCCTCCTCCTCAATCATTCTCTCATTCCTCCACCAACAACCATTTGTTGTCAACTTCTATTCCAAAATTGGGACATGACACTAGCAATGGTGTCACCATTGGAACACTTCTTCCCCTAACATATCATTTTTTCTTATGAGGGCATAGTTGAAAATAAATTTTCATTCTCATTGTCATTGAAGAATTACTAACCAAGCGCCCCTAAGATAAAAAGACTTCACCATACCCTATTCTTCACAGGAAAAATGCAACCGCTTCAATAGTCTCTGTCAAAACATTGCAAAAGAAAATGATCCAATGGATATTCAAAGTAGCGGATATAAAAAATATAACCATAATTATAGGGTCATGAATATGAAATTTCTATTGTGATGAGAAATGAAAAACAATAGGTGTATATATAAGAAAAATAATAGAACGTGACCAACAATCAAGGAATTGAAATGAGTGCAACATTAAAATTCCTGATAATTAGCTGTAGTGATTGATTAGTAAAGTAATAAAAGAAAAACACACAAAATAACCAACGGCCACGATAACAAACAAAAAAGATGATCAACAGATGTGACGCAATCCCTCCAAAACCATTTATGGAAAAGTTAGTCATATTATATATTATAGATTCTACATATTTTCACTAAATATTGTTGGTCATTATTTTATAATGTACACTAATTGAAATTTTACAAAATCTGAAATCTAAATTGATATTAAAACAATAACATAAAATGAAACAATATATATTGATATATAATTCACACATTCTAATATAAATAAAGAGAAATCGAACATCTAATCAGGGGAAGGAAAAAATAAGATGGAATAATATTCAAATACTTCAAACCCTAGAATTTATAATCATTTAAAACTGATAATAAATAAATATTAGAGAATGATTAGTAAGAGAATTGAGATTTGAGTTTGAAAGAATAATCAGGTCATGCTAGTCTTCTGCATGGACTAAGACTCTCTGATTTGGAATATTAAGAATTTCAATCTCATTATTATTATTTTGTGCACTCAAAAGGTTGCTCGCCTCGAAAAGGTATTTGGCTGACTTAGGAAAGTTTTTTAAAATCATGCTAACAACTCAACAATTAATTAGTCCCGTATAAAAAAAAGCATATACTCTATCATTTAAGCACACATATATATTACAATAGTAAAAAAAATAGGGAGGGGCACCCCGGGTGCTCAATATTGGTGTACATAAACAACAAAAATTATTAGTCTAACATAAATACTTAGTACAATTCTTAAAAATAATTTTATCATTTTTGCTCACTCAAAACTTCTAAAAAATTATACCAATTTTTCATGAGACGAAGCATTCAATGATCCATGTTATTAATAAATCGGAAATAATTCTTTCAGTTCTAACATAGTTCAGTATATTAAAGCCGATTTTGGAGAAAACAAAAATTACACCCAACATTGACATGAACTAAAAAAAAATGAAAAAAAAAAATGAAAAACATATTAAATTTACAATTTCAGTAAGAAAACTAAAAAAAATTGAAATGCATCTAAAGAATTATAAATCTCACCAAACGACATTTAAATTTAGTACTATTATTATATTTCACACACAAAAATCAATTATTTCACCAACATCCGTTGGTTCTAAAAAAAATTCAACACCAACTTCAAAATAATCATTTTGGCTTTTTGCCAAAACATCTGGAGAAATTTTTTAATTGTCTATATATGGAATAATATCATCAATTGGAGTGCACTGTTCATATTATTATCCGGTGAAATTATCCCGAATATAGAGGCAAAAAGATTGAGGAAGAGAAAGAATAGAGTGGAAAAATTTCATACATGAACCATTGAAGGATATTAGTTTATTTTCACTAAAGAGTATTAGTTTGTTTTCACTTAAGAGCATTAGTAGTATAATGAAAACAAACTAATATTTTTCAGTGAAACAACTAACACTCTTCAACCGAAAACAATTATCTTTCAATAATATATGTAAAAATCAATTTCAATGGGTGAACCCATCTTTTGGTGTAATAGCTAAACAGGGGATATGAGTAAACCTGGGCTTTTCTTTAGACCTTATTGTTCCACCTATCTCATTTAGGGCTTTTTAGTTGGTTTTTCTCATATGCTAAAGTTAGCTACAATCCAATTTTTTATTAATACATTCCATTCAAAAAGTATTCGAATTTTTTTTTTCGTAAAACATAATAAAATTTTGAAAATAATTCCAAAATTTTAAAAAATACAAACGAACATAACTGTTTTTGAAAAAGAATTCCAAATTTTTCCTTATATTTTTTTTTAGCAGAATGTATTAACAAAATAAGGGATTGTATTTAACCTGACACTTTTCCATATTGCTCCTTACTAGCTTTTGCCTATTTTTCTAAAGGCCCACGTTTTTTGCACTAACCTCTTTAGTAGAGACACTATCCGAATGAATGCATTACTTGTTGTTCGGAAAAAAATTGAAATTACTTTAGTTTATCGAACATTTTTTCCGAATAGAATGCAATGCATAATATTTCGAAAAGAAATGATTTTTATGTTTATTTTCGATTTGATGTTTCAATTTTTTTAGAATAATAAGTAATGTATTATCCTATGTTTCAATTTTTTTAGAACAATAAGTAATGTATTCTCCTGGCAAAATGAGTAAATGACTGGTGCAAATAACCGTTGCCTCTTTTTTAAAATTGTTTTTAATTTTTCCATGGGACGATCTGGTCGTGGCCCTCTCAATTTTTTTTTTTTTTTTTTTATATATAATACAACACTCTCATGATTTAGATTAAAATTTCTTATTATTTTAAGATTTCAAATAGTAACTTTAATTATCATTTCATTCATAAAGTCATCTTTCTAAATATTTGTCCGTATCATGAATACATGTAGAATTGGCAGTTAATTTAAATTGAATTATATCTTAACTCGTGTATTTTGAACCATCTAAATAATGAGTAGTTCTAATGTGACTTAAAGTGTGAAAAAAATACTCCAAACAAAAATCAGTAATATCCAAGAAGTAATCAATGATATCCCAAGAAGATATCAGTAATACCCCGATTGCAAAAAATACACAGTTCAGTGTGTTTGTGTGTGTTTTGGAAAAATCAATATTGAACTTAAAATTCAAGTGCATGTTATACACTTGAGTGCACGCTAGAATTTATGCTAAATAAGTTGTTCTTATATGGTATTAAATACATGTTTTAAATTACTTTAGATAAAAAAATTATGAGACATATATTCTTTATGTTGTGGAAAATATGTTTTGACTACGGAAATAATAATTCAAAAATAAAAGAAAAATTACAACTCGAATAACTTGTACAAAGAGAGAATAAAGAAAAATAGCAACAGTGACGAGTCGAGGAAGCCCTCTTCCCGCAAGACAATATTTCCCCGGTAGTGCTCTTCGGTCTTGGAAATTTGCCCCCAAAGGTTACTTAAATCACGCTGGTAACGTCCCACGAATTTAGCACACGTGATTTATGTGCTCTTATGAAGTATCTGACGATCCGGTTGACCTCTCTAACTGGGTGGGTCCTGAACCGAATCGACCCAAAATTCGTGAACCCGATATCCTAATTTTTGTTTGTTCTCCAAAAAATTAGATACCCACTGGGCCCAAGGTCCAAAGTCCACCCAAAGGCCACGGCCCCGGGCCAGAGCCCAGGAGCGGCTCGGCGCGCGCGCGAGTGTGGCAACTTTGATTGACTAGCAATCAACTATAATTTATTATACTTCATAGTTCCTATACTAATATCATGTATATTAGTATTCCAAAAATCCAATGTGGGATGGTGAATTAAATGACTCATTTAATTCCTTCATTTAATCCCATATTTAGGTGTTGATCCTTTCGATTTCCGATTCAACTTCTCACTCACCGAAAATCGGTTTTGCGAGTATGAATACACCATTCTCATATACTCAAATAGTAGAACGCACTTGTAGCAATTAATTTCCGAGAAATTAATTTCAACACCCAAAATTAATTGGTCAACTATTAAAGTCTCAAATAAACTTTAATACCAATTAATTATAAATTAATACCACCAACCAATTTTCTCTAACAATCCCCCACATGAGTGAAAATTGAACCTATAGACATGCAGACTCACAGTCCAGTTCAAACACAAAATATTATTGTATCTGGATAGGTAGTTTGTGGCTTTGAACCTTCCATAGTCAAGTATTACCGAGTACACCGGCAGCCTGGTTGACACATTACCTTGAACCATTCCGCCTTGGTGTGTACTTAGACAGTAATATGTTGGAGTTATACGTAAAAGTATGCTTTTACTTTGTATAACTCGTGTATCAAACACTTGTTTTATGAGAATAATTCTTTTATCACATTTGTTTTAGTTATGCTTGAATGTTAAGTTTCTATTGCAAACCGTTCAATACATGGTACTAGTTACATTGTAGTTAATGTAGTGATACCCAATTACGGAAGACAACGTTAACAGTTTCCTTGTAACTAAACGTACATTTTCACGACCTAGGTGGAATTGAACAATCCGCCGTGAAAGGTCGATGTGTAAGGCTCAGATTGGTCTGTCTTGACTAAGAGATTGCACTAGCACATTTAGTATGTGTTGAAGAGGACCTACAGCGAGGATAAATTCTTCTGTTCTGAAATGTGAAGAATTAGACCTCAGTGGTTGTTGATTTCTTAATCTCTGTCACTTAAATAGGACCGTGTGTGCTTAATGGTTACTGCTTTGATTCATGTTGGGTGAGAATCATTGTGACTTCGAACTTTGTGTCTTGGGCAGTAATATTAATCATACGACGGTTGCTAAGATTTAATACGGAGAAACACGTGCGAGTACGGCTCGTGTGATTAGTCCCCTTGGTGGGCTCAGAAGTTTTATCGTACCAAATCTTGCAAGTGAAGAATCAGTTTCTTCGGTACGGATAATAATGTTGAGTTGTCTTTACTCCAAGGTGAAATATATTAATTAATTTAGAGCTATTCAGAAGCTTAATTAATTAATGGACTTGATAATCTTAAATGCGGGAAATAATAACCGGGAGCCCATATTATCGAAATATGGATTAAGATGGATAGTGCAATATTAATTTATTAGTGGTAATAATTAATATTAATGGATTGAATTATATTGGAGCTCAATATTGAAATTCAGAAGTCCATTAGGAGGTCCAATCTTAATTCTCCTTAAAGGCCCCTCAAGTAGCCCAATAATGATAAGGTGATTAAAATAAAAAGATAATATCAATGCTGATTTTTCATCAAATTTTCGAAAATAAGAAGATCAAGGAGAGAGAAGATTTTGTTGATTTTCTTGGAAAGATATTATGGAAGATATGTATTCTTGGAATACAAGAATATCTCATATATTCAAGAAAATCCAAATCTTGGGATTTCTCATTGAAATTTTTGAAAATATCAAGTTTATAAGGTGAGTGAGATATTTGTGGAATATTTTATTTTGGAGAAAAAAATATATGAGATATATTCAAGATTTCTTAGAGTCTAAGAAAAGATTTTCTCCAAGGCCCAATATCACTTAAATTTTCGGCCATCACCATTATAAATAGGGGTGATTATTTCATCCCAAAGTATATAATTCCATGTGTTGGAAAAATCAAGAGCATAGATATTTTTCTTTTTCCTTAGTTATTTAAATTGTTCGATAGCATCTCCCACCGGTGATCGAATAAGGTGAAAGGGAATACTTGAGAAGACTTTTGGGTTGATAAAGCGTGTACGTGTTAGTCCCGTTTATTCAAAGGCCAAGTTCTTCGAGAGGTACGTTAATCACATATTATCTTGTTTATTCCGCCAAAGATTATATGTGAATTAATTCAATATGCATGATGTTAAATTAGTTGTTGGAATTATTATTTGAATTAATTAGGATTAATTCATGCTAGTAATAATTGAATTTAAATTCGTATTTAAATTTCATCCCGAATAGTTCCCGGGCACGCTTTTTTTTCCCAACATAATACTGACACAATAATATCTCTACGCTCATTTTTTGTTCTCACATTTTTGTCCATTTCGGCCATGGACACCCTTTGGATTCATAAGTGTTTAATATCCACTGATATTTGAGGCGGCCTCTCACCTCACACTTACATAGGTGAACTCCTCTTGAGTATCCCGCAATACTCTGTCCCCCACATGGACTTAGGATTCATTAAAAGTCGTATAGACTTAGCCTGTACCACATACAGGTTCTCACTTGGTGTACTGTCCTATAAGGAATGGTCGGGTTACCAAGTGCATTCTCTAACCTCCACAACTTAGTTTTCCCGTTGAACCAAGATCTTGAGATCTCCAGTCAACTTGGTTGAGTTACCACTGCTTCAGTTTACTTTGTGGATTTTAGACTCATTCCTTCTGACAGTTTAGACAATTGATCTCGATTTATACTCTTAGTTAACAGATCCACAAGATTGTCCTTAGACCTTACATAGTCTATTAACATCACACCACTTGAGATCAATTGTCTCATGGAATTATGTCTACAACGAATATGTCTAGATTTTCCGTTATACATGTCACTTAAAGCCCTACCAATTGCGGCTTGACAGTCGCAATGTACCATTATCGTAGGTACGGGTTTATCCCAACATGGAATATCCTCGAGGAAATTTCAAAGCCACTCTGCTTCTTCACCAGCTATATCCAAAGCTATGAATTCTGATTCCATAGTGGATCGGGCTATGCATGTTTGCTTAGTCGATCTCCAGGACACAGCCGCTCCTCCTATAGTGAATACATATCCACTAGTGGAGAATGACTCTTTAGTGTCTGAGATCCAATTAGCATCGCAGTACCCTTCAAGTACAGCAGGATACCTAGTGTACTGTAGCCCAAAGTCGAGAATATATTTTAAGTACCTCAAGACTCTCCTGAGTGCATTCCAATGCTCATTGCTTGGATTGCTTTTGAATCTACTAAGTTTATTCACCGCACATGCTATATCGGGACGCGTACAATTCGAAATGTACATTATGCTACCGATAACTCTAGCATATTCTTGTTGAGCTACAAGACTACCTCTGTTTTTGCTCAAATGCACACTCAAGTCCAATGGGGACTTTGCAGGTGGATCATCAAAGGCATTGAACTTCTTTAGCACTTTCTCTACATAGTGAGATTGTGTTAAAGATATGCCATTTGATGTCCTGCTGATCTTGATTCCTAGAATCACGTCAGCAACACCCAAATCTTTCATGTCGAAGTTTCGACTCAACATACATTTCGTACTAATGAGTAAATTATGATCATTACTCATAATGAGCATGTCATCAACGTATAGACACAATATGACAAATCCCTTCGGTATACTTTTCACGTACACACATTTGTCACACTCATTAATACGAAAGCTATTTGATAATATGGTGCTATCAAATTTCAAATGCTATTGTTTTGGAGCTTGCTTAAGCCCATACAACGAGCTCATTAGTTTGCACACCTTTTTCTCATTTCCAGGTGCTACAGACCCCTCTGGTTGATCCATATAGATATATGTATCCATTTCACCATTGAGAAAAGCAGTTTTAACATCCATTTGGTGAATTTCGAGATTATGCAAAACAACAATCGCGATTAGCACCCTAATGGAAGTAATCCTCGTTACAGGTGAATAGGTATCAAAGAAATCGTACCCTTCGATTTGTTTGAACCCTTTGGCCACTAAGCGGGCTTTGTATTTTTCAACCGACCCATCCGCTTTATACTTTCTTTTAAGGATCCATTTGCATCCTAAGGGCTTGCAACCTTGTGGGAGATCAACCAACTCCCACGTGTGGTTTTGCATGATAGAGTTGATTTCACTGTTAATCGCCTCTTGCCAGAGCGGAGCGTCTGGCCTAGATAGAGCATCTTTGATAGTCCTCGGTTCCTCTTCCAACACGTAAGTGATGAAATCGGGACCAAAGGTTTTAAATATCTTAGCTCTCTTGCTTCGTCGTAACTCGCCACTATCTTGAGTGGACGGACCAGCATCCTCATCAACCTCCTTATTTTGAGGTCTTTTGGTTGCAAGGAAAGATGTTTTCGAAAAACACAGCGTTTTTCGATTCTATATAAGTGCCTTCTGTCATATTAGGAACTTCTGATTTGTGAATTAGAAACCGATAGGCACTACTATTTAGTGCATACCCAACAAATATGCAATCAACCATTTTAGGGCCGATTTTAACTTGTTTTGGTAGAGGCACTTCAACCTTTGCTAAATACCCTACTAAATACCCCCACACTTTGAGGTATTTATACGACGGTTTCCGCCCTTTCCACAATTCATAAGGAGTCGTATCTTTACTCTTATGTGGAATTTTGTTCAAAATGTGGTTAGCCGATAGAATGGCTTCCCCCCACAAGTTTTGCGGTAAACCCGAGCTAATAAGCATAGCATTCATCATCTCTTTGAGCGTTCGGTTCTTTCTTTCTGCAACACCATTAGATTGAGGCGAGTAAGGAGCAGTAGTTTGATGTATGATTCCGGATTCGGAGCATATCTTCTCAAACGGTGCTACATACTCTCCTCCTCTATCACTACAAACCATTTTGATTTGTCTATTCAACTGGTTTTCCACTTCACTTTTGTACAGTTTAAAAGTGTCTAACGCTTCATCCTTACTGTGCAAAAGGTAAACATGGCAAAACCTCGTACTATCATCTATGAAAGTGATGAAGTACTTCTTCCCACCTCTAGTTTGTACGAATTTTAAGTCACACACATCAGTGTGAATTAATTCTAGAGGTTCTGAGTTCCTTTCAACCGAAGGGAAAGACAACTTTGTCATCTTAGCTTCTACACAAATTTCGCATTTGTTATTTAAATCAACATTCTTTATATCTAGTAAATTTAAACTTACTAGTCGTTTTATCGATTTAACATTTACATGTCCCAATCTGCAGTGCCATAAATCTGAAAACTCAGCGATATAAGAAGAAGTAGAAGCTTCTTTATTCATAACAGATTTCCCTTTGGAGTGTACAACAATGGCACTCATCTTAAACAGACCATCGTGGACATATCCACGACCTAGGTACACTGAGAACTTGCTAAGAACAACCTTATTAGACTCGAATACAAGTTTGAAATTATTCTTCACTAGTACAGAGCCGGAGATGAGGTTCTTGCGAATGTCCGGGACATGCAGGACATCTCTCAGTGTGATGTTCTTCTCACTGGTCAGCTTCAGAACAACGTTGCCAACCCCAGCCACCTCAGACGTGGCTTGATTCCCCATGTGCAGCTTTCTCCCATTGGTTGACTCATAGGTCGAGAAAGCATTCCTGTCAGAACAGACATGACAGGTAGCCCCCGTATCAATGAACTACTCATTTGGGTTGCCCACGAGGTTCACTTCAGTGGTCACTGCAGCAAGGTCCTCTTCAGTGAACTCCCCTTCAACCACGTTCGTCTTTGGACTGTTTGCCCTTGCCTTTGTCGTCTTTCTTTGGGGCCTTGCAGAATCTTACAATGTGGTTCGGCTTTCCACAGTTGTAACAATCACCAGTAAATTTGAGTCGAGTTACAACTGGTTATTTGCCTTTGTCGGAATTTGGCCTCTTGTGCTTCTTTGATTCCATCAAATTAGCTTTGGCCTCTTCCTGACCTTTGTTCCTCTCCAGACCACCCTCGCGAATCTGAAGTTTTCCTATGACCTCTTGCAAGGTCATACTCTTCTTCTTCAGCTTCAAGTGGCTTTGAAACCCTTCCAGCTTGGAGGCAGTTTCTCAATTACTGCAGCGGCTTGTAAATCGTCTGGCAGTATCATTCCTTCTGCAGCAATGTCATGCAGAATCAACTGGAATTCTTGAACTTGTTCGATGACAGACTTCGAGTCCACCATCTTGAAGTTCAAGAACTTCCCAACCAAGTACTTCTTAGTACCGACATCCTCGGCCACATATTTGGCCTCCAAGGAATTCCACATTTCCTTGGCCGTTTTGCACTTCTGGTAGAAACTGTACAAAACATCTGCCAAACCACTCAGAATGTAATTCTGAGCATAGAAGTCGTGTTCTCACCAGCGGGCACAAACTTCCTCATTCTGCGCATCGTTCTCAACGACCGCAGGCGGGTCCTCAGTAAGGAACCTCGCCAACCTCAAGGTGGTCAGAAAGAACAACATACGTTGTTGCCACCTCTTGAAGTTCTTACCCGAAAACTTTTCGGGTCTCTGACTTTGGACCACAAAAGGTCTCAAATTGTTAAAAGGGAAAGGGCTCACCACAGAGGGATTAGAAGTTTGCCCAAAATGGACAATTACAGGGGGAACGATGGGAGTGGTGCCCTGGGAGTGGGGTTACCAGGAGGAACAACAGTGTTTCCTTGGTTAGCAGACTCCGAATTGTTATTTCCGTCAGTCATTTTGAAAACGAACATTGTCTTGCGATTGTTGTGGAAAATATGTTTTGACTGTGGAAATAATAATTCAAAAATAAAAGAAAAAGTACAACTCGAATAACTTGTACAAAGAGAGAATAAAGAAAAACAACAACAGTGACGAGTCGAGGAAGCCCTCTTCCCACAAGACAATATTTTCCCGGTAGTGCTCTTCGGTCTTGAAAATTTGCCCCCAAAGGCAAAACGTCACTATCGTCTCCAAGAGTGTAGCACCACAGGTCTTGGATCTCCGGCGAACAGGATGAGCGTTTCGAACTGGAGTGACCTTAAGACTCTATATGCAGAGACATGAGGGAGAAGAGAAATTTCTGAATGCTTGACCAGGCAAATGCATGAGGACGCTATTTATAGGCGAACCTCCACTCAATGCAGAAGGAAAAACCGCGTGGGCATTAAATGCAGACACATTTTCGTTGGTGGCAAGTCTGTAACAAAAGTTGACCCATAACGCGTTTCCTTAAATCACGCTGGTAACGTCCCACGAATTTAGCATGAAGTATCTGACGATCCGGTTGACCTCTCTAACTGGGTGGGTGTTGAACCGAATTGACCCAAAAAATTAGATACCCACTGGGCCCAAGGCCCAAAGACCAAGGCCACGACCACGGCTCGGCTCGGCGCGCGCGTGCGTGTGGCAACTTTGATTGACTAGCAATCAACTATAATTTATTATACTTCATAGTTCCCATACTAATATCATGTATATTAGTATTCCAAAAATCCAATGTGAGATGGTGAATTAAATGACTCATTTAATTCCTTCATTTAATCTCATATTTAGGTGTTGATCCTTTCGATTTCCGATTCAATTTCTCACTCACCGAAAATCGGTTTTGCGAGTATGAATACACCATTCTCATCTACTCCAAGAGTAGAACGCACTTGTAGCAATTAATTTCCGAGAAATTAATTTCAACACCCAAAATTAATTGGTCAATTATTAAAGTCTCAAATAAACTTTAATACCAATTAATTATAAATTAATACCACCAACCAATTTTCTCTAACACTTTATTTGTGTTACATGATTCGAGTTTATGAGGCTCAGATCTAATCATGTGTTATAACAAAATATAATCCAAACATAAGGGTGAAGACCATCCGATACAAGATTTTTCCTGAATTTAATTAGTCCCTTCATTTTCAAAGACTCTTCATATTTTTTGAGACACATTAAAAAAATGTGTAATGAATAAAATATTAAGAGTAATGTATAAAATTTTATTATTAAAGTAATGAAATTGATTGAAGTGGATATAAAAAGTAATGACATTTTGTATAAATATGTGAATATTGTAAAAATAAAATTAAGATTGTATTTCAGTTATAGGGTATGCAAAGTATTTATGGACCAAAAAAAAGGGAAAGTCTGCAAAGTTTTTGAGGATGAGAGGAGTATATAATTTTTTTTTTACAAACATCGTACACAATAAGCGGAAAACCGTCCAAGTATAAGAAAGCATGATTATTTAACATCACGTCTAAACCTTATAATGGCCAATCCTTATAGTTAGTCGGTTGATAATTTGTTATCCCTAATCATAAATTATACTTATTCAGAAAACACGAACTAACATTGAAAAAATGAACTTTTTTTTTTGTAATTAATGGTAAAATTGAGGGTTATTTTCAATTCGGAATAGATATTGTCAGACCACCTAAAATTCCATTAAAAAAATAAAAGGTAGTCTTCTGAAATGATCTCACGGCTAGACGTTTTTATACTTTGTGTTTATGTATGATTAATGCCTTAATTTGATGATTCAAAGCGTGATCGTGCGTTAAGTGACTTTTAGTGCATAATTAAATGTATATATTATTAGTACTTTTTTGTGGGGCAACAAAATCTGCCGTGGCCATTTCAAAATGTCCATTGTGCACTCGAAAAGCCTTATTTTCGTACACAATGCTGAAAACTACATAGAGATAAAAACAAATCACAAATCTCATCTATGTGGACATAAAAATGGAATTCTATTTATGTAGTTTTTTAATATTTCCTTTTTTTTTTTTGTGGACTTTATTGAGGAAACTTCAATTGAGAAGAAAGAAGATGAATTCTTTGTTCAATAGATTCTGTTTACAGGCCGATGAATGATACAGTTGAGTGTTTCTAAAATAAAGACTTATTCTATATATAAGAGGTAGATAGGAAAACTAACTCTTAACTCCCTATTTTAAAATACTAATACATTTACAAAAGGAATAATACTATTACTCTTTAGACCCCCCCCTCGAAATGAGAGTGGATATCTATCAATCCCATTTTGGACTTGAAATTTGCAAATGTAGAAGGTTGTAGAGGTTTGGTCATGATGTCAGCAAGGTTTTCTTCAGTTGGTATTTGGATTAGTTTGATCACCCCCTCTTGAATTTTCTCTCTTGTGTAGTGGCAATCAATTGAAATGTGTTTGCTCTTCTCATGTAAGCATGGATTGTGTGCAATCTGGAAGGCAGCTTTGCTGTCAGTATATACCATAGCTGGGTGTTTGAATGACACTCTCAAGTCCTTCAGAATGTATATAATCCACTGAGTTTCACAGGTTGTTGATGCTAAAGCCCTGTACTCAGCTTCTGCTGAACTTCTACTTACAGTGGTCTGCTTTTTGGACTTCCATGAAATTATTGCGTCTCCCAAATAGATTGCATAACCTGTTATACTTCTTCTAGTATCTGTACATTTTGCCCAATCACTGTCAGTGAATGAATGTAACTTAAAGCTATTAGAGGAAGGATATAAAATACCTTGTCCTGGTGTTTGCTTTAGGTACCTTAGTACTCTATGGACTGCACTCATGTGTTGTGCAGATGGATTACTCATATACTGTGATAGTGACTGTACAACATAAAAAATATCTGGTCTTGTGACTGTTAGATACAGTAATCTACCAACAATTCTCCTATACAACTTACTATCAATGGATGAAGAAGTATCAGCTTTAGTGAGTTGAGTTTTAGAGTCCATTGGAGTAGAACAAGGCTTACTCCCTAAAAAACCACATTCATTCAATAAGTCTAGAGTATACTTCCTTTGGCAAAGAGATATACCTGTACAAGATCTAGCTACCTCTATTCCCAACATATACTTAAGCACTCCTAAGTCTTTGATTGTAAATTTATCATGTAAAAAGGATTTGACTTGCATTATCTCATCAATTGAATTTCCAGTCACAATCAAATCATCAACATAACAAAGAACAACAGTAAAAGAAGTGTTTGTGCATTTTGTGAATAGTGAATTATCAGCAAGAGACTATGAAACCAATTTGTATTAAAGAGTCAGAAAGTTTTGTAAACCACTGCTTTGAAGCTTGTTTCAAACCATACAAGCTTTTCTGTAATTTGCAAACTCTTGTATCATTACTTTCACAATAACCAGGGGGAGGGGACATGTATATTTCTTCAATCAAATCACCATGTAAGAAAGCATTGTTTACATCTAATTGATGAATAAACCAATTTTGTGATATAGCAACAGATAATAGAATTCTAACAGTAGTAATTTTTGCTACAGGACTGAAAGTATCAAAATAGTCAATACCTTCTTGTTGTGTGTATCCTTTCGCAACAAGTCTGGCTTTATACCTTTCTACGGATCCATCTTGTTTGTATTTAACTTTAAAAACCCATTTACACCCAATGCAGTCTCTGTTTGGGGGTAAACTAACTAATGTCCATGTGTTAGTTCTTTCTAAAGCATCTAATTCAGCTCTCATAGCCTTTTGCCAGTTAGGATTGTCTTTTGCTTGTTTATAGGTCTTAGGCTCTTGTATCTGACTTATAGAGGCAGTAAAAACCCTATGATTATGAGATAACTGGCTAATGGACAAATAATCACTAATAGGATATTGTTTTCCAGGTTTTACAACTAGAGTAGCAGCAGATGGTTCATGAGTTATGGATTTAGGTAACACAGTTTCATAAACTTGTAAATAAGCAGGTTGTGTTCTAGATCTTGTTGATCTCCTAACATCCAAATTCTGATCTTGCAGAATATTTTCATGCAAATTAGGAACATTATCAGTAGAATCATTACTAATTGAATCATGTACATGGTTTCTAATCTCAGGGGAATCAATCACATGTTCCATATATTCATCCATCTCTTCTCTATGAATAATAGTAGAGCTATCATTAATACTGGGAAAGTGATTAGAGGTACCTGGATTAGGACTTTCACTGTCAATTATTGATTCTTGATCAGCCAGAGCAGATTCTCTTGCTATTATTTCCATAATCAGCTTCTCAGAACCTTTCTTATCAGCATAAGGAAATATTGTTTCAAAGAATCTCACATTTCTAGAAATAAATACTTTACCATTAGTGATGTCAAGGAGTTTGTAGCCTTTTGTACCAAAAGGATATCCAAGTAAAACACATTTAATAGCTCTTGGATCAAATTTTGTTCTATGAACAGATAGTGTATTTGCAAAGCATAAGCAACCAAAATTTCTGAGATAAGAATAAACAGGTTTCTTTCCATTCAAAATTTCAAAAGGTGTTTTATTTTCTATAACAGGAGAAGGCATTCTATTGATTAAATGTACTGCTGTTTGAATGCAATCAGCCCAATAGACAAGAGGCAAAGATGATTGAAAAAGTAAGGCTCTAGCAACTTGTAAAATATGTTGATGTTTTCTTTCCACTAACCCATTCTGTTGTGGTGTTTCAACACATGAAGTCTGATGTATAATGCCTAATTTATGATAAAAATCTTGTAGAATGAATTCAGCCCCATTATCAGACCTTAATATCTTTATTTTCTTGTTAAATTGTGTTAAAACCATGTTGTAAAAGTTTTCTAAAGAGACTTTTACTTCAGATTTGGATTTTAACAAGTAAACCCATGTACATCTTGAAAAATCATCAACAATGGTCAGAAAAAACCTATAGCCAGCATGTGAAGCAATAGAAAAGGGGCCCCATATATCACAGTGTATGAGATCAAACAGAGCAGAAGTAGTGGAAACACTTATAGGAAAAGACTTCTTCTTCTGTTTAGCAAGTGGACAAATATTACAATTCTCATTCATATCCATAGTCTTTAGTCCTAATTCTTTTATATGAATCATACTTCTAGGAGAAATATGTCCTAATCTACTATGCCAAAGATCAAAATTACCAGAAGCCAAAACAGTAGGCTGGTAAGCATTGTTTGCAGTATGTATGACTCTCAAGTGGTAAAGCCCCCCATGTTGTTCAGCAGAACCAATCACATTGTGAGTGTCCTTGTCCTGTAAAACACAATGGGAAGTCATAAAACTTACTGTACAATTGGAATATTTTGTCAAATGGCTAATTGATAATAGGTTGAATGTAAAATCAGGAACATATAAAACATTGTACAATGTTAAATGTTCATTAAGACTAATATTTCCAATATGTGTAGCTACTGAAATGGCATTGTTTGGAAGACTAATTTTAATATTTGCAATAGCAGGAGGGGATGTAAAACAATTAATGTCACAACACATATGGTCAGTAGCACCTGTGTCAAGAATCCATGAAAATATTCTTGAATTAGTTTCAACTGATAGGCAAGAATGCATACCTTGATCAGAAGTATTATCAAGTTTTGTAAATGCACCAGCTGCTGTATGTACAGATTCCTTTGCCACATTCCCTTGCTTAGCAAAACTCAGAAATTGCTCAAACATCTCTTGTGTGAACAAGGGATTAGAAGCCACAGGCTGTTCTTCCTCAGGAGTAGACATAAGTATATTTGCAGATTTTTCCTTTGAATCAATTCTACCCTTATCCCTACCCCTAGGACCCTTCCACCCTGGGGGATATCCAATCAACTCAAAGCATCTATCCTTAGTATGATTGTTCCCATTGCAGTGAGAACATTTCAATGTCTTCTTTTTGTCTTTATAATATTTTGAGTTGTTATTAGCCATCATAGCAATAGACTCATTCACAAGATTATTTGGTAAACTAAGAGACCTCTGTGATTCTTCTTGCAACAAAAGAAAATAAACTTTGGCTAAAGGGGGCAAGGGTTTGTTTAACAAGAATTGACTCCTAATGGCAAAATAGGACTCATTCAGCCCAATAAGAAATTTCATAACAGAATCTTGCTCCTGGGAATTACTAATCATAGCAGCCAGATTACAAGTACACGTTCCACCACAATGGCACCTAATAATAGGCCTATGACTCATCCATTCATCCCAAACAGTCTTGAAATGATTATAATATTCTACAATAGATTGACTACCCTGAGCCATATTACTTAGAGATTTTTCCAACTGAAATACTTTTGTCAAATCAGAACAAGAATACCTAATATGCAATTCATCCCATACCTCTTTGGCAGACACAAAGTACTTGAGAGATTTCTTGATATCAGGGGACATAGAATTGAGAATCCACTGGAGGACCAAATCGTTTGCTCGAAGATAAGTAGCATAAATTGCCTTGCCACCATCTTTTGCAGGTACAGGCAAAGAACCGTCTATGAGCGGGAGTTTATTTTTGACACTCAATCCTCGAGTCACAGCATGGCTCCACTCAACAAAATTCGCCGCACCAGTGAGATGATCCAGTACAATAGCCACGGCCGGATTATCATTGTGGTGTAAGGCATATGGGGAAAAGGAATTAATTGCCGGATTAAGAGAATCTGTAACCAGATTGATTTCGGTAGAATTCGAAGCCATGGTAAAGGGATTCGAAATGAAATCGCAGAAATATTGAAATCACAACAGACTGAAAGGAATTCGGAGTAAAAAAATCCGATGGAATCGACCAAGAACTGGTCAATAATATGCGAAGCGTAAAATCCCCAAAATCTAGGGTAAAAAAAAATTCAATCGAGCATAAAACTCAATGAATTCGCGGAAGCAAGGATCGAACGAGCTTGTGATTAGGTTGAATCACAAACTGATACCATATTGAGGAAACTTCAATTGAGAAGAAAGAAGATGAATTCTTTGTTCAATAGATTCTGTTTACAGGCCGATGAATGATACAGTTGAGTGTTTCTAAAATAAAGACTTATTCTATATATAAGAGGTAGATAGGAAAACTAACTCTTAACTCCCTATTTTAAAATACTAATACATTTACAAAAGGAATAATACTATTACTCTTTAGAGACTTGTCAATTCTGTTATATACAATAAAAGAATTTCAACTCAATTAAAACTCCGCATTTATAAGGAGAGGTAGATTTAATCAATTCAGTGAATTCACACAACGATCTATTACCTACTCCATCTTCAATACTTTTTTAAGGAGTTATAAATAATTTTTATAATGATTTTTCTAGACGATTTTATGTATGAAATATAATTTTATTTTTGCATCATAGTTTTCTTTGTTTCTCCCCAAAATTAACGAGTCATATAATAATTAAATGAGATTCATTCCATATGTCTTGGCTAAAAATATTCATTCCATATTTGGGAAGACTCTTATATTTTTTGTAAATTTAATTCTTCAATTTTAAAGTGTTTTATTTAATCTTTGATTGTCTCAGTTTAAGATCCAATTTTATTTTATTTTTTTGTCTAAATTTAAGGCTTGATCATTTTGTTTTTAATTCAATCTTTTTTATAAGAAACTCAAAATATAATAATTTTTAAAATATAATATATTAAATTTAAATAATTATACTCCCTCTGTTCCAACATTTTTTCATACCAAAAAGGGCACACATAGTAAGAAAATTGTGTTTTTTAGTAAAAATAGTGATATATAGATAGGGCTGGCAAAACTGGCCGCCTGGCCTGGCCCAGCCCAGCAGACCAAGATATGTTCACGGGCCGTGTCATTAGCAAATCGGGCCTATAAAATTTGAGCTCAGTCTAGCCTAACTTAGCCCGCGGGCTAAAGGATCGGCCCAACCCATTTTTTTAAAAAATAATTTTAATAAAAAATTATACTCCTCCGTCCGCGAAATTTTTACCCCATTACTGTTGGGCAAAAGTTTCTTTTAAAAAAAAGTTTTATAAAAAATTATACTCCCTCCATCCGTGTAATTTTTACCGTATTACTATTGGGCACAAAATTTAATATAAATTAGTATTTTATTGGAAAAATAGATAAAGTGAGGGTATTGTAGGGGTATTGTGGGACCCATTTATTTGTTTGTGATTAGTGTTTATTTCTAAAAATGGAATGAATAAAAAATTGGTGGGCAACCCAAAAACGAAAGTAGGTAAAAAATTGATGGACAGAGTGAGTACTATAAAACATAACTCATTATACTTTCACAATCTACATATATTTTATATCTTAATATACTTTAGTTCATAACAAGTAACAACACTAATTTTAGTCTTTATTAAAAAAAAAAACTCAGTCAGGCCAAGCGGTCGTCTGTGGCCCGTCGGGCCAAAACGGCCCGATTTTTTTGGGCAGCTATTTTCTGAGCCCAGTCCGGCCCATATTCTGGTTGGGCCGGCCCTTCGGACCGGTCTTTGAAAGACCAAGTGGTATGATATCAGATTGCTTTGATACCAAATGAAGGTGTGCGTGTGTTATAAAGTAAAGATGTTGTAACATACACTACAGCAATCTGGAAAACCAGAGATAAAAACGTATACAACGGAAGACTTAAACACACAATTGCAAGATGGAATATTTTTTAACACAAACTATATAAAATAACTTGTGCTAGCCTTACGGCGAAACGTTCACTGTAACAAAGATTAGTGATACAAAAGTTGTGTGAAGAGTTAAATAGTTCACAACGGAAATAAGACTCGATATCACCTATCAAATCTAAATTGGCTAAGTGTATAACACTATACACCGTCAAATTTGATCTCACTCTATATCTATGATCTCTCTATCTATGGATATATGATTGATCGCAAGTTATGCGAGATGTACTTAACTTCTAGGCATAACATAAATGTTGGAATAATTGCCCTATCACCTTTGAACTCAAGATTAACGCTAGAGTAGGTGTACTCGTTTACTCCACACTTGGTACTGAAGACTTCGGCTTCTATTTATAGATGGAGGGTCTTCAATCCGAAAATAACTTCTTCATGTAACCGCTCCATGATCTCATGTTATCTCCCACGATCTTATCTTTATTTCTGATGTTTATTAATGCAACCGATTGATCTAGATCGTTCTAAAATGTCCTGGAAGAGCCTGGATCGTGTAGGTCCTTGTAGATCCTTGTAGATCCTTCTGGAACCCGTAACCGCCCATGTTGCAACCAATGCTTGCAACATTCGCTGCAACATTGAGTATTTCAGAGACTTGTAGATCCTTCTAGATCTTCATCCTGCATGTTAAAATATCTAAAACAACATTTGATCATAAAGTGTTGGTTAATGAGAAGAAAGGGCAAATTCATGTTGTTTCAAAGTAAATAGTGAATGTTTCACTACCAACAACATTAACAGTCTTACATTGACAACTCTACATATGAGAAAATATGTGTATAATATTGTGAGTGTGCATGCAAATTAATTTTTTTAGTGTACAAATAATTTTGGGACGGACGAATAAGGAAAACGTGCAAATAATAATGAGACGGAGAAAATAGATTTTATTTGACACTCATTTTATACATACTTAAAAATAAAATTTCAAGAATTATTTTTAGTTTGCGTGATGAAATTAAAAAAAGAAATCTTTAAATATGTTAAATACGAGTGTTAAATAATTTATTTAATTTAATGTATTATATTTTAAAAGTTGTTTAGCAATGAATAAAATTATTATGGTTGGAGTTTTTTTTTATAAAAATTAATACTTTTATATAGACAAAGCATCATTTGCTTATGTGGCAAGATTATGGATGCTCTCTCTCAAGAATTTTCCCCTCTCATTCACGAACTTATTGCAAATTGATCTTGACCGTTCTTTCATTTCATCTTGATCGTGTTCGTCCATCTTTTCTCATTCACATTTTATCTTACGCTCTGGTTCGTCTCGTTTCCTCCATCCGATTTTTGCTTGCCGGTCATTATCGAGAATTTTCTGCTTCCGGCAGTTGTGTCATTCATACCAATTGTCGTGTTGAAGCTACTCATGTAATATTAATGTAGCCACTATAAATTATTATTGTATTGTATGTTTCATCTTTCGCTTTTATATTTTTCAGTTTAGTTTTTCAATGAATGTTCAATTCATTCGCTGATCAATTATGTATTATCGTCCCGACGTTGTATTTGTTCTTTGTTCATTATTATAAAAAAATAACGATATTGGTTTGTGTATAACTTTCCTCACTTTTTTTTTGTTTTTTGTCATTTGTAATTCCGTTTACGACTAAATGCTTTCCGGAGGATTTGTAATATATTGTTATTCAGTTTGGTCATTCTCTTCGTCTATTTATTGTCCATTGTCCTAGCTTTTTATCTTCGTCCTTTAAGTGTTGATTATCCCTGGTTTTTCAGTTTAATACTTTATGACTTGACTATGAAATTAAAATCCTAATCGTGCTTAAGTTGAATAATTGGTCAATAGTTAAGTGCAAGTAAATTTCTAACCGTGGATAATGTTAGTGTGTTTTCGGGGCTCTGTTTCACCGTTTCAAATTTTCGTTCGTTCCATGGTGACGTTTTGACAATTTTCGTTGTGTTCAGTTTTAATTCCCGCATGTTAAATGAAATTTAATTTTATTAAAGATAAATTTTTAATCATGGCAAATTATAGCAGTTGGTCAATGTCAATATACCTAAAATATGATGCAGTAGATTACTTGCCTATATATTGATATATTTTCGTGGCCACTTCCTAGCCGGTATTTTTTGTGACCTTATTAATTAAATTAAATTCATAATATTGCCTTATTAAAAATCTTCATCGTGTCATAATAAAGGTTTTGGTCAACATATAATTTCACTATTTTTAGTAGTACCCGAAAATTAGTAGATTTTCTTATTTTAGTCCTTTTTGACTTGCCGATATACTAACCGTGTGTTAATAAAGGAATTGGTCAAAATTGAATTTCCTTAAATATGCTGCAGTATTTGGGTCCATATTACAAAATTTTCCATAATATATTTTCTTTTTTTAATATGTATTAAATTATAATCTAATTTCACATTTAATGAGAACTCCCGATTTTAATGTGTTTGTATTTTGTTAAGATAGGTCCTAAAACCGTGGAGAGATCATGGGCTAAATATTGTAATTTGTTCCCTCTTCAATCATTTCGTCCGTTATATTTTTTTTATTTGATATTATGTTGCTTCGTCCGTGGAAAAAAATCGGAACCGTGCAAACTATAAAAATTTGTCAAATTTATTAAAAATCCTTATCTTGCCTTATTAAATGAGTTTGTCAAAATCTAATTGTCTTAATTTATTGTTGGTTTTGATGAGGGTATGTTTTTTTTTTTTTGAAAGGTTGATGAGGTTATGTTTGACTGTCACGATCCCACTTTGTTTGTATATATTTATGTTATAAATGTATTTATTGTGGTTGAATAGTTTATTGCTCTTAGGTTATCAACCTTGGATTAAGGCATGGTTACTGCATGTTGGCCTTTTGATTTGTGTGTTGCCTTTCACATCTAACTACACTAATGAATGATTTTTCCACCGTTAAAATCTTGTGAGTTTTGTAATTGGTTTTTAGTTTCAATAAAATATTTACATTTAATATCTTCTATTAATTACTGGGTCAAATATGGTAGGTTTTGTAATTGGATATTTATATAGTCTTTATGCTTCAATGCAATTCTTATTAACGAGACCATGGTGAGAATTATTGTTTTCCTAATCATGGAAAATTTGGAACATTCGACTCGAGGACCTCATTTATAATCTTTATTTTTAGGCTACTCTTACTCCATTTAAATTGTTCCTGCCAAATTGTACTTGAATGTACACAGTCAATTCCGGTTTAAAGAAATATACATGAAAACTCATTAAAATCGATGAATTCCACATCTTACGTAAATCATGTAACATTATTGCTCTTTGGTCAAAATGTTATTTATTTTGTAAAATAATTTATTTGGGCCCTAATTTAAGCTAAATGTATTAATTATTATTTGCCTAAGACATGTGAATGCGTTAAATTGTCAACCTAATATACCATAAGCTTGTAAGTAACAAACCCCTAAAATATAAATTATGGATTAAAGGTTTATTTTGATTGTGTTGGTCTAAGTTGGTGGAATTTGCCATAATAAATCTTTGTTGGGAGAGAATTTAGTTCGCATGTGTGTGATAATTATTGTGTTGTAGTCTTGCTCATTATCTTCAATAATTGGTATTTAGTGTATATTCAAAGTATATTATTATGCGGTTTTTATGTAAAAGTTATACTCCCACCAAATCCAAATTCAATAATTAATTGATAGCCTGCATGTTTTGTTTTTTGACCTCTGGTGACTATTTAGTGTTAAATTTTCATCCTTGGTGATTAGAGGTTTACTTTGATTGTGTCGGTCTATTTTGGTGGAATTTGTCATAATAAATGTTTGTTTGGAGAAAATTTAGTCTTTAATTTTTCAATAATTGGTATTTAGTGTGTATCCAGATTTTACTATTGCTTTTGTTTTTTGCTAAATTTGAATTTTTTGATGAAAATGACAAAGATTGATACCAGCAGGACTAAAATTGTTAGAATAAAAAGTTACAGTATGTGTTGATAAGCGAACATAAATCAATGACTGGCGAACAAGAATTAAAGCCTTAATAAGGATTACGAGGAATCAACCCCAAATCAAAGATGATCAACAAAGAAAATCAAGTCGGAGTGCATAAATCAATCCAGGGAGTGCATAAACTGACGAACAACTACAAAGACGAACAACTTATCGGCGAACAGGTTTGAAGGCCCAAGACCAGAGATGAACATTCTGCTAAGTCACTGATGACGAGCAACATTGATAAAAGGTGGTGAATCTACCAACCTAAGAGGTGCATGTCGACGAACAAAGGATCAAGATCCCAACGCCAATCTATGTAAAACACAAAGGCGAACAACTTCTGAGCCATGTATCCAAAAGGCGAACAACTTTAATAGAAAAACCATCCTAGATCAGCTAAGCCGACCTGGACGAACAACAATGAAGTCCGAGATAAGACCAAAGAAGACTTTGTAGCTAAGATTCAGCTTAGATAAGGTCAAACTAAGGTCAAAGGACACATGTCAAACATGCAGGCTAGGGAGACCAAGAGTCATAGACACCTCATGCTTGCTAGTCTCTATAAATAGTTGTTCTCCAGCTTAAGAAATACAAGTTCAAATTCACAAATGCTCCAAAAACATACACTTAAACACCTAGACGTGCACACAAACGAAATTATTACGATTTCGACTTTCATGTTTACAAGTTCATAACCCGAATCCTCAATTTACCATTTACGGTGGTAACCAATCACACGTAATTGATTGATGATCTTTAAACCAAACTTAAACAATCACTAATTCACCCAACAAAAATTGATCACCAACAAATTTGGCGCTAGAAAGAGGGTCCGAACCTTCGAATTAGTGTGATTACTCAAGAACTTCAAGCTGAAAACTTGAAGATTCAAAGAAAACCTCAAGAAATATTTGAAGATTCAAACAAAAGTGTTCTTGGTGTTCTTGGTGTTCTTCATCATAAGAATTAAGACAGATTAATTCGAAATGCCACAATCCAAGGAAACCCAAGCATCACGCTTGTCAAGGAGAGCATCTCCCACCCGGGCCTCGTTGGCCGACCACCAGGATCGTGATCCTAGACATGTAATAGATCACAACACACGGCCATAACCCATAATCTCCCGCCTGAAATGGAGGCCCTGGCGAACAACCCCAACGAACTAGCCAAAACCATTGCTGCTCTCCAGGCACTACAGAGACAGCAAGATCAAAATAGGCCTTCACAAGTGAGGCCTAAAGATAGAGCGGTAGAAGTTGTTAGGGCTAGGTCAACCAGGGGCGAACAACACGAAGTAAACAGTGCCCAGATCAGGCGGGATAAAGGCAAAGCTAAGATGGTCGAACCAAGAGAGGGCCAGGCTGAGTCTGCTCGTGGGCGAACAACAATGTCGAGCCACGGAACAACCCGCTCCAGTGCCCAGGACAGACTTGGCTAACCCCAACAGCAAGACAAAGTTGCTCGCCAAGAAGCCGAGCGCGGGCGAGCAACATTTGAGCAACCACGCCCATCAGTTCATGAGAGGCTCTCTCAATCTGCCTTCAGGCGTCTAGGGCCAAATGCGGCGAGCAACCCTAGAAAACAGCTCCAGGAGTTGCCCACTCCAAGTGAGGGACTGCGACGAGCAGAAAGGTTGGTACATTTGCTCGCCGAACAGCCTCCAAGTCAGGGGGCATCTTTGGATGAGTTATCAAGTTTAAGAAGGGCAGTGGAGAACATGCAGGGACAGTTGGACCAACAGAGAGGTGTGGGAACAACCAGTTTGCCATCCTCACCACTATCACCTGTCATTCTGAAAGCCCCGATTCAGAAGAAGGTCCTGTTCCCGGCAAGCATACAGTATGACGGTGTTGCTGATCCCAGAGTCCATCTGACGAAGTATTCAGATTATATGGTCTCGGTGGGAGCCAGCGATGCCACTCAATGCCGAAACTTCCCCTTAACTTTGGGGGATCGGGTACACAAGTGGTTTTCGGCGATGCCACCAGCATCTATCCACTCTTTTACTCAACTGAGTCGAGAGTTCCTATCCCATTTCTCCACGGCGGGATCGTACTTGTCTCAGAAACACCGATTGTCTGACCTAAAATAAAATAACGACGAGTCAGATCGAGCATTCATGGAAAGGTTCGACAAGGTGTTGTTGGAAAGCGAACCCGTCAGTGAGGACACGAAAATCGTTGCCGTTATGGCCGGGTTGAAGAAAGGATCAAAGCTATGGAAAAAAGTACGTCTGAAGTGCCCAAGAAGTTATGCCGAATTCAGGAATCAAGCCGGCATATTTGTTTCCATGCATGAGGCTTTGCAATCAAACTTGGGGGAGAACAAAACTGATCCCAAGGAGAACAACAAGAAACCTGGTGCAACAAGCTATCGAGTCCCTAAAAACATGAAGGCATTCACTGAAGGGACAGAACTCAAGGAAAAGTTTAATCAAGTGTTAACAGTGTCAGTTACTACTGTTTATGAAAATGTAAAGGATATGGAGTTGCTCTCCCCTTCCCGGAAAATTCACCAGGATACTGGCAAACTCAACCCTAACAAGTATTGTGCCTACCATCAAAGCGTGGGGCACTTTATGAGTGAATGTAGAGATTTGCTCAAGCAGCTCTGGCGTTTCTACGAGGATGGAAAGCTCTCTGATTTTGTCAAAAGACAACCCGGGAAGAGAGTCCGGGAGAACAACTCTGAGGACGAGGATGATCAACCTCAGAAGAACAATAAACCAGCACGACCAGTTCCTACCATTCCTGCTCGTCCGTTGGAGGACTTATACATGATGGAACCTGCAGGCCCCGCGGGAGGGTGTTCTGATGGACGACCGCCAATCTCCAACCGGAAAAGAAAAGCTGAGCTACGAGCAATCGATCAAGTCCAAGAAATGGGGGTCAAACCATCTATCATGCAGACAGCAGAACTGACCTTTACCGAAAATGACTTGGAAGGAATCTTAACTCCGCACAACGATTCGCTCGTAATATGCGCAAAAATTATGGGAACACGAGTCCACAGATTGTTGGTGGACACCGGAGCCTACACTAACATCCTATTCAAAAAGACGCTCGATCATCTTGGAGATTATTCGGGCTATATCCGAGATACAACTCACAGAATAATAGGCTTCGGAAATGCTGTAACGGACCCATTGGGAATAGTTACTTTAGCAGTACAACTTGTAACGGCCAACGAACCCGAGAAAAATATTACGAGAATGGTTGACTTCTTGGTTGTAGACCAGGATTCAACTTATAACGGGTTTCTTGGTCGACCCTTTTTAAATGAATTCAAAGCTGCATGTTCCACTTATCACTATTGTTTGAAATTCCCAACAGCAAGTGGAGCAGGCACTATCAAAGGAGATCAAAGAAAGGCCAGTGAATGTCTCTTACAGTTGCATGCCAAGCATGTATCAGTATCCATGATGGAAGCCACAACTAGCTATCCTGTTGATGAACCATCAATACTAGAAAACATGATGGACATAGAGGAAGACCACATGGATACTGACGAACAACATCATGACGAGCAGGTGTTGGACGAACAACTCCTCACCACCCATGAGGAACATCATCCTGACGAACAACAAAGGGGTGGTGACGAGCAACATTCATCTGATGGCTTGGGGGGCCAGGTGTTGACTAACAACAACGGATCAGGGCCAACAGACGATCTAGATCCCCGCCTGGGGGCAGAGCCAATGAACATCGAAAATGATTTCAACTCTGAGGGACCAATACTTGATCCTCGGTGGAAAGGACAAAAACGACGAGCAACTCCAGTTGAAGAGCTGGAGGCGTTCAAAGTTAATCCTGAAAACCCGGATCTCGAATTATATATAGGATCTGAGCTCCCTGAGCCTTACAGATCCCGAATGAAAGAGTTCCTCAACAAAAATCTAGATGTTTTTGCTTGGTCTCATGCAGACATGGTGGGAATAGATCCAAAACATGCTTGTCACAAGCTCAACATCAATCAAGCAAAAAGGTCAATCCATCAAAAACGAAGAAAGTATGGCCCAGACAAGTACCAGGCTTTGAATGAAGAAGTAAAGAAGTTGTTAGACAACGACCTAATCCAACAAGCACTCTGTCCACAATGGGTAGCAAACCCAGTCCTTGTGAGGAAACCAAACGGAACCTGGAGACTATGCATAGATTTTACGGATCTGAATGCAGCATGCCCGAAGGACAACTTCCCTCTTCCTCACATTGACCAGTTGGTGGACAGCACTGCAGGTCATGAAATGCTAACATTCATGGATGCCTTTGCCGGGTACCATCAAATTCCAATGCATCCAGACGATTAAGAGAACACAACATTTTATACAAACTAAAACTTGTTGTGTTGGAAAAGAATGCCCTTCGACCTCATCAACGCCGGAGCAACATACCAGAGGTTGGTGAGCAAGATGTTTGACGAACAAATCGGTGATACGGTAGAAGTCTATGTGGACGATATCGTAGTCAAAAGCCCCCGAAGGGAAGACCATCTTCAACATTTGACCCAGGTGTTCGAAATCCTTCGACATTACAACATGAAGCTGAATCCAAAGAAGAGCAGTTTCGGAGTTCATTCAGGAAAATTCCTGGGCCATCTTGTTAGTCAACGAGGGATTGAAGCCAATCCAATAAAAGTTAAAGCAATCGTGGATATGCAACCTCTGCGCTCAATAAAAGAAGTGCAAAGGCTTACGGGATGCCTAAGAGGTGCACGTCGACGAACAAAGGATCAAGATCCCAACGCCAATCTATGTAAAACACAAAGGCGAACAACTTCTGAGCCATGTATCCAAAAGGCGAACAACTTTAATAGAAAAACCATCCTAGATCAGCTAAGCCGACCTGGGCGAACAACAATGAAGTCCGAGATAAGACCAAAGAAGACTTTGTAGCTAAGATTCAGCTTAGATAAGGTCAAACTAAGGTCAAAGGACACATGTCAAGCATGCAGGCTAGGGAGACCAAGAGTCATAGACACCTCATGCTTGCTAGTCTCTATAAATAGTTGTTCTCCAGCTTAAGAAATACAAGTTCAAATTCACAAATGCTCCAAAAACACACACTTAAACACCTAGCCGTGCACACATACGAAATTATTACGATTTCGACTTTCACGTTTACAAGTTCATAACCCGAATCCTCGATTTACCATTTACGGTGGTAACCAATCACACGTAATTGATTGATGATCTTTAAACCGAACTTAAACAGTCACTAATCCACCCAACAAAAATTGATCACCAACAGTATGTACCATTCATGAACTCAGACAAAGTTAGAAGATCATTTGTGATTTGTTTTCTCTAAATTTTAATATTTAAATAATATAATCTTTTATTATTTACACAAATTACAAAAGATGGTGTTCTAATTTTGCAAACACCAATAAGACAGTGTGTTAAAAAAATACCATGCGTATATGAGTATATTTAGGAAATAATGTCAATTTAGGGTAAAAATTATGGTAAAACTATCAATTTAAGACCATAAAGATTTTTCCTATCGATTCAGGACCTGAACGATAGAAAATTATCAATCCAAGACCTAAAAGATAAAACCTATCAATTTAAGACTCAAGAATATGAAGACTATATTTGATATATTGTTATTTATATTTTTATTTTATTAATATACATTATTATTTGTTCGTTAAATTTTTTTTTCTTATGTTTTCAATTACTTGAAATTTATATATCTTTTATATTTTTAGAATTATGATTTATAAAAATATTATCGGATAACAAAAATTATTAGAGATCAAATACAGTCTTAAAATGAGTGAATCCTAAGTTAAAGTTTCTATCTTTCAGGTCCTGAATCGATAGTTTTCAATCTTTCAGGCCCTGAATCAAGAAGAAAAATCTTTCAGGCCTTAAATTGATAGTTTTATTATCTTTCAGGCTCTAAATTGATAGAACTCCTTAATTTAGTGATAAATTATAAGGTCTAATTTATTACATATCAATTCGTAATAACTAATCCGATAATTATTACAAAAAATGAAAAAAACTGTTGATTTTACAATTTAATACATTTTTAAATAATATATACTAAATCTTACAATTAAATATTTAAATTGAATCTATAATATTTTAACGATCGAATAAATTATTAAATACTTTATTTATTTAAAAAACTTAAATAATATTTTTATTACATGAAAACCTTTAAAAATAATTAATAAAAAATTCCGCGAAACTCGCGGAGCTACAACTAGTAATTGAAATAAAGACAAGACAATCGGACATTAGCTCAGACAAAATGAATAAAATTGAATCCTAAATTGAAATTAGAATAAGAGGGGTGTATTCAATTGGGATTATATCGGATTTTTTTGGACTTTAAAAAGTCTGTGGATTTAGAAAATCTATAGACTCCATGCAGAGTTTGACTGACTTTTTTTATTGATTTATTTGGATTTTCATAGACTTTACAGGATTGTGGAATATTTTTTTTTATTGATTTACATGGATTTACATAGACTCGGCACTGGAACCATTGATGCAAATATATATGGGACACACTTGTATAAAAAAAAATTATCCAAATTATTTTTAAAAAAAATACATTAGTTAAAATAATACATTATTATTCCATCTTCATTTCCATCACCGTTATACCTCGCCCTCATAATAAGTCTCAGGTCGTTAGAAGAGATTTTGGAGAGTAAAATTTATTTATATTTTTTGAAGAGTAGACTTGACAACGGAGCGGGTAATGCCCAAAGCAAACAGGGACGGAGAATTTTTTTGCCCCGTAGGCGGGGAGCGGGATAGTATTCTCAGCCCGGGGGATCCCCGTCTCGTTCCCCGCGGGAAACCGCATTATTTTTTATATAATTAATATATTTATATATAATTTTAATGTTAAAGTAAATTACAAATAAATATTTCATAGTTTCCTACTCAATTAACTATTTATTAAAAATTACATTTTTTTATTTAATGTTATGTTATTAGTTCCAAATTATATTATTTTCACTTTAGTATAAATGTTAATTAAAAATATTAGAATTAGAAGTTCTTCAAATTGTTTAAATTAATTTTTTAACACCAACTTAAAGTAATTGTTGTGTATATTTAAAGTTTTTAATTTAAATTTTTTTATATTTTAAAAATGAGATAAAAAAAATAAGTAGGTGGGGAACGGGGAATCACCGCAAGACGGGGATGGGGGAAAATATTTTCCCATTTATATTGCAGGGACGGAGATGGGGAATGACCCCCGTCCCCGCCCCGTTAACATCCCAATGGAAAAGAATCAAAGAAAGTCCATAGATTGTTGAATACCTAAAGATTTTTTAAGACTTTTCAAAATTCGTAGAAATTTCTGGTTATTAGAAGATATTTTGAAGAGTAAAATCTATTCATATTTTGGAAGGGAAATCTAAGAAAATCCGTGGAGTATTAAAATCCATAGACTGTTGAATACCTGAAGATTTTTTAAGACTTTTTAAAATCCGTATTGAATACCTCATGATTTTTAAAGACGTTTGAAAATCTAGATTGAATACCCTCAAACTTTAAAAGTCTAAAAAAATCCTACTGACTCTATAACCAATACACCCCTCTAAGTTTTATATGAAAATGATTCATGATAAGTTTATCATTAAACTATTTTAAAATATTAAGTATTTAACTAGAAGTATCGGTAATTTCACCAGAAGTATCATTAATTTAGATTCAATTTTTTTTACAATAATTACAATATAATATCACCGACCCAGATTAATGATACCCCTGGTGAGATTATCTATACTTTCTATCAAATATTCGATACTTTAATATAATTTTATGATAAGCTTATCATAAACTATATTTATATAATACTTTGTGTCGAAATTAAACCAAAATATATAAATATCAATTTTAAATACTTTAAATTAAGAAATTAAAATTGAAACCCAACTTTCAAAATATATAGATATCAATTTGGAATTCTTTAAATTAAGAAATTAAATTGAAACCCAACTTAAAAGTTGTCCTCATATGAAATCCTTTCTATAATTAATCATATATATTGGCCGTCTATTGGTAGGTAGGGGGTGGTAAATATGCTAATCACATGCAACAAAACATGCGGTCATGTGAAAAATCACGACACTAATTAAGAAATAAATTCAGGCAATCATCATGTCAATAATCCGCATCAGTTACACTAAAATTTCTATTACACAATAAATTCCATATACATTGAATTGAGCAAGTCTCCCTATGAAATCATATATGAGACAATGATAATGAATATTACTAGGATATTAACTCATTAATAATTTGGTAGAGGTGCGTGTTAATTTGTGTTAGTTCATGCCATGAGACAACCTCATACAAACTTTTGTTAATTATTAAATTATTGTGTACTCTTGTATGCATCAGGTACATAGTGCACTCACTTAACAGTTAAAGTTGTTTACACTAAAACGCTTCATAATAAGCTTAATATTAAATAGATTAAGAGTATCATTAATCTCATCAGGAATATCATTAAACCTGTCAGGGGTATCATTAGTCTGAGTTCAAGAAAATTTAAAATAATTTTCTTGAACTCAGACTAATAATACCCCTGATGAGATTAATAATACTCCCGATGAGATTAATGATACTTTAAAATTATTTTATGATAAACTTATTATAAACTATTTTCATATAATACTTTGCCGTTAGATTATATTAAAAAAATTTCAGCATAAACTTTTCAATATAATTAAATTATATTTTTTAATATAAATAATTTAACTATTAAGTGGGTCCATCACGCCCAGACGCATAGAAGAGCAACCCATGCATTATTAGTAGTCTCGTTTTAGTAAAACGCAATACACATATATTCGTGTACACAGTGTATGTATATATATTTGTACAGACAACAAACACATTTCTCAAAATTCAACGACATAATTCTGGGGAGGCGCACAAACCACGTACCAGGTTAAGGTATGTTTCATTCACCGTCCACCAGTTCTTTTTTATTTTTCCCCGACAAATTGTGTTTACTTGGATCGATTTCATCAAATATCACTTTTATATGAGTACCTACAGAGTGATATTATTGAAGAGTATTAATTATTTTTATTAAAAAAATTAATTTATTTTTACTATACAATTAATATTTTTTAGTAAAAATAATTAATATTTTTTTAGTAAAAATAATTAATATTCTTCAATAATTTATGTATAAAACATTTTCACTTATACTTGTCTTGTTGTATGCATATACATTGTTGCTATTATAAAATTAAATACATCATATTATATTCAGTATTAGTGTATATGAATAAAACTAATAATAGATATTCATTAGAGTAATATGTAAGAAAGAAGTTTCAACCTACTCATTTTTTAATAATAGTATCAAACTAGCTATTATATACAGTAGTACGATAATATTGTTAAATTAAAATTGATAAAGTGGGAAAAGGTCGTGGGGGCATATTATTGTTGTTTTTCTCTTTCGGCGAGATGAGCATATTCTTCACTTCGATCCTTGTTTATGTGTCGTACGTTTGTCTTTACCACATGGATGGAATTAATTATGGCAATAATATGGGTGATGTAATTTTATTGTTGGCCAAATTATTTTTATTTTTGTGGTTTCGACGGTGGAGAAATTGACCATTAGCTACTTTTCGGCCATGCCCTTTTTTTTTTCCTGAAGAAAATAGCAAAATAGGACTGTTAATAGGTTTGACATTTTATGAGAAGACATATTAGATATACGATTTTTTAATTTAAAATTCCAACTTATGTCGACTCGGTTGATTTCCAACTTATGTCGACTCGGTTGATTTGTTCTAAATTTGTTACTCTACAAGTTTTAGTAAAATTAATTAGTTATATATGTGTGCACAGTGTAACTATTGCACACCATTAACATTGTTCACATAAAATAAGTGATATTTTATTCATTAAAAATAATTAGTATTATTTGGTAAAAATACTTGATACCATTTTAAAAAATGTACATTAAATGTGCATACAAAATTGTCCTTAAATAAAACTATTCTATATAAGGTTTAATTTCTGTATATAGGTCCATCCATAAAGAGATAAATACTAAATAGTACCAGTATACCTAATTTAGGTTTAAATGATTATAGATGAATTAACGTGAAGATGGGGTGTTTTTTTTTAATCCATTATTCATATTATATTAGCGTTCTTTGATAGAAGAGAAATATTATGTGTTATTCAAAATAAGTGTCGTTTTATAGATTTCATATCAAATTAAAAATTATACTAAATTTTAACATATATTTCTCAAATAAATCTCTAAAAGATTATTATGTTTTAATATAATCCCTAAAAGATCTTTTATATCTTGAATTTGGGGTAAATTGAGAAAAAATAGCTATAACGACACTTATTTTGAAACAAAATTTAATCTCTAAAACGACATTTATTTTTAAAAAATAATACTATTTTTTCAAACTTAATATTATAATGCATAAAAAATAATACTATTCCTAGCACGAATTGTTCCTAATACCTTCTCTTCCAAAAAAATAAAATAAAAATAAATTCCTAATACTTATATGTTGGATAGATTGTTGAGTGCAGGCCAGTATCTGTATCCGATTAATTAGGAATTTAGCTAAATATCTTGACTTTATAATTATAACACGTGACAGATGTAAAAATGATATGAATCCCATCATTAAATGAGATATTAGGATTTTTTCTACTACTTGACTTAATCTTGATTACGGGAACAATATTTTGATGATTTTTTAATTTTTTTTGTGAGAAATGAGCAGAGTCCAATCTGCCATGTGTTTTTTTATTTGCTTTTAGAAAATATTATCTAAGTTACTAAATCATAGATAAAATCCTAATTTAGTTACACCACATAACAGAGGTTATCCATATCTTCAAATTATACAAGGAAAAAAGTAATATTATATCACACGAATATTTTTAAAGCCACACTATAACCGGAACACATAGCAGAATAATTAGGGATAGCATCAAATTAGGTATGAACGAACGGTTTAGTTTTACTAAATCTTGACTTTTGTAATTCAATATATATATATATTTAGAATAATCTAATTAAGTACTGGCAATATAAATATAAATACATATTGCATTTTTTAGCATAATTACTTTTTAATTAATATTAATTGTATAGTAACAGAATATAACGGTTGAATTTTGATAGCAACAACTAAATTTTGTATATTCAAAGTCAACTCATCCATAAATTACATTTATTTAAGATTAATAGATTAAGTAATTTACATAATTTTTTTTTGGGTAAACTTCTTCTCAAAATATGTAATTTTAATTTACAAAAAAAAAAAAAAAAACGACATTTCCTCTCTCACCATTGAAGCACATGATTAAGAAATCTTTAATATTTTCATGTACTAGATTGGAACATTTTTTTAACAAAAATAATTGTTTTAGTCAATTGTTAGTTTAATAATAACATTGTGAAAATGGTTCATATTAAACTTATTAAAGTTTAAATATTTGACCAAGAGTATTGACAATCTCACTAGGAATTTCATTAATCTAGGTTCAATTTTTTTTTTTACAACAATTAATATATAATATCACTGACCCAAATTAACGATACTTTTGGTGAGATCATCGACACTCTTATCATAAATTATTTTAATATATTATTTTGTTATCTGAATATTTTTCATATATCTGAATATATATTATTTATATTCTTCATATATCTGAATATATATTTTGTTATCTAGTCAAATATTCTTTATTTTAATATAATTTTAATATAATTTTATAATGAACTATTTTAATTTTTTTAGCATATAAAAATAATAAAACCAAAAAGAGAGTTATGCATGACCTCACACTCACGATTGGAACATATATATTATTTATATTTTTCATATACCTAAAAATATATTTTGTTATCTGATCAAATATTCGTTATTTTAATATAGATTTATGATAAACTTATCATAAATTATTTTAATTTTTTTAGCATATAAAAATATAATATAACCAAAAAAAGAGTTGTGCATGACGTCACACTCACTATTGGAACATATATATTATTTATATTTTACATATTTCTGCAAATATATTTTGTTACTGGATCAAATATTCATTATTTTAATATAAATTTATGATAAATTTATCACAAATTATTTTAATTTTTTAGCATATAAAAAAAAAACCAAAAAGAGAGTTATGCATGACCTCACACTCACGATTGGAACGTATATATTATTTATATTTTTCATATATCTGAAAATATATTTTGTTACCCATGAAATAGGTAAATCTGTTTCAAATAGATTATTTTTTAATCCACAAAAAAGTAAGATCTTTTTAGAAAAATTAAGGGATAAAATTTGGTACGTGTCTGATTATGGAAAGAAGCCCACCACCTTTCGTTGGTTTATTATCCAGCATTTACAGAAAAATATATATAGTTGATTTGAGTACATCAAAAGGCAAGGGGTAACGTATCTTTTTTGCAATTGCAGAGAGAGATACAGAGGAGAGAGATATAGATATAGAGAGAGAGAGAGGGAGAGAAAGAGGAGAGAGAGAGAAACAGTGGGTGGCCAGTGTCCACAGGCCATCAAAAAGCCACCCACCCAATTTCTCACCCCATTAATCCCTCCCCTTCTGATTTCCTCTTTAATTTAATGCAGGATTTTCGCCTTTGCTTTCTCCCTCTGCAATCCCCTCTTTTTTTCCCAATTTCAAATTGACTTCACGCGAATTTGGGTGGAAATTGACAATTTGTTTGTTTTTCTGAAATTACGGTTAAACGGTTATCGATTGGGTGGTAGGATTTCAACAAACAATCGGTGGAATGATAAAATCGCTGGGAAATCGGAGTTGAAAAATGGCGTCGTACAAACTGCTGAAAGAGGAAGGGACGTTGAGTTTGCCGAATTGCTCTCTGCGAATTGACGTCGGCCATGTTTGCGACGTTGAGAACAGACCTCCTTCGCCTCGAATGAAGACTAACGGCGTCAATGCGCCGTCCAAGTCGCCTCGCCTTGTCTCGCTAGACGTGTTCCGGGGCCTCACTGTTGTGGTAAACCTCCCTCCCCTGCGATACTCTTTTATGCAACTCTGTGAATAGTAGAATGTTGAGAATTTGTGATTGAAGAGCAAAAAATAGAAATTATGTACTCTAAAAAAAAGTATGGCGGGTGTTTTTTTATAGGTTCTAAGTAAACCTAGATGAGGTATTTTGGGGTATTGTGTTGTTCATTTATGTTTGTGAGTGTAAAATTAATGGCGCTTGAAGTAATTAAGTAATGATTGAATGGTGAAGAACATAATGTCAATACTTTTGGGGGGAAGGAGGTAGTATAATGTTGAGAATTTTGTGATTCAAGAGTATGTCCTCAAAAGGTATGGTCGTTTGTTTTTTTATAGTATCTAAGAAAACGTAGGTAAAGTAAAGGTATATTGGGGTAACGTGGTTCATTTATGAATTAAGTGGTTGTTTGTGAGTGTAAAATCGATGGTCGAATGGTGAAGAAAATAAAATTGTTTAAAAGAACATAATTGTCAATATTTCTTTTGTTGGGGGGGGGGGGGGGGGTGAGGGAGGGGGGACGGAGTTAGTATAAATTAGGTTGAAAGAAGATGAATACGGACTGCTGGAAATATTTCTCGATGCCTTTCAAGATTATAGCAAACAAATTGTACTTTTTGATTGATGCAAGAATGCTCAAACTGCACTGAGAGGAAATTTCAATAAAATGGGTGACTAATAATCTCATTTAGAGTTAGATAGTATTTTGAGGAATGATTAGTTTGATAGGATTTGCTTAGTTCCCGTCAAATAATTTTTTATTTATTTTTACTTATTTTGCAGTTAATGATAGTTGTTGATGATGCTGGTGGGATTATACCAGCTATAAATCACTCACCATGGAACGGTTTGACATTAGCGGATTTTGTAATGCCATTTTTCCTCTTCATGGTTGGCGTCTCACTGGGACTTGTATATAAGGTACCCATTTTTTTCCACGAAAAAGTTTGGTGCTTGATTGTTAGGTGCCCGGTACTTGAGCTCATCTTTAAAAATCCGTTCGTTTAATTCTTAAATTGAACAACTCAAATTCTTTGAGTTTTACTCATGACCATTCTACTCTGTTATTCTGATATGCATCATCCTTTTGCTGGGCTGGATATTATATATGCGAGTGTATACATTTAGGAACATCTTTGTATATTTGATGTCTTTATGCACTAAGTTTTTTCTTTTTCTTTTTTATATTAGAATATGTCTTGCAGAGCCGCTGCAACCAAGAAAGCAATATTCCGGGCACTAAAGCTTCTTATACTAGGGATTTTTCTACAAGGTGCTTTCTTACTCCCTTATTTACAATTGAGAGATGTTTTCTGATGATGGTTGTTTCGAATAATTATGAAATTCATCCAAATTTTGAAAGAGTTGTCCCATGATGGCATCCTCTTCAATCATCATCAACGATTTAATTTTTCATGCATCAGGTGGCTATTTCCATGGTATAAATAATCTGTCTTATGGCGTGGACATGGAACAAATCAGATGGATGGGCATATTGCAGGTGTGTAATTTTTTATTTGACTATTGGGATTAACTCATATACTCGATTTATGGTTTTACCTGCGACGATCAGTAATTATGTATTTTGTTCCCCTTCAGAGAATTGCAGTAGCATATTGGGTGGCAGCAATGTGTGAGATTTGGCTTAGAAATGACGAAAAAGTTGATTCTGGGATATCTTTGCTTAAGAAGTACAAACGCCACTTGTAAGTCATATGCTTATACATTCATGCTTTTCGTAAAAGGAAAGCAGATTAAGTAAGAATGACCTCTCTTGAAAAAGTTGCATTCTTGTTAAAAAAAAATTAGAGTGATTGCGAAATGAAGATATTGCAATATCGACCATTTCATGTTTCAATATAAGATTTTCTTTTCTATATTTTCAGGATCATGGCATTCATCCTCACCGCCGTATATCTTCTACTGTTGTATGGTTTATATGTTCCGGACTGGAAGTATCAGATTCCCGTCGGGGCATCTTCTGATACTGAGTTATTCACGGTGGGTTCTTGATTTAGTACATAATCCGTAAAGGAATTTAAATCTGTGATGGTGGGACCCCAGTATTTGACATTTTTGTTGCTTTGAAGGTGAAATGTCATACACGAGGTGACACTGGACCTGCATGTAATGCTGCTGGAATGATAGATCGAAAGGTTTTGGGCATTCAGCACTTATATCGCAAGCCAATATATGCCCGAACAGAAGTAATTTTTGTACTTGAGATGAAAACATATATTCTTTTACCTGTTATATCTTTTTTTGGTTCTAAATGTTACTGTTATTTTAACAGCGATGCAGTGTTAACTCACCAGATTATGGCCCACTTCCACCCGATTCTCCTTCATGGTGCCAAGCCCCCTTCGATCCAGAGGGAATTTTAAGGTTTCTTTGCTTCTTTTTACTTGTTATTATTATTATTATTATTACATGACTCTACTAGGCATGTAGTATACCATTAACACTAATAAAGAGGAAAAAAGTGAACATTATACAAATTTTTTAGGCGTTGTTATTTGCTTCCATTATTTTTTGTAACCACGTTCTGTGTCGTTTTGTAGTACAGTGATGGCAATCGTCACATGCCTGATTGGTTTACAATACGGGCACATTATTGCCCACTTTAAGGTAAAAACTTTTTTCTTGCACTATTGGGTTCTCGTGATCTAATTTTCGTTCCTGAGCGTTTTCATCTACCTTGATCTCACCCAGGATCACAAAAATAGACTCTTTCTGTGGTTAGTACCCTCATCGGGCTTGGTCGTTCTTGGCGTGCTATGTCACATCTGTGGTAAGATTTTCATTTCATTGTTGTCATACGAGCGAGCGAGAGAGAGAGAGAGAGAGTGTGTGCGCTATTTCACCATTGACATTCTTTATTAAAATTTTACAGGGATGCATATAAACAAGGCTTTATACTCGTTCAGCTATACGTGTGTTACCGCTGGTGTTGCAGGCCTTCTGCTAGCTGCAATCTATCTAGTGGTCAGCCTTCCTAATCCCTCGAGCTTTATAAATGGCTCTGTTTTCAGCATACAACAATAATAAAAAAATTAGCAAATTAGCGGATAGTGAATATAAGCAAGTTTGTTGGTGCAGGTTGACGTTTATGGATGCAGGCGGTTCACAATGGTCCTCGAATGGATGGGAATGAACGCGTTGCTCATATACATTCTTGTGGCCTGCAATATTTTACCTCTTATTCTACAAGGATTTTATTGGAAGCAACCTAGTAACAACATTGTAAGTATACACTCCTTAATTATGTTCCTTCTAATGTTCTGCTTTCTTGGCTTCTCCTGATAAATATGATGCATTCATGGCAGTTATCCTTCATCGGAATCGGAAAAAAGAGTCAGCAGACACAGTGAGACATTACTTAAAGCTGGAACTCTCTTGGATTAAACTCATCTTCCCACATATACATATATATAGTTAATTTGGGAAAGAGTGTAATCTAGGTGATGTATCCATTTGTGTGGATGCCAGCATTGATTGAGTCGATGTATAAACACTTCATATATCTTAGTAGTTGATTAAATTTACTCTCTGCTCTTGATTTATTTCTGTAGCTAAATACATATCATTTCACACAAAAAAACAAGCAAACACACAAGAAAATAAGACATTCCAATCATTCAAATAAAAACAAAAACACACAGCAAGAAAACCAAACCAAATGAAGACCACACACATTAACGATTAATGTAAGCCAAGACGCTGTAGATAGTCTGAACAATGGTGAGTGCAAAGAGGAAAATGGCAGCAATAACAGAGAGAATAGCCCAGGGATTAGTGAAGTAGGTATGCATGAGATTAGCTCTCCACTGGTGCCATGCTTTCTGGCAATAAGCACTCACCAGCTTATGAACCTCGTCGAGCCCACTGTCGGGGTCGAGCGTGATATCCTTAGACAGCGAGTTGAACAAGTTAGCAACCGCCTTATCACTTCCCAACGCGTTCTGTATTATATTGCACGAGTGCAGTAGGCTCACGTCTCGGGCGCTGTCGATGATGTTGTCCATGAAAAAGATGTAAGACGTGACCTCGTTGCCCGCGCCCACGTGGAAGCGCTCGAAGGCTATGAGGTTTAGGTAGAGGGATTCGAGTGCATCGTCTACGACAACGAGGGGAAGCTTGAGAACCCCGCGATGGAACGAGATGTCTCTCAGGCTTCTTGTGTTGCTCTTCTCGATACGGATTCCCGCCTCGTTCAGCTCCGTGGCGGAGCGGATGATCTCGTCCCCGCCTTGGTGGGGGCTTTGGCCGCTCCTTGTTTTGTGTTTTTTGTGCTTGGGCTCGTCTATGAGCAGGCTTCTGCGGTATATGTCGAGGATGTGGAGGCAGTTGTGGAAGTGGCGGATATGCTTGGCTGAGACGTTTTGTGAGAAGAACTTGAGAATGCGTCTCGTTAAGTCCTTCCCATCCTGTGTTATAAATATCAAAAAATCTAAGGTCTCGATATTTCAGCCTTGTTCTTAAACTTATATAAAGATTTATAAGTAGGTACCTTGAATGACTTGTCTTTTGGAGTGGAGACTAGCATCTCAAGAAGCAGCATGGGAAGCTGATTCTCTAGCATTAACATGTCCCTCTTTAGATATGGAACAATGTAGAGCTTCCCATGGTTGCTAAAGATTGGATCATTCCCTGCATAATCTTTCACTTGAGTTATATGACCAGCCTCATGAGGCTGAATCTTAGGCTGAGGCTGAGACGAAGGCGGAGTCGGGGGAAGTGGTCGAGGCTCATGAGCCTGAGTGGGGCCGGAAGCAGTGGTGGTGGATCGTAATATTTCCAACATAAAACATCCGTCCACGATCATCATCTCGAGAAACTTATCAACGTCTCCCCACTTGGGATCGAGTTGCTCATAAGCGTCTCTGAGATCGTCCACCACTGGAATCAAGGCATCAACGAAGCTCTGTAGGGGCTCCTTTGATCTCTTGAGGAAATGGAGGAGCGCACGTCGCTTGTGCTCCTCCATCGCTTGGAGATATTCCAAGCCATGATGGTAGGGTCCGAACGACACTATCTGTGGCTTGTAGGCTCGCTTGTTGATTTCGGTCACGCATGCTGGGATTCGGTAGATGGATCGTTTGCTCCAATGCGCCGACTCTTCTGAGGCGTCGGGCAATTGGGTTAGCTCGTCGTTGATTTTGATCACCCATTGCTTTTCTCCCATTTTCTTGTTTGGTGTCTAATGTTAGAGTTTTATATGATCAAACTATGTTAGGAAATAGGCATGAGTTTGTCTCACCATATATGGTGAATCTATCATCTTTTAATGTGGTGTTTGTGTGCCTTGCTCCCAATTGAAGCAATTTATCACGCTATTTTAAATAGGTTCAACATTCTTTTCTTACATTTAAGGACATTTTGAGCCAATCTTGCCTCTTAGTATATACAGAGATTCTAGCTTGTCTGCTCTTGAGAAGCCAACAGGAAAAGACAGATTCTGTTTCACTTTCCAGTATAAGCTTTGTGTATTAGCCAAATAAATCACACGAGAAAGTAGACTTACATTTAGACAAGATTATGTGATGGGGTTTGAATTCATGATATTTAGAATTCGTTTGAAAACATTTTTTTAAATTGTTTTGAAAGCTTATCATATATAGGGTGTGTGTGAAAAAAATATGTTTTAAGAAAGTAATTTAATTTAGTGATCGTGAGAGAAAGTTGTTTAATTGTGAAAGTGATGAGTGTTTGCAAAATTTGTATAAAATATATGCCGAGTGTTTAATAAAAAAATTGAATAGAGTAAATTATTAGTGAGAAATTATAATCAAATAAAAGCATACCCTTTAAATTATAAATTTTAATTGATTAATTTAAGCAAAATCAATAAATTTGAAAAATTCAAAATTGCTTCTGCACATAATTCTAGGTGATTATATAATCCCTCAAAACACCCCCATAAATTTTAATTAGTTTATATATTATTTTAAAGAAATTATAAACTTAACCAAACGAGCTCTTAATCATCTTGCAATTTGAACTTGGACTAATTTAAGGATGGTTTGGTAAGTTTAGAGTTAAATGAATTAAAGATTATGTATACTTTCTTGAGCTAATTAAAGGAATTAAGGTATCAACTTTAAATGAGGAGATGGAGTGATGTGCAGGGATGAGGCATATGTAAATGTAATGTTTACTTTCTTCAAGACCACTTTTATGCAGTGTTCTAAAAGTCGCTAGTCGCTAGTAGGTCGGTCTACTGGGGTCTAGCAACTAGAGCGACTAGACGGAGACTAGTCGGGGACTAGTCGAAACCACCTAAATCTATAAAATAATTATATTTTTAATAAATAAACATTAAATACATAAAAAAACACCACCATACTTCAATATTAAAATTATAAGTAATACATCATCACCCTAAGTAATACCATAGAACTCAAACTCAATAAAATAGCAAATATGCATAATAATATAAATAAAAAGATGTCATCGAATTCCATGGAAAGACTGGGAGAGCAGCATGGAGGGTTGGGGCCGTTAGGTGGTGGAGGTGCACCGACGTTTAGCGTCCGTGGGGGATAGCTTTGATAATTAGGTTAAAAAATAAAAAAAGTGAATTAAATATTTAATTTATTACTTATTTAGATAAAAAAATGGATTAAATGGATTATACGACGACTAATCAAATTAGTCGCCGACTAGTCCGATTAGTCGCCGACTAATCCCGACTAATTCGATTAGTCGCCGACTAATTACAGGACCGTTTTTTTTAGACGTTTTAACTAAAGTCGGAACGGTCTAGGGCCGACTAGCGACTAGTCGGCCGACTAGGCCGTTTTTTAGAACACTGCTTTTATGTGACATGCTTAACATGCCTAATTGCTTATCATATTCCTTATATTAAGCTAAAGGAGTTAAGGTATCAACTTCATTGTGTTAGATCTCTTTAAATTAATCTTATGAGTCATGCTTAAGTTGCCTAATGTTTTATCAAGACTCAATAACTTGACTCAACTATATATTTAATTTAAGGGTGGGTCTTGCTAAAATGGAGAATAAGTTGGGCACGCATTACCAGTTTAAAAAAAAAATGCATTAGTTTATGCTATTTTGTGAACAAGCTCATGTAATTTTTTTCTCAATTTAATATATAGTACTCACTATGTTACGGTAGAAAGTTTCCAATTTTTCATTTTGGTCCGTTACAATATTAATTATGAAATCTATATCTATATCTATATCTATAATACATAAAAAGTGGCTTGTATATCTAAATCATTTTTAGACAATATTACCCTTCCATATTTTTCCATTGGTCAATTTAGCTCATCAAACCTGTACGCTTCGTTTTTCGCCGATCCATCTTCACCTCTTCACATCCACTTGACTACTTTAGGCCTACCAATGTGTACGGTCTACCATAGCTGCTCTGCCACGAGCATCAACAATCTAAATCACCACTACGTCTAGATCAATTATTAGGGTTAAGGGTGGGCCTCTATTGGACTGCCAACGCTGATGAGGATCAAGTCACAAGTCATGTTTGTCTTGCCAATGTTGCAAGATTTTGTCTAAATTGAATAGACGGAGGAAACAGAAAATAGTGGATATAAAGGTGGTGAAGAGGAGAGATCCACTGAAAGGGTTTTTGATGTGGCCATAGGGGTTGCGGATAGGGCGCTTTGGCTATGTCGATCATTGACAGAATGTGTCTATTGTTAGCCTAATTGATCTTGGTTAACTGTAAGCCCCTTTTCCATCCATGAAATTTACAATGTTCTGAATTTAATAATAATTGTGTAATGTATTTCAGATTAAAATATATTTTAAATTTGGAATCTTTGACTTACAAATGGGGTTAGACACGGAAACGAAAGAAGTTATTGAAGCATCCATCAGAAAATTGTGCGGCAAAATTCTGCAACCATCTCCAAACCAACTGCCCCGAATTTCTTTAATTATTGACTATAAAGAATAGAATTGGAGATTTTTTAAACTTGTTGTATTCCCAGATTCTGCTTCAACAACTTTTATTTAGAGCATTAATCGAAGAGTAACTACTGTCGATGATGACCTGAACCGCGTTTGTTCGATTCAACTCTCCCCACTGTTTTGCAGTATTGTTTCGTTATGTAGTTCTCTAATTTCATGATTTTTATTTTTGAATTGATTTTGATGAGGAAGTTGTCCTAAATGGTTGTTTTCAGATGACTTATCGCATGGAAGCGACAATGGATTAAAGAAGAGTGGTATCTCTTGTATCATTTGAATTACCTATTACTCATTCATTAGCAGGCTGTTTTTCTTGCTTTCTGTATCTGACATTTTTTTTTTAGGTTTATGTGCTTGTTTATAGGTAGACATGATGATTCAATGAGTTTAAAGAATTTCGGGATCTCCGATGTTTCCGTTTAAACTATTGCTTCTCAAGGTGAGCTGAATGAATTCCAAAAAATAGACGTCCATCGTATCCTTTGAGAATAGATTTAAATAGAGTTAATTTTGGAAGATGTGATCATGTAGATGATAGAGTCACAGTTTAGATACGTGAGCAGGTTTTGGTTAGAATTATTATTTATTATGATGACCTTGACATGAGAGGATAAAGTGCACATGCAAAAGTTTAATTATGCTTAGAAACAACACTTGGGTGATGACTCTTTGTGACCTTTTTTTGTTCTTGTGCGTATTAGAATGTTAGGAGTAAGAATAGTTGTTAGAAAAATAATATAAATGAATTGATTTCACATCTTTCTACAAGTTCAAACTTTTAGATTAGATGAATTATTTTCATGGTATCAGAGCCAAAGTCTCATGCTCACACGTCTTGGATTCGATTCCTACAAAAAAACAACTTCACTTGTATTAAATTAATTGATTCCATACCACTATACGAGTTAGCTTTTAGATAAGAGATGAAATTCATATTCAATAGTATTCTGCATCTTCTTACCATCTTGATAGTTTGTTACTTGGAGGTGAAGTGTGGAGTCTCATTAATTATTACTCCATATAACTTGTAAAATCGCGGTAATTTCATAGTAATGATGTGCAGTGTGTTTCTTTTAATTGCTTAATGGTTTATTTTAATTTAGTGATGTTTTTCTACTCAATGTGCGGACTCTTATGTTTTTACCGGGATTGATGATGTAGACTTTTATCTTCTATAATATGTATGCTGATATAGTGGAATTTTTCCTGCTTTTCTTTAAATGAATCAGTGGCACCCGTTATTTTTTTTTTTTAACAATTAAGCCCATCATTTACAACAAGTTAGAAGTTGATCATTTTGATTGGTTATGCTATCCAAATTATAAATTACTTTAAAAAATGTGTTGGGCTTACATATGCAGTTATGCTCACTTGTTGCTAGCAAATGTATTCATTGCATTTATGATATTGTCTTGCATTGTTTATAACGTTAAGGGAGGTTCTCATAGAACTCTTACGCGTAGGTTGAATTGACCAAGAAGAGATATAAACATATATGATGCTATTGTTACTAATAAATAACAATTCGTCATCATTTTCTTGAAAATGCTTAAGATTTGGTTTGAAAGTAGGTGGAAATGTTAATCTTCACCTCTATGGTAGAATTCCAATGTTCATACATATTTAGAAAATCACTTAGAAAATGTTTCTATAATATATGCTTTATAAATGTGTGAGATTTTTTTTCCTTACTCTTGCATTTTGTTCTTTTGACAGGTATTGGTATCTTTAAAGACATAAATGAAAAGCTTCTCTCAATTTTCTCGGCAAACTCCCATTTTTTCGTGCTAAATGGCTTTACACTTAAAGCAATTGTGTTTTTATTTGTAAATATAAGCTATAAATTAGAAGAATTATGCACTTAAGTTATGATGTAGTTTTTTTTTTTTTTTTTTGACAGAGTTATGATGTAGTTTAATCATGTAAGGATAATTAGAAATTTGGATGTGCACCCGGGAATGAAATGTATTTGTGGTTTTTTTTTTTAATCTTTCAGCCCCGTTAGTACACTTTTAAAAGCAAAAGTTTTGAAAATTATATATAGAACTTAAACTAATATATGTAAAATGAAACAAGAACATTTATTTTGTTTCTTGCCAATGATTTATGTGTATAACGTGCAACACACGTGTTAATAACTAGTAAATATAAAATAAGAGAAGATTTAAGTTTGTAAAATTTGTATTTAAAAAAAGTGTTAAAAAGAATATTTAGATAGTTTTATACTCTCTCTGTCTCGTGATAGCTTGCACACCTTCATTATTCGTCTGACGCAAATAGAGTTATTTTTATGCATTGTGTTTATTATTTTTTATTTTAAATATACTACTTGCAAGAATAGAGATTAACATCGTATATTTTATATAAAAAATGATAAACAAAATGTGAAAATATATACTTGCGACGGACGAATAATAATGAAGGTGTTCAAATAATCCTGAGACGAAGAGTGTATATTTTTTTAGGATATAGTCTTGTATACACCAGGTGCACCGTGCACCTCAAACGTATTTTTAAAAAATTATTTCTACTAATTAAAAAGTTACCCTGTTATTACTTAAAATGCATTTAATAAGAGGTAACTTTTTAGAAATAATAGGGGAAACTTTTCAATAGTAGTAAAAATATTTTTTTAAAAATACATTTGAATTGCACGGTACACCAAATGCACAATAGACTTGAATACACTTTTCAGTATTATGTGGTCCATACAAGCTCAAATCATCAAGAAGTTAAATACTGCTTCACTTTCAAGCAGAGAAAGAGAGGAAATCTCACAACCGTGGATGTGGAACCCTTGATAATGTGGAAATTATATTTTTTAGGACACTATTTTATTATAATTTGCAAAATTATGACATTATCTTTACGGACTTGCAAATTAGGACATTATCTTTACAAACTTTTAAAAATAAGACATTATTTCTTAAGTTTGACAAATTTAGGTAAAATTTTATAAAATACGGGCCAAATAGAGCCTGATTATGATGTTTCTCCACTTATGCATTGATTTGGCCAAATAAATCAAGCCACATTTTATAAAATTTGTCTTAAACTTGCCCAATAAAAAAATATATTGTCCTAATTTTACAAGTTCGTAAAGATAATATCTTAATTTTGAAAGCCTGATACGATAGTGTCTCCTAATTTTTTCCCCTCATTACGTCGCCTAGCACCAGGCCGTCACCTCTCGTCGCCCAGTCGTCAGCGTTCCACAAGCTCGAGTACAACTTCTTCGGCTAGTTGGGCGGATTTGACAAATGCTTCCATAAATTCACTTTGAGTTCAAATAAAAGATTTGAAATTCATACTCCTCCTCCACCAAATTTATTTTCATTTTTTTTGTTGTTGTTTACAAAACGTATTATCATTCTCTTTTTAGAAATAAACAATATTGACAAACAAATAAAATATCTTCATAATACCCTTATTTTTTTGGATTGTTCACAAAATTTATCCTCATTCTATTTTTTTTTTTTGGAAATAAACAACATAGACAAAAAAAAAAAAAAAAAAAAAATTAGAATGCGCCATAAGAAAATTGGAATTGGATGACCAAATCTAAAGTCTTTCCATTTCTTTTTTTTCAAGAAAATTTACTTTTGTGGTGTGGTAGCTCAAAAGACTCTAAATCAAAGAAAGGTCCTAGAAGCTTCCAAGATGAGTTGCAATTCAGTTAAGAGCTTTCATGAACCCAAAAAAAAAAAAAAAAAAAAAAAGCTTTCATGAAATGAAACAAAGTTTTTTGAGAAGCAGTCAAATAACCGAAAGTTAGTTAAGGTAGCTATCAGCTTTAAGTGCATCAAAGGGTCAACTTTAAAGGGGCATATCTTGCAAATAAGGTGGCGGTTTAACTGATTCTTGTTGGAGGTTGAAGCTGGGATTGCAGGTTATAGAGTTGGCTTGTAAAATAATTAAACCATGTTTGGTTAGGGATGAGACCATCCGAATAGAGATGGACAATCCTCAATCCCATCCCCATCCAATTATTCATCCATCCATATTATACACTTACACATATTTTAGTATATCACATCATTTTTTTTTTACATTCGCTCATCTTCCCTCTTACTTTTCTTCCACTCATTTATTATATCTCCTATTTTTTCTTATTACCTCTTTGACTTTTTCTTACCATCTTTCCTACTTTTTCCCCCTTAATCGTTATCTCACTAATTAATAATAATAAAATATTATAACATCAATTTTGATTTGATATAAAACTTCATCTCTAATTAAACACAAATTTACTATTTATTGGATTACTCACCCTCTTTTTCCCATTTCCATCTCATCCACCACCATCCCTAACCAAAAAAAGCCTTAGAGTGTTAAAGTTGGTTCCTGATATATAGGGCTCACAAAGTAGATCATCAACCAATTTTTCATCTTTCTCAGTTTTCAAGGTGTTGCTTTCTTTTGAATGTATGTGAGTTTCCATACTATTGAGTGTACCATTGTAAACACATCTCATATCATCATTAATAAGAAGTAGTTAGCTCTCTCTCACGTTGGATGTACATTCTTCATGAATCGAACCATTAAATCATGTGTGTTGATTTAGTTTCAACTCAAGTTCTTAGCATTAATTTGTGTTTATACTATGAGGTGAAGACCTCTTTGTACGAGTCTTTTCTATGCCCGTGGACAAACGATATGATAATCTGAAAAGTCGAGTTATACATCCGGTGGAAGGATTCAATCTTGCTTCGGAATATCGTACCGAAAATTCTCAATGACTGACTACATTTCCTAAATCCCGGCATCCATTATTTTATTTTGGATATTCCAAAATAATCTCCTATGGGTATCTATGCCCCATGTTTTAATGTATATGAAAATACTTACGAGCTGCAATACATTTAAAGAAAGTTATTAGAGAAAACTTGATATGACGGGCAAAAGGGCTGTCTATAGATTCTTTTGAGTCCTTGAAGGAACTACGGATCTTTATACCCGGTGGAGCAGTTGGCTAGGACTTATAAATGTTTAGGCCAAAATTATTAAGGCGAAAGTTACCCTACAAGAAAATATAAAATTGCCTACGGAAATTGCCAATATAGCTACGAAATTTTCAACAAAAAAATTTATAGTGGAGCTTACCTACGAATTGTCTACAAAAATTTCTAATTGTATTGACATTATCCTTCCCCACCTACAAAAAAAATTGCCTACGGATTAATTCGTAGGCAAAATTAATTCCGTAGGCAAAATTATTTTTAGATTGAGAAATGTAGATGATTTCATAATTAGAAAATTGGAAGAATTTCATATCAAGGCTTAAATTTTAGGTTATGTCTCAATCTAAGTACTCATTTTAAAAGTGTCTCAAATTAAGTCTTAATTTTTATTTTTTTCTCAATTTAAGGCTTGTTTTGAATTCTTGTATCTCAATTCAAGACCCAACAAACAATTAAATTCATTCAATACAAAAAATATATTAGAGACATTCAAAAAAAAATATTAGAGACATTCGTCTTAAATTACAAAAAACTTTAATTATAAAAAATTAACTTTTTATTAATATAATATATATTTCTAATTTTTATTTATTATCACCATGTATTAATTTAGTATTTTTAAAAAATATGTCAACTAACATTTTCCCCGTATAATCTTTTCCCGTCGTATATGAAAAATGTTAGTTTTATTTTTTAATTTCAAAATGCTAGTTATCAATTTTTTAAACAATAAATTAAAATTTTAAATTAAATTAACACGATGATATTAAAAAATTAGAAATATTCATTATATAATAAAATGTTAATATTTTTTAAAATTAGTTAAGTTTTTTTATTTATAACGGATGTCTCTAATTTTTTATTTTTTTCATATTGAATGAATTTAATTTAAAAAATAATTGTTTGTTGGGTCTTAAATTGAGACATAAGAATTCAAAACAAGCCTTAAATTGAAAAAAAAAATGAAAATTAAAACTTGATTTGAGACACTTTTTAAATGAGTACTTAAATTGAGACATACCCTAAAATTTGGGCCTTAATATGAAATTCTTTCTTAGAAATTTTCATAACCGTAGACAATTTTTAGTACGAGTTTTTTTGTTGGAAAAATTTTGTAGACAATTTTTTATTCCTTCTTGTAGTGTTACTTGCACTAGCTTCTTTGTTAAATACATTGTCCGGATAATACACTATCATTTTTTTTTTCAAAAATTTGTAACATTTTCCAAAAAAAATTCTAATTTTTTTTCAATTTCAGTATGTCCAAAAAAAATATTAGAAAATTAAAAAAGTATTTGAAAGAAATTTTCGAACAACAAGTAGCGTATTCATTCAGGTAGAGTATTTAAGAAAGAGGCTAGTGCAAATAACCTGTGTCTTATTTTATTCATAAAACTGGCCCAGCCATTTAAAAAAGGGTATAGCAGCCCATCTTAAATAAAAGGCCCAGCAGCTTAATTTAAATTTCGGACCAATGCAATTTAAAATCTTGGCACAGTTTTTTAGTTGATTTTCGGGCCAAACACTTCAAAGAAATATGGGCCCAATAGCTAACTTAATTTGGCGTCTAGGTTATATATTTTTGAGATAATTGCATAGAACCATATTATTTAAGAGATAATTTCAAAGGACCCTGCTATATACCCCTCCATAATTTATAGATACACCATCATTTACATTAAATTACCAATTATACCCTCTAAATTCTAATACACCCTCTATTTTCTCCAAAACCAGATTTGATGTGATGCCCTGCCATTAGTGCAGAGTCTCCACGAACGTGCCTCCACAACATTGAAATTTGTGGTTCATTTTTTAAATTCACAACTTTTTTTTGAAATACATGGATTATTTCGATTAATATTTTTCAAATTGTATGTTTTTTTTTCCAATTAATATGCTCCAAAAAGAAAGACGGATTCAATGGATTTTGCGCAAAGATGGTGTGGTGCGGAGATGAAGGCGATGGTCATTCATGAATTTGTAATCTGTGGATTGTTTGAAATAGAAATGGAAGTTTTGTTTTTGCAGCAGCGGTCTTTTGAAAGCGAGGAAGACGAAGAATTAGTTTTTTTTTGGTAAATGGGTGTTTTGTCTTTTTAATATAAAATTAAGATTTTAGTAGGTGTATCTAGCTATTATCGAGGGGTATATAGCCGGACCCAATTTCAAATAACCACCCCATTTTCTCCACCTTTTAAATAATCTAATTTCATTACAAATAACTAGAGCTAGAAAAATGACAGCCCAAATGAATCGGGCCGTTTTGGCCCGGCCCGATAGGCCCGACGGGCCAAATGGACTCGGGCCGGTTTGGCCCGACGGGCCACGGGCCGGCCCGGTCATATATATATTTTTTTTTAGCTCTGAATTTTTTTAATTTCAATTACTAAACTAAATATTGAATAAACATTCTGTCCAGGAGAGGAACAAGCCAACACGGCAGCAAACAACAACCCTTTAGGGTTTTATCCAATTTCAAACTCACCACGACGCACGCCTCTGTCCTCTCTCCGCTCTCACGGCGCCGGCGTCGGCGCCCCACGCACACACGGCGGCCACAACAGCACAACAGACAACACGCACACGCCTCTGTCCTCTCTCGCTCATGCACACCGGCACACGGCGCCCCACGCCTCTGTCCTATCTCGCTCACGTTCTTCATCCCACGCACAGCAGGTCAGCAGCACAACACGCGCACACGCCTCTGTCCTCTCTCGCTCACGTTCTTCATCTCACGTAAGTCCCAAATCCCAATTCATATGTTTTAGTTTTATTTTTGTTCCCTGTTTTTATATATTTAGTGAAGCCCATTGAAATTGAACTTCAATATCTGAATTTAAAGAAGAAGTGATTGTGATTTGGATGTAGAAAAAAGATGGACTCAAATTGGTACTGGAACTAACACCTTTATGTGGGGGAAACTCCTAACCTGTAATGAGCAACAACAGAAGCCAAAATGAGCTTTCCATCACACTATTAGTTAAAAAAAAAAAAAAAATGAAACGGGCCGGGCTGGTCCGTTAGCCCGTGGGCTAAGGTGGGCTGGGCTGGGCTGAGTTTTTCGTGGCTCGATTGCAAATGGCCCGGCCCGGCCCGGCCCGTGAATAGTGTTTTGGCCCGGTGGGCCGGGCCGGGCCGGCCCGGCCCGGCCCGCCCGTTTTGCCAGCTCTACAAATAACCCATTTTAGGGGCCCAAGCCACCTCCCATCTAAACCTACGTCTACCCCCCTTAACTACCACCCCCCCTCTCTCTAACCATACTATTTAAGAGATAATATCAAATAACTACCCCATTTTCCCCACCTTTCAAATAACCCAATTTCATTACAAACAACCTCATTTTAAGGACCCACCTGCCACCTCCCATCTAAACCTACGTCTACCCTCTCTCTCTCCACCGCCACCCCCCCGCCACCACCACCTCTTTCTCCCACAGGCCAAAGCCCATGGCGCGACGATGTCACCGTCTGCTCTTAGAACACAGGCAAAGGCATGGTTTTCGCTGGGCCTAAATCGTCTGTTTGGTTTCTTGGTTTCTCAATCCGATCTGGTCCGATCCGCTATCGCTGCTAACGGACTGTGGGTGAACGGCGACGACGGCCCACAACCACCACAATCCTCGATCTTTAGGCAAACAACGACAGTGGCTGGATCTATTTGAATCGCCGACCAACGAAGCCCTGCTTCCTTTGTCCGCCATGGCCTCTACCCCTCAACAAATTTTTATGGTAGACAATGGAAGGGGGGTGCCGATGATTAGGGATGATTCATCGATCTAGGGTTTCGCAACGCTAATCCTTCCCCCAATGCAGTCATCCTGATTTGTTCGGAATATTCTGGCTACTAGAGGTTTTTTCTCTATTTTTGTTGTGAATGGGATGAATTAATTTTCTCATGCTTTCTTTGGTGGTGATTAATATGTTTGTACATATATTTGTGCCGATTAATTTAGAGTTTTTGGATTAACGTGTGTGCCGATTTGGGATTGATTTTTGATGAAATTATGTTTAGGTTTTGGTAGTTTTGGGGGTTGCTGAAATTGGTTTGGTATATTATGATTTTGTTATTTTTTTATTTGGGTTTTTTTTGAACTCTGATTGTGCTTGTATGCATACATATGAGAAGAAAATGAATAACTTAATTTATTGGAAATGCAATGGGGGCTCTAATTTAGGATTAGGATTATGTATGATGAATTAGGATGATTTTAATTTTGGCCCCACTTGAGATGAGTTTGATTTGTATGCATCTATTTAGGAATGAAGTTGAAGAAAGAGGTTTGATTTGCAGGCATCTAATTGAAGAAAAAAAAAAAATAGATTATGCAAAAAAATCTAGGCATATATGCAAATAAATTATGCATTATGCATTTTTTTTGCATATATACAAATATTTTATTGCATTTATGCAAAATTATATTTTCCATATTCAAGAATGAAGCATGAAGACATGAATGAACTTTAATTTCTTGTCAATGATTTAAATAGAAAGTGCAATGGTGTAATTTTTAGAACTTTTATATATATGCAAAATGTGAATTTATAATGAGGTTGATGCATTTATTTTTTATTTTAATAACTGGAAATTGGTAAAATGGCTAAAAATAAAAATAATAGGCAAAACAATGGCTACATTAATTATTTTGAATGAAAAAGGGCAAAAAAAAAAAAAAAAAAAAAATTGGGGGAAAAGTGAATTTAGGTGAGGTGAAATTCAAATATATAAAAAAAAAAAGAAAAAAAAAACAACAAATGTTGAAGTGAAATTGGGGGGAAATGAAATAAAAAAAAGTAAAAAAAAAAACAAAATTAAATTCAGGCTGCAAAAAACATGGATGGGACTGACCCTGATGCTTTTTGAAGCTATGAGGCCCATAAAATGTGCCTTCTTGTAATATGGGGAAAGTAGAGTGGTGCCATGATATTAGTGGGCTAAAAATGGGGCTTGATGTAATTGATCCTATATTTTCTATGTTTTAATATTCTCCACTAAAAAAATATTTGAATTTATTTTCCAAAAAATGTAACAAGTTTCGAATATATTTAGGGCTTGTTTGCTTTGATGGATAGGATTGATAAATAATACTCACGGCGCCGTAAAAACCTGGCTCCGGAATGGAGAGGCGGCAATGTTCGGCGATTAAATTGATGGTGGTTTTCGATGCATCGGCGTAGATTGGGCGACATTTGCTGGGAGTCGTGGTGTAGAGACATTTATGAATAAAATAATTGTTTGTAGAAAATAAGAGAGAATCTTACTTCAAGTGATCTTAATTCTTTGGATTGACAATCTCTTGGTGTACGGTTTTACCCTCACTATAACGAGCCGTGTAGGTCCTTATGATAGATGACATTACAAGGTAAGAAAACGTGGCCTTTTATTTTATTTTTTTTCTTTTTATTACATGTAGACTATGTTCTTTTGATTTTAAGAACTCGAATTTGGACTTTTAAATTTAAAACTCATTTTAATTTGAGTTTTAAAATATGGTTTTTAAAAACCTAATACTACAATCCTTATAATTAATCTATAAAACATATCAATGTTATTATATTATTATTCTACCTACTATCAATCTATTATTGGTTAAATTGCACAAATGGTCCCATAAGAATTTGGCCTCACTAAAATGGTCCTTTTTTTTTTTTTTTAACAAATTTGGTCCCTTAAGAATTTGCCGTCAATTTCTAACAGAAATGCTTACACGCGCCGTTAACTTTTTTTTTTTTTTAAGTTCCGTAAAATTGCTAAGCAACTAGTAGGTTTTAATTTACCTTACTTTTTTTAGTTTATTCACCTGGTATACATATTTGATTTGAAAATAAGAAATAAACTTTTTAATTTGGTTTGAACTTTTCTAAATTCTATATATATATATATATATATGTGTGTGTGTGTGTATTTTAGAAAAGAATTCCAGATTCAAGTTAGCGTGATATGAATGATGTTTTGGTTTTCATTTTTGATTTCTTTCGTTTTTAATTTTTGTAGGAATTTGCAATTTTTAATTTAGATTCTTCAAAATATATATTTTTATGTATAATTTTTAAATCAGATTTTACCTAAATCATTTTTATTATATAATTTATGAATTTTTAATATTATTTCTAAAATTCAAATTTTGTGAACTAACGGTTTTCATTCAAAACTTAACGGACGGAACTAATTTTGTTAAAAATGGGACAAAAAAAGAACGTGTGACTAAATCTGCTGAGTACAAATTCTCATGGGACCATTTGTTCAATTTACCCATATATTATTATATTTTTCATCATTTAATAATACAACTTAAAGTTAAAACCTGTCTTACTCAAAACTAAAAAAAAAAAAATACAAATTTTAAAATCCTCTGAATTAAAAAAAATTATTGGATTTTATAAACCGATTTTAAAACACTTAAAACCTAAAAGGAACATGCCCGTAACTTCTTTGCTATTTATGACGTTAGTATGCATAGTTTAACATGTTTGACTTTAATTCCTCAAATGACGTCAAATGTTTTTTATGATGCATTTGCGGTGTACTAAGCATGCACCATAAAGTTTGTGATTTTTTTGTTTTGTAATAACCCTATCTTTAAAACGACTTTTTTCCCATCATTGTTGTTGCCAAAATAGTTGTGCTTAAGAGGAACATATAAATTCTTAGACTTGGTTGTTGAGAGGATATGAACTGATTAGCAGTTGTTGGGTTTATTTGGGTTAATATGTTATATGTTTTTGTATAGTTGTAATATCTTGTGGTTTTATTAGTTGCTACTCAATATATAATTGCTAGTTGCCGAAACTATTCCTCCCCTTGTCCAATTGATATTTCCATAAATGAAATTATAACAAGTTAGTTTTTACCATTATATATTTTCTACACTAGTATACCTACATCTCATGTTATAATTTTTATACATACTAATTTACATTATTTAATTAAATTCAATCTAGTTTAGAATGATAAATAATAAAGTAAAAATCAACTTTGGGATGGGGGAGTATTATTTACTTGCGTTTTGCATTTTCCTGTTAAGATTCTTCCTGATGTTGGACCAAGAGGTCTTTAATTTCCACCTATGCAAATATATACTCCCTCCGTCCACCAAATTTTTACCCGCTTTCCTTTTTGGTCCGTCCACCAAATTTTTACCCATTCCTCTTTTGGAAATAAACTACACCCACAAACAAAAAATGGGTCCCACAATACCCACCACAATACTCTTACTTTATTCACTTTTTCAATAAAATACCAATTTTTATTAAAAACTGTGCCCAACAGTAACCGGGTAAAATTTTCGTGGACGGAGGGAGTATCAACTAATTGAGAGAGGGAGGCCCGTACGTAGACGGAGCCGCAAAATCGATAGAGAACATTTTGGGATTTTTATAAGGGGTTCAGTTATATACCCCCCATAATGGACATATACACCTACATTCACATTAAACTATCAATTATACCATTTTTTTAATAAAAATTATAGTTTTTTCTATTTTCTCTATTTTTCTTCGGTTTTTTCATCTACATTCTCTCTCACACAAATCCCAGCACTGTAGGTCGTTGCTCAGCTACTCTCAGTGATTTATAAAGAAATACCAAATTATAGGGCAACATAATCTCCTGAATAGATTTTTATTTACATAAGAGGCTTGAAGAAATAAATTCCGACGTAATACCTTCAAAAAATCAGTTACAGGTCTGGTGGAATTTCCTTGTGCTTTGGCAATTCGAACACCGTCCATGATTAAATCAACAAAATTTTGGACAAACACAACAACGAGGATGCGTGCGTTACGTTGTTTGATTCGATGTTGGCGTTTGAAATGCAAGTTCAGGGGGTAAGTATAAGGGGAGGCAGATGATGAGTACGGCTCCGACGCCGGAGCCTTCAAAGCCTGGAACTTTTGTGGCGGCAAGCGGGCAGCAGTGGACATCACTAGGATTTGAGAGAAAGAGTGTAGGGTTAAAGACGGAAGGAAAAATAACAAAAAGAGAGAAAGGAAAATTAGAATTTTATAAGGAGGGATACAATGGGTATTTTAATTAGGATGTAGGTGAATCAATTAATCATGGAGGGGTATTTACCTGTGCCCTTTTATAAGTGTTAGACAGAGAGAGAATGGCGCCTTTAGGTGAAGGATAAAATCCAAGTGTTAAAAAAATATACTCCCTCCGACCTATTTGGAAAAGACGTAGGATTTAGAATTTCGTCACAACTGAGTTGAAAATCTTCATGTTATGGTGTTAGAATTAGTATATAATCATATGGTTGGCGAAATCAAAATTTTATGTTGTTTTAAATGTTATGATATAAAAACTTTTCATATTATAGTAAAAGAATAAAAATCACAAGGGGGTAAACCCTGCCACCCCCACCTAGAGTTGTCAAAACGGACCCGGGATAGGTCGGACCTCAAAATTATAGGCCCAAAAAGAACTGTAACTTTTTTTGGCCCGGCTCTGCCCGGTAGACCCGACGGGCTGTTTGGGTTCGGGTCGGGCTTGGCCCGGTGGCCCGATTTGGCCCCTTAGATTTTTTTATTTTTAAGATTTAGAGTAACACTTTGACTCATCTCTACTGTCATTTGAGATTTTATTTTATTTTCATGTTAATTTAAGTTTACTTTGTTGACATTTGATTAAAGTTCTTAGAATTAATGAGCACGTAATTCATGAGGTTTATTTGTTTATGTGAATTTCCATGATCCTTTTCGATTTTTCTCTAATTTTTTTTCGAACCTCAGCTATTTGATAAATATCTTAGAATATTTTAGTCTTCTTTAACTTATGCCAAGTACTAAGTAAGATTAAGATATTAGTTGTGTTGTTTATGGATATCATTAATATTTATTGGGAATCATATAAGTATTTTTGAATAGATAATGTAATTATTAAGGAACCAAAATTAGTTAAGATTCCTGTAAGAATACAATATACATATCTTTTAAAAGCTGTTATATTTTAATACTTATCCACCACAACCATTCATCAATATAAATGCTATGCTCTATATATATTCGGATTTTATTTTTGTGAATTTTAGTTTATTGAGGATTGTAGGATTATGGACTTTGAATTTATTTTTGTGAATTTAAATTTATTAGGATTTGTTGAATTATTGTTGTTTGAATTTTATTTAGAAATTTGAGTTTTAATTTACTTATTGAATTGTTGTTGACAAACTAAACACTTTTTGTAACTATATGAGTAGAATTTGTATACTAATTATAAACTAATGAGGTAAATATATAAATCAAGTACAATAATAATAATATATATAAAAATGGGCCGTTTTAGCCTGGTTACCCGTCTAGGGCTATGATGGGCCTGCAAATATGTGACCCAAAATCAACCGGCCACCCATGGCTCCCCGCACACTCTAAATTTGACCTTAATTTCATCGCCGTCATTTAAAAAGGTGTTAAAAGACATAAGCGAGGTCACAACTCAATTTATACGCCTCTCTATCGTCAGTGAGTTTTCAAAACCCTATCCCCCAAAGTGCTTTGAACCTTTGTAAATTTCACCCATGATAAATATGAGTAATGTTGATGAGAAAGGCCTTTCAAAAAATATTGATGAGAAAGGAAAATCATTACTAGTCAAGAAACAAGAATCCAGTAAGAGGTAAAAGCTAGAGAAAGAGAGAAATATCTGTCGTTTTTACATAAGCGGTCAAGTGGCTGAAAGCTCCAAAGCTGGAACCTCTAGAAGAGGATTATTGGAGGGATCTGATTAGGAAGAAGAATATAGTAGCTCCAGGTCTGAGAGCGAGGACGATGACGACCTCTACTACACCATTGTTGAATTTGATAGCGATTCCTCTGATGGCATTGGTAGTGACATAGCGGATATTTCATTTTGAAGGGTAATCTATGATTTCGTCTTCCAAAATATTTTGTTGAAAGAATAAAAACACTTGCTTGTTTTATGTTGTAATCTATTTTTTTTTTTCATGATTCTATGTGATTGCGACATGCCCTAACTGGTACATTTTGTGATCTACTCTTAAATGAAGTGATTTGATTGGATATTCAATGTAATTCTTTGTTATCTAGTGGCAAACCATAGAGAAGGATTTCTTGCATTTTCTTTTTTAGTTTTGAATCCTCAATTTTTGGCTACGATCTAATTAATATTTTAGGTTCTTGTACAAATCATGTTGTGTTCTTTGTCCTTTTCAGACAATTTGTATTTGTGGGATTGATACTTAGCTTTGACATGTCAATGAAGATGTTATTTCATCTAATATTCAACAATTAAATGACTATGTACCGGTTTGTTGTTAACTCTATTAGGTTCACTCAATATTGAACAAAACAAAAAATAAAGGGTATTAATTATTTTTACTAAAGGGTACTATTTGTTTTCATTGAAGGGTATTAGTTATTTTCATTGAAGGATATTAGTTGAATGGTAGAAAGAGTATTAGTTGTTTAACTAAAGGGTATTAGTTGGTTACACAAAAAAATATTGCAGAGTATGTATGAACCAATTCCACCTTATACATACTCTATGATTTTCTTACCCCTAAATTGGAAATCCCTTGGAATAAGGTTGAGGGAATTTTTGTGTGTTTTCATAATTTAATAAGGATGAAGTTGCTCTCTATGGGGTTCAATCACAACTTATTGACTCTAATATTATGAATGAATTTCATCTAAGAGTTTGAATTTGTAGAGTAATATGAAATTAATTTATTAAACTTTATATTTCGTTCATATATATATATATTGTAATACTTAGCTATTTGTGTTTTCATTTTTGGACAAAAAAATCCATTAAATCGTTACTTGTTAAATATAAGTTATACACACGATTTAAAAAAAAATTGTCCTCATTTGTAAAAAAGTTATAATACTAATATAAAAAAAATATTTGGAATTCGTCACACAAATGAAATCTCTTAAATAAATTACAATATATTCTCTCAAAACCTTCCCAAATTAAAATAATTTCATGATTTGAAATAATTATCAACATTTCCATTAATGACCGACCAAAAAAGCCAAATTCTAGGTCAAGAAACAAGTAATATTTCATTTATTATGTTTTTCTCTTATTTTTATTGACAGATTTATGATCTCAATCAATCAAGTGGATTTTCTGATTGGTCAATACAATAATTTTGGTAATTGTTTTAAACTACGATATTATATTACTTACCTAAATCAAATGACATTTTTATTACTTACCCAAATGTGTTTTGTTGATTATAATTATAAATACATTTTGCTTCTTCCCCTCTAAAAAATCACCTTAAGAGATATTTCATGATAATAAAGTCCAAATGGTAGGGATTTCAATTTGTATAAATAGAAGAGTAGCCGTGCGAATCATCTATAGTAAATCCAAACAGATGTTAAATACATCTCAGGAACACAGTATGAAGCAGAGTGGTTTTACGAATCTAAGGTAATTCGTTTTTTTTTCGTAACCATCCCACCACTGCAATTGTACTTTCTCATTTAATCGCTTTTATTTGTTCAATCTGAATTAGATTTGTTGTAATTTGTGAATTTCGGGATGTGGAACTTGGTTAATTTTGTGTGTATTGGGAGGGAAAAGGTTGAGTAGTTTGGAAGACGGAATTAGACTTGAGTTGTATAGATTACTTATTAGCTGAAACTAAAAGGGAAGTGAAAGAAAATTAGCAAAAAAAGAAAAGAAAAGTGGAAGATTGAAAAAGGAAAAATAAAGCAAATTGTGTTGTTAGTATGTGACTGGTTCTTGTGTAGATAATGTTATCTATGTTAAAAATGTTATTTGATATCTTTGAACTATCATACCTTTCTTACTCTTTGCCCGGGGAATACTCCTAAAACTTTTACATTTTATGGTTGTTTTAGCATGTCATGGTATTATTTAACTTTAATCTTTGCTAATTATGATATTAAATATTCATACATAGTTTAACGTATTGAAGGTTATTTCTAACTTTAATGTCTTAAATTACGCCAAATGTTTTTTATGGTGCATTTGTGATGTGTTAAACATGTCTTGAATGTATATAAGACAATATTCTTATTTCAGTTTTATCTTTATCGTGGTGTTTACAGTATATAACAACCATTTGGATCCGTCTAGCTGCTAGGATTAAATTTAAGTCTCATAATGGAACAACACAAATGAAAAACAAACACATAATAAATTTGAACCAACAATAAGGCAATGTTAAAGTCAGGTAAATAGCAAAATGTCATCTTATTTGTGTTCATATCATGTTTTTCTTTGAATGATATACTATTGGAAGTTGAAATCATAGTGAAGTCATTTAAATTTAATATCTTATGAGTTGCTATTAATGTCATCAAAGGAATCACGATCAAGTTCATCACTGGTGTTGTAGAGGTCGTCATAGTCCTTGCGGTTGGGATTGGCGTTTCTGTAGTCCTCCTCCTTATCAGTTCCCTCAATCAGTACATACTTGTCTTTCTCAATGGTGGAATACACATAGGTCTTCTTTCAGAGGTTCCAACTTTAACCTTCCATCTTTGTACATATAGTTTATAATTTTAATATAAACTACTTTAATTTACCCCTCTCTTTATTCAACACAATATATTTTGATCAACTCATATCATATCCTTTTACATATTTAATAAGTATTATAAACTATATTTATTTCTCTGATTATAAAAGTTCACATTTTTTTGTAGTTATATGAATAACATTATTTACCTCCCTAGCTTGAAACCAAATTGACTTTCTTATATATTGATCTCTTTTATCATCTTTGGATAACATAAAAAAGATATGTATATCCTGGAAGCTAATTGCAAGACTTTGACTGACTAACGTTTGATGTTGAATTGATGTAGTGACGATGCATGATCATTTATTGAAATCATAATTAATTTCATGATTCTCTATGTGGTTGCTCAATATCGAGCAAAGAATGAAGATAGTAGTCTAGTAAGTTAGCTTCCTATTCATGCATTTGTATATTTATTGAAATTGAAAATATCAAATATATATATATTGCTTCAGTCAGTTCGTTTCTACTTGGTCTTTTAGTTATTAGCTCTTAGCATCTGCATTTTCTAAAATTGTGCTTTGTTACCCTTGTGCACTAGTTTAATTTTATTTTAACATGTTGCATGATAACATTTGTAGTCTTTATTACTTTTATTAATAACTAACGTTTATTAAATTATTGTGTCGATAATATTAATTAAGGACTATAATTGATGTTGGGACCAAGGAATCAATATTACAATTTTCATCAATACTTAAGGATGCAATGTTAGCTATTTTGCAAAAATTTATGATATTTTGGTTTCCTAAGTTGCTAGCATGTTGTGAAAATTAAAATTTGGTATAATAGGGATACATTTTTATTAACCTAGCTTTTTTTTTTTTGCATCATTTACTTTGTTATAAATACCTTGGAGGTGATTTAAAAAATCTTGACAAAATGGTTTTAATTAAAATTGCATTCGTTTAAATTTATTGTGTCATTGGCGATATTTTTATGTTATGGTTTTAGAATTAGTTTATAATACCACGAGAGGCAATATCAGAATTTTATGTTATTTTTCATATTATAGTAAAAAAAATCCTAAGGTGGGTGAACCCCTCCCCCCCCTTCCTCACCCCACACGCCCTAAAATCAACCTTGATTTCTTCGCCATCATTTGGAAAAGTATAAAAGGACATAAGTGAGTTCACAACCTAGTTTATACGCTACTCTATCGCTTGAGTGTTTTCAAAACCCTAACTCCTAAAGTGCTTTGAACCTTCGTAAATTTCAACCATGGCAGATAATAGAAATGTTGATGAGAAAGGAAAGTCATTACTAATCGAGGAAGCAGAATCCAGCAAGCGGCAAAAGTTGGAAGTCAGTTTAGAGAAAAAGCTAAACAATGGCCGGTTTTACATAAGCGGTCAAGTGGCTGAAGGCTCCGAAGCTGGAACCTCTGGAGGAGGATTAATGGAGGGATCTGATAAGGAGAAAGACTACAATAGCTCCAGTTCTGACAGCGAGGACGAATGAATCTGATACCGATTCTTATGGTGCCATTGATAGTGACTTGGAGGATATTCCATTTTGATCCTTTTTGTTAAAATTATATTTATTGCATGAGTCTATGTAATTGCTACATGCCATAGCTGGTGTGTTTTGTGATTTGCTCTTAAATTAAGTGATTAAATGGATATTCGATGGAATTCTTTGTTTTCCAGTGGTAACTGTTGGAGTTATACATGAAAGTATGCTTTTACTTTGTATAACTCATGTATTAAACACTTGTTTATGAGAATAATTCTTTTATTGCATTTGCTTTAGATATGAATGAATGTTGAATATTTATTGCAACCAGTTCATTATAAGTAGTATGTGTTACATTGTAGTTAATGTGGTGATACCCGATTATAGAAGATCACATTGACAGTTACTTGTAACTAAACGTACAAATTCACGACCTAGGTGGAATTGAGCAATCCGGCGTGAAAGGTCGATGTGTAATTCTCAGATTGGTCTGTCTTGAACAAGAGATTGCGCTAGCACATTTAGTATGTGTTGAAGAGGACCTACAGCGAGGATAAATTCTCTAGTTCTGAAATGTGAAGAATTAGACCTCAGTGGTTATTAATTTCTTAATTTCCATCACTTAAATAGACACGTGTGTGGTTAATGATTACTGCTTTGATTCTTGTTGGGTGAGAATCATCGTGACTTCAAACCTTGTGTTTTGGGCAGTAATATTAATCATACGGCGGTTGTTAAGTTTTAATACGGAGAAACGTTACATCTCGTGTGATTTTTCCCCTTGGTGGGATCAGAAGTTACATCGTACCAAATCTTGCAAGTGAAGAATTAGTTTCTTCGGTACGGATAATAATGTTGAGTTGTCTTTACTCCAAGGTGAAAGATATTAATTAATTTAAAGCTATTCAGAAACTTATTTAATTAATGGACTAGATAATCTTAAACGCGAGAAATAATAATTGGGAGACCATATTATGGTAATATGAATTAAGATAGATAGTGCAATATTAATTTATTAGTGGTACTAATTAATATTGCTGGGTTGAATTATATTGGGGCTCAATATTGTAATTCAGAAGCCCATTGGAGGTCCAATCTTAATTTTCCTAAAGGCCCCTCAAGTAGCCCATTAAGTAGCCCGATAATGATAAGGTGATTAAAATAAAATAAAATATAATTGCTGATTTTTTTCCTATTATTTCAAAAATTGCAAGATTAGGAGAGAAAAGATTTTGTAGATTTTTTTGAAAAGATATTATGGGAGATATGTATTCTTGGAATACAAGATTATCTCATATATTTAAGAAGATCCAAATCTTGTGCTTTCATCCTAATAATTTTCGAAAATTACTATAGATGAGGAGGTTGTGATTTTGTGGAATATTTTATTAGGGAGAAAAGAATATAAGGGATATATTCAAGATTTCTTAGAGGCTAAGAAAAAGATTTCTCTCCCCTAAAATACACCAAAAAATTCGGCCACCCCCTCCTATAAGTAGGAGATGATTTTTTCATCTCCAGTTACACAATTCCATGAGTTGGAATAATCAAGAGCAAAAAATATTTTCTATCTTCCTTGTTATTTTAATTGTTCGTGAGCGCTTCCCACCGACGAACGAATAAGGTGTAAGGGATATACTTGAGAAGACTTTTACGGTTGATAGCATCGTCATGCTTGTCCTGTAGATCTCAATTGGACGTCGCTTCAAGAGGTACATAATCACGTAAATTCTTAGTTTTCCGCAATAGAATTTTACGTGAAATAAATTCATATGCATGATTAATTGTTGTTGGTATAATTATTATTTAAATTAATTTAAGATTAATTCATGCTAGTAATAATTAAATTTAAATTCATATTTAATTTTTATCCCGAATAGATCCGGGCACCCTAATCTTCCCAACAACTGGTATCAGAGCCATGGTTTCGGGCTCTGATCTTTAAATTGTTATTCATTAAATTGAAATTGGATAGTAGAATTGCTAGATCTTTTTTGCAGGTATCCAATTGTCATGGTTTTAATGTTTTTAATTTTTATTCATGCGTATGAGTTTTATTTGGGTTTTAATTCAATTCGTTCAAATTTGTTTTTCTCGTGAGAAAATCCACGAGTAGATTAGTTGTTTTATTTGTTTGATTTGATCAATATAATAGACAAGTCTAGATCTAGTTTTTATTTATTTTTTGTAATTAAATTGTAACCGGATCGGAACAAAGACGATGAATTAAGACGAAGAATTGTGCATGTGGTGGAAACAAGGACGAACGACGAAACCCGACACATGGCGTGCGTGACGGGTGCCGGGTAGCACGAGGCGTGCTTGACGCACGGCCTGCTCGGTGGGCACCGTGTTGCACAGCACGCGCGGTCTGCCTGGCGGTCGGCGCTCGGTGCTCGGCTGCATGTGGCATTGAGAGGCGCACGGCCCACCTTCACAAGGTGGGCCGACGCGCGCCGGATCTCGGCCCGTGCTATTTTTTTCATTCGTGTTTTTTATGTGATTCCAAACATCGTCCCGGCTCCAAATGAAGGACGTTTTGACAAATTGTTGCTGTTCAAGTGGGAGCTTGTCGAGACGAACAATGAAAGCAACGAGAATGATGCTTCGCATCAAGACGTGAAGAAAATTAAACCGTGACAATTGGATTTGAGTGCTCCAATGTGTTTTAATTTTTTATTTTTATTTTGATGGATATTTTATTTTCGTGCATTTATTATTTAAGAATATGTGTTTGCATGATTTTAATTGTCTAAGAAAAACTTACTTTTGAAAATTACTAAGTATATTTTTTTAATCGCGATTTTATTCCGGATAGTAAAACTGGATTAATTTGACCTCCATAATTTATTTATTTGTGAAGTCATTTTGGAATACATTTTCCCCTCGGATCGGCCAAAAAGATGGACTTCACATGAATAAATTACGAAGGGATGATTGTGGATTATTACTAATGGAGGTATTGACCCTCACCACGAGTGGCTTGCTCAAAGCGAAATAATAATCCTATATTGAATTATGGTTAATACTTAGACATAAGAAAATAAGAAATTGATATTAACTTACTCCCCGTGGAGTCCGTGTCAATTTTTATGTGGTCAAAGTTGGAGCCAACTATTAATTTTGAATTAAGGATTTGTAACTTTAAAGTTTGTGATCCGCTTGAATGTGTTTAAATGTATAGACCATCCCTCGAGGCACATTTAAATTGTTTTGAGATGTTGGCTGATGCATGATTATATTATTTTAAGGTTTCAATATAATTGATGTGATCGAATTATGTGATAATTTCGTATTTTTCTAGATATTAATATGAATGTATGTTTTATTCTCAGTTCATCATGTCGCAACATTTTAATCCACTATTTAGTATACTTAAAGATAATAAACTTGTCGGTGAGAACTACGTTGATTGGAAACGTAACCTTGATTTTATCCTAACCGCTCAACACCACAAGTGGATGCTTACTACTCCTAACCCCGATGAGCCTATCGAAGATGCGAGCAAGTCGGTCAAGAAAGAGCATAAGAGTTGGATAGACTCCGATGAGATGACTAGATGTACCATCTTGGCTTCAATGTCAGATGTGTTGCAACACCAACACCAATACATAGAGACCGCCTCAGAGATTATGCTCAATTATGAAGCGATGTTTAAACATCAGAACTGTACGGCTAGGCAAATCACCATGCGAAAGATGCTTTCACAGTAAATAGTGGAGGGAACGCCCGTGAGGGATCACGTTCTCGAGATGATAACTCACCTCAACAAGTTGGAGGTACTTGGTGCCGAATTTGATCTCCCTACTAAGGCTGATTTCGTTCTCCATTCTCTACCGAAAAGCTTTGAGCAGTTTTAATTGAACAATCAAATGAATGAACGGGCAAATAGCTTGCTCGAGCTCTTGCAAGCTTTAGTATCGGTGGAGACTATAATGGGGCATCAGACTGTTGCTATGGTGGCAAATGGTCCGTCTACCTCTTCCAGTCCTAAGAGAGGGAAGAAGAGGAAGAGGACAAAAGGCCAGACCCAAGCAAATCCGACTGTTGTGAAAGCCAAAGCTAAAGGCGAAGGAGGTGGAAAGAAGACCGCTAAGGGTAAGTGCTTCAATTGCGGTGAGAAGGGACATTGGAGGTCTGCCTGTTCTAAGCCTAAGAAGGCGGTAAATAAAGGTAACTCTCATGCTTTAGTCGTTGAAACTTATGTTGCGGCGTATGCTACCCATGTTTGGGTAGTGGATACCGGGGCAGCTGATCATATTTGTTTCACTCTTCAGGGGTTCCAGCTAACTCGCGACTTAGCGAGAATGAGATCCTCATCACTTTAGGCAGTGCTACGAGAGTGGCAGCCGAAGCAGTGGGAGTCGTGCACCTGTCTTTTGAAGATAGAGTTTTCTAAGCTGTTTTTTTTATGGATATTCAGTTTCTTTTAATAAAGTAGTTTCTATTTTTCGTATAAATGAGCATATCTATCATGGAACGTTGGTGAACAATCTCTATACGATTAAGTGTGCACACCACTCAAATATTGAATCTAATAACACGTCGATCATTTCGAGTAATAAAGGAAGTGTTCTTCGGACATGAGCGAAACACTTTTATGGCATCTTAGACTAGGTCATATTAATCCAAAGCGGATAGAAAGATTGGTGAAAGACGGATCCTTGGAATCATTCCAAGTCGAGTCGTTTCCAACTTGCCAATCCAGTTTAGAGGGTAAAATTATCAAGAGGAAATTTGAAGCCAAGGGGAATAGAGCCACATAAGTGTTAGAAATCGGTTATACCGTGTGCATGGTCCAATGTCGATCAAAGCAAAAATGGGGTATGAGTATTTTATCACTTTTATTGACGATTACTCGAGATATGGGTACATCTACCTTATGAGGCATAAGTCTGAAACTTTTGACAAGTTCAAGGAGTTTAAAGCCGAAGCCGAGAAACATAGGGAAAAGAGTATCAAGTTTCTACGATCAAATCGTGGAGGCGAATACCTCAGCGATGAATTCTTGAACTACCTGTCGGACGAAGGGATCGTATCCTAATTAACCGTACCGGGAACCCCTCAACAGAACGGAGTGGACGAACGAAGGAATCAGACTCTTTTAGAAATGGTCAGATCCATGATGAGTTATTCAGATTTACCCAAACCGTTTTTGGGTAACGCCTTGGAAACGACGACTTATATTCTAAACTTGGTGCCATCCAAATCGGTTCCTAAAACCCTAGTAGAATTATGGACCGGGCGCAAGCCTAGTTTGAAACACATGAGAATATGGGGGTGTCCGGTATACGTGCTAGACAAGGAAGCCGGTAAGTTGGATCCACATTTGGAATTAAGGCTGTTTATAAGATACCACGCAGGAACGAAAGGGTGTATGTTCTATAGTCCCAAGGATCAAAAGACTGTTATTAGCACACACTTAAATTCTTGTAAGAGGACTATATGAACAATCGGAAGCCTAATAGTGAAATTACCTTAGAAGAATTGAGAGGGCAAATCCCGATACCAAGTATACAAGATGATATACCAAACATCACACCTTCACAATCGGAACCCCGTTGCAGTGGGAGGTTGTTAGACAACCCGAGAGATTCATGGGAATATGAGAATCTTCGGATTTGATTCCCGGAGATGAATCTGACCCTTGGACATACGATGAGGCAATCCAAGACAAAGACGCAGAGTCATGGAAAATGACAATGGAAGCCGAGATGGGTTCGATAGATCATAATCAAGTGTGGGAGTTGGTTGAACCACCCAATGATATAGAACTCATTGGATATAAGTGGTATACAAGAGAAAAAGAGGACCGGACGGAAGGGTTGAGACTTTCAAGACAAGGCTAGTAGCAAAAGGGTATACTAAAAAAAAGGAGATCGATTATGAGGAAACCTTTTCGCCTGTAGCTATGCTTAAGTTCATCCGTATTCTCTTATAGATTGCATGCTCATCTAGATTACGAGATCTGGCAGATGGATGCCAAGACGGCTTTCCTTAACGGAAGTCTTGACAGGTTAAATATCTATATGCAACAACCTAAAGGTTTTATTGCGAAAGGCCAAGAGCATCTCATATACAAGCTCAAGTGTTCCATTTATGGACTTAAGCAAGCATCGCATACTTGGAACCAGTATTTTGATCAGGTTATTAAGTCTTATGGGTTTGATCAAAACGAGTTTGAGAGTTGTGTGTATAAAAAGTGTGACGGAATTGCAGTGGTATTCTTAGTATTATACGTAGACGATATTCTACTCATTGGAAATAATGTAAAAGTATTGTCAGACGTAAAGGTATGTCTGTCAAAACGATTTGATATGAAGGATTTAGGAGAAGCCGGTCACATCCTTAGGATCAAAATCACTCGTGATCGCAAGAAAAGAATATTGGGCTTATCGCAAGCTTCATACATTAACACTGTTTTGAAGCGTTTCAGCATGCAAGATTCCAGGAAAGGTTTTGTACCTTTTAGGCATGGAATCCATCTATCAAAAGAAATGTGCCCTAAGATGCAAGCGGAGATAGATGAAATGAAAGGCGTTCCGTACGCTTCGGCTGTAGGTAGCCCTATGTATGCAATGCTGTGTACGAGACAAGATATCTACTATGCCGTGGGCATCGTTGCGAGATATCAAAGTAATCCCGAGAAAGACCATTGAACTGCCGTTAAATGCATCTTGAGGTATCTGAAAAGATCTCGTGATAGGATGCTGATTTACCAGTCAGATAGTCTAATTCCCGTGGGATACACGGACTCGGATTTCCAATCAAAACTAAACTCCAGAAAGTCTACCTCGGGTAGTGTGTTTTGCGTGGGAGGAGGAGCCATTTTATGGAGAAGCGTTAAGCAGAAATACATCGTCGATTCGATGGAAGTCGAATATGTAGCTTCTTGTGAAGCAGCGAAAGAGGCAGTATGGTTCAAGAACTTCTTAGTGGACTTGGACATTGTTCTGAATTTGCCCGACATGATCACTGTCTATTGTGACAATGCCAGGGCAGTTGTAAATTCAAGGATAGCGTCGGAGGACAACCTAGCCGATCCATTCACAAAGGGTCTGCCTCAGAGTACATTCGAGAGACATGTGGATAGAATGAGAGTCAAGACTATTGCCAATTGCTTTAAGTATAAGTGGAAAGAATTATTATGTTAGTGTAGGTTGACATGAGATGTCACGTAGAACTACACTAGACATGCATTGTGTATACTAAAAAAGAAGACTTTATGTATAAGTGGGAAAATATTGGAGTTATACATGAAAGTATGCTTTTACTTTGTATAACTCATGTATTAAACACTTGTTTATGAGAATAATTCTTTTATCACATTTGCTTTAGATATGAATGAATGTTGAATATTTATTGCAACCTGTTCATTATAAGTAATATGTGTTACATTATAGTCAACGTGGTTATACCCGATCACAGAAGATCCCATTGACAGTTACTTGTAACTAAACGTACAAATTCACAACCCAGGTGGAATTGAACAATCCGCCATGAAAGGTCGATGTGTAATTCTCAGATTGACATGTCTTGACCAAAAGATTGCGCTAGCACATTTAGTATGTGTTGAAGAGGACCTACAACGAGGATAAATTCTTCTGTTCTGAAATGTGAAGAATTAGACCTCAGTGGTTATTGATTTCTTAATCTCAGTCACTTAAATAGAACCGGGTGTGGTTAATGATTACTGCTTTGATTCATGTTGGGTGAGAATCATCGTGACTTCAAACCTTGTGTTTTGGGCAGTAATATTAATCATATGACGGTTGCTAAGGTTTAATACGGAGAAACGTGTGCGAGTACTACTCGCGTGATTTGTGCCCTTGGTGGACTTAGAAGTTTTATCGTACCAAATCTTGCAAGTGAAGAATTAGTTTCTTCTGTACGGATAATAATGTTGAGTTGTCTTTACTCCAAGGTGAAATATATTAATTAATTTAGAGCTATTCAGAAGCTTAATTAATTAATGGATTAGATAATCTTAAACGCGGGAAATAATAACCGGGAGCCCATATTATTGTAATATGGATTAAGATGGATAGTGCAATATTAATTTATTAGTGGTACTAATTAATATTAATAGGCTGAATAATATTGGGGCTCAATATTGAAATTCAGAAGCCCATTGGAGGTCAAATCTTAATTCTCCTAAAGGCCCCTCAAGTAGCCCATTAAGTAGCCCGATAATAATAAGGTGATTAAAATAAAAGAAAATATAATTGCTGATTTTTTATCTATTATTTCCGAAAATTGCAAGATTAGGAGAGAAAAGATTTTGTTGATTTTTTTGAAAAGATATTATGGAAGATATGTAATCTTTGAATACAAGATTATCTCATATATTCAAGAAGATCCAAATCTTGTGATTTTATCCTAATAATTTTCGAAAATTACTATAGATGAGGAGGTTGTGATTTTGTAGAATATTTTATTATGGAGAAAAGATTATATGGGATATATTCAAGATTTCTTAGAGGCTAATAAATTTTTTTTCTCTCCCTTAAAATACACCAAAAAAATTGGCCACCCCCTCCTATAAGTAGGAGATGATATTTTCATCTCCAGTTACACAATTCCATGAGTTGGAAAAATCAAGAGCAATAAATATTTTTTTTTTCATTGTTATTTTAATTGTTCGTGAGCGCATCCCACCGGCGAACGAATAAGGCGAAAGGGATATACTTGAGAAGACTTTTACGGTTGATAGTATCATCACGCTTGTCCCGTAGATCTCAATTGGACGTCGCTTCAAGAGGTACATAATCACGTAAATTCTTATTTTTCCGCCATAGAATTTTACGTGAAATAAATTCGTATGCATGATTAATTGTTGTTGGTATGATTATTATTTGAATTAATTTAGGATTAATTCATGCTAGTAATAATTAAATTTAAATTCATATTTAATTTTCATCCCGAATAGATCCGAGCACCCTATTTTTCCCAACAGTAACCCATAGAGTAGACTTTCTTGATTCCTTGTTTTTAGGCTGTTGAATTGCTCTTGAAATGATCTAATTAATGTTTTAGGTTCTTTTACAAATCATGTTGGTTTCTTTCTGACCTTTTTGGACAATTTATATATGTAGGTTGATACTTAACTTTGACATGTCAATTGAGATGTTATTTCATTTGATCTTTGAAAATTGAATGTTATTGTGTACTTGTTTATTGTACGCATAACTCTACTATGTTCAGACAATATTGAAAATATCAAGCAGGTGAAAAATGGTCTACTCTGTCAGATCATGTTCGATTCTACCCAAGTACATTGTAAATCATAATTGTTAGTGTGCCTGGTAGGCTTTAATTTCTCTGGCATTGATTGGACCTATATGATGTTATTCATTTTTTAAATTTTCATATAGAAGGCCATTTTCTTTCTTTATTTATGATGATTGTGCTTGAAATTTATTTTGGGAGGTGCTATTTGCATATCTGAATTGCAAAATTCACTCTTGTTATTTATGGTCAAATTTAATTGAGAAAAAGTTTTTAAAAAATTACACTGAGTGCTTTATAAACGAGCAGATGAAACTTCTATTGCAGCTTTTGGCTCCTCTTAATCCTTGAGCTTTTTATGGTACATCTCACTATCATCTTTCAAATGAAACTAAGTTGTTAATTACTAGTTTACCTGGTAAGCTTTAATTAATTGGGATTTGATTAGATTGTATAATGTTATTCATTTTTCTGCTTGGTATATAAATGACGCTATTTTATGCGTGGTGTTCTTTTCTTTGAGTTTATCATATCTAGCGTTATTTGCATCTTTGAAATTGATATATGCACTCCTCAAAATTTGGTTAAAAATGACCAAATTTGCTTAGAAGAGAAAACGATTAAATACCTTTCTAATAATTTCACTACAAAAAAAACAATGTTTTGCGACGGAATTAGCGACGGAAAATCCGTCGCAAACAGTGTTTTGCGACGGGATCTGCGACGGACACGTATCCGTACCTAAAACAGCCGTAGCAAATTTTTGCGACGGATTCGGCCATCCGTCGCAAATTAACGACGGAAAAATCCGTCGCAAAATCGGCGGGTCAGATCCGGCCGGGTCACACAGAATTTGCGACGGACAGTAATCCGTCGCAAACTTTTCGGGTCAGACCCGATCGGGTCAACAACATTTGCGACGGCTAAATTCCGTCGCAAATGTTTTTATATATTTTTTTTATACCTTTTTGTGTTATAATTTGCGACGGGATGTTTTCCGTCGCAAAATTCAATATTTGCGACGGAATATGGCCGTCGCAAATTACCGAGCCTATACAAAAAAAAAAGTGGCTCGCGTGGTTCGAGCCCGGGCACCCGAGGCGGCCGGGGCGGGCGCGAACCACTGGGCCAACCGGCCCATTCCTTATTATATGCAGCCCACCTTCTATATTAGTCTTATTAGACCTGGAACAATTAATCCATTTTTTGCGTCCAAGGGGAATCGAACACGGGACCTTTTGTGCAAGAGGAGAGGGCGCGCGCCACTAGGGCACAAGCTACTTTCGTTTATTTTTTTGCAATTAATTGTATATGTATTCAAATTAAGTCATTTTTTTTATAATTCACCAAATTAATTTCTTTTCGTATCTAAGTTGTTTATTAAAATATTTTGCCCAACTACTTTTTTTATTTTGTAAAATTATTTATTTCGACTCCCGCTTAAATTTATAATTCGTTCATTTGTACGCAATTAATTGTATATGTATCCAAATTGACTCATTTTTTTTCTACAATTCACCAAATTAATTCATTTTCGTTTCTAACTTGTTTTTATAAATATTGGGGCCATTTAATTTTTATTATTTCTGTAAAACTATTTATTTCGACTCCCGCTTAAATTTATAATTCGTTCATTTGTACGCAATTAATTGTATATGTATCCAAATTGACTCATTTTTTTTCTACAATTCACCAAATTAATTCATTTTCGTTTCTAACTTGTTTTTATAAATATTGGGGCCATTTAATTTTTATTATTTCTGTAAAACTATTTATTTCGACTCCCGCTTAAATTTATAATTCGTTCATTTGTACGCAATTAATTGTATATGTATCCAAATTGACTCATTTTTTTTTCTACAATTCACCAAATTAATTCATTTTCGTTTCTAACTCGTTTTTATAAATATTGGGGCCATTTAATTTTTATTATTTCTGTAAAACTATTTATTTCGACTCCCGCTTAAATTTATAATTCGTTCATTTGTACGCAATTAATTGTATATGTATCCAAATTGATTCATTTTTTTTTTCTACAATTCACCAAATTAATTCATTTTCGTTTCTAACTTGTTTTTATAAATATTGGGGCCATTTAATTTTTATTATTTCTGTAAAACTATTTATTTCGACTCCCGCTTAAATTTATAATTCATTCATTTGTACGCAATTTATATGTATCCAAATTGACTCATTTTTTTTCTACAATTCACCAAATTAATTCATTTTCGTTTCTAACTTGTTTTTATAAATATTGGGGCCATTTAATTTTTATTATTTCTGTAGATTTATTTATTTCGACTCCCGCTTAAATTTATAATTCATTCATTTGTACGCAATTAATTGTGTATGTATCTAAATTGACTCATTTTTTTCTACAATTCACCAAATTAATTTATTTTCGTTTCTAACTTGTTTTTATAAATATTGGGGCCATTTAATTTTTATTATTTCTGTAAATTTATTTATTTCGACTCCCGCTTAAATTTATAATTCGTTCATTTGTACGCAATTAATTGTGTATGTATCCAAATTGACTCATTTTTTTTTCATAATTCACCAAATTAATTCATTTTTGTTTTTCACTTGTTATATATACAATAATTTAGTAATTCTAATCGTCGTCTTCTTCCTCGTCATCCTCATCATCATCTTCATCCTCTTTCTCTTCCTCTTCCTCTTCCTCTTCTTCTTCCTCCCCACCGCGCTCTTGTCCATCACCCTCATGATCACTTTCAATCATTATCATTTCTGGATTTGCAGCAAGTAAGTCGACAAAAATATTCACACCTGCTTGATCAACCTCTGTTTGAGCCTCTTGTATCTCTGTTTGAAATGGATCTGTTGGTTCTACACCGTCTTTGTTTGACGGATTAGAAACTTCAACCAATGATCTTGCCTTTACTTTGCAAACTGTCCTCAAGTTGGACCTACTTGATCCGGGGTATTTGCAATAATATACCTGAGATGCTTGCGTTGCAAAAATATAAGGATCGTATGCCGCCGGAAACTTCTTTCCGGTGTTGATATCAACAATCTTGTAGTTTTTGTCGACTCTTGTTCCTTGGTTCCCTGGATCATACCATTCACACAAGAACAACACTATCGTCCTGCTCGACCAACCCCGATATTCTATTTCAACTACTTCTTGCAGCACTCCATAGTAATCGATGGGTTCTTCGTTGTAGTTTGCACCGATAACGTAAACACCACTGTTTGTAGTCGATTTCGTTGAAGCATACGCTTCAGTATGAAATTTGTATCCATTTACGTAATATCCGTGGTATGATACCACACTACGTAGTGGTCTTTTGCTCAGAGCTTCAAGATGTGGGTTGTTATTAAGTAGGCCATTTTGTCCCTGTAAATATTAAATTATCATGTATAAAAATAATAACATATTTGTTATAAGGTAAAAATCATATAATTATGTGGTACTCACGTAACGTTGGAACCAAAACATAAAATCATTGCGGATGGATTGAAAAACTGTTGCATCTGTGATGTCTGGTTCTACTTGACGCTTATACTCACAGAACATGCTTATATATCAGAAAAAAGAAATTAATTACTTTTCAGATATCAACAGTATACATATTGTAAAAAACTCAACTATAAAATTAAATTACTTACTCTATATACGGTTGGACTTCAGGACAATTCATCGAAACATATGAATGTATTGTTTCCTCTTCAATACTGCCCCTGAACGGTCGTTTGGTGCCCTTACCCATTGGTCGACCCGGATGCAAAAATACAGATAACATACCTTCAACATCACGAAGGGGATGGTCTACTCCACGACCATCGTAGTTGCGAGACACATTTCTGATTCTGGTTTGAACTTGATCGCCGAAGTAGTAAGAACAAAATGCTCCAACCTCTTCAGTAAGGTATGCATTAACAATTGATGCTTCGATGTGGGCCGCATTTCCAATATTGAGCTTTAAATTGTGCAAATACCTAAAACATTCTTGTGTTAGAAAATTTATTCAGTATTGATCTTAAAAGTCGATTTAAAAAATGGTATAGAATTACCTCTCAAAAGGGTACATCCATCGATACTGTACGGGACCAACAATTGAGGCTTCATAAGCTAAGTGTACGGGTAAGTGCTCCATCGAGTCGAAGAAGCTGGGTGGAAAAATCCGCTCAAGTTTGCATAGAATAACATGGATCTCCTCATCCAAACGCCTCATGTCCTCAACTGTAATCGTTGATGCCGTTAAGTGTCTGAAAAAGAGACTTAATTCCGTGATGACACTCCATACATTCTTGGGAAGTGAGTACCGAAATGCAATAGGTAAGAGTCGTTGCATGAACACGTGACAATCATGACTCTTCATTCCAGACACCTTTCCGGTTTCTGTGTCAACTCTGTCTCCCAAATTCGACACATAATTGTCAGGGAAGCTCAACTCTTTCACCCACTTACACAAATTCTTCCTTTCTGCTTTACTAATTGTGTAAGAGGCCTGGGGATATGTTCTTGTCTGCTCATCCTTGTGTAGGAAAGCACGAGAACAGAAGAGCCTCAACTCATCTCTGGATTTTGAAGTGTCTTTGGTCTTCCCTTCAGTACCCACGACCGTATGAAACAAGTTGTCGAAAACATTCTTCTCTATATGCATCACATCCAAATTGTGTCGAATCAACAACTTGCTCCAATAAGGTAAGTCCCAAAAGATACTTCTCTTCTTCCAACCACCCTAGATACGTTTATTGTGCTCCATTGCACCCGCCTCAGTTGTCTTCATCAAATCAGTGACTGTAACCTCATACAACAACGAATCACCTGAAATATTTAATTTATATATGGTTAACTTATATATATGAGACACATAGACATCAGTAGTGATTCAGTACCCAGACACATACCTGATCGAATCCGTGGTCTTGGGCGGCCTACTGCATTTTTACCCTTTAGAAAGTCTGTTTTGTTCCTCCGAAAGGGATGATCAGGAGGAAGAAACTTGCGATGGTTGTCGAACCATGACACTTTTCTACTCAACGGAAGATAGAATGCATCAGAACCGTCCATGCAATACGGGCATGCTAGTTTTCCTGCTGTTGACCACCCAGACAACATAGAAAATGCTGGAAAGTCACTAATGGTCCACAAAAGTGTAGCTCGCATCGTGAAGTTCTGCTTCCTATGAACGTCGTAGGCCTCCACCCCCGTAGACCACAAAGATTTCAACTCTTTAATCAATGGCTGGAGATATACATCCAATTTATGTTTGGGGTTGTGTGGTCCAGGCACCAAGATACTAAGAAATATATGTTGAGGCTTCATGCACAACCAAGGAGGTAGATTGTACGGGGTCAACAGCACAGGCCATAATGAATACTTTTTTCCGTGCATTCCAAATGGGGCAAAACCATCCGTGCACAAGCATAACCTCACATTTCTCGTCTCCCTTGCAAAATCTGGGAACTCCCTATCAAGATGTTTCCATGCCTCCGAGTCTGCAGGATGCCGCATCTCTCCAGAATTCTCACCAGAACACTCCTCAGCATGCCATGTCATGTCTTTAGCCGTGGCACTGGACTGATACAACCTCTCTAGACGAGGAGTGATGGGAAGGTAATACATTGCCTTATAAGCCTTCAACTGCACTTTCTTCTTACTTTTTGTACGACCAGATGGTTTGTACCGTGGGTGACCACACATCTTGCAATGATCCTGATCCTCATCCTCATCCCAAAACAACATGCAACCGTTTGTACAACAATCAATCTTCTCAAAGGGTAGACCCATATGTTTCAAGAGCCTCTTGCTCTGATAGAAATTATCAGGCGCCGTGTTGTCTTCAGGTAGAGCTCGTTTGAACAATTTAGCAAATTGATTGAACACTTTTTGACTGACCTTGCCTTCAGTTTTGATGTTCAACATTTGAGCATTGAATGACAATTGCGTCTCAGTCTCACAACCAGGAAACAACTTTTGATCAACGGCTTTAAGCATATCAAAAAACTTCTTTGACCGATGATTTGGTTCCTCCTCCATAGGTGTTTCATTGAATTGTGGTTGACCACCCAAAACAGATTCTGCAATCATCATCCGATATCTATCAGGTTCATCCTCTATTTGTGGTTCAAATTGAGTATACGGAACATAACTTGAACCACCAACATCAGAACTTCCACCACCGATCCACCCAGTATACCAGTATTCTACGGTTTCGATGTCAACATTCCACCGTTGTTCACCGTGACTGGTCCAGTTGTAATAACGGGGAACAAAACCGGAAATCACAAGATGAGTTCTAACCTCATCAACACTCAAGAATCTCATATTTCTGCATCTTCTGTCTTTACACGGACACCTAATATTACCCATACAATCCATATTGCATGGATGTTGTAGTGCAAACTCAATAAACTCATCAATTTTATTGCAAAAGACAGAGTTAATGCCTCCTCCTATCATTCTAGGTATTGAGTACATCCAACCACGATCTGGAAATTGCATCTGTTACAAATTAAAAGTAAATATCACATGAGTTGTAAAAAATTGGGCAGAGTTTGCCTAAAAATAAGGATATACACAATTTTTCTTCACAAAAATCAATCCAACACAACCATATATATCAATCATAGTAAACCAATCAAATAAACAAACATCACACAATTTATCTAATAGTGTACAGAAAAATTGAGCAGAGTTTCGACTAAAAATAGGTATAAAATATCACACAAACTAAAATTAACCTAAACCCATCAAATAAACATATATCATCAATCATACTAAAACCCATCAAATAAACATATATCATGCTCATTACCTAATAGTGTACTAAAAAATTGAAACAATAAAAATATGACAATTAAACGGTTAAAAATGTGAAAACGTACGGTGAAGTTGAAGGCAATGACAAATACGTACGCTGAGGTTGAAGGCAATGACAAATACACCAATTATACGTGAAGAACATATTAAAACCGTATCATTTTTTATTTTTTTTCGTGAGTGAAAGTGAAAGGGAAGGAAAAGGAAGGAGACTGGTATAAAACTGCGTAAATTTGCGACGGCCTAAATTTCCATCGCAAATTGCATAATTTGCGACGGCTATTCCGTCGCAGAGCTCTTTTGCGACGACACGGGTCAATTATTGGCCACCAACCCGCCTGACAAATTTCAACCGCTCACATTTGCGACGGCTTTAGTCCGTCGCAATTACAAAGTTTAAAATTGCGACGGCCTCTTCTGTCGCAAATCAGTCAAACGGGTCGCTTCCCGAACGGTCACCTTTAAACGGGTATGTTTTGCGACGGAATTGACCGTCGCAAACTCAAAATTGAAATTTGCGATGACCTTTCCGTCGCAAATGTAGCCGGTTCAAGATGAAGTCGGTGGGCCCTAGATTTTGCGACGGCTTATCCGTCGCAAATTACTATTTTTGGCGACGGACTTCCTAAGCAGTCGCAAATTGTCATTTTTTGCGACGGCTTACAAAAATCCGTCGCAAATTCAGGAATTTGCGACGGATATTCTTGCCGTCGCAAAATTCCCGTCGCTAATCTCCATCTTTTTTGTAGTGTTTTATATCGACAAAACTGGTCTATTCATCCAATTGTGGTGGATTATATACCAAGTACTTTGTAAGTGAGCTTTTGTATAGTACATCTATCTAGTGTTTCGTTATCATGCTTAGAATGCAACTGAACTAGTTGCTAGTTTTTTCTTGTGATTAATGGTTTTTTATTCTTCTACGGTTGTCTCCAAGTGTCTTCTATTGTGTTTGCTTTTTATTTATCTCCGGTTGTTGACGAGCAAATTTTTGAATGGTGATCTATGTTCTTTGTTCGGTTGTTTAAGCTTTTATGGTTACATAGTGACCTCCGTTCTTTGTTCAGTTGATTGAGCTTGTTTTTTTTTGTCACTATCATATCCTTTGTTGGGGTACCAATTTCCTTTTATTGGGGTTTTCATATTCCTTGTGGAGTTTCCAGTGGCATTATATTTTCTTTGTGAATTCGTCTCTCATGGATTAACTTCCCAGCTTTTTTACTCTAGTACCAAGTCGGAACTCCTAGTTATTTGTCCTGTAATTTATCTATCGAGCATTTATTGAATCTATGTTTCTTTCTTTTCTTTTTTTTTTTTTTTGGAGAGGGAGGAGGAAATGTACGACACACTTATAAATTTGGCCTTTGCTTTACCTTGTTCTAATTTTTTACCCGTGCAATGCACATGCTTGTTTTAATTTTAGTATTTTGTAGCTTATAGGATAATAATAAATAAACACATTTACAAAGAATCTTGTGTATAATAATATTATGCTTGTCTAATAACGATATAGTGTTTGTTTCATTTTTAATTAGACTTTGAAAGAACTATTCAAGCTTTGTACTTCTATGGTATTTGTCATGATATTGATACTGAGGTGTATTTTCAATTTGTTGATTACCAGATCATGTGGATGGTAATTGTGTACTTATTTTTATTAAACTAAGATTGGTTGCTGATTAATGGTTAAGGTAATATAATTTCTTTTGTTGTTTTGTATTTTTTAATATTAATGATTATTTATTTAGATTAGAGAGATGTAATGAATATAGTAGTTTGAAAACTCTTCATTTTGACTATTGGACTTAGGAGTGGGTTAAACCCTACTACTAAGGCAATTTCAATTCTTATGCAATTCTCAAATCTTTGGGAAAAATATATCTTGTTTTAATATCTCCTTTATTTTCTTTTTTTTCTTCTTATATAATTTCTCTAAAATACATCTAACACAAAATTATAATAGTAAACCTTCACTCGATATAACATAAAGAAGGGTAATTATTCTATGAGTAGGTTTTGTACGAGATGTCTAATTAACGCCATGAGATAATAGGATGAAATATAAATTGAGCATGATGCATTAATACTTTAACATACATAATGCATTAACACTTTGATAAGGGTGAATGTTATTTTGTGCTATCTTATACCATGAGACGATCTAACACATATTTTTGCTTTACTCTATTTAAACATAAAACTAATATTTAAACGGGTAATTTTTTTTAAGGACTCTAAGTTAGGGGGGGTGGCAAAACAAGGACCGTAACTTTTCGGGCTGGCAAAATAAGGACAATAACTTTTAAAAGTGGCAATTTAAGGACCGTAACTTTTAAAAATAGCAATTTGAGGACAAATTAGTCCGGATTACTCTCTTTCGGGCTAATTTTGCACGATTTCGGGCTTAAATAGCCAGTGTGGATATTATCTTCCATTGATATTTAATTGCAGCTATAAATTAATGTATATTTAAGTAAATTCTGTAGCGAGATGGTGGTCTTAATTTTTTTTGGTGCTCCATTTATACTTAAATAGTAGTACTAGCACACTACATAACCAATTCTTCTTAGGACACGATTTCCATGCAATGAAATTAGCTACTTCTGTTTTCTTAATTTGTCAATGAGGCCTTCACTGCTGCGGGCTTCCCAAAATTTTCTCAATATATAATTATAAACAATTAATGTTACTTACTATATAAAAAACTATAGTTCTTGTCACAATCAGAATCAATGTGAGAGCCTGGTACAAAAATAAAAAATAAAAAATTATTAGGCCTTTTGAATTTTGCATGGTTAAAAAAAATGATGTTTTGATTAATATGAATATAATTTTATAAATATACAAATTAAATGAGTTGCATACTTATAAAATAATCATCTCAAAATATATATATATAAAACTCAAAGTTTGCTGAAAAATGAGCAAACTACCTACGCTAAAGCCACAAAAAATATACTAAAGCGTATTTAGAGTATAATAAATGAATTGGAAATTATTTTAAAAAATAAAAGGGAAAAAAATGAGGTGGAATATTTGAAAAAAGTAATTACATTCAAAATAATATCCACGCTGGCGATTTGAGCCCGAAATCGTTCAAACTTAGCCCGAAAGAGAGTAATCCGGGCTAATTTGTCCTCAAATTGCTATTTTTAAAAGTTACGGTCCTTAAATTGCCACTTTTAAAAGTTATTGTCCTTATTTTTCCAGCCCAAAAAGTTACGGACCTTGTTTTGCCACACCCCCCTAAGTTACAGTCCTTAAAAATTTTTTTACCCAATATTTAAACTTAAAACTAATATTTTCGGGCATGTAAAAGAAGGACAATATATTTTGGAGCTTGTAAAGGTAGGACAATAACTGTTTCAAACTTATAAAAATAGAACAATATATTTCAAAAATATGTAAATGTAGGACAATTGAGCCCGTGATTGGGTGTATTTCGGGCTTCTAATTTGGGCTCAATTGTCCTATATTTACTTATTACTGAAACATATTGTCCTACTTTTGTTGGAAAAATTGGGAAATGGTGTAAATGTGGGTTGTGTAGACGAAGATGACTTATGCAAGATACGAACTTAATACGAAAGTCGAGGCACGAGTTTGAATCGCTATCCGTAAGACGTTATTACCCCGTACACAGGTGCAATACGACTCATGGCAACCGTCCCCAAGATACAACGACTTTAATTAGAGCCTTCTGTCTGTTGCACTACGAAGCGGAAGCTATCGGTAAATCTCAAATGAGTATCCAGAACTTTTAGACTCGATTCTAATACAAATTTAAATGATAGCATGCTTTATGCACATTGTATTAAATTGACTTTGAACGAATCAATGACTTTTTCGAAGTTAATGCCAATGACAAATGTGGGGGGTCTATTTATAGATTTCCAAGGGTCGTAGGTAATAGTTGCGACTCTTCAATATAAACATTATTTGCCCAAAAGTCATAACTCTTGTAAATAAACAACTATTCACCAAAAGATATATCTCTTAAAGACACAACCTTTGAAATAGTTTTATCAAAAGACACGACACTTCATATCTGTAAGTCACAATCCTTCACTATTACCATTATAAATACATTCATCAATGTATTTGTTTACATATTAAATGACAATAATTTCTCATTCATCAAAATTTGATTTTGAGAAATCGAACTAACCGAATTTATTTATGAAACAATGGATAATTAAATTGTCACTTAATATTTAATCAAATGTGGTCAAAACCAACATTTTCCAACAATCCTCCACATGAATAAAATTAATGCATGTGACACCCTAAGAAAGTTCCGATGAACCGGTACTGCGTCGGGATAGGTAACGACTGGCTTTGAACCTTCCCTAGTAAGATGCCATCGGATTTACTTGCCACTCAGTGAGCATGATGTCTTGAATTGGTCGGCTTTTTGTGTAAACAAAGACAATGATATTTACACAACAACGATTTTGATACCCTTTGGTTCTCACGTTGTTGTCTATTTCTGCCATGGACCGTATCTTGGATTTATAAGCGTGTACTGAATTTCTCTTAGTCAGAAGCGGCCCCACTTCAATGCTTATATAGGCGATCTCCTATCAAGGGTAACCTGCAATACCCCACCTTTGGGATATAAGAATCATTAAAAGCTGCTAAGCTTAATCTTACCACACGTCAGCTGGTTTTGCTACACCTGAAGACGCAGAGTTGCACTTCAAGGGATTCGAGAATTGGTTGCCAAAAGTTTTCCAAGTGCATAATTGAGTGCTTCATAATTTAGTTGTCTCATTGAACCAAGTTTTTGCGATCCTCCAGTCATCATGGCCGAGTTACTGCTATGAACACCCTTTAATGTGTGGGATTTAACCTCATTCCCCATACCCGTAAACCTCTAAAATATTTCAATTTTAACCGGCTGGGTTTTCTAAAAAAATGCAATCACCATTACATATTTTTTTAGAGGATTTTGTGACACTGCTCCCCCACATTTCCAGTGATGGTCATGGAGTCTGTGTCAAATATCCAGTTTAACTTATGGAAATTATTCCATTAGGCTCCTTGGCCACTGCCTCTTGGTTTTCCCTTTAGCTTCAAGGCCACACCTTAGCTAACCCACCTCACATTCCGAATGTATTTCCCCCCACATTCAAATGTATTTATGGTGAGAATTTATCTCCCATATTCGTTCGAATTGCCTGTCCTTTCCATTTAATATTTCATCAAATATTAATTTGGACGCAATTTCTAAATAAATTGGAAAACTAAACGTTTGAAGTCACACTCCAAGTCCGAAATTTAATTTTGGTCAAATACCAAATTAAATTCAATTTTTAGTGTGGTCGTAATTGCCACATTTGACTCTCAATAATTTTCCATTAGATTATACGAGCTAAATTCTTGTGAAATAAATTCACACCGCTTGTGCACTCTAGCACAGTTTCAAATGAGGCCTTAATGCCACCATTTATTCGCGAGTAATTCTCAAGCGAATTATACGACTCAAACCTTTTGGACGAGATCCAAAATACAGTTTGCGCTCTCAAGCACAATTTTAAATGAGGTCTTAATTGCTACCATTTATTTGCGAGCAATTCTCAAGCGAATTAAACTACTCAAATCTTTTTGGACTAAATTCAAATCACAATTTATGCTCTCAAGCACAAATATGCATCATCATTGGGCCTAAGAATTAATCCATAAATTCATATTCACAGCTCAAGAGTCAAGGTAAATGACTCACGTGAGATTTCATTTAAGGGCCCGACTATATACCCCTCCATTATTTAGAAATACACCCTAAATCACAATAAATTACCCATTATACCCTGCCTTAAATTAAAAACCCTGATTTTTTTCTTTCTTCCCCTTTATAAGCCCCCTTCTTATTTCTCTGCAATACAGCCGCGCACCGCGGCCTCTCACCGCCACAAGCCCACTCACCGCCACACGCCCATCATTGTGCGCCTACCACCAGCCACCCCTGCATCTCCCATCTTCGATTCTTCAATCTGCAGCAGATAACTGCGGCCGCAGTGTGCACCGCTCATAACCTCTATCCCATCTTTTCATAATAGGTCTGTTAGGTTGCACGTTTTTCTTCTTTTTCCTTTTTTTTTTCAGTTTGACAGGCTGCCATGATAATTTCTCCTTTTATGTTTTTTATTTTTATTTTTTGTTGTTCTAGTTCATCCATTTTTTATTCTTTTGATTTAGAAATTATGGCATGGCAGATGGCTATGGCGCGGCTGAAGGATTGGTTAGATTTTGAAGGTGTATTTGTTGGAGTTATACGTGAAAGTATGCTTTTACTTTGTATAACTCATATATTAAACACTTATTTATGAGAATAATTCTTTTATCGCGTTTGCCTTAAATATGAATGAATGTTAAATATTTATTGCAAACCGTTCAATATAAATAGTACGTATTACATTGTAGTTAATGTGGTGATACCAGATCATGGAAGATCACATTAACAGTATTTCTTGTAACTAAAACGTACAAATTCACGGCCCAGGTGGAATTGAATAATCCGCCGTGAAAGGTTGATGTGTAGTTCTCTTATTGGCCTGTCTTGACCAAGAGATTGCACTAGGACATTTAGTATGTGCTGAAGAGGACCTACAGTAAGTACACATTCTTCTGTTCTGAAATGTGAAGAATTAGATCTCAGTGGTTATTTATTTCTTAATCTCCGTCACTTAAATAGGACCGTGTGTGGTTAATAGTTACTGCTTTGATTCATGTTGGGTGAGAATCATCGTGACTTTAAACCTTGTGTTTTGGACAGTAATATTAATCATACGACGGTTGCTAAGATTTAATACGGAGAAACGCGTGCGAGTACGGCTCGTGTGATTTGTCCTCTTGGTGGGCTCAGAAGTTTTATTGTACCAAATCTTGCAAGTGAAGAATTAGTTTCTTCGGTACGGATAATAATGTTGAGTTGTGTTTACTCCAAGGTAAAAAATATTAATTAATTTAGAGCTATACATAAGCTTAATTAATTAATGGACTAGATAATCTTAAATGCGGGAAATAATAACCGGAAGCCCATATTATCGGAATATGGATTAAGATGGATAGCGTAATATTAATTTATTAGTGATACTAATTAATATTAATGGGCTGAATTATATTGAGGCTCAATATTGAAATTCAGGAGCCCATTGGAGGTCCAATCTTAATTCTCCTAAAGGCCTCTCAAGTAGCCCATTAAGTAGCCTAATAACAATAAGGTGATTAAAATAAAAGAAAATATATTTGCTGATTTTTCTTGTAATTTTTGAAAATTAGGTATTTTAGAAGAGAAAAGATTTTGTTGATTTTTTTGGAAAGATATTATGGAAGATATGTATTCTTGGAATACAAGATTATCTCATAAATTCAAGAAGTTTAAAATCTTGGATATTCTCACTAATATATTCAAAAATAAGCTTATAATAGGAGGTTGAGATTTTTGTGGAATATTTTATTATGCAGAAAAGAATATATGTGATATATTTAAGATTTCTTGGAGGCCCAAGAAAAGTTTTTCTCTCCCTATTCTACATGTAAAATTCGGCCACCCCTTCTTATAAATAGGGGATGATTATTTCATCCCCAAGTACATAATTCTATGTGTTGGAAAAATCAAGAGCAAAAATATTTTTCTTTTTCCTTGGTTATTTTAATTGCTTGAAAGCACTTCCCACCGGTGATCAAGGAAGGCGAAAGGGACATACTTGAGAAGGTCTTTTGGTTGGTAGCACGTTCGTGATAGTCCCGTGATTATCAAAGGCCATATCTACAAGAGGTACGTAATCACGTAATTTCCTAGTTATTCCGCCATAGGTTTTATGTGAATTAATTCTACATGATGATAAATTTGTTGTTGGAATTATTATTTGAATTAATTAGGATTAATTCATGCTAGTAATAATTGTATTTAAATTTGTATTTAAATTTCATCCCGAATAGATCCGGGCACCCCTAATTTCCCAACAACTGGTATCAGAGTGCCAGTTTTCGGGATCTGATCTTTAAATTGGAATTTAAATTGTTTAACATTAAAATTGAAATTGGATAGTAGAATTGCTAGATCTTTTTTGCAGATATCCAATTGTCATGGTTTTTAATGTTTATTTTATTCATTCGTGTGAATTATTTGTTTTTAATTTGATTCATTCGAATTTGTTTTTCTCGTAAGAAAATCCACGAGTAGATTAGTTATTTTTATTTTGATTTGATCAATGTAATAGACTAGTCTAGATCTTGGTTTATTTATTTTTTTATAAATAAATTGATGGTCCCGTTTTCGAAGGGCAAAATGGGAGTTCAGGAGCAATTTTTTTTTTTTTAAAACCTTTTTCCTCAGGGAGTTCAGCAAGAGTGAGAAATACTCAAGTCACTGCTCTGCTCAGAGTCAGAACACTCAAGTCAGTGCAGCTGACTTGCGAGCTCAGGCTCTTAACAAGGCAGTGACTCGAGAGACTGAACTCTCGAGTGCCATGCCTGATTCAGTCAGTGAGATGAATCTCCCTGACTGAAATGCTTAACCAAAGTTTTCTTAACAAAACTCTCAGTGAGCTGATTTTCACAACACTTTGGTAAATACTTGAACAATAAACAACGCAAGGTTTAACGTGGTTCAGAGACTCAAGCTCTTACATCCACGGCCTGATTTAACAGGAAATCCACTCACTTGGATTCTTGTTTTTAACGTGCCAAGGTGCACTTACAACTGGACTCACGCCACTCCCTGGGCTGCCTCTCCTCACCTCACTACAAACCTAACATTCTCTGAAAGGGTTTAGTTTGGTTTGGTTTTCTCCAACTAGGTGACGTTTTCCCTTACAATGTGTTAGCCTTAAGCTAGGATTGGGAAAACCTCTCTAAGCTATGAGTTACAAGCTTGACACTCAATGAATATAAGTGATAACCCTAAAGGTCAGTGTCGTGGGTGTGTAACACTTCCTTATGACTCCCTAACACACCCTCACAACTTGTAGGTGTTTATTTTCTTCTTTCACACACTTTACAACGAAGCTATGAGCTTGTATTTATAATGGGGTTTCAAATGTATCCGTTGGAGGGAAGATGCATTCGAATCCAACATTTAATGGTTTCAACCACTTTTCTTGGAATGCGGCCTTTGTCAGTGTCAGAGTTGCTGCCTCGTGCTGATTGGTCCACGTGGCCTGGATTCACGGATCTTTGACTCAGTGGGTTTGACTAAGACCCACTGACTTTAGGTAGCTTTCTCCTTCACTGACATGATGATCTTCAGTTGGACTGACTCGTCCTCAGTGTAGTTGTCCTTCAGGGACTATTTGAAGATCATTTCCAAGAAGTTTGTCATAAGGCTGAATGACAAACTTCCCTGACCACAGTAGCCTGACTCCTTCAGGGCCTACTTGGTGCAGCACTGATCCTCCTGATCATGCTCTTCACTGAGTGGTCCACCTGACTTAGCTTAGATCAGCCTGGTTTACACTCAGTGGGACTTCCTTCAGGCTTCTCTTCTGGTTCAGGTCACAAGCATGACTTCAGTCAGTTCTTCTGGGTGTCATCTTGATATCTTCAGGCTGTGTTGCTGAGTTCCCCCTCACTGAGTTCCCCCTCAACTGAACAGCCTATTCTACTGAAAAACTAATCTAGTCTGACCTGAAATAGAAGGTACTATCCTGACTGCTTTCAAACCTATTACATGTTGTTTTGGAAAATCATCAAAACTAAAACATATCCCAACATAAATTATAAGCGGATCGAGACGAAGATGGAAACGAAGAGTTAAAGACGACGTACCCAGACACCGCATGCGTGTGTGACGCGTGTATGGGGGTGGATCGTGCATGGGGTGAAAAAACAAGGACGAACGGTGAAACCTATAGCACGGCATGTGCAAGGCGCACGGTGCCGTGCACGGTGGGTGCCGAGGTGCACGCTCGGCCGCCGTGACGCCGAGAGGCGCGCGACCCTCCTTCTTGAGCCAATGCGCGCCGGATCTCGAGCCATGCATTTTTTTTCCGTTCTTATTTTTTTTGTGTGATTCCAAACGTCGTTCCGAACTCCAAACAAATTTTTTTACGAAGTATTGCTGTTCGAGTGGGAGCTTATCGAGACAAACGATGAAAGCAACGGGGACGATTTCTCACATCAAGACGTGAAGAAGATTAAACCGTGACAATTGGATTTGAGTGCTCCAATTTGTTTAATTTTATTTTAATGGATGTTTTAATTTTTTGTGCATGTATTATTTGTTAATATGTGTTTGCATGATTTTAATTGTCCAAGAAAAGCCTTACTTTCAAAAATTACTAAGTATGTTTCTTTAATCGAAATTATATTTTGGATAATAAAATTGGATTAATTTGACCTCCATAATTTATTTATTTGTGAAGTCTTTTTGGAATACATTTCCCCCTCAGATCGGTCAAAAAGACGGATTTCACATGAATAAATTCCGAAAGGATGATTGTGGATTATTACTAGTGGCGGTATTGACCCTCACCACGAGTGGCTTGCTCAAAGCGAAATAATAATCCTGTATTGAATTATGGTTATTACTTAGGCATAAGAAATTGATATTAACTTACTCCCCTCAGAGTCTCTGTCAGTTTTTATGTGGTCAAAGTGGGAGCCAACTATTAATTTTGAATTAAGGATTTGTAACTTTCAAGTTTGTGATCCGCTTGAATGTGTTTAAATGTATAGACCATCCCTTGTGGCGCATTTAAATTGTTTCGAGATGTTAGCTGATACATGATTATATTGTTTTAAGGTGGCAATATAATTTATATGATCGAATTATGTGGTAATTTCATATTTTTCTAGATATTGATATTAATGTATGTTTTATTCTCATTTCATCATGTCGCAACCTTTTATTCCACTGTTTAGTATATTTTAAGTTAAAAAAACTTTTTGGAGAGAATTATATCGATGGAAATATAATATAAAAACCTTGTCCTTACTGCACAAAAACACAATTGGGTTGTTCACGTTAATATACTCGGCAAGCCTAATGATAAGTCAAGCAATAGAAAAAGGCGATTTATGATTGGAAGCATGACAATGAACACATGAAGCGCATCATCTTGACATCTCTGTCTGAGGATTTGAGGCACAAATTGTATCTGTTGTTGAAGTCATGGAAAGCCTTGAAGAGATGTTTTTACATTAGAAACCTATGACTACTCAGTTCACCAAACATGACTCGGTCAAGTTGAAAATGGTGGAAGGAACGCCTGTGAGGGAGCACGTTCTTCAGATTATGGCATACCTTAACAAGTTGGAAGTGCTTGGTGTGGATTTTGATGTCCCTTCTTAGGTCGATTTCATACTCCATACTCTACCGAAAAGCTTTGAGCAGTTTCATCTGAACTGTCAGATGAATGAACGAACAAGTCGTTTGTCCGAGCTCTTGTAAGCTTTAGTTTCGGCGGAAGCGATAATGGGGCACCAGTCCACTGCTATGGTGGCTAATGGTCCGTCTACCTCTTTTGGTCCTAAGGGAGGGAAGAAGAGGAACAGAACCAAAGGCCGGACCCAAACAAATTCAACTGTTGCGAAAGGCAAAGCTAAGGCTAGCATCGAAGGGAAAGTATTTTAACTGCGGTAAAAGATGACATTGGAGGTCTGCCTGTTCCAAACCTAAGAGGCTAGGAAAGTTAGGTAATTCACACGCCCTAGTCATCGAAACTTATGAAGTGGGGTATGCTGTCCATTCGTAGATAGTGGATACAAGAGCCAGTGATCACATTTGTTTCATTTTGTATGGGTTCAAGTTAACCCGACGACTTAGCGGAAGTGAGATCCCCATCACACCGGACAATGCTACGAGAGTGGCAGCTGAAGCAGTGGGAGAAGTGCGCCTATCTTTGAAGATAGAGTTATGGTCTTGAGAGACGTTCTTCATGTTCCTAGTTTTAGAAAGAACTCAACCTTCAGTTTCTAAACTGTTTTGAATAGATACTCAGTTTCTTTTAATAAGGATGTTATTATTTATTGAAACAATGAGTTTATCTGTTCTGGAACATTGTTGGATGATCTTTATACCATTAATTGGGTACACCACTCATAAATTGAATCTAATAACACATCGACTATTTCAAGTTATAAAAGGAAGCGTTCTTTCTGATATGAACGAAACACTTCTATGGTATCTTAGATGAGGTCATATTAATCTAATGCGAATACAAAGATTGGTGAAAGACGGATCCTTAGAGTTTCTTCAAGTTGAGCCGTTTCCAACTTGCGAATTCTGTTTAGAGGGTAAAATGACCAAGAGAGCATTTGGAGCCAAGGGGAATAGAGCCACGGAAGTATTGGAACTTGTTCATACAGATATGTGTGGTCCAATGGCGATCATAACATGAAGGGGGTATGAGTATTTTGTCACTTTTATTGACGATTACTCGGGATATGTGTACATCTACCTTATGAGGCATAAGTCTGAAACTTTTGACAAGTTCAAGGAGTTTAAGGCCGAAACAGAGAAACATAGGGAAAAGAGTATCAAGTTTCTACGATCAGATCGTGGAGGCGAATACCTCAGCGATGAATTCTTGAACTACCTATCGGACGAAGGGATCGTATCCCAGTTAACCGCACCGGGAACCCCTCAAGAGAACGGTGCGGCAGAATAAAGGAACCAGACTCTTTTAGAAATGGTCAGAACCATGATGAGTTATTCGAATTTACCCAAATCATTTTGGGGTAACGTCTTGGAAACGGCAGCTTACATTCTAAACTTGGTGCCATCCAAATTGGTTCCTAAAACCCCGATAGAATTGTGGACCGGGCGCAAGCCCAGTTTGAGACGCATGTAAATATGGGGGTGTTCGGCATACGTGCTAGAAAAGGAAGCCGGTAAATTTGATCCACGTTCGCAATTAAGGCTGTATATAGGATACCCCGCGGGAATGAAAAGGGTGAATGTTATATAGTTCCAAGGATCAAAAGCCCGTGTATTGTACACACTTTAAATTCTTGGAAGAAGACTATAGAAACAATAGAAAGCCCAGAAGTGAGATTACCTTAGGCGAATTAAGAGGGTAAACTCCTATACCAAGTGTACAAGATGATATACCAATCGTCACACCTTCACAACCGGAACCCCGTCGCAGTGGGAGGTTTGTTAGACAACCCCGAGAGATTCATGGGAATAGAAGAATCTTCAATTTGATTCCCGGAGATGAATCAGACCCATAGAAATACGACGAAGCAATCCAAGACAAAGACGCAGAGTCATGGCAAACGAAAACGGAAGTCTTGATGGGTTAGATATCTATATGCGATAACCCGAAGGTTTTATTGCGAAAGACCAAGAGCATCTTATATGCAAGCTTAAGCGGTCCATCTTTGAACTTAAGCAAGCATCACATACTTGGAACCAGTGTTTTGATCAAGTTATTAAGTCTTATGGGTTTTTGATCTAAACGAGTTCGAAAGTTGTGTGTATAAAAAGTGTGACGAAACTGCGGTGGTATTCTTAGTATTATACGTAGACGATATTCTGCTCATTGGAAACAATGTAAAGGTATTGTCAGATGTAAGGGTATGGCTGTCAAATCAGTTTGATATAAAGGACTTAGGGAAAGCCGGTCACATCCTTGGGATCAAGATCACTCGAGATCGCTAGAGAAGGATGTTGGGCTTATCGCAAGTTTCATACAAAGGCACTGTTTTGAAGAGTTTTAGCATGCAAGATTCCAAGAAAGGTTTTGTACCTTTTAGGCATGGAGTCCATCTATCAAAAGAAATAGACCCTAAGATGAATATGGAGATAGATGACATGAAAGGTGTTCCGCACGCTTCGGGCATAGGAAGCCTTATGTATGCAATATTGTGTACGAGATCGGATATCTGCTTTTATCTCGGGCATGATGGCAAGATATCAAAGTTACCCTGGGAAAGCTCATTGGACTGCAATTAAATGGATTCTGTAGTTTCTGAAAAGAACTAGCGATGGAATGCTAATTTAATAGTCAGACAGTCTAATGCCCATGGGATGCACAGACTCAAATTTCCAATTAGATATAGAATCCAAAATATCTACCTCGGGTAGTGTGTTTTGCATGGGAGAAGGAGCCATGCCATAGAGAAGCGACTAGCAGAAATGCATCACCGATTTGACCATGAAAGCCGAATAAGTAACTGCTTGTAAAGCAGCGAAAGAAGCGGTTTGGCGCAAGTACTTCTTAGTGGACTTGGACGTTGTTTCGAATTTACCCAGCACAATCACTGTCTATTGTGATAATGCCGGAGCAGTTGCAAATTCAAGGAAACCGAGAGCCCACAAGACCAGCAAACACATTGAAAGAAAACACAATCTTATACGAGAAATCGTTAAGAGAGGAGATAAAGAGGTGACAAAGATAAACGTCGGAGGACAACCTAGTATATCCATTCACAAAGGGTCTGCCTCAGAGAACATTCGAGAGACATGTGGATGGAATGAGTGTCAAGACTATTGTCAATCTGCTTTAAGTATAAGTGGGAGGAATTATTAGGTTAGTATAGGTTGACATGTGATGTCATGTAGTACTACACTAGACATGCATGATGTATACTAAAAAGTAGACTTTAAGTATAAGTGGGAGATTGTTGGAGTTATACGTGAAAGTATGCTTTTACTTTGTATAACTCATGTATTAAACACTTATTTATGAGAATAATTCTTTTATCGCATTTGCCTTAAATATAAATGAATGTTGAATATTTATTGCAAACCGTTCAATATATATAGTAGGTGTTACATTGTAGTTAATTTGATGATACCAGATCACGAAAGATCACATTAAAAATTTTCCTTGTAACTAAAACGTACAAATTCACGACTCAAGTGAAATTGAATAATCCGCCGTGAAAGGTCGATGTGTAGTCCTCAGATTGGCCTGACTTGACCAAGAGACTGCACTAGCACATTTAGTATGTGCTGAAGAGGTCCTATAGCGAGGACAAATTCTCCTGTTCTGAAATGTGAAGAATTAGACCTCAGTGGTTATTGATTTCTTAATCTCCGTCACTTAAATAGGACCGTGTATTGTTAATAGTTACTGCTTTGATTCATGCTGGGTGAGAATCATCGTGACTTTAAACCTTGTATTTTGGGCAGTAATATTAATCATACGACGGTTGCTAAGATTTAAACGCGTGCGAGTACGGCTCGTGTGATTTGTCCGCTTGGTGGGCTCAGAAGTTTTATCGTACCAAATCTTGCAAGTGAAAAATTAGTTTCTTCGGTACAGATAATAATGTTGAGCTGTCTTTACTCCAAGGTGAAAGATATTAATTAGTTTAGAGCTATTCAGAAGCTTAATTAATTAATGGACTAGATAATCTTAAACGTGGGAAATAATAACCGGAAGCCCATATTATCGTAATATAGATTAAGATGGATAGTGCAATATTAATTTATTAGTGGTACTAATTAATATTAATGGACTGAATTATATTGGGGCTCAATATTGAAATTCAGAAGCCCATTGGAGGTCCAATCTTAATTCTCCTTAAGGCCCCTCAAGTGGTCCATTAAGTAGCCCAATAAAAATAAGGTGATTAAAATAAAAGAAAATATATTTGCTGATTTTTCTTGTAATTTTCAAAAATTAGGTATTTTAGGAGAGAAAATATTTTGTTGATTTTCTTGGAAAGATATTATGGAAGATATGTATTCTTGGAATACAAGATTATCTCATAAATTCAAGAAGATTAAAATCTTGGATATTCTCACTAATATATTCGAAAATAAGCTTATAATAGGAGGTTGAGATTTTTGTGGAATATTTTATTATGGAGAAAATAATATATGTGATATATTCAATATTTCTTGGAGGCCCAAGAAAAGATTTTCTCTCCCTATTCTACATGTAAAATTCGGCCACCCCTTCTTATAAATAGGGGATGATTATTTCATCCCCAAGTACATAATTCCATGTGTTGGAAAAATCAAGAGCAAAAATATTTTTCTTTTTCCTTGGTTATTTTAATTGCTTGAAAGCACTTCCCACCGGTGATCAAGCAAGGCGAAAGGGACATACTTGAGAAGGTCTTTTGGTTGGTAGCACGTTCATGACAGTCCCGTGATTATCAAGTGCCATATCTACAAGAGGTATGTAATCACGTAATTTCCTAGTTATTCCAGCATAGGTTTTATGTGAATTAATTCTACATGCATGATGATAAAATTATTGTTGGAATTATTATTTGAATTAATTAGGATTAATTCATGCTAGTAATTATTATATTTAAATTTGTATTTAAATTTCATCCCGAATAGATCCGGGCACCCCTAATTTCCCAACAACTGGTATCAGAGCGCCAGTTTTCGGGCTCTGGTCTTTAAATTGGAATTTAAATTGTTTAACATTAAAATTGAAATTGGATAGTAGAATTGCTAGATCTTTTTTGCAGGTATCCAATTGTCATAGTTTTAATGTTTATTTTATTCATGCGTGTGAATTATTTATTTTTAATTCGATTCATTTAGGGTGAATGGAAAATTAATGTCATTTAATATGTGGATTAATACATTGATGAATGTATTTATAATGGTAATATTGAAGGACTGTGACTTAAACATGAAGTGTTGTGTCTTTTGATAAAACTATTCAAAAGATTATGTCTTTGAGATATACCTTTTGGTGAATAGTTGTTTATTTCCAAGAGTATGACTTTTGGAAAAATAATATTTATAGTGAAGAGTCGCAACTATTACCTACGACCCTTGAAAATCTATAAATAGACCCCCCACATTTGTCATCTGCATTCCATCAAGAAAATTACTTTCTTTCACATTGACGTTTGTGTGAATTGTCAAGTGCATACAAACATTGGTAGTCCTGCATTAGAATTGAGTCTGAAAGTTCCTGATACTCATTTGCGATTCGATGATAGCTTCCGCTTCGTAGTGCAGGGGGCGAGAGACTTTAAAGTTGTTGTATCTTGGGACGGTTTCCATGAGCCGTATTGTACCAATGTACGGGGAAATAACATCTTACGGAGAGCGAGTTAAACTCGTGCCTCGACTTTCATGTTAAGTCTGTATCTTGCATTGTCATCTTCGTCTACACACACCACACTTATATATTTACCTAATTTTTTCCAACAATCGTAAGACGTTATTACCCCGTACACAGGTTCAATAAGGCTCATGGAAACTGTCCCCAAGATACAACGAATTTATAGCCTTTCGCCCACTGCACTACGAAGCGGAAGCTATCGGCGAATCGCAAATGAGTATCCAAAATTTTTAGACTCGATTCTAATGCAAATTCAAATGCTAGCATGCTTGTATGCACATTGTATGAAATTGATTTCGAATGAATGAATGACTTTTTCGAAGTTGATGCCAAGGACAAATGTGGGGTTTTATTTATAGATTTCCAAGGGTCGTAGGTAATAGATGCGACTCTTCACTATAAACATTATTTTTCCAAAAGTTATAACTCTTGGAATTAAACAACCATTCACCAAAAGGTATATCTCCTAAAGACACAGTTTTATCGAAAGACACGACACTTAATGTCTATAAGTCACAATCCTTCACTGTTACCATTATAAATACATTCATCAATGTATTTATTTACATATTAAATGACATTAATTTCTCATTCACCAAAATTTAATTTTGAGAAATCGAACCAACCGAATTCATTTACGAAAAAATGGATAATTAAATTGTCACTTAATATTTAATTTAATTAAATGTGGTCAAAACCAACGTTTTCCAACAACTTTCACATGATTGAGTCCTAACAATGAGAATTACAGTTCATACGGGAAATTCAAACGGCTTGATATTCTTCCACTGCATTACGAGATTGATCGTTCTAACAATAATATTTTTAACAGATGGGAATGAGCATGTTGCTCATTTACATTCTTATGGACTGCAATATCTTACCTCTTATTCTATCAACTGATCTTAATTCTTTTGGATTGCCACTCTTGGTGTACGATTTTACCCTGACTATAACAAATCGTGTACACTACTGTTGGGGGATTTAAACCAAATCCGTCCTCTATCTTTTCACCTTTATCAAAATGGTCCTCTATTTATTTGCTTTATCAATTTTGTTCTGTATCTATTCAAGTTTCGCCAAAATGATCCTAATTGGCCTAAAAATGTACAAAACCTCACCGTTTTGGTCCTATATTTATTTTCTTTACCAATTTAGTCCTGTATCAATTCACATTTCTCCAATTAGGTCCTAATTGAACGCATAAAACATAAAATGCCACATTTTTAGTCATGCGCACTAGTTTTTTTGGGGGAAGCCTATGATGTGGTTTTTTTTTTCAATGTGGCACTAGCGGTGGCCAGCTTTGCATATAGACCCAGTCGTTTAACTAGGTTCACATTTTTTTTCCGTTTGACACCGGAAAACTCCTCCACACCGATTTACCTGGGAACATGGTTCTGATAACATAATTAGGGCCCCCAATGGACCTCCACCTCTGCATTGGTATGATATTGTCCGCTTTGGAACGAGCTAGCCTGCACAAATGTATTTTTGGGTCTTCCTAAAAATATATCATACCAATGGAGAACTTGTTCATCCTTATAAACCCCAAGAAGCTCCCATATTATTTTGATGGGATTTAAACCAAAATCATCATCTATTTTTTCACCTTTATCTAAATAGTCATTTATTTATTGTTTTATCAATTTAGTCCTGTATTTCTTCAAGTTTCGCCAAATTGGTCCTAATTTGGTGAAAATTGGTTTTATGCTTTATGCGTTCAATTAGGACCTATTTGGAGAAATGTGAATTGATACAGGACTAAATTGGTAAAGAAAATAAATATAGGACCAAAACGGTGAGGTTTTGTACAATTTTAGGCCAATTAAGATCATTTTGGCGAAACTTGAATAGATACAGGACTAAATTGATAAAGCAAATAATTAGAGGACCATTTTGATAAAGGTGAAAAGATAGAGGACGGATTTGGTTTAAATCCCCTACTGTTGGTTAAGCCCCGACCATTGTAGGTTTGTTAAAACTTAGATGAAGTTGGCGATCCTTATGATAGATGACATTACAAGGTAAGAAAACGTAGCTTAAAAACCTTTTTTTTTTAACATGTAGGTTATGTTCTTTTGAGTTTTAGAAACCAGAATTTGAATTTTGAAATCTAAAACCTGTTTTAATTTGAGTTTTAAATCTGGTTTTTAAAAACCTAATATTACAACCCGCATAACTAACCTATAAAACCTATCACTAGTATTATATTCTCACTCTACCCACTATTAATCTATTATTTAATTATTATTATATTTTTCATCATTTAATAATACAACATAAAGTTTAAATTCACCCTACATAAAATTAAAAAGACACATATTTTAAATTCCCCCGAATTTTAAAATCGATTTTTAATATTTCCTTAAAACCCAAAAATACTTCTTTGCTCTTTATGAAGTTAGTATGCATTAACATGTCTGATTTTAATTCCTCAAATGACGTCAGATGTTTTTTATGATGCATTTGCGGTGTGCCATAACCCTATCTTTAAAACGACTTATGTGTTTTGGTCTAGTTGTAATATCTTGTGGTTTTAATAGCTGTTAATCATTATAAGCTCTCAATTATTGATGCATTAATTTTTGTAGTCAAGGTTCTTCCCCAGTCCTCTCATCCGACTGTCATAAGCTGAATGATAGAAACTAAAAATACTCGATTTGCTTAAGGGCAATACCTTATATTCCCTTTGTCCGAAATATAATTGCTGCTTGCCAAAACTATCCCTTTCCTTGTCCAATTGATATTTCCATAAATGAAATTATAACTACTTAGTTTTTACCATTTTATATTTCCTACACTAGTATATTTACATCTCATGTTATTATTTTTACACATACTAATTTGTATTTATTAATTAAATTCAATATAGTTTAGAGTGACAAATAGTAAAGTAGAAATTAACTTTGGGACTTTTAGTTGCATTTTGCATTGGCTTGTTAAGGTTCTTCCCGAAGATGGACCAAGAGTCTTTAATTTCCACCTATATACGCAAATATATATCAACTAACTGAGAGAGAGGCAGACTAAAAATTGCGCTTGATTAATTTCCTAATTCAGAGTGGACGGCGCAGCAAAATAAGTGTTAAAAAAATAAACTCCCACCGGACCATTTGGAAAAGATGAAGGATTCAGCATTTCGTCACAAGAGAGGTGAAAATTTTCATGTTATGGTGTTAGAATTTAGTATATAATCATAAAAAAAATTCTGGCAGCACTTGTATTTTAATCTCAATTTTAGTTTCAAATTTTGATTTTTTTCAAAACAAACACTAACACACCCAACTGTGTGTTTTTTATTGTTGGGGTACTGCTGACTACTTCTTGGGTTATCACTAATTACTTTTTGATGTATTACTGATTTCTGCATGAAATATTTCTTTTCAAAATTTAAATGCATACTATGCACTCAAGTGCACTAGAACTACTCTATAATCATATGGTTGGCGACATCAAAATTTTATGTTATTTTAAATATTAGGGATTTAAACCAAATCCGTCCTCTATCTTTTCACCTTTATCAAAATGGTCCTCTATTTATTTGCTTTATCAATTTAGTCCTGTATCTATTCAAGTTTCGCCAAAATGATCCTAATTGGCCTAAAAACGTATAAAACCTCACCGTTTTAGTCCTATATTTATTTTCTTTACCAATTTAGTCATGTATCAATTCACATCCTCCAATTAGGTCCTAATTAAACGCATAATGCATAAAACCATTTTTCACCAAATTAGGACCAATTTGGCGAAACTTGAAGAAATATAGGACTAAATTGATAAAATAATAAATAAATGACTATTTAGATAAAGGTGAAAAGATAGATGATGAATTTGGTTTAAATCCCATCAAAATAATATGGGAGTTTCTTGGGGTTTATAAGGATGAACAAGTTCTCCATTGGTATGATATATTTTTAGGAAGGCCCAACAATAAATTTGTGCAGGCTAGCTCGTTCCAAAGCGGATAATATCATACCAATGCAAAGGTGGAGGTCCATCGGGGGCCCTAATTATGTTATCAGAACCATGTTCCCAGGTGAATCGGTGTGGAGGAGTTTTCCGGTGTCAAACGGAAAAAAAAATGTGAACCTAGTTAAACGACTGGGTCTATATGCAAAGCTGGCCACCACTAGTGCCACATTGAAAAAAAAAACCACATCATAGGCTTCCCAAAAAAAAAAACTAGTGCATGACTAAAAATGTGACATTTTATGTTTTATGCGTTCAATTATGACCTAATTGGAGAAATGTGAATTGATACAGGACTAAATTGGTAAAAAAAAATATAGGTCCAAAACGGCGAGGTTTTGTACATTTTTAGGCTAATTAGGATCCTTTTGGCGAAACTTGAATAGATACAGGACTAAATTGATAAAGCAAATAAATAGAGGACCATTTTGATAAAGGTGAAAAGATAGAGGACAAATTTGGTTTAAATCCCTAAATATTATGATATATAAGAACTTTTCATATTATAGCAAAAGAATAAAAATCAAAAGGGGTAAACCACTCCCACCCCCACCTAGAGCTGTCAAAACGGGCCGACCTGAGAAGCCTGATTGTAAGGATGGGTCGGGCCTCAAAATTATAGGCAAAAAAAGAACTGAACTTTTTTGGCTCGGCTATGTCTGGTAGGCCCGGCGGGTCGTTCGGGCTGGGGTCGGGCTTGGCCCGATTTGGCCCGTTAGATTTATTTATTTATTTTATTTTTAGGATTTAGGGCAACACTTCGGCTCATCTCTACTGTCATTTGAGATTTTATTTTAATGTTAATTTAAGTTTACTTTGTTGACATTTGATTAAAGTTCATAGAATTGTTGAGCACGTAATTCATGAGGTTTATTTGTTTATATGAATTTCCATGACCTTTTTCTAATTTTCCCTTTTTCTTTTTCAAATCTCAGTTATTTGCTAAATATCTTAGAAGATTTGATTCTTCCTTAGCTTACGCCAAGTACTAAGTAAGATTAAGATATCAGTTGTGTTGTTTATGGATATCAGTAATATTTATTGAAAATCATACAAGTATATTTGAATAGATAATGTAATTATTATGGAATGAAAATTAGTCAAGGTTCCTGTAAGAATACATTATACATATATTTTAAAAGTTGTAATATTTTAATACTTATCCATCACAACCATTCATCAATATAAATGCTGTACTCTCTATATTTTCGGATTTTGTTTTTGTGAATTTTAGTTTATTGAGAATTGTTGGATTACAGACTTTTGAATTTATTTTGGTGAATTTAAATTTATTAGGATTTTTTGAATTATTGTTGTTTGAATTTTAATTAGAAATTTAAGTTTTAATTTAATTATTGAATTGTTGTTGACAAACTAAACAATTTTTGTAACTATATGAGTAGAATTTGTATACTAAATTAAAAACAAATGAGGTTAATATATAAATCAAGTACAATAATAATATAAAAAAATTGGGTTGGTTTGGTCCGGTGGCCTGCCTAGGGCTAGGACGGACTTGAAAATAGGTGGCCCGAAGTCAACTGGTCCGGCCCGAAAAAAACTCGTGGCTCCCCGCACATCATAATTTCACCTTGATTTTATCGTCAACATTTATAAAGGTATAAAAAGACATAAGCGATGTCACAAATCAATTTATACGCCTCTCTATCGTCTGTGAGTTTTTAAAACCCTATCCCCCAAAGTGCTTCGAACCTTTGTAAATTTCACCCAAGATAAAATCATTACTAGTCTAGGAAACAAAATCATTTAAGAGGTAAAAGCTAGAGATAGAGAGAAATATCGACTGTTTTTACATAAGCAGTCAAGTGGATGAAGGTTCCAAAGCTGGAACCTCTAGAAGAGGATTATTGGAGGGATCTGATTAGGAAGAAGAATATAGTAGCTCCAGTTCTGAGAGAAAGGACGATGACAACCCCTACTACACTAGTTCTGAATTTGATACCGATTCCTCTGATGACTTTGACATAGAGGATATTCCATTTTGAAGGGTAATCTATGATTTCTTCTTCCAAATATTTTGTTGAAAGAATAAACACACTTGCTTGTTTTATGTTGTAATCTAATTTTTTTCCATGAATCTATGTGATTGCGACATGTCCTAACTGATACATTTTGTGATCTACTCTTAATTGAAGTGATTTGATTGGATATTCAATGAAATTCTTTGTTATATAGTGGTAAACCATAAAGAAGGTTTTCTTGCATTTTCTTTTTTAGTTTTGAATCCTCGATTTTGGGCTACGATCTAATTAATATTTTAGGTTCTTGTACAAATCATATTGTTTTCTTTGTCCTTTTCAGACAATTTGTATTTGTGGGTCTGATACTTAGCTTTGATATTTCAATGGAGATGTTATTTCATCTAATATTCAAAAATTGAATGACTATGTACCGGTTGGTTGTATGCATAACTCTATTAGGTTAACTCAATATTGAACAAAACAAAAAATTAAAGGGTATTAATTATTTTTACTAAAGGGTACTATTTGTTTTTGTTGAAGGGTATTAGTTATTTTCATTGAAGGATATTAGATGAAGGGTACGAAGAGTATTAGTTGTTTAACTATGTATTAATTGGTTACACTAAAAAGTATAGCAAAGTATGTTTGAACCAATTTCACCCTATACATACTCTATGAATACTCTTAAGTTAAAAACCCCATGGAATAAGGTTGAGGGCATTTTTGTGTTTTTCACAATTTAATAAGGATGAAGTTGTTTTCTATGTCACTACTACAGATTCGAACTTACATAGCTGCTCTTGCATAGCTGTTATAAAAACCGCTCTCCAAGAACCCACTTGGAGAGCGGTTATGTAAAGAAATATATTAAAAAAAAAAAAATCTAAGACAGCGGTTCAAAACCGCTTTCTAAGGTTTAAACTTAGAAAGCGGTTTAAAACCGCTATGTAAGGGTCCACTTATAAGATAGCGGTTCATAACCGCTATCCAAGTTCAACCTTGTATAGCGGTTCAGAACCGCTATCCTAGTGACACTTGGATAGCGGTTAAGAACCGCTGTCTAAGCTTTGGACTTGCATAGCGGTTACGAACCGCTATCTAAGAGTTTTTACCCAATTTTTTATATCAAATCCCTAACACACCAAAAACTCACGCACACATACGCTATCAGTTCCTCTCCTCCTCCTCTCCTCCACCACCCGCGACGCCACCACTCCGCCGTCGTCAGCCTCGCGCCGCCCTCGTAGCCAGCCCTCCCCTGCGGCGCACCTGTCCCAGGCCGCGCCTCGCGACGCCGTCCCAGGCCGCGCCTCCACTCGTCGCCCCAGCCGCCGCCTCCGGACGCCGCCCTAGCCCTCCGCCTCTCTGCCGCCCTAGCCCGACGTCAGGTAATTACTCCAATTTCTCTATATATATATGCCTAATTTATTTATACTAGTTAATTAGCATCAAATGTGTAGATATATTTTTCTTGTTTTGTTCCAAAAAGGAAATCTGTAGCTCTTGTATATATTTTGTGTTTGATCTGAGTTTAATTTGTTCAAAGACCAGAACTTGTATAAAATATAATTTTTTTGTAGCTATGGTTGTTCTGGTTTATGTTTATGTATTCTTTAATTTGTTGATGCTCGTTTATGGGTTTCAAAGATCACAACTTGTAATTTTGCTTAGTTATGTGATTTTGATGAATGTGAATTAGTATGTATAAAGTAAAAATATGAGAGGTAAGCATAATTAGTGTAGGGAATATAATTGTAAAATTAATTTTTTTATATTGTCATTTATGGAGATATTGATTGAACAAGAAGATGGATAGTTTCAGTAAGTCTCAATTAAGTTTGGGACAGAGAGAACAATATTTTAGGAAATGCCTTGACATGTCTTACAACTCTGCCAAAATGCCATGAATGCAAATTATATGTCATTTTTTATAATGAAATTTGTTCATTGAATTTATATATACTTCTAAAAAATATGCCTGCCTTGGGATCCATATATTATAACATCATTTTATTATTATTATTATTATTATTATTATTATTATTATTATTATTATTATTATTATTATTATTATTATTATTATTATTATTATCTTGACTTCTCAGACGACTACATTGAAGATATAATCTTGACTTCTCAGACGACTATACCTGATGAAGTAAGTTGATTTATCGATTTATTTAAATTATTATTGATTGATATATATATATATATAACATATTCGTATTAATTAATTAATTTTAAATGTAATTTGCAGTTTGTGCATAATCCTCGGATCCCGACTTACAACAAAGCTATAATTGACAAATGGAAAATAGATTGGATGGGGTATTTATACAATAGGTTCTTAATATAATTTTCTTTTTGTAAGACATTACTATATAACTTTTGGAATGTAACTTATATATTAATTTGTGATGATATGATATTATTATGAATTTTTTGGTAATTAATTATATTTATTTGATGCTATGGATTAATATTTGATGGTATGGATAAATATATTTATTTGTATATAAACAGGTTTATTAAAATAAAATAGAAAATATAAAAAAAAAATTATAAATCAAAGAAAGCGGTTAAGAACCGCTTTCCTAGTGAATTAAATTAAAAAAAAAAACGTAAAATGCACTTGGATAGTGGTTAAGAACCGCTTTCTAAGTAAGGATCTTAGATAGCGGTTCGAAACCGCTTTCTAAGAAGTCGACTTGGATAGCGGTTCGAAACCGCTTTCTAAGAAACTGACTTGGATAGCGGTTCGAAACCGCTTTCCTAGTACACAGCGGTTTTTAACCGCTATCTAAGTGTTTATCTTGGAAAGCGGTTTCCTAACCGCTTTCTTAGCTTAGATAGCTGATTCTTAGAAAGCGTTTTTAACCGCTTTCTAAGTTAAAAAATAACCGCTTTCTAAGTCCTTTTTTGTACTAGTGTGTGGTTCAATCACAATTTATTGAAATTAATTTATTAAACTTTATATTTCGCTCCAAATATATATATATATGTAAGTATTTTGTAGTAATACTTAGCTATTTGTGTTTTCACTTTTGAAGAAAAAAATGCATCAAATTGTTACTTGTTAAATATAAGTTATACACACGATTAAAAAAAAAAATTGTCCATTTTGTAAAAAAGTTATAATACAAATATACAAAATAGTATTATTTGGATTCGTCACACAAATAAAATCTCTTAAATAAATTAAAATATATTCTCTCAAAACCTTCCCAAATTAAAATAATTTCATGATTTGAAATAATTATCAACATATCCATTAATGACTGACCAAAAAAGCCAAATTCTTTGTCAAGAAACAAGCAATATTTCATTTATTATATTTTTCTCTTATTTTTTATTGACAGATTTATGACCTCAATCAGTCATGTGGATTTTCTGATCGGTCGATACGCTACTTTTGGTAATTTTTTAAAACTTATTATATTACTTACCCAAATCAAATGACGTTTTTATTTCTTACCGAAATGTGTTTTGCTGATTATAATTATAAATATATTTTGCTTCTTCCCCTCTTAAAAAATCACGCTAACAGATTTTTCATGACAATAAAATCCAAATGGTAGGGATTTCAATTTGAATAAATAGAAGAGTAGCCGTGCGAATCAATTATAATAAATCCGAACATATGTTGAATACATCTCAGGAACGCAGTATGAAGCAGAGCGGTTTTACGAATCTAAGGTAATTTGTTTTTTTTTTCGTAACCATCCCACAATCGCTTTTATTTGTTGAATTTGAATTAGATTTGTTGTATTTTGTGGATTTTGAGATGTGGAACTCGGTTAATTTTGTGTGTATTGGGGTGGTTGAGTAATTAGACTTAATATGAGTCATATAGGTTACTTATTAGCTTAAACTAAAAGGAAAGTCAAAGAAAATTAAAAGAAAAAAAAAAAAGAAAAGTGGAAGAGGGATAAAGGAAAAATAAAGCAAACTGTGTTGTTAGTATGTGATTATGAATCACGTTAATCCATTAATTTGTTTAATACACTACCAGGTCCTTATGTTGGGAAGTGCTTCTGACAGTCTGATCGATGTCACAGCTGGTTCTTGTGTAGATAATGTTATCTATGTTAAAAATGTTATATGATATCTTTGAACTATCATACCTTTCTTACTCTTTGCCCGAGGAATACTCGTAAAACTTTTACATTTTTATGGTTGTTTTGGCATGTCATGGTATTATTTAACATTAACCTTTGCTAGTTATGACGTTAAATTTTCATACACATAGTTTAACATATTGATGGTTAGCTCTAATTTTAATTCCTTGAAATACGCCAAAAGTTTTTTATGGTGCATTTGTGGTGTGTTAAACATGCCTTGAATGTATAGAAGACAATATTCTTATTTCAGCTGTATCTTTAATTATCATGATGTTTACAGTATATAACAACTATTTGGATTCGTATAACTGCCAGGATTAAATTTAGGTCTCTTAGTGGAACAACACAAATGAAAAACAGACACATTATAAATTTGAACCAACAATAAGGCAATGTTAAAGTCCGCAAAAATAGCAAAATGTCATCTTATTTGTGTTCATATCATGTTTTTCTTTGAATGATATACTATTGGAAGATGATATCATAGTGAAGTCATTGAAATGGAATATCTTCTGAGTCACTAACAGTGTCATCAAAGGAATCACGAGCAAGTTCATCACTGGTTTTGTAGAGGTCGTCATAGTCCTAGCTGTTGGTGGTGGATCCTACACCAAGTACTCTGTAAGAGGGTGGTTAAAACTCCAATTACAGATTTTGGTACATCTCGATCCCTTGAATTTTAATGGTCGATTTATATAGTGTGTCATATCAAGAATGCAACTGAGTTTAAAGTTACTAGTTTGTCTGGCATACTTTAATTTCTTGACATTGATTGACCTATCTAATGTTATTAATTACTCCAATTATCATAGAGATGGTGTTTGTGTTATGTATTTCTTGACAGCTTCCCATGCATGTATTTGTATATTAATTGAAATTGAAAGTATCAGATATATATATATATATATATATATATATATATTGCTTCATAGTCACTTTATTTTTACTTTGTCTTTTAGTTATTAGCTTTTAGCATTTGCATTTTCTAAAATTGTACTTTGTTACCCTTTGTGCACTGGTTTAAGTTTATTTTAATATGTTGTATGATAACAGTTGTAGTTCTTATTATTTTTATTAATAACTAAGGTTTATTATATTATTGTGTCGATAATATTAATTTAGGACTATAATTGATGTTGGGACCAAGGAATCAATATAACAATTTTCATCAATACTTAAGGATGCAATGTTAGCTAGCTATTTTGCAAAATTTTATTGTATTTTGGTAATTTCCTAAGTTGCTAGCATGTTGTGAAAATTAAAATTCGTTCTAATAGGGATACATTTTCATTAACCTCGCCTTTTTTTTTGCATCATTTCCTTTGTTATAAAAACCTTGGAGGTGATATAAAAAATCTAGACTAAATGGTTTTAATTAAGATTGCATTTGTTTAAACTTATTGTGTGATTGGCGATATTTTTATGTTATGGTTTTAGAATTAATTTATAATACCACGAGAGGCAATATAAGAATTTTATGTAATTTTTAATATTATAGTAAAAAAATAAATCCTAAGGTAGGCGAACCCCTCCCCCACTCCCCACCCCACACGCCCTAAAAGCAACCTTGATTTCTTCGCCGTTATTTGGAAAAGTATAACACTACCAAAAAGATGGTGTTTAGCGACGGAAAATTTGCGACGGCCATATATCCGTCGCAAATTTCGTGAATTTGCGACAGATTATGGTAAGCCGTCGAAAAAAAAGTAAATCTGTGACGACTTAGGAAGACCGTCGCAAAAGTTAGTGTTTTGCGACGGCAATGCCCGTCGCAAAGTCTAGGGCCCACGACCTTCGTCTTAAACCGGCTACATTTGCGACGGATAGCTCGTCGCAAATTTCAACTTTGATTTTGCGACAGCCCATTTCGTTGCAAAATATACCCGTTTAAAAGTGCCCGTTCGGGAAGCGACCCATTTGACTGATTTGCGACGGATAAGGCCGTCGCAAGTTTTAACTTTGAGTTTGCGACGGGCTTAAGCCGTCGCAAATCTTACATTTATATTCGCGACCTTTCGGGAAACGGTCCATTGACTGGTTTGCGATGGAAAGTCCGTCGCAAATCCGACCCGATTTGCGCGCCTCTTCGAAAAATGGTGCGTTGACTGATTTGCAACGGAAAAGCCGTCGCAAATCAGTAAAAACAACGTCGTTTTGACTTTGACAGGCACAATTTGCGACGGAATAGCGTCCGTCGCAAATTTTTTTCCACTTATAAATACTCCCTTCGCGATGCAGACGGAGAATGCGAGAAAAGAAGAAGAAGAGGAGGAAAAAGAAAGGAAAAGAAAGGAGAAGTCGGGTGCCGTTGCTGTAGAGCCAATCCGTCCCCACCGAGTGCTCGTTTCGACATTTTCTGCAAATAAACCGTAAGTTTTCTTCATTTTTACCGTTTAAAATTTAATTTTAAAGCATGTTTAGAATTGATTTTAGTTGAGAATTGATTTTAGTTGAATTGTTTGAATTATATTAGAAATGAATTGATTTTAGTTGATCGAATTTAGTTGATCAGATTTTAATTTAATTTTAAAGCATGTTTAGAATTTTTAAGTTTAGAATTGATTTTAGTTGAATTGTTTGAATTATAGTTTAATTTTAAAGCAATTTTAGAATTGATTTTAGTTGAGAATTGATTTTAGTTGAATTGTTTGAATTATATTAGAAATGAATTGATTTTAGTTGATCGAATTTTAATTTAATTTTAAAGCATGTTTAGAATTTGTTAAGTTTAGTTGAATTGTTTGAATTATAATTTAATTTTAAAGCATGTTTAGAATTGATTTTAGTTGATCGAATTTAGTTGATCGAATTTTAATTTAATTTTAAAGCATGTTTAGAATTTGTTAAGTTTAGAATTTATTTTAGTTGAATTGTTTGAATTATAATTTAATTTTAAAGCATGTTTAGAATTGATTTTAGTTGAATTGTTTGAATTATATTAGAAATGAATTGATTTTAGTTGATCGAATTTTAATTTAATTTTAAAGCATGTTTAGAATTTGTTAAGTTTAGAATTAATTTTAGTTGAATTGTTTGAATTATAATTTAATTTTAAAGAATGTTTAGAATTGATTTTAGTTGAATTGTTTGAATTATATTAGAAATGAATTGATTTTAGTTGATCGAATTTTAATTTAATTTTAAAGCATGTTTAGAATTTGTTAAGTTTAGAATTGATTTTAGTTGAATTGTTTGAATTATAATTTAATTTTAAAGCATGTTTAGAATTGATTTTAGTTGAGAATTGATTTTAGTTGAATTGTTTGAATTATATTAGAAATGAATTGATTTTTGTTGATCGAATTTAGTTGATCGAATTTTAATTTAATTTTAAAGCATGTTTAGAATTTGTTAAGTTTAGAATTGATTTTAGTTGAATGGTTTGAATTATAATTTAATTTTAAAGCATGTTTAGAATTTGTTAAGTTTAGAATTGATTTTAGTTGAATTGTTTGAATTATATTAGTTAATTAATTGATTTTAGTTGAATTAGCTTAGTTGATCGAATTTTAATTTAATTTTAAAGCATGTTTAGAATTTGATAAGTTTAGAATTGATTTTAGTTGAATTGTTTGAATTATAATTTAATTTTAAAGCATGTTTAGAATTTGTTAAGTTTATAATTGATTTTAGTTGAATTGTTTGAATTATAATTTAATTTTAAAGCATGTTTAGAATTTGTTATGTTTAGAATTGATTTTAGTTGCATTGTTTGAATTATATTAGTTAATTAATTGATTTTAGTTGAATTAGCTTAGTTGATCAAATTTTAATTTAATTAGTTAATATTCCGGATTTTGTTATAGATGAGCGGACAAGGCAGTGGCAGTGGCAGTCAGCAGCCTCCGAGGGATGAGGAGGCGAGTCGAGGAGGTCTAGGAGGGAGGAGACGACGGGCCTCACTGAGACCCGTGGTTCCACCTATTTTCAGACGGAAGTCTCAATCAGAGACCTCTTCATAGCTTGGCTCCTCCTCAAAGCGGACTGCTGAGGGCTCATCCTCCTCCCGACAACATCCGGTTGTTCAAGCACTGATGATTGTTCAGCCACATGGTTCAACGTAAGTTTTAATATTTTATACTCAATTTTTTTTATTAATTAAAACCTAATTATTTTACTATTTTGAAGTTTTAATTTTACAGTTGGATTCCGGGTCATGAGGCTAGTAATCAGGTTTCCAAGTCAATCCTTAGCGGTGGATTCGATCTCACCGCTTACAAATGAGGGCTAGTGTCCGAAGCAAGAAAATTGACATACTTCGAGGAGTTCAAGGTATTAAGTTAATTTATTAATTCACCGTTTATTAATATCAAATATATAAACAAATATTTACATTTAAATTGTAATTGCAGAAAGAATGTGTCTGGGCACCGGAGCATGATGACCAGATGTGGAAGAATTTCGAAAAATATGCGGCCGAGAGATACAGAGACGTCCTTTATAGAATGAGGGAGAGGTGGTACAAACATGGAGTGGCCACCGACATGGGGACTGACAGTGAAAAACGGTCGATTTGGGACCAATACCTCCGTTACTGAAATTCTCCTAAATTCAAAGAGAAGTCGGCAAAAAATAAGGCGAATCGGCGTAGTGACCCCGATGGAGAAGGGATGGCGAGACATCGGGCCGGTTCTCGGTCCATTTATGAGCACGGGTTGAGATTTGTAAGTTTTGTCTTTAATTTTGTAGTTTTTGAATTTTTATTATTTTTTTCCTAATTCTTATGAGTGGTATTAATTTTTATTATCTTTTTTTCTAATTAGGCGGCGGAGTAAGGACGCGAGCCCTCTTATTTTGAGAGATTGCAGCTCGCCCACCCACTCGTCGAGGAGACTGGGAAGTCTACCTACGACCGTACCACCGAGATCCACATAAGTATTATTTCAATATTAATAATATTATTTCAAATTTTAATATTAAAAGTATTATTTTATATTTTTTGTTCAATTTATTTAATTTTTTGTATATTTAATTTGCAGAGAAAGATGCTCGAGGACCTTACCTCTCAGCCTCAGCCTGAGGAAACGGCAGATGGGTCAGGATCGATGCCCCCTACACAGCCTTCTGTTGACGTTCAAAATGAATTGTACTTCAAGAACGTCAAGGCTAAAAAGGGGCGGTTCGCTGGATTAGGCAGTTTCGGAAAAAATATTTTCCGACCTCGTGGCTCGGGCTCATCCTCCTCTCAGTCTTCCATCGACTCTCATCCCAGTGAGGTCGAGAGGCAGCTTGACACGGTGGTGGAGCAGATGCAGAACATGCAGATGCAGCAGCGAGAGAAGGAAGAGTATGAGAGGCAGCAGCGAGAGGCGTACGACCGGTATACAGCTGAGATGTAGCGGTATTCAGTCGAGGTGCAGCAGTATACAGCCGCCATGCAATCGTGGTGGCAGTTGTTCGCCTCTGATTCAGTGCCACGAGCGCAAATGCCTGCGCCACCGATGATGCCGATCCCACCAACCCAGCCATCGATGCCGCCGATCCCGCTGACCCAGCCACTGATGCTGTTGATGCCCCCGAGCCAGCCGCCGATTGTTAACCTGGGCGAGGATGAGGAGGAAGAGGAAGACAGATTTAATTCCGACGGTTAAAAAAATTTGATTTTTAATAAATATGAAGTGCAATTTTTTTTTTTAGTTTGAATTGTTACTTTAATTTAATTTTTGAATTGTTACTTTAATTTATAATTTTGTGAATTTATTTTAGTTTGAATTTACTTTTATTTAATGTCAAAATAAATAACTTTAGCAAAAAAATAAAAATAAAATGGACACAACATTTTTAAAAACAAGTGAGAAACAAAAATGAATTAATTTGGTGAATTATGGAAAAAATGAATCAATTTGGATACATATACAATTAATTGCGTACAAATGAACGAATTATAAAATTATGCATTGTCGAAATAAATAATTTTACAAAATAAAAAAAAATAGTTGGGCAAAATATTTTAATAAACAACCTAGATACGAAAAGAAATTAATTTGGTGAATTATGGAAAAAAATGAATCAATTTGGATACATATACAATTAATTGCGTACAAATGAACGAATTATAAAATTATGCATTGTCGAAATAAATAATTTTACAAAATAAAAAAAATAGTTGGGCAAAATATTTTAATAAACAACTTAGATACGAAAAGAAATTAATTTGGTGAATTATGGAAAAAAATGAATCAATTTGGATACATATACAATTAATTGCGTACAAATGAACGAATTATAAAATTATGCATTGTCAAAATAAATAATTTTACAAAATAAAAAAAATAGTTGGGCAAAATAATTTAATAAACAACTTAGATACGAAAAGAAATTAATTTGGTGAATTATGGAAAAAAAATAAATCAATTTGGATACATATACAATTAATTGCGTACAAATGAACGAATTATAAAATTATGCTTTGTCGAAATAAATAATTTTACAAAATAAAAAAAATAGTTGGACAAAATATTTTAATAAACAACTTAAATACGAAAAAAAATTAATTTGATGAATTATGGAAAAAAAATGACTTAATTTGAATACATATACAATTAATTGCATACAAATGAAAGAAAGAAGCTCATGGCCTAGCGGCCGTGCCTCCTCCCCATGCACAAGAGGTCGCGTGTTCGATTCCCCTTGAGCGCAAACTTAGATTAATTGTTCAAGGCCCAATATATCTACATATAGAAGGTGGGCCGCATATAGCAAGCTATAGGCCGGTGGCCCAGTGGTCCGAGCCCGCCCCGGGTGCTCGGGCTCGAACCACGCGAACCAAATTTTTTTTTTTGTACAGGTTCGGATTTGCGACAGCCAAATTCCGTCGCAAATTAAATTTTTTGCAATGGAATATGCTCGTCGCAAATTGTAATCGGAAATATTAAAAAAATAAATAAATAAACATTTGCGACGGCAATTATCCGTCGCAAATGTTGTAGACCCGATCGGGTCTGACCCGAATGACTTGTGACGGATTTGTGGCTGTCGCAAATTTTGAGCGACCCGGTCGGGTCAAACCCGCCAATTTTGCGACGGTTTTGTCCGTCGTAAATTTGCGACGGGAGGCAAAAGTCCGTCGCAAACATTAGCTACGGCTGTTTTAACAACGGACACATATCCGTCGCAAACAGTGATTTGCGACGGAAAACCCGTCGCAAATTCCGTCGCTAAACAGTGTTTTGTTTTGTAGTGCAAAAGGACATAAGCGAGTTCACAACCTAATTTATACGCTACTCTATCGCTTGAGAGTTTTCAAAACCCTAACTCCTAAAGTGCTTTGGACCTTGGTAAATTTCAACCATGACAGATAAATTAAATGTTGATGAGAAAGGAAAGCCATTACTGATCGAGGAAGGAGTATCCAGCAAGCGGCAAAAGTTGGAAGCCAGTTTAGAGAAAAAACCAAATGTCGGCCGGTTTTACATAAGCGGTCAAGTGGCTAAAGGCTCCGAAACTAGAACCTCTGGAGGAGGATTAATGGAGGGATCTGATAAGGAGGAAGACTACAATGGCTCCAGTTCTGACAACGAGGACGAATAAATCTGATAGCGATTCGTCTGATGCCATTGATAGTGACTTGGAGTATAATCCATTCTAATCATTTTTTAATTTATATTTATTGCATGAATCTACGTGATTGCTACATGCCCTAGCTGGTACATTTTGTGATTTTCTCTTAAATTAAGTGTTTAAATGGATATTCGATGGAATTCTTTGTTTTCCAGTGGTAACCCATAGAGAAGATTTTCTTGATTTCTTGTTTTTTATCTGTTGAATTGCTCTTGAAATGATCTAATTAATGTTTTAGGTTCTTTTACAAACCATGTTGGTTTCTTTTAGACGTTTTTGGACAATTTGTATTTATGGGTTAATACTTAGCTTTGACATGTCAATTGAGATGCTATTTGATCTTTAAAATTTGAACGTTATTGTGCACCTGTTTATTGTACGCATAACTCTATTTTGTTCAGACAATATTAAAAATACCAAGTAGGTGAAACTGCTCTACTTTGTCAGGTCTTGGTGGATTCTACCCCAATTGCATTGTAAGAAAGTGGTTGAAACCCTGGATGTAGATTTTAGCTTCTCTTACCTTCTCTAAGACTTTTTTATAGTACATCTATCTAGTGCTTCATTTATCATAAACTTCTTTGGCAATAATTAGACCTATATGATGTTATTCATTTTTTTAATTCTCATATAGAAGACCATTTTCTTTCTTTATTTATGACGATTGGCTTGGAATTTATTTTGGGAGGCGGTATTTTCATATCTGAATTGAAAAATTCACTCTGGTTATTTATGGTCAAATTTACTTGAGAAACAGTTAAAAAAATATGCCCCTTAAATAATTTTATATACTCGATTGAAACTGGTTTATTTTTGCAATTTTGGTGAATTTTACACTAAGTGCTTTATAATTTGGAAGATTTGATGTGGACATTATTTATGGGTCTAATAATCTAAACAGGTTTTAGGGTTTAGATTAGGGTTTCTCTATTATAAATAGATCTTGTAGTCAATATTGTATACACACAGAAATATAGTGGAAAACTCCTGGCTTGGTACGCCCCCAGATGTAGTCATTCATGACGAACTGGGTAAATAAATCAGTGTTCCTGTTTGCACTCTTTATTTTACAACACGTTATCAGCACGAGCGTTTTACCGATTAATATTTTGGAATTTAGCGGTTTGGATCACCGGAGAAACTGAAAAGAATAGTATAACAATAAAATGGAGGAATCTCTAGAAAGCCTAGCGGAAACGCCGACAATCAACCTCTCTCTCCTTCCTCCATCTAGGCTTTTGATCATCAACCAAATCCGCAAAGCTTGCCAAACATATGGATTTTTTCAAGTAATTAATCATGGAGTAGGTGATTCAATAATAGAGGAAGCGCCGAATGTGAATGCAAAGTTTTTTTTGAGATGCCAACTACTGCAGAAAAGGAGGAGCTGATGTCGGATGATATATACAAGAAACTATGGCGGTGGAAACGGCCATGCAGGTATATTGGCCACAACGCGAACCAGAATATTGTGCGCCTCAGCAAACGCGCCGTCGAGCGCCGCTCACTGCCGAAGTTCGGCGACGCCGTACACCGTCCGGCTATTTCTCCACTGAGCAGCCGTCGCGCATCCCAAGGCCGCTCTACTCCTCGCATGCGCACCCTTCGCCGTGTGGATTCCGCTGACGCCACCGTCCGTCCGCCGCCTCGCCAGAGCCAGCCCAGCCGTCGCGGTTCACGCCAGCCGACCGCCGCCTGGTCTCGCCCTCCATCTCCGCCGATCGACGGTAGCCACTGCCCGATCAAAGATCGACGCTGGCCACTGCCCGATTACACTTTAATTTCCTCTGTGCGGGGAGTTGGAGTGCCATATGTTTTGGGCCTGTGTGGAATGGCCTGGGCCTTTCTTAATTGGGCCAAACTTTTATTTCCTTGATTTTTTTTAAAGCCTCATTGAAATAGAACCTAACATAATTTATGGTTTTTATTTCATCAACTGCAGGAATTATTTACACCCGACAACAAAATTATTTTCTCTTGCGAAGATACTCGAGTGACTTCGCAGGCAACTCATGGATCGCCTACGGCGTCTCGTCGCTAAAGAAGAATTTAGGAATCTCCACCGTGGATTCAGATTTTATTCAGTTTTGTGGAGCTTCCTCCCTCTATAATCATTATGAGACGTGGCATGATCAATTGCTGCTTAGACGAGGAAGCAAGTAATCCGCCTACGCTCGGCGCAAGATAAGGTTCATCAGATGCTTGGGAACCCTTATTGTTGGGTTCCGCTCTGGTAAAAGGCTTAATTCCTTCTTTTATATTTTTCCAGCAATTAACATTGTTTGCTGCAACACATGCTTGTGAATAATTTGCTGTAAAAATTAGGATTTATGTGAAAAATCCTTGTGTGCCTATTATTACCTTCGCTGCCAATTTAATTCACTCAAACAATGCCCAGATTTTTCGTATACAAGTTTGCCTGAAGCAAACATGAGCATTGACTAAAATTTGAACTTGAATAGTTGCTCCTACTTGTATATCTATTTATGTGAATTAAATTTATATTATTAATTATAGTCCACATATATTGTTTGGGTAGACGGCACCCAGTATTTGTCGGATCGTAAATCATGTTTGGATAGACGGCACCCAATATTTGCTCCCTTTGTGATTGAGCATGTAAATTAAATCCTCTTTCTCCTTTGTTAATAAAAATTCAAATCGTATGTCTCGCCATGTCCATTTAAAACGTAGTGAAAATGCTTGTATTATTAAGAGAGAATTTTTTGAGCTTACTCTCGATGGTAATAACTACGTGACATGGGCCATAGATGTTGAGATTCATCTAGCATCATCCTAATTAAGCGGAATCATTATCCATGGTCCAAAATCTACTGATGCCCAGAAGGCAAAAGCGTTGATTTATCTCAGATGCCAATTCAATTAGGGCTTGAAATATGAGCACCTTACTGATATGGACCGTAGAATCTTATGGACATCTCAGAAGGATTGTTTTTATCAACAAAAATGATATAATCCCTCGGGCACAATACGATTGGCTGAATCTCCGTTTTCAAGATTTAAACGGAGTGCAATTCTACCTTGCATCATATTGTATCTCAGATAAAATTATGCCAACAGCAAATTACTGAGGCCGAGTTGATATAGAAAATGTTATCAACATTCCATGCTAGTAACCTTGTACTCTAGCAGCAGTAAACCTCTCACTCATAGCCAATTTCTGCACTTTTAGTGGCAGAAAAACACAACCAACTCCTGATGAGAAATCACAATGCTAGACTGGTTGGCTCACAAGTAGTGCCCGAAGCACATGTTGTAGCTCAAGTGAGCCTGAGTGAGCGTAAGCGTGGAAGAGAAGAAATCCGCCAACCCAAGCACTTGATTGAGGCTTATCGTAAGGTATAAAATGACAACAAAGGTATGACCCCTCAGGGTGAATCTCACCATGTCAGTCTGCCTGAAGCAGATTTTGACATAGACAACGATAATATTTTGAGCTTAGAGCTCGAAGATTTTGGAGACAGAGTGATTTACATAATTGGACATTATTAGTATCCTGACTTGAGCTTTGAGTTTCGTCTTCTTCATTTGGGACAAATGTAATAAAATATTGATCCCATCTTTGCCCAGAAGGCAGAAGCACTGATTAAATTCTCCGATACCATCTCAATAAGATAATAATTATTTATATGAAAATCCCTGAAGGATTATATTCATTTCCGTTTATAAAAATCCTTGAAGGATTATATTCATCGATAAAATTTGAATAAAATCGGTAGCAGAAAATATCGATAGATGAAAATCATGGCCGATGCCAAATAATTATTGAGATGGTCGAGATAGAGTATTCCCCAATCGAATCTCATCATACCAGTTTGCCTGAAGCAAACATGAACATTGCCAGTGACATGACATTAAAGACTATGAGTTGTCAAGATACATAGTATCATTATTTTGTGATTTTTATGCTTGTTATGACTACATGCTTTGTCATGATTAATATTTGTAAAAAATTACAACTCAATTACCGGATGTCTTTAACAACTCCAACAAAGTTACTGAATTTTATATTTATATAGAAAATCCCCGGTTAAAAATTTATGTCCCTGAAGGACAATATATCACATGCCAATGAAGCTAAAGCACGCCTGAAGCGTGAAAGACCCTATTAGCAGAATTCAACCTCCTGAAGAGTTGCAGATCTGGTCTTAAAATCCAATTTAGATTCATACATATTATAACATGAGCGGTTAGTCCATTTAAAATAATAATGTGATATGTCGAATTTTGTCTAGCTCATTGGCTATGACACGTCAACCCCTTTTGTAAATAAATTTATGGCATGTACAAAGGGTGAACTTAGAGTACGGCTGAATCGTACTAAAGTTGGAATTAAAATTTTCATTTTTAGAATGGTTTCTTTGAGATATTTGTGGACTGATTATCCTAGTATGGGGACCATTTTAATAGTTAATGACCATGATTAATGCTTTCACATGGTGGACTTATGTATGCTTGTTATCTACCCGCAATCACGCTTTTGTCAAACCTATTGCAACACTATTGAGCTTAATTCTCATTTTCCAAATTATCAAATTAAATCCATTCGAATGGATAATGCCAGTGTGCTCACATTGACTGCATTCAATGTTTAGTATATGACATTGGGAAATTAAAGTGAAGCATTAAGTCCCTTACGTCCACACCATAATGGTCTAGCCGAGTCTCCAATTTGATGCATCAAACTAATCGCTAGACCGTTATTGCAAAAATTCCAACTTAGCTACATATTAGGGGCATGAATTTTACATGTAGCTACTCGAATTTAAATTCGACCCACTGCATATCATTGATACTCTCCTCTACAACTAGTGCGTAGAAAATAATACATCATTTCCCACCTGCGAATATTCTATCGTGCAGTACGTGTACCACCACAACACGTCAACAACTCTGTTGGCTGAATGCATAATTGATGAAAAGTCAATTCTCGGCATTAGGGGGAGATTAGAATTCAAAAATTAAATTAATGCCGATAAGTTTCCCCGAAGGAAACAGATCAAGATACTTTCCTTGAAAGAAAAAGACCAAGAAATTTCCCTGAAGGAAAAAAGTCCTCGATATTTAGACTCATGCACTAGTTAGACTGAACTTAAAGTTCAAAAGATAAGTAACTTGCAATGTATAGCAAGTAATCTGCCAGATACGTTTACTGACCACAAAGGTGTAAAGATCCAAATGAGATCAGGTATATATGTCTCAAACGCTAGAAGCGTAAAGGACCTATAAAAGAGACATACACACCTAGAATGAAAGCTAGCAAACCTGGTCAGTCAGACTTGAAATCTCCAGAAGAGATACGTCCAGAAGACTTGAAATCTCGAGAAGAGATTCGTCCTGAAGACGAAGAATCCAAGTAACAAAACACGTGCACAAAATAATCTAATACTAGGATTACAGAACGACCAGATCAAATACATAAGGGAAATGATGTGACTTGGTTAATATGAGATCAATAAATAAATAACGGAGAAACAATATAAATTCGTTGTCAACAACATATCTGTGTCCACAATTGCTCTTTCTAAAATCTGGATCCAATACCTAAAGTTGAGTGCCCGAAGCACTTTGATTTGGGTGCAATAAGGAAGAAGCAAAAGTGTGGCAGAGCTAAACTCACTAACAAGTTTTGGTTCTTTTGTACGTACACTCGAAAAGTTATCCCTATAGGATAATGAGTGTTTACACGAAAACCAAAAGAAGAGTGGTAAGCGAGGTTAATAGATTTAGGGTTTTTGCAGAAACCCATGGTTTTCACAGAGACCCATGATTGTTTGTGATTAAACATATTCTCCTGGTATGAACGAACAAAGTTCCGCTAATCACTGGCAGCTAAAAAAAATACAGTTAATGGACTTTGTAAACCACATATTTTTATATGACTATTATATGCCAATATTTATATCCCTGATGGATGTAAGATTCCCCAAAAGAGGAATGATGAAAATCGCAGTATGTATAGTACAAAACTGCGAAGGTCATTACATTATCTAGAAACAGTCGGTTCAAATATGGTACGATCGACTTAGTGAATTTCTCACAAAGAAGGAATATACAAACAATATAGCTTTCCCTTGCGTAGAAATCGCAAAGTGGTTTTTGCATCATATCCGTATATGTTGACGATCTAAACATAATCAGAACATGCAAAGAGATTGAAGAAGTCAGTTTAATCTTGAAAGCTGAATTCGAAATAAAAATCTTGGATAAAACCAAGTATAGTCTCTGTTAGGATAAAAACTGTTAGTTTTGATGATTTAAAACAAACCAGAAGATGTAATAGGGTCATCTGGACCTGTTAGCCAGATGAGGATCTAGATTAGGACTTAGTCTAGGGGGAACTGCCAGACCAGAAGACTTCTCCAGAAGAGTCACCAGAAGACTTCACCAGAGAAGTTCAGATCAGAGGCAGAGAAGTATCCTCAGAACTTGACGAGTCCAGAAGACCAGACGAGTCTGGTGAAATAAAAGTATCTTGGAATCATATCCTGAATCTAAGTAACTAACTATTTCACAAGTCGACTCTGGACCAGAGGACCTCTGGGTCATCTGGTACCTGGTCTTTCTACTCTGGAAGGATCAGAGTTTAACCAAGGAAGTTTTCAAACCGTTGGTGTATTTAATGATATGATTGAAGATCATGATTGGAAAGTCAATGAAGGATCAATCCAAAGGATCTCACCAACTCAATCAATCAACTAGGGAATTGATTGATTAAAACCTTCATTTATAGGGATTTGATTGGATTAGCTCTCCAACGGCTAAAACCCTAATCCTCCCTATAAATATAAGAGTTTCTGGAAAGAAGATACATACACGCGAAGAATAATATCAAGCTTTATCATTCATAGCAATCCAATACTCTGTACACATTTCATACTCATCTACTCTTAAGGAGTTCATAGTTGGACTTTCAACTATCAATATGTTCATCTGATTAAGATAAGATTGTTGAGTTGATCAATTTAGATCGAAGTGATCTAAAGGCTGTAACAAGGAACTGGTACTTGCAAATTCTAGTGTAGTTAGTGAGTAAGTTGGTTGGATAGTAAGACCCTTTGCTAAAGCGAGAGTGGACGTAGGAGTTTAACACCCGAACCACTATATATCCGGTGTTCTTTATCGTTTTATTTACTTTCTGCATCATACTATTTGAAGGCATAAAAAGTTTAATCAATAGGTAAGTTTACTTAAGCTTCCACATCGCATAAGATTTGACTAGTGGGACCAACAGTCTCGACCTGCTGATTCGAGAATTTTTCATGAAGGAAAAATGAATATGATATCTCCCTGAAGGACGAATGAATTTTATACACCAGTCAACCTACTTGAAAAGGTTATTTGAGAGACCCTACATGGATAAATCTCATCCACTTAGTACACCTATTGTAGTTCGATCCCTTGAAGTGGATAAGAACCCATTTAGGCCCAAAGAAGATACAGTAGATATCCTAGGATCGAAAGTTCCTTATCTAGTCACTACTTGGTGCATACCCTATCTCACAAACTGCACAAGTCCAAACATCGGATTTGCGATAAATTTGCTTGCGAGATATAGCGCTTCTCCCAGAAAGAGAAATTGAATGATGTTAAGCACATTCTATGATAACTCAGACTGATTATATATTTCTTTGTGATGATATTGTGATCTCATGGAGATCCATTAAACAATACATTCCCCACTGTAATCGATGAAGACAACACAATTTGTGTTGCACAAAATGAACTACGGGTACGTTAAGAGGAACTTTACGAAATATATTTCCCCAAAATTCTTCTTCCCATACGAACTCCAGAAGAGTGACGTAATTACCATAAACATGTGCGACCTAGTGACAATCACGATCCAGCAGATATGTTCACTAAGTCCTTACCTACCTCTACTTTTGAAAAGTATGTTTATGGTATTTGGATGTGAATACTTAGAAAGTTGTTGTCTTCAGGGAAAGTAACAACATCGAAACAATCTTGAAGATTAGATCCGGAAGATCAATAATTGTACTCCTCCCTAGCTAAACATTTTTATCGCTACCTAGTATGTGGAGTTTTTCTAACGAGACATATATGTTGTGTCGTAATGTCCAAGGGGAAGTGTTGTAAATCCAGTAGTGTTGGGATATAGGTTAGATGTTTTGAAGATGTTAAAACAAAGAACTTGTAATAGGACTAGCTGAACCTGTTATTCAGCTACAGATTAGTCTAGGTCTAGAATAGGTCTTTGGTTAAGGGGGAAGACTAGAGGTGACCAGATGAGGTGTCCAGAACAGAGCAGACGAGTCATTAGAGCAGACGAGTCACCAGAGCAGACGAGTCACCAGAGCAGATGAGTCATCAAAGCAGACGAGTCACCAGAGCAAATGAGTCACCAGAGCAGATGAGTCATCAGAGCAGACGAGTCCTAACCAGATGAGCTCTGACCAGAGGAGTCGACTAGGGGGGCCTGACTAGAGGAGTCTGACCAGAGGAGTAGATCAGAGGAGCCTGACCAGATGAGTCCAGACCAGAGCAGAAGTGTCACCTGACCAGATGACCCCAGACCAGACGAGACCAGACCAGACCAGACGACCCCAAACCAGACAAGTCCTAACCAGACGAGTGTGGCAGATTATTTCACCCACTTAGAGATTTCGTAGTAATCGGAGATGAGGAGATTTTGGAGATCAGTGATGGAGAAAAGACAATCTGGAGAATCAACTGATGGAGAAATTATTGACTGATTGACTACATAATATTCAATCAATAAGGTCAACTAAACCAATCAACTAATCAATATGTGATTGATTAGATTCCTCCAATTATGGTTGTTTGAATTGCTAGCATTCCAACGGCTAGTTAATTCTCACAACTATAAATAAGAGTGTTTTGGATAAGTTCTATACAAGAGTCGGGCAAAAGCACAAAGCACACGAACTCTCCACTCACTCACCTTTGTCCTTTCAGGTATATATACTCTTTAGGAGTTGTTAGTTGGAACTTTACTCAACCTATTCATCATATAGAAAGGTTGGAGTAAGCAAGTGTACAAAGGAGCTGGTACTTCGCAATTCCAGAAGTTCGTAAGTTGGTTGGAGAGAGAGTCCCCTTTTGGAGAAAGGAAGAGTGGACGTAGGACAAGTTGGTCTGAACCACTATAAATTCTGGTGTCATTTACTTTTCCGCATTTTAGATTTCTGCATTTCAATTCTAGCACTTTATTTAAAAAGGGGTTTTCTCAAAATTAAGTATAAAACGTCTTACGCTGGATAACCTTTTTTGGGACCAACAAGTAGATTTAATATACCAAATCCAAAAGATTTGATGTGGACATTACTTATGGGCCTAATAACCTAAACAGACTTTAGGGATTAGATTAGGGTTTCTCTATTATAAATATAGTGGAAAACTCCTGGCTTGGTACGCCCCCAGATGTAGTCATTCATGACGAACTGGGTAAACAAATCGGTGTTCCTGTTTGCACTCTTTATTTTACAACAATTTCTTTGTATTTTTTAATATTAATGATTAATTATTTAGATTAGAGTGATGTAATGATAATAGTAGTTTGAAAACTCTTCATTTTGACTATTGGACTTAGGAGTGGGTTAAATCCTACTCCTAAGGCAATTTCAATTCTTATGCAATTCTCAAATCTTAGGGCAAAATATATCTTGTATTAATATGTTAAGGAAAATAATTAAATGAATTAATTTCACATCCTTCTAAATGTTCGGACTTTTAGATAAGACATAATTTTTTCATGAAATTAGAACCGGAAGACTCACGCCTAGACAAAGATCTTGGGTTCGGTTCGAATGCTTAACCCAATTTACTTGGGTGAACGACAGCCCGATTGGGCTTTTTTTAACAGAGCGCCTCTCCTGAGGCTGCTCTTTTGAGAAAACACGATTAGCCCGTGTCTTATCATGGACCACATTGGGCCCAGATTGTTACATAATATCTCCTTTTTTTTTTCTTCTCTTTCTTCTTGTATAATTTCTCTAAAATACATCTAATACAAAATTATGATAGTAAACCTTCTTTCAATGTAACACAGATAAGGGTAATTATTCTATGAGTAGGTCTTGTGCGAGACGTCTAACGCCATGAAACCGTATGATTAAGTAAAAATGGGGTATGATGTATTAACACTTTAACAGACATGATGCATTAACACTTTGATAAGGGTGAATGTTAATTTATGCTGTCTTATAGCATGAGACAATCTCACACAAATTTTTATCTTACTCTATTTAAACATAAACTAATATTTTCGGGAATGTAAAAGAATGACAATATATTTTGGAGCTTGTAAAAGTAGGACAATAACTTTTTCAGGCTTGTAAGAATAGAACAATATATTTCGGGTGTATTTTGGACTTCTAATGTAGGCTCAATTGTCCTATAGTTACTGATTTCCGAAACATATTGTATTACTTTCACATGATTGAATCCTAACAATGAGAATCACAGTTCGTACGTGAAATTCAAATGGCTTGATATTCTTCCGCTGCATTACGAGGTTGGTCGTTCTAACAGTAATATTTTCAACAAATGGGAATGAACGTGTTGCTCATTTACATTCTTGTGGACTGCAATATCTTACCTCTTATTCTGTCAAGTGATCTTAATTCTTTAGGATTGACAATCTCTTGGTGTACGGTTTTACCCTGACTATATCGAGTCGTGTACACTACTGTTGGTTAAGCCCCAGCCATTGTAGGTTCTTTAAAACTTAGATGAAGTTGTGCATGTTCTTATGATAGATGACATTACAAGGTAAGAAAACATGGCTTAAAAACCATTTTTTTACATGTAGACTATGTTCTTTAGGATTTTAAAAACCTGAATTTGGATTTTGAAATCTAAAACCTGTTCTAGTTTGAGTTTTAAATCTGGTTTTTAAAAACCTAAAATTATAACCCGTATAACTAACCTACAAAACTTATCACTATTATTATATTCACACTCTATCCACTAATCTATAAAAGTCATCCTACACAAAATTAAAAAAGAATACATATTTTAAAATCCATGAATTTAAAAAATCACTGGATTTTAAAAATCGAATTTTAATAGTTCCTTAAAACCCAAAAATATTTCATTGCTATTTATGACGTTAGCATAATTTGATTCTTCAAAATGTCGTAATTGTCGTTCAATCCCATAATAAACTGAGTTACTCTGTCCTCTATGGCTTGTTGTACTGCCATACGCCCTTTCTCACATTGCTAGCTAGTTGATCCCATAGCTTAGTGTATCGATTAAAATACATTGGCCCGTTGTTCTCGCCATATCTTCTTTCTATCGTATCCCATAGGTGCTTTGCTTTATCAGTGTGTACAAAGGTCTCGCTCAATTCCTTCGATAGATTGTTCAATATCCATGATAAAACCTTCCGGTCGACTTTCTTCCAGATTGCATACTTCTCACCATTTATGAACTGAAGCTTCGTCTTAGCCCCGAGAGCTATGATCATAGATTGTTTCCAAGATAAATAATTAGGATCAATGAGTTGATAAGGCACCAAAATCAGACCTGGATGATCTGTAACAAATCTACAGTAATCAATCATACGATCGGTGCAGGATCGTAATTCTGGATACCATGTTGAAGCACAATTGCGGAAGAAATTTCATAACTCTGTATTTTATTTATTTGTGAAACTTAAAAATGAAAATACAGATAGATGTCCCTATTTATAGTGAACACAAAATAGTGAAGAACTCCAAAATAATGTCGCTTGGTATTCAGCCCCAAGAGCCCCGTTGTCAAATATTCTTTCATTTGCAATAATCCTATCTTTAAAACGACTTTTTTCTTCCCATTATTGTTGTTGCCAAAAGAGCTGTGCTTAAGAGGAACGCATAAATTCTTAGACTTGGTTGTTGAGAGGAAATAAACTGATTAGCAATTGTTGGGCTTATTTGGGTTAATATGTTATGTGTTCTTGTCTGGTTGTAATATCTTGTGGTTTTAATAGCTGCTACTCATTATAAGCTCTCAATTAGTGATGCATTAATATTTGCAGTCAAGGTTCTTCCCCACTCCTCCCATCCAAGCTGAATGATAGAACTTAAATACTCGATCTGCTTATGCGCAATACCTTATATAATGCGCAATACCTGTTAATTTAAATTTACTTTGTTGACATTTGATTAAAGTTCTTAGAATTGTTGAGCTCGTAAGTAATGAGGTTTATTTGTTTATGTTAATTTCCATGACCTTTTTCGAATTTTCCTTGATTCTTTTTCGAACCTCGGTTATTTGATAAATATCTTAGAAGATTTGATTCTTCTTTAGCTTATTCCAAGTACTAAGTAAGATTAAAACATTAGTTGTATTGTTTATTGATATCAGTAATATTTATTGGGAATCATATAAGTATTTTTAAATAGATAATGTAATTATTAAGGAATGAAAATTAGTTAAGGTTCCTGAAAGAATACATTATACATATCTTTTAAAAGTTTTTATAATTTTAATACTTATCCACTACAACCATTTATCAATATAAATGATATGCTCTATATATATTCGGATCTTGAATTTGTGAATTTTAGTTTATTGAGGATTGTTGGATTATGGACTTTGAATTTATTTTGGTGAATTTAAATTTAATAGGATGTGTTGAATTATTGTTGTTTGAATTTTATTTAGAGATTTGAGTTTTAATTTAATTATTGTATTGTTGTTAACAAGCTAAACAATTTTTGTAACTATATGAGTAGAATTTATATACTAAATTATAAACTAATAAAGTAAATATATAAATTAAGTACAATAATAATACATATAAAAATTTGGGCTGTTTTAGCCTGGTTACCCGTCTAGGGCTAGGACGGGCCTGAAAATATGTGGCCCAAAATCAACCGGCCCGTGGCTCTCCGCACACCCTATATTTGACCTTGATTTCATCGCCGTCATTTAAAAAGGTATAAAAAGACATAAGCGAGGTCACAACTCAATTTATACGCTTCTCTATCGTCAGTAAGTTTTCAAAACCCCATCCCCCAAAGTGCTTTGAAGCTTTGTAAATTTCACCTATGATAGATATGAATAATGTTGATGAGAAAGGCCTTTAAAAAAATGTTGATGAGAAAGAAAAATCATTACTAGTTGAGAAAACAGAATCCAATAAGAGGTAAAAGCTAGAGAAAGAGAAAAATATTGGCCATTTTTACATAAGCGGTCAAGTGGCTGAAGGCTCCAAAGCTGGAACCTCTAGAAGAGGATTATTAGAGGGATCTGATTAGGAAGAAGGATATAGTAGCTCCAGTTCTGAGAGTGAGGACGATGACGACCTTTACTATACCAGTGCTGAATTTGATAGCGATTCCTCTGATGGCATTGGTAGTGACATAGAGGATATTCCATTTTGAAGGGTAACCTATGATTTCGTCTTCCAAAATATTTTTTTGGAAAAATAAACACACTTGCTTGTTTTATGTTGTGATTTAAATTTTTTCCCATGAATCTATGTGATTGCGAAATGCCCTAACTGGTACATTTTGTGATCTACTCTTAAATGAAGTGATTTGATTGGATATTCAATGGAATTCTTTGTTATCTAGTGGTAAACTATAGAGAAGGTTTTCTTGCATTTTCCTTTTTAGTTTTGAATCCTTCATTTTAGGTTACGATCTAATTAATATTTTAGGTTCTTGTACAAATCATGTTGTTTTCGTTGTCCTTTTAAGACAACTTGTATTTGTGGGATTGATACTTAGCTTTGACATATCAATGGAGATGTTATTTCATCTAATGTTCAACAATTGAATGACTACGTACCGGTTTGTTGTATGCATAACTCTATTCGGTTCACTCAATGGTGAACAAAACAAAAAAACAAAGAGTATTAATTATTTTTACTAAAGGGTACTATTTGTTTTCATTGAAGGGTATTAGTTATTTTCATTGAAGGATATTAGTTAAAGGGAATTAAGAGTATTAGTTGTTTCACTAAAGGGTATTAGTTGGTTACACAAAAACGTATTGCAAAGTATGTATGAACCAATTTCACCCTATACATACCCTATGATTTTCTTACTCCTAAATTGGAAACCCCTTGGAATAAGATTGAGGGCTTTTTTGTGTTTTTTCCAATTTAATAAGGATGAAGTTGCTCTCTATGGGGTTCAATCACAATTTATTGACTCTAATATTATGAATGAATTTTATCTAAGAGTTTGAATTTGTAGAGTGATGTGAAATTAATTTATTAAACTTTATATCTCGCTCCAAATATATACATATATATATACATACATATATATATATATATATACATATATATATATATATATATATATATATATATATATATATATATATATATATATATATATATATATATATATTGATTGATTGTAATACTTGGCTATTTGTGTTTTCACTTTTGGACAAAAAAATTGCATTAAATCGTTACTTGTTAAATATAAATTATACAAATGATTAAAAAAAATTGTCCTCATTTGTAAAAAAGTTATAATACTAATATAAAAAATAGTATTATTTGGAATTCGTCACACAATTGAAATCTCTTAAATAAATTACAATATATTCTCTCAAAACCTTCCCAAATTAAAATAATTTCATGATTTGAAATAATTATCAACATTTCCATTAATGACTGACCAAAAAATCCTAATTCTAGGTCAAGAAACAAATAAAATTTCATTTATTATGTTTTTCTCTTATTTTTATTGACAGATTTATGATCTCAATCAGTCAAGTGGATTTTCTGACCAGTCAATACAATACTTTTGGTAATTGTTGAAAACTATGATATTATATTACTTACCCAAATCAAATGACATTTTTATTACTTACCCAAATGTGCTTTGCTGATTATAATTATAAATACATTTTGCATCTTGCCCTCTAAAAAAATCACACTAACAGATATTTCATAACAATAAAATCCAAATGGTTGGGATTTCAATTTGTATAAATAGAAGAGTAGCCGTGCGAATCATCTATAGTAAATCCAAACAGATGTTGAATACATCTCAGGAACGTAGTATGAAGCAGAGTGGTTTTACGAATCTAAGGTAAAAAAAATTCCATAACCATCCCACCACTGCAATTGTACTTTCTCATTTAATCACTTTTATTTGTTCAATCTAAATTAGATTTGTTGTGATTTATGAATTTTGGGATGTGGAACTTGGTTAATTTTGTGTGTATTAGGATGGAAAATGTTGAGTAGTTTGGAAGATAGAATTAGACTTAATTAGTTGTATATATTATTTATTAGCTGAAACTAAAAGGAAAGTGAAAGAAAATTAACAGAAAAAAAGAAAAGAAAAGTGGAAGATGGAAAAAGAAAAATTAAAGCAAATTGTGTTGTAAGTGTGTGATTATGAATTACGTCATTCGATCTGTATAATACAATACCGAGTCCTTTTGTTGGGAAGTGCTTTTGGCAGTTTGATCAATGTAACTAGTTCTTGTGTAGATGGTGTTATCTATCTTTAAAATGTTATATGATATCTTTGAATTATCATACCTTTCTTACTCTTTGCCCGGGGAATACTCGTAAAACTTTTACATTTTTAAGGTTGTTTTGGCATGTCGTGGTATTATTTAAGTTTAATCTGTGTAAATTATTGTGTTAAATATTCATACACATAGTTTAATGTATTGAAGGTTAGTTCTAACTTTAATGTCTTTAATTGCGCCAAATATTTTTTATGGTGCATTTGTGGTGTGTTGAACATGCCTTGAACGTATAGAAGACAATATTCTTATTTTAGTTGTTTCTTTATCATGGTGTTAATAGTATATAACAACCATTTGGATCCGTCTAGGTGACAGGATTAAATTTAAGTCTAATAATGAAACAACACAAATGAAAAACAAACACCTAATAAATTTGAACCAACAATAAGGCAATTTTAAAGTCAGCAAAAATAACAAAATGTCATCTTATTTGTGTTCATATCATGTTTTTCATTGAATGATATACTATTGGAAGATGAAATCATAGTGAAGTTACTGAAATTGAATATCTTCTGAGTCACTATCAATGTCATCAAAGGAATCGCAATCAAGTTCATCACTAGTGTTGTAGAGGTCGTCATAGTCCTCGCTGTTGGGATTGGCGCTTCTGTAGTCTTCCTCCTTATCAAATCCCTCAATCAGTACATACTTGTCTTTCTCAATAGTGGAATACACAAAGGTCTTCTTTTAGAGGTTCCAACTTTAACCTTCCATCTTTGTACATATACATGAGTTTGAGACTGATTTTTGGGCGGTCGCTAAATTCGATCTAAAAAATGCATCTTATTTGTAGTGATGGGATGTATATATACAAGTGTCAAAAATATATAATGGTAAAATCTATGTTTTAATTCCATTTATGGAAATATCGATTGGACAAGGAGAGGGGAAATTTTGGCAAGTAGCAATTATGTTTTAGACAGGGGGAGTATAAGGTATTGCACTTAAGCAAATCGAGTATTTAAGTTTCTATCATCCAGCTTAAGACAGTCGGATGGGAGGATCGGGGAAGAACATTGACTGCAAAAATTAATGCATCACTAATTGAGAGCTTATAATGAGTAGCAGCTATTAAAACCACAAGATATTACAACTAGACCAAAACACATCACTATCTTTAAAACGAGTGATGTGTTTTGGTCTAGTTGTAATATCTTGTGGTTTTAATAGCTGCTACTCATTATAAGCTCTCAATTAGTGATGCACTAATTTTTGCAGTCAAGGTTCTTCCCCGATCCTCCCATCCGACTGTCTTAAGCTGAATGATAGAAACTTAAATACTCGATTTGCTTAAGCGCAATACCTTATACTCCCCCTGTCTGAAACATAATTGCTACTTGCCGAAATTTCCCCTCTGTCCAATCGATATTTTCATAAATGGAGTTATAACATAGTTTTTACCATTATATATTTTCTACACTTGTATACGTACATCCCATCACTACAAAAAAAATGCATTTTCTAGATTGAATTTAGCGACGGCCAAAAAATCGGTCTTAACAACCGATCATCGACTAAATTTGACCAGTAGCCTCAAAGTAAAAAAAAAATTGCGGCTGTTATTGAAAATGGTCTTTAAATCGAACAATTAGCGACTGCCAAGGACGGTCAGTCCCTAATTGAACACGATTAATGACCGTCTGGGCGGTCGCTATACCCAAAGATCGGTAAAAAAAGACCTATAATTTTAACCGCCAAATCAGCGGTCGCTATTCCCAAAGATCGGTAAAATAAGACCCATAATTTTAACCGCCAAAATCAGCGACTGCCTTTCAATTTTATAATCAGCGACAGCCTCCTGGCGGTCGCATATCGGTAAGTTTGACTCGTTGTTGGAAATGGGTGAGGCTCATTAATGGCCGATTTGGCGGTCGCTAATCTTAAAATTGGTCAATAGGACCAATAAAATCAGTGATTATGGTGGTCGCTAATTTTTTTTACACCTTTAAGGGAGAATCCGTACATTATTTTCTCTCCCACACTCATCCTTTGCCACCGCCGCCGCCGTTGAGCAATTCATTTCTGTCAAAACACTCGTTGCATTCTCATCTACGCGATTACCGTAAGTTTTTTAAATTTTAACCGTTTAAATTATTGTTAAATCATATTTTACGAATAGTAGGATAGTTATATGCATTTTGTATTTATATATATATATGTTTGTAGGATAGTTATATATACTTTTGTTATGAAATTATATAATATTGTTGAGGAAATTATATTTATGTGTTTGTTGGAATTGATATACATATTTTATGTATGAAATTATATATGTTGTTAGAAATATACATGTTTACATGTTGATTGGTATGTTAGTTGATATTTAGTTGATTGATATTCGTAGGTATAAATTTAGTTGATTGATATACGTAAGTATGAATTTAGTTGATTGATATTCGTAGGCATAAATTTAGTTGATTGATATACATAGGTATGAATTTAGTTGATTGGTATTCGTAGGCATAAATTTAGTTGATTGGTATACGTAGGTATGAATGTAGTTGATTGATATACGTATGTATGATTAGTTGATCTATATACGTAGGTATAAATTTAGTTGAATATGTATAAATATAATATGTTATATTGATCTGTTGAATTTATAATTATTACAAATGAACTCTCAAGATTACAGTGAACAGAGTGGGGGTCAAGGTCGGGATTGGGGAAGGGGTAAGAGGAGGTCGGGATCGTTGAGACCGGAGATCCGGGGGTTAGATGGGCCTCAGAGATGACACCATCCTCTTCACAATAGTCTAGTGCTGCTGCCGGCTCTTCTTCAGCAACCGGATCTTCGGCTTCACGGTAACATCCTCTGGTGGATAGCCGTCCCACTATTGTCCCTCGCGATAACATGTAAGTATTTTTTAATGAATTATATACTTTTAATTATTAATATTAACTTGAATTTTTATTTTGATGTCATAGTATACTTCCAGGCCATGAGACTGTCGCTCGCGTCTTAGAGGCCATTAAGAAGATCCCGTTCGTGGTTGGTGCCTCCTAGTGGAGCCTGGTGTCCGAGCGAAAGAGGTTAGACTACTTCGAGGAGTTCAAGGTATAAAATATTTATTTATTATGATTTTAATTTTTAATATTTTATTTTAAATTTATTTGTTAATATTTGATTTTTAATTTAATTGCAGAAGCTGTGTGTCTAAAACCCTGCCCACGATAGTGTTATGTAGGACTTGTTCTGCACGAAAGCGCAATAACGGTACAAAAATATTATTTACGGGTTGAAGAAGCAGTTTGATGCGGGAAGCAGCTGGAGCTGGGTTGAGGGCCAGACGGATGTTCCGTCTGGGATACTTTGGTGGATTACTGGAATAGTAAATGCATTCAAAGCCAAGTCCAATAAGGCCAAGGAGAATCGGTTGAAGGACCCCACCGGGCACGGCGTCGCCAGACATCGGGCTGGATCCCGATCCATCTATGAGCACTCCCCTACCTTTGTAAGTATTATAATTTTTATTTACATTTGAATTTTAATAAATTTTTAAATGCTTAATATTTTAATTATCTATTGAATTTGGGTTTTAATAGGAGAAGGAGCACGGACGACGGCCCACTCTCTATGAGCAGATGGAGATCTCCCACCCAGTGAATCCGGAGACTGGGATGTCTACCTATGCCCGCACCACCGAGATCCATGTAAGTATTTTTTAAATTATAATTATAATTATAATTTAATTATAATTGTATTTTACTTATATAAATTCAGAACAAGTTCAATGATCATCTCGCCCAGGTCTCACAACAGGTGGCTCCCACCGACGACAGCGGGGAGAACCCCACCCCTTCCCCAATTGACGAGGACCGTATTTATTTAGATGAGATCGGAGTCAAGAAGGGGAATATCGTTGGGCAGGGCGATCACAATAACGCCATCCTGCAATCCCACCGCCCAACTAGGATCGTCCTCCTCGATCGACTCTGCTCCCTCTCAGATGGAGTGTCAGCTGAGAGGCGTCTGGAAGAAGATGGAGATCCTGACGAATTCAATGAGACTCTTCTTTACTGGTGCTCCTCGGTCTCTCAACAGATGGGAATCAACCCTCCACCTCCACGAGAGCTTGGTGTTGCGGGGAGTGGTGGGGGGGGGGGGGGAGGGAGCGAGCACGGAGGGAGTGTAGCCGTTGGAGCAGGTGGTGCAGGTGGTGAGGATGACAATGACAAGGAGAACAAGCGGGTGGTGGACTTCTTCGTATCTGATGAGGAGTAGGTGAAGAGAGAGACAGAGGAAGTAACAAACAATTTATTAAATTTGTATTTTTTTGAATATTTTTTATTTTTTATTGAGTATTTTAGATTTTTTAATAGATGTTAATATTTCAATTATGTTTTTATTTTGATTTTATAATTAATTTGTAAGAATCATTATATATTTGCATATATTATATGAATCTATATAAATGAACTAGAAACAAAAAAAGGATTTAATTTGATGAATTAAAAAAAGGGAACTCAATTTGGAGTTATATACAATAAAATGCATAAAAAAAATGAATAAATTAATAATTTATTGTAGTCTAAATATTAAATTTAAAAAAAAATAGTGAATATACACATATAGAAATAAATTATAAACAAAAAGTAATTAATTTGATAATTTTTTTAAAAAAGAGACTCAATTTCAAGTTATATACAATTAAATGCATAAAAAACGAATAAATTAATAATTTATATTAGTCTAATATATTAAATTTACAATATAAAAAATAAGGTTAATATATATATATATATATATATATATATATATATATATATATATATATATATATATATATGAATTAGAAACAAAAAGGAATTAATTTGATGAATTAAAAAAAAGACCCAATTTGAAGTTATATACAATTAAATGCATAAAAAAACGAACAATAATAGTAAGTGTCCGAGTGGTCCATGCCTCCTCCGTGTTACCCAGAGGTCGGCGGATCGATTCCTCTTGGGCGCATATATTTCCAATTATTTCTACAAGTCTTGTTAAGGCTTATATACAATATGACTCGCCAAATATGAGCTAATGGTTTAGTGGCTCAGTGGTTCGCGCCCTGCCCGAACACTAATGGGCGCGGGTTCGAACCCACTGAGCCATATTTTTTTCGCAGATTCGGCGATTAGCGACCTCCCTAAGTTCGGTCGCAAATCGTAAACTTTAAATTAAACAATTATTTTTATTAAAAATTAGATTAACGACCGCCAGCTTGGATGGTCGCAAAACCCTCCCCCAATCGGGTCATAGCCGGATGGATCAACAACTGGCTGGAGGCGGTCACTTATCAGCGACCGGCCTTAATTGGCAGTCGCTAATATTAGCTACCTGCATTTTAGCGATCGTCGCTAATCCTATTCTGTGATCGAAAATTGGTCGCTAATCCGCGATTTTTTTTTGTAGTGCATGTTATTATTTTTACACATACTAATTCATATTTATTAATTAAATTCAAACTAGTTTAGGGTGACAAATAGTAAAGTAGAAATTAACTTTGGTACGGAGAGAGTATTATTTAGTTGCATTTTGCATTGTCATGTTAAGATTCTTTCTGAAGTTGGACCAAGAGGTCTTTAATTTCCACCTATGCAAAAATATATCAACTAACTGAGAGAGAGAGGCAAAATCGTGCCTGGTAAAATTGGGCTTGAGTATTAGAAGTTTCCTAATTCAGAGTGGAGAAATAATTAAGTAGAGAATGTTTTGGGATTTTCATAAGTGTTAGAGTGGAAGAAAATGGCGCCATGAGGTGAATGAAATTATTTCCAAGTGTTAAAAAAATAAACTCCCACCGGACCATTTGGAAAAGATGAAGGATTTAGCATTTCGTCACAATAAGGGAGGTGAAAATTTTCATGTTATGGTGTTAGAAATAGTATATAATTTAGGTTCTAAAATCTGGTATTTAAAAATCTAATACTACAACCCCTTTAATTAATCTATAAAACATATCACTGTTATTATATTATTATTCTATCTACTATCAATCTATTATTATTTTTTATTATATTTTTCATCATTTAAAATACAATTTAAAGTTAAAACCTATTTTACTCAAAAACTAAAAAAGAACAAAGATTTTAAAATTAGCAGAATTTAAAAAATCATTGGATTTTAAAAATCGATTTTAAAACACTTAAAACAAAAAAAGAATATGACAGCAGCTTCTTTGCTATTTATGATGTTAGTATGCATAGTTTAACATAGTTTGACTTTAATTCCTCAAATGACGTCAAATGTTTTGTTATGATGCATTTGCAGTGTGCTAAGCATGCACCATAAAGTTTGTGATTTTTATTTGCAATAACCCTCTCATTTAAACGATTTTTTCTTCCCATTATAATATATTTTCTATACTAGTATACTTACATTTCATACTATTATTTTTATATATATTAATTTATATTTATTAATTAAATTCAATCTAGCTTAGAATGACAAATAATAAAGTAAAAATTAACTTTGAGAGAGAGAGTACTATTTACTTGAATTTTGCATTTCCCTATTAAGATTCTTCCTGAAGTTGGACCAAGAGGTCTTTAATTTCCACATATGCAAATATATATCAACTAACTGAGAGAGAGGGAGGCCCGTACTTGGTACAATTGGGCTTAAGTAGACGGCGTGGCAAAATCGATAGAGAACATTTTGGGATTTTTATAAGGGGTTCAGTTATATACCCTCCATAATGGATAGATACACCTACGTTCACATTAAAACTATCAATCATACTCTTTTTTTTTTAATAAAAATTATAGTTTTTTGTATTTTCTCTCTGTTTTCTTCAGTGTCTTCATCTAAATTATCCCTCACACAAATCCCAGCACGTAAGCCGTTGCTCAGCTACTCTCAGTGATTTATAAAGGAATGCCAAATTATAGGGCAATATAATCTCCTGAATAGATTTTGATTTACGTAAGAGGCTTGACAAGAAATAAATATCGACGCAATACCTTAAAAAAATCTGTTACAGTTATGGTGGAATTTCCTTGTGCTTTGGCAATTCGAACACCGTCCATTATTAAATCAACAAAATTTTGGATACACGCAACAACGAGGATGCGTGCGTTCCGCCGTTTGATTTAATGTTGGCGTTTGAAATGCAGGTTCAGGGGGTAAGTATAAGAGGAGGTAGATGATGAGCACGGCTCCGATGCCAGAGCCTTCAAAGTCTTTGTGGCGGCAAGCGGGCAGCAGTGGACATCACTAGGATCAGAGAGAAAGAGTGTAGGGTAAAAGACAGAAGGAAAAATAACAAAGAGAGAGAAAGGAAAATTAGAATTTTATGAGGAGGGATACAATGGGTATTTTAATTAGGATGTAGGTGAATCAATTAATCATGGAGGGGTATTTTCCCGTGCCCTTTTATAAGTGTTAGAGAGGGAGAGAGTGGCGCCTTGAGGTGAATGAAATTATTTCCAAGTGTTAAAAAAATATACTCCCTCCGACCTATTTGGAAAAGATGAAGGATTTAGAATTTCGTCACAAGTGAGGTGAAAATCTTCATGTTATGGTGTTAGAATTATTATATATTCATATGTTTGGCGAAATCAAATTTTATGTTATTTTAAATGTTATGATATAAGAACTTTTCATATAATAGTAAAAGAATAAAAATCACAAGGGGTGAACCACTGCCACCCCCACCTAGAGTTGTCAAAATGGGCCCAGGATGGATCGGGCCTCAAAATTATAGGATCGAAAAGAACCGAACCTTTTTTGGCCCAGCTCGGCTCGATAGGCCATATGGGCTGTTCGGGCTCAGGCTTGACCCAGTGGCAGTGGTTTGACTTTCTAGTATTTGACTTTACGAAATCCTTAATAAAAAAGAAAAAAAAAAATAACCTCCAAAAGAAGAGTAATACCAGGTGCAAAACTTAATTTTGACATAGTAGTTATTAGTGTTATTCTACGGTTAGAAAGGGTTTCGCCCTTCCTGACGTCAGACATCCAGTAAAAAAGTGACACATCATATAGATTCGCCATGGGCGATTTAGCTTCGCCATGAAAAAATAATAATTAATTTTTTTAAAATTAATATAACATTACCAAAATAACCTTACAATATTTTATAGATTTAAAAATTCTAATCTTTTGTCATATTTATATTAATTCAGTAATCAAACATTTATTCTATACTGATAAACTTCGGTCCCTTTTCCACCCAAACTGAAAAACCTAATTTTTTTTACCTATTCGGAAAAAAAAAATACAGAACCTATTGAAGATGCTGCAGTTACTGAAGGAACTAATTTTGAAAAAAAAAATCAAAATTCAGGCCTATGAGATTTGCGGATATTTGTCTGCTGCTAAATTCGTCTATTCAATTCGATATTCTTAAGTAAATTGTGTTTCTTCATTCTTAATATTTTCTTCCTAATCTTTTTCTAACCTAGAATTTTTTTTCTTTCCATAATCCTTGATTAGAAAAGTTATATATTTTTATTTTTAGGATTTAGGGTAACGCTTCGACTCATCTCTACTGTTATTTGAGATTTTATTTTATTTTTATGTCAATTTAAGTTTACATTGTTGACATTTGATTAATGTTCATAGATTTGTTGAGCACATAATTCATGAGGTTTGTTTTTTTTATGTGAATTTCCATAACTTTTTTCGAATTTTCCCTGATTCTTTTTCAAATCTCAGTTATATGATAAATATATTAGAAAATTTGATTCTTCGTGTTGTTTATGAATATCAGTAATATTTATTGAGAATCATATAAGTATTTTTTAATAGATAATGTAATTATTAAGGAATGAAAATTAGTTAAGGTTCCTGTAAGAATACATTATACATATCTTTTAAAAGTTGTTATATAATACTTATCCACCACAACCATTCATCAATATAAATCTATGCTCTATATATATCCGGATTTTATTTTTTTTTAATTTTAGTTTATTGAGGATTGTTGAATTATGGACTTTGATTTTATTTTGGTGAATTTAAATTTATTAGGATTTGTTGATTTATTGTTGTTTAAATTTTATTAAGAAATTTGAGTTCTAATTTAATTATTGAATTTTATTTGACAAACTAAACAATTTTTGTAACTATATGAGTAGATTTGCATACTAAATTATAAACTAATGATGTAAATATATAAATCAGGTACAATAATAATATAAAAAAAATTGGGCCAGTTTAGCCTGGTTGCCCATTTAAGGCTAGGATGGGCCTGAATATATGTGGCCCGAAATCAACCGGCCTGGCCTAAAAAAAGCTCGTGGCTCCCCGCACACCCTAAATTTGTACATGATTTCATCGCTGTCATTTAAAAAGATATAAAAAGACGTAAGCGAGGGCACAACTCAATTTATACGCCTCTCTATCATCTGTGAGTTTTCAAAATCCTATCCCCCAAAGTGCTTTAGACCTTTGTAAAATTCACCCATGATAGATATGAGTAATGTTGATGAGGAAGGCCTTTCAAAAAATGTTGATAAGAAAGGAAAATCAATACTAGTCGAGAAAACAGAATCGAAAAGAGGTAAAAGCTAGAGAAAGAGAGAAACTAGGTCAAGTGACTGAAGGCTCCAAAGCTGGAACCTCTAGAAGAGGATTATTGGAGGGGTCTGATTATGAAGAAGAATATAGTAGCTTCAGCTGTGAGAGCAAGGACGGTGACAACCTCTACTTCACCAAGGCTGAATTTGATAGCTATTTTCCTTATGTCATTGGTAGTGAGATAGAGAATATTCCATTTTGAAGGGTAATCTATAATTTCGTCTTCCAAAATATTTTGTTGAAAGAATAAACACACTTTCTTGTTTTATATTGTAATCTAATTTTTTTTCTTGAATATATGTGATTGCGACATGCCCTAACTGGTACATTTTGTGATCTACTCTTAAATGATGTGATTTGATTAGATATTCAATGGAATTCTTTGTTATCTAGTGGTAAACCATAGAGAAGGTTTTCTTGAATTTTCTTTTTTAGTCTTGAATCCTCGATTTTGGGCTACTATCTAATTAATATTTTAGATTCTTGTACAAATCATGTTGCTTTCTTTGTCCTTTTCAGGCAATTTCTATTTGTGGGTTTGATGCTTAGCTTTGACATGTCAATGGGGATGTTGTTTCATCTAATATTCAACAATTGAATGACTATGTACCGGTTTGTTGTATGCATAACTCTATTAGGTTCGCTCAATATTGACCAATAAAAAAAAAATGTTCGCTCCATACCGAACAAAACAAAAAATTAAAGGGTATTAATTATTTTTACTAAAGGGTACTATTTGTTTTCATTGAAGGGTATTAATTATTTTCATTGAAGGATATTAGTTGAAGGGTACAAAGAATATTAATTGTTTAACAAAAGGATATTAGTTGGTTACACTAAAAAGTATTGTAAAGTATGTATTTGGTGGTCCCCAATCCGGTTAAAACAACCACTAATCCACGCGATTAGGACTGATTGATTACTATCGTTTATAGTAAATAGTATGTATGAACAATTCCACTCTATACATACTCATTGATTTTCTTACCCCTAAATTGGAAACCCCTTGGAATAAGGTTGAGTACATTTTTGTCTTTTTCACAATTTAATAAGGATGAAGTTGCTATATATGGGGTTGAATCACAATTTATTGACTCTAATATTATGAATGAATTTCATTTAAGAGTTTGAATTTGTAGAGTGATGTGAAATTAATTTATTAAACTTTATATTTCGCTCCAAATATACATATGTATATATATATATTGTAATACTTAGCTATTTATGTTTTCACTTTTGGACAAAATATGCATTAAATCGTTACTTGTTTAATATAAGTTATAAACACGATTAAAAAAAATTGTCCTCATTTATAAAAAAAGTTATAATACTAATATACAAAATAAGATTATTTGGAATTCGTCACACCTCTTAAATAAATTACAATATATTCTCTCAAAATCTTCCCAAATTAAAATAATTTCATGATTTGAAATCATTATCAATATTTCGATTAATGACTGACCAAAAAAGCCAAATTCTAGGTCAAGACACAAATAATATTTCATTTATTATGTTTTTCTCTTATTTTTATTGGCAGATTTATGATCTCAATAAGTCAACTGGATTTTCTGCTTGGTCAATACAATAATTTTGGTAACTTTTTTGTACTACGATATTATATTACTTACCCAAATCAAATGATTTTTTTTTTTACTTACCCGAATGTGTTTTGCTGATTATAATTATAAATACATTTTGCTTCTTCCCCTCTAAAAAAATCACCTTAACAGATATTTCATGACAATAAAATCCAAATAATAGGGATTTCAATTGGTATAAATAGAAGAGTAGCAGTGCGAATCATCTATAGTAAATCCAAATAGATGTTGAATACATCTCAGGAACACAGTATGAAGCTGAATGGTTTTACGAACTTAAGGTAATTCATTTTTTTTGTAACCATCCCACCACTGCAATTGTACTTTCTTATTTAATCACTTTTATATGTTGAATCTGAATTATATTTGTTGTATTTTGTGGATTTTGGGATGTGGAACTCGGTTAATTTTGTGTGTATTGGGACGGAAAATGTTGAGTAAATTGGAAGACGCAATTAGACTTAACAAATTGTATAGATTACTTATTTGCTGAAACTAAAATGAAAGTGTAAAAGAAAATTAACAGAAAAAAAGAAAACTGGAAGATGGAAAAAGGAAAAATAAAGCAAATTGTGTTGTTACTATGTGATTATGAATCACGTTAGTTGATATGTTTAATACACTACCGTGTCCTTTTGTTGGGAAGTGCTTTTGGCAGTCTGATCAATGTTACTGGTTCTTGTGTAGATGATGTTATCTATGTTAAAAATGCTATCTTATATCTTTGAACTATCATACCTTTCTTACTCTATACCTGCGGAATACTCGTAAAACTTTTACATTTTTATGGTTATTTTGGCATGTCATGTCATTATTTAACTTTAATCTTTACTAATTATGACATTATATATTCATACACATAGTTTAACGTATTGAAGGTTAGTTCTAACTTTAATGTCTAAAATTGCGCCAAATGTTTTTTTATGGTGCATTTTTGGTGTGTTAAACATGCCTTGAATGGATTGAAGACAATATTCTTATTTCAGTTGTATCTTTATCATGGCGTTTACAGTATATAACAACCATTTGGATCCATCTAGCTGCTAAGATTAAATTTAAGTCTCATAATGGAATAACACAAATGAAAAAAAAATACATAATAAATTTGAACTAACAGTAAGGCAATGTGAAAGTCAGCAAAAATAGTGAAATGTCATCTTATTTATGTTCATATCATGTTTTTATTTGAATGATATACTATTGGAAGATTAAATCATAGTGAATTCATTGAAATGGAATATCTTCTGAGTCACTATCAATGTCATCATTGGAATCACGATCAAGTTCATCACTGGTGTTGTAGAGGCCGTCATAGTCCTCGCTGTTGGGATTGTCCTTTTTGTAGTCTTCCTCCTTATAAGATCTCTCAATTAGTACATACTTTTCATTCTCAATGGTGGAATACACATAGGTGTTCTTTCAGAGGTTCCAACTTTAACCTACCATCTTTGTACATATAATTTATAATTTTAATATAAGCTACTTTAATTTACCCCTCTTTTTATCCAACACAATATATTTCACTCTTTTTTTTTGTAGTTGCAAGACTTTGACTGACTAACGTTCGTTGTTGAATTGATGTAGTGACGATGCATGATCAAACAGTTGGAAATCATAATTACTTTCATGATTCTCTTTGTGGTTGCTCAATATCGAGCTTAGAATGAAGATATAGTAGTCTAGTAAGTCACTTTCCTATGCATGCATTTGCATATTTATTGAAATTGAAAGTATCAAATATATATATATATATATATATATATATATATATAAATATATATATTGCTTCATAGTCACTTCGTTTCTACTTGGTCTTTTAGTTATTAGCTCTTAGCATCTGCATTTTAAAAAAATGTTCTTTGTTACCCTTGGGCACTTGTTTAAATTTATTTTAATATGTTGCATAACAAATGTAGTTTTTATTATTTTTATTAATAACTAGCGTTTATCAAATTATTGTATCGATAATATTAATTTAGGACTATATTGATGTTGGGACCAAGAAGTTAATATAACAATTTTCATCAATACTTAAGGATGCAATATTAGCTATTTTGCAAAATTTTATGATATTTTCGTTTCCTAAGTTGCTAGCATGTTGTGAAAATTAAAATTTGGTATAGTAGGGATACATTTTTATTGCCTCGCTTTTTTTTTTTTGCTTTGTTATAAAAACCTTGGAGGTGATATAAAAAATCTTGACTAAATTGTTCTAATTAAGATTGCATTCTTTTAAATTTATTGTCTGATTCACAATATTTTTTATGTTATGGTTTTAGAATTAGTTTATAAAATACCACGAGAGGCAATATCAGAATTTTATGTTATTTTTCATATTATAGTAAAAAAAAAATATTCCTAAGGTGGGTGAAACCCTCCCCCCCTCCCCACCCCACACACCTTGATTTCTTCACCGTTATTTGAAAAATTATAAAAGGACATAAGCGAGTTCACAATCTAATTTACACTCTACTCTATCGCTTGTGAGTTTTCAAAACCCTAACTCCTAAAGTGCTTTGAACCTTCATAAATTTCAACCATGGCAGATAGAAATGTTGATGAGAAAGGAAAGTCATTACTGATCGAGGAAGCAGAATCCAGCAAGCGGCAAAAGTTGGAAGTCAGTTTAGAGAAAAAGCCAAATGTCGATCGGTTTTACATAAACGGTTAAGTGGCTGAAGGCTCCGAAGCTGGAACCTCTGGAGGAGGATTAATGGAGGGATCTGATAAGGAGGAAGACTACAATAGCTCCAGTTCTGACAGCGAGGATGAATGAATCTGATACCGATTCTTATGATGCCATTGATAGTGACTTAGAGGATAATCCATTTTTATCCTTTTTTTAATTATATTTATTGCATGAATATATGCGATTGCTAGTTGGTGCATTTTGTGATTTGCTCTTAAACTAAGTGATTAAATGGATATTCGATGGAATTATTTGTTTTCCAGTGGTAACCCATAGAGAAGACTTTCTTGATTCCTTGTTTTTAGGTTGTTGAATTGCTCTTGAAATGATCTAATTAATGTTTTAGGTTCTTTTACAAATCATGTTGGTTTCTTTCTGACCTTTTTGGACAATTTGTATTTGTGGATTGATACTTAGCTTTGACATGTTAATTGAGATGTTATTTCATTTGATCTTTGAAAATTGAATTTTATTATGTACCTGGTTATTGTACGCATAACTCTATTATGTTCAGACAATATTGAAAATATCAAGCAGGTGAATCTGGTCTACTCTGTCAGATCTTGGTGGATTCTACCCCAAGTGCATTGTAAATCATAATTGTTAGTCTGCCTGGTAGGCTTTAATTTCTTTGACATTGATTGGACCTATATGATGTTATTCATTTTTTTAATTCTCATATAGAAGAACATTTTCTTTCTTTATCTATGATGAATGTGCTTTGAATTTATTTTGGTGGTGTTATTTGCATATCTGAATTGCAAAATTCACTCTGGTTATTTATGGTCAAATTTACTTGAGAAAAAGTTTTAAAAATATGCCTCTTAAATAGTTTTATATGCTCGAAACTGGTTTATTTTGTCAATTTGGGGTGAATTTTACACTAAGTGCTTTATAAATGAGCAGATGAAACTCATATTGCAACTTTTGGCTCCTCTAAATCCTTGGGCTTTTTATGGTACATCATTATCATCTTTAAAATGAAACTAAATTGTTAATTACTAGTTTACTTGGTAAGCTTTAATTAATTGGGATTTGATTAGATTGTATAATGTTATTCATTTTTCTGCTTGTTATATAAATGAAGCTATTTTGTATGTGGTATTTTTTTCTTTGATTTTATCATAGCTAACATTATTTGCATCTTTGAAATTAGTATATGCATTTCTCAAAATTTGGTTAAAAGTGACCAAATTTGCTTAGAAGAGAAAGCAATTAAATACCTTTCTAATAATTTTATATCGACAAAATTGATCTATTCATCCAATTGTGGTGGATTCTATACTAAGTATTTTGTAAGCGAGCTTTTGTATTGTACATCTATCTAGTGTGTCATTATCGTGCTTAGAATACAACTGAACTAGTTGCTAATTTTTTGCTGTGATTAAGGTTTTTTTATTCTTCTATGGTTTGTTTTAAAGTGTCTTCTATTGTGGTTGCTTTTTGTTTATCTCCAGCAAATTTTTGAATGGTGATCTATGTCTGTTGTTCGGTTGTTTAAGCTTTTATGGTTACATAGTGACATCTGTTCTTCGTTCAGTTGACTGAGTTTGTTTTCTTTTTTTTGGTCATTGCCATCTCCTTTGTTGGGGTACCAATTTCCTTTTATGGGGGTTTTCATTTTCCTTATGGTGTTTCCAGTGACATTATATTTTCTTTTTGTTTTAGTCTCTCATGGGTTAACTTCCCAGCTTTCTTACTCTGGTACCAAGTCGGAACTCCTAGTTCTTTGCCTTGTAATTTATCTATCGAGCATTTATTGAATCTATCTTTCTTTCTTATCTTTTTTTTTGTTGGGGGTTGGGAAGGGGGAAAGGCACGACACACTTATAAATTTGGCCTTTGTTTTACCCTGTACTAGTTTTTTGCCCATGCAATGCCCAGACTTGTTTTAATTTTTAGTATTTTATAGCTTATAGGATAATAATAAATAAATGCACACATATATGTAGATTTTTTAAAACACACTTACAAAGAATTTTGTGTATAATAATATTATGCCTGTGTAATAACGATATAGTTTTTGAATAAGTTATGTTATTTCTTACATCAAAATGATTGAGATGATAATTTTTTTTAATATAATCCACACAAAATGTTTGTTAATTTTATTATTTTTTTAGATTTTGAAGAACTATTCAAACTTTGTACTTCTATGGTATTTGTCATGGTATTGATACTGACGTGTATTTCCAAATTGTTGATTACTAGATCATGTGGATGGTAATTCTGTACTTGCTTTTATTAAACTATGATTGGTCGCTGATTAATGGTTAAGGTTATATAATTTCTTTCGTTGCTTTGTATTTTTTAATATTAATGATTATTTAATTAGATTAGAGTGATGTAATGATAGTAGTAGTTTGAAAAATCTTCATTTTGACTATTGGACTTAGGAGTGGGTTAAATCCTACTACTAAGGCAATTTCAATTCTCATGCAATTCTCAAATCTCAGGGAAAAATATATCTTGTTTTAATATCTCCTTTTGTTTTTCTTCTTATATAATTTCCCTAAAATACATCTAACACGAAATTATAATAGTAAACCTTCATTCGATGTAACATAGAGAAGGGTAATTATTCTATGAGTAGGTCTTGTGCGAGACGTCTAACTCAATGGTGGAATTCACAAAGGTCTTCTTTTAGAGGTTCCAGCTTTAACCTTCTATCTTTGTACATATACATGAGTTGAGACCGATTTTTTGGCGGTGGCTAAATTCGGTCTAAAAAATGCATCTTTTTTGTAGTGATGGGATGTACGTATACAAGTGTAGAAAATATATAATGGTAAAAACTATGTTATAATTCCATTTATGGAAATATCGATTGAACAAGGAGAGAGAAAATTTCGGCAAGTAGCAATTATGTTTCAGACAGGGGGAGTATAAGGTATTGTGGTTAAGGAAATCGAGTATTTAAGTTTCTATCATTTAGCTTAAGACAGTCGGATGGGAGGATCGGAGAAGAACCTTGACTGCAAAAGTTAATTAATCACTAATTGAGAGCTTATAATGAGTAGCAGTTATTAAAACCACAAGATATTACAACCTCGTAACAAATAGGTTGTAATATCTTGTGGTTTTAATAGCTGCTACTCATTATAAGCTCTCAATTAGTGATGCATTAATTTTTGCAGTCAAGGTTCTTCCCCGATTCTCCCATCCGACTGTCTTAAGCTGAATGATTGAAACTTAAATACTCGATTTACTTAAGCGCAATACCTTATACTCCCACTGTCTGAAACATAATTGCTACATGCCTAAATTTCCCCTCCTTATCCAATCGATATTTTCAAAAATAGTATTATAACATATATAGTTTTTAGCATTATATAATTTCTACACTTGTATACGTACATCCCATCACTACATAAAAGACGTGTTTTTTAGACCGAATTTAGCGACCGCCAAAAAATCGGTCTTAGCGACCGATCATTGACTAAATTTAACCAGTAGTCTCAAAGTAAAAAAATTTGCGACCGTCATTGAAATTGGGCTTTAAATCTAAAAATTAGCGACCGTCAAGGACGGTCGGTCCCTAATTGAGCACGATTAATGACCGCCTTGGCGGTTGCTAAACCCAAAGATCAGTAAAAAAAGACCCATAATTTGAACCGCCAGATCAACAACCACCTCCTGGCCGTCACATATTGATTAGGCGTGAAATTGTTAAGTTTTGTAGCCCGATTTACCCATGTTTTGAGTGTATTTGATGAGTATTTGGAGGTATTTGCGTATCATTTTCATAAACTTATAAATCTGTCTCTTTGATGCTCATACTAGAAAAGAGTGTGAAAAATGGAGTTCATAGGACTTTGAATCAACTCAAACGGACTCCCGGATGAGAAGATATTGAAAAAATACGAATAGTATTAGTTCAGGCAAGCAAAAGTATCACTCGAGTGAGCTTAGATCGAGCGCCTAGGCACTTGAGTGGCTAGTGGTCGATCGCATGTTTGAACTTGGAGAGAAGGACCGCTCGAGCGTTAATAAGTCGAGCACTAGGCGCTCGAGTAGTGGGCGGTCGAGCGCCCTACGGGCGTTGGCGTGAGGAAGCGCTCGAGTAAGCACAAGTCAAGCGCTAAGCGCTCGAGTAGGGGCCTTGGTCGAGTACTTTCGGCCTACTTCGCTCAAATCCGGCCCAACACTATATATATACCCATCTAAGCATGTTTTGGGAGATACTTTTGACACTTTGATACCATTAGATAGTTTTTGAAGGAGAGGGCTTGGGGAAGAGTTTAACAAGGTTTTTGAACATGTAATCGAGGTTTCAAGCATACGAATTCATAGTTTAACGTTTTATTTCTTTATTTCTTCAACACTTGAGACGATTTAACCTAGGGTTTTTCCGGATTTATAGAGATTTATTTTGAGACTTGAGTTTATTGATTCTATCTTTCATTTATATTCTTGGTTTCTTTTGTTAATTCAAGTATGCATATGATTATCGTTTTTACTATTGCTTTTGTGATTCAAACCACCATGTTAGGCTAGAACCCTTGCATGCTTAGGATAGGATGAACTTGTAGAAGTAGGACGTTGATACGTAATTAGGACAATTCATGATGTTTAGTTTTAATTCTCTTAATTATTGAATGTTTCTAATAAACCTTAGAATAATCTTGGAATTGAGTACGCAAATTGTTAGAGAGAAGACGACCGCATCACTCTTTAATAACGAATAGGCTTAAAGAAGGGGTTTATAATCTACCTGTTTATCTAGGGAGGACGACCGCATCACCATAGTTAAATTAGAGTCTCAACCATTAAGCACAATCCATATAACTTGATTAGTGGATTAGTGAAGTAGGTTGATATGACTAAGTATTAGGGTTAATTCTTGAGCTTTTAGTCTTTTAATCTTGTGCTAGATTAGGGAAGTTGATTGCCTAGTTTTAGTACACTTAGGATTATTACTTGCACATCACAATTATTTTAGTTATCTACCAACTCCTTTAGTATACGTAGGAATTCCTATCCCGAGCTTCATCATCTCTTATTTGCATAAAACCAAAAGTCATTTAGTTAATTTTATTGATAGCATATAGATAGTATAATATAGTTTAGAATTAATTCAAAATCCAACATTACATTCATATTAGCTACGAGACGTACATCTCCAGGGATATACTCGCACACACACTTTTCCTTGGGTTCGATAATACTTGGTCCATATACTTGCCCATACTACAGTAATCCCATACTCTTGTGGGGAAACTACTAGTCAAGCTAGTATTTTGCGATCAAGTCAATGACGCCGTTGTCGGGGATGGCGATGTATGCTCATTGAGTTGGACTTGGAGATAGTTTAGTAGCTAGTAGTGAGTGCTTCTATTTTCTCTTTTCCTATGTGTTAGTCAGTTGCGTTTGATCTTTCTTGTTGAGTACTCAGGTATATGAAAACACGCTCAAAGGGAGAAACGAGCGAAGACTGAACAAAGCAAGATCCTGAGATTATAGCCAGAAGGAATAACGCTTTTCTGAGAAGGATGAATACTGTGATTAGGCGTGAAATTGTCATGATTCGTCACTTGAAATACCCTAATTTTGGCCGAGTTTGTTGAGTATTTGGAGTCAATTGAGCATTATTTCTCTACATTGATGAATTTATCTCTTTGATGCTCGTAGGTGAATCAAGGGCGAAGAACGGAGTTCATAGGACTTTGAATCGTCTCAAACGGATGCCCGGATGAGAAAATATCGAAGAAATACGATTGGTGTTAGTGTTGAAGAAGAAAAGTGCTATTTGGAGGAATTTTGGGAGCATTCGAGTAAAGCACTCGAGCACTAGCGCTCGAGCGCCCAAAACATACAGAAGATTTCGAGCGCTCGAGCAGCTCGAGCGCCACCATTCGAGTGTGTTTCTCTAGCGCCCCAATTTATGCAGAAAAATTCCACCATTCGAGCAGCTCGAGCGCGAGCGCTCGAGCACTTGTTTCATTCGAGCTATACGCTCGAGCGCGACCGCTCGAGCAGGCCAGCTCAAGCGCCTTCAATTTTCGCGTTTTCAAAGGCGTTTTTTGGCCCATGAGTTCACGATTCGGCCCGTGCATATATATATTTGTCTCAAGCACATTTTTTAGGGATACCACACTTCACGAGATATTTTTAGAGTTTTAGAGTTCGTTTTTGGAGAGGAAGAAGAGAAGCAAGTTTACGATTAAGTTTTTGAGGTTTTCATTACGAATTTGAATTACGATCTTACTTTTTAGTTTCTTTTGATTATATTTTTGTTCTTGAACACGTTGAGACCTAATTTCTTGAGTTAATTTCAGTTCTTCTTTTATTTCGTTAAACCCTAGTTTATGTTTGATCTCTTCTTCGTCTTAATTATCATGTTTATGTTCGTTACTTATTCAATTGTTATTATTTACGTTAAACCTATGTCTAGCTAAAACCCTTGCATGCTTGGGGTGGGATGAACTCGTAGAAGTAGGTTGTGGGTACGTAATTAGGGTAACTTGTGACGTTAGGTTTTAATTCTCTTAGTTAATGAATTCTTAAAATTAATCTTAACTTTACTTTTGAATTTCGTTCGAAAGGTGTTAGAGAGAGGACGAACGTATCACTCTTTAACGAGTAGACTTAACTAGAGGGTTTAGGAAAGGTTAATTCATCTACCAGTTTAGCGAAGGAGGACGACCGCATCACCTTAGTTAAATTAGAGTCTCATTAATTAAGCACAATCTATTAACTTGTTAGTGGATTAGTGAAGTCGAGTGTTAGGGTAAAATATTAGGGTTTAGAATCTTGAGCTTTCACCTTGCATTCTTTTACTTAGGTTATTTCTTGCGCGTCACAGTTATTTTGATTATGTACCTGCTCCGTTAGTATACGTAGGGATTCCTATTCTAAGCATCACCATCTGTTACTTGAACACAAACCTTAGTTAATTCGTCTTCTTTAGTATTTTAGTTTAATTAGTTTATTTTAGTTTTAATTAATTTTTTCAAAAAAAATCTAAAAACATTTCATTCATATTAACTACGACGTGTAGATCTTCAGGGATCTATTTACATACACTTCATCCCTTGGGTTCGATAATAGTTGGTCATTATACTTACTCATACTACAGTGAACCCGTCCGCTTGCGGGGAAGTGACTAGTAGAAGTTAGTATATTCGCTTCAAGTCAATGGCGTCGTTGTCGGGAATGGCGTTGTATGCTTTTTGAATAGGACTTGTCGATAACTTAGTAGTTAGTAGTGAGTAATTTTTCTTTACTGTTTTTTTATTTCGTACATATTCGGCAGTTGCATTTTGATTCTTCTATTAGTGTTTCAGGTTTATGAGAACACGCTCGCAAGGCAATACGAGCGAAGAGAGGTTACCGTCAGATCCTGAGACAATAGCAAGAAGAAACCGAGCCTTCTTATGAAGATGAACGCTGCCGGAGGGAAAGAACCGATGGACATCACTAATGAGTTGGACGATGTCGAGAATGAGTTCAATCAGGCATTGAACCGGGTTGATGGCACTGATGGCAATACCAACAAGAATCAAGATCCGTTAGGAGAAAGCCAGAGCCAAAACCCGGGTACTCAGAACCAAAATAGCCCAGCTCATAACATGGTCCAGAATCCTCATAACAACCCTGCTTACCCACATCCTAACCTACCACAAAACAACTTACATTATCCACCCTACCCATACCCACCTTATCCTTACCCACCATACCCGTATCCTCCACCTCTAGTTTTCAATCAACCACCTGTTTACCAACCACCACCTCAACAAGTACCCGTACCAGCTGTTAATCCTCAACACGTTCTGCAGAATGTAGATCAAAATATGGCTATTCGGGGGAGGTTTGCAGCACAGCCACAATAGTACTATAAAGGAGTGGCATTGCCTCCTGTTGAGGCAAATAACTTCTCGATTTCCCCGGGAATTCTTAAGCTGTTTACCGAGAACCAGTTCAGAGGGGAAGTTGGGATGGAGAACCCTTACACTCACTTGAGGAGTTTCCTCATGATAGCCTCGACATTCAATTATAACGGCATGTCTAAAGATGCCAAGAGGCTTAGGCTGTTCCCATTCTCATTGACGGGAATAGCTAAGGAGTGGTATGACAACACGCTCTCACGGAGAGGTGTAACCACATGGGCCGAGCTCGAGCGTCTGTTCCTCGAGCGATTCTACCCTCCATCGAGAACGATTAAAGCGAGAATTGAGATCTCTTCCTTTTGCCAGAAGTTAGGAGAGAATTTACGCCAAGCGTGGGAGAGATACTCAAATATGTTGATCGAGTGCCCGCAGCACGGGTACAACGAGGTAGATATTATAGCGTTCTTCTATAGTGGAGCCAGCAAGGCTGGCCAAGCCCATTTAGATGCATGTGCGAGTGGAGCTTTTCTGAACCAAGGGATAGCGAGATGTAGAGAGATCGTGTATAACATTGTCACGAATGCCGGTGCATGGAACGAGGATCCTGAGTTTCAGAGAGTCTACAAGTTGGAGGAGAATAAGGGTACTAGGAAGCTGTTGATGGCAATGATGGAGAAGATCAGCAACCTTGAGATGGGGCAGAATCTGGTTGGAGGAAATGTAGCGGGGAGTGAGAAAGTGGAACCACCCACGAGTCAGCAAGAAGAGGCCAACTATATGGGAAGGCCTAACTATCCACAAGGCGGGTATCCACAAGGTGGAAATCAGTATGGAAGGCCTCCTTATGGCCAACCATTTGTACCTCCAGGCCCACAGCCAGCTCAAAATCAATGGAGGAACACACAAGGGTATCAAGGAGGCCAGCAGCCTCCTCAAAACACATGTAGAAAGAATGAGAATTTCTCATATGCTAACCCAAAAGCTGGTATTACAGTTCCCCCAGGTGTTGATCCGGGTTCTAAACCTCCTGGTGGAGAAGGCGGTGCATCAACCGAGGAGATGTTGAGAGCGATCCTTCAGAAGGTGGAGGAAGGTAGCAAGCGATTGTCCTCTTTGGAGTACGATGTGAAGGAGTTGCATAAGAAGGGCGATCATCGAGATTAAAAACTCCAAAAGAGAGACATAGAGTGGAATCGAGTTCAGCAAGAGAACAACAGAAGGTTCAATTCTATCGAGTATCAAATTAGTCAAATTGCAAAGTCTCAGCCGAGAGAGCCGGGCAAGTATCCTTCAATGCCCGAGGATAACCCAAAGGAACATTGCAAGGCTATTGAGTTGAGAAGTGGGACCAAGTATGATGGTCCTGAGATGCCTGCTGATTCTGAGACGCCCAAATGAGAGGATGAGATAGAAGGAAAAGAGCCTGAGGCAGTTAGAGATGAGATTGAGGCGGTAGGAGTTGAGAAGGGGATTGAAAGTGAAGGAATTGAGAAGAGGAAAGATATGGATGAGTCTCATGAGAGCAAAGAGCCTGAAGAAGAGATAGAGGAGATCGAGAGAATCCCAAAGTGGAAGAAGGCAAAGGAAGCAAGGAAGAATGCAAAAGAGACGGAGAAAGATGAATGCGGGGTACCCAAATCTGTGATACCCGTCCCATACCCACAACGCTTCATGAAAAAGAAGTTTGATGAAAAGTTTGCTAAATTCCTTGATGTTTTCAAAAAACTACATATTAACATTCCTTTTTATGATGCTTTGGAACAGATGCCTAACTACGCCAAGTTCCTGAAGGACTTGATAGCGAAGAGACGGAGAGTAGACGGACCGGAGTTAGTGCACTTGAACCACGAGGTGAGTGCGATGGTGCACAAGGCACTTCCTCCAAAGATGAAGGATCCCGGGAGCTTCACCATTCTTTGTGATATCGGGAACGGGATCAAGAAAGGAGCCTTGTGTGATCTCGGGGCGAGCATTAATTTGATGCCTCTTTCGCTGTTCAAGAAGTTAGGGGTGGGCGAACTTCAACCCACGATGATGACGCTCCAGCTTGCTGATAGGTCCATCACGAGACCTCTAGGAGTAGTGGAGGATGTTTTAGTGACGGTGGAGAATCACGTTTTTCCTGCCGACTTTGTTGTACTCGAGATGGAAGAGGATGAGCATGTCCCGCTGATTTTAGGGAGGCCGTTTCTAGCTACTGCCGGGATGGTGCTCGACGTAGTAAATGGGAAGATCACGGTCAAAGTTGATGATCAAGAAGTGAAGATAGCTATCTACGAAGCTATGAAATACCCCATGTGAGATGAGAGTTGCCACTTCATTGACATCACGAATACTTGTGTTGAAGACACACTCTTAGACCCTTGCTCGTTCTATGTGCATCGGTTTGATTATCCTATCCTTGACGATCTAACTTATGATTCTTATGATCTTGATTATTTTGATAGCTTGGAAGACAATGAAGATGTCATGTTCTTGGAGATGAAGAAAGTAGAGGATGAGGACGACTTGGAAGCCGAGGAGTCAACCTTTGAGAAGATGTTCGATAAAGCACCACCATTGGAGGCGAAAAAGGAGTTGAAGCCACTTCCCGACCACCTCAAGTACGCTTACTTGGATGAGACCGACAAATATCCGGTAATTGTATTTGCCCTTTTATCTGATGATCAGCTAGAGAGACTTTTAGTGGTGCTTCGTAAGCACAAATCTTCTATAGGATGGTCGATCGCAGATATTAAGGGAATTAGCCCTTCGATTTGCATGCATAGGATTAGATTAGAAGAGGGTAGAAAACCGATAGTGCAAAATCAGCGTAGAGTTAATCAGGTAATTCAAGAGGTGATTCATAAGGAAGTTTTGAAGTTGTTAGATAGCAACATGATTTTTGCTATTTCTGATAGTCCATGGGTGAGTCCGTTACACGTAGTTGCTAAGAAGGGGGTACCACTGTGATTAAGACGGTGTCTAATGAATTGGTAGCCACTAGATTAGTGACGGGTTGGCGTGTGTGTGTAGATTATAGGGAGTTAAACAAGGCAACGTGTAAGGATCACTTTCCTCTACCATTCCTTGATCAAATGATTGATAGATTAGGTGGTTTTGAGTATTACTGTTTCTTAGATGGGTACTCGGGGTATAATCAGATCATGATAGCCCCCGAGGATCAAGAGAAAACCACCTTCACCTGCTACTATGAGACTTTCTCTTTTAGGAGGATGCCGTTTGGGTTGTGTAATGCATCCGCCACCTTTTAAAGGTGTATGATGGCGATTTTTCATGGTTTGATCGAGAGGATTATGGAGGTTTTCATGGACGATTTCTCCATCTATGGGGAGTCGTTTGATAAATGTCTAATCAATCTTGAAGTTGTGTTGAGCAGGTGTGAAGAGACGGACTTAGTGCTTAATTGGGAGAAGTGCCACTTCATGGTGAGAGATGGTATTGTTCTTGGACATCATGTGTCCTCGAAAGGTATCCAAGTTGACAAGGCGAAAGTGATTGCTATTGAGAAGCTTCCACCACCTTCGACCGAGAAGGGAATTCGGTCGTTTTTAGGACATGCGGGTTTTTATAGACTCTTTATCAAAGACTTTTCACAAATAGCTAAACCACTTTCGCGGCTTCTTGAAAAAGAAGTCACTTTTGAGTTTACTAATGAGTGTTTAGTGGCTTTTAATAGGTTGAAAGAAGCGTTGGTGAATGCCCCAATACTTGTGACTCCGGATTGGTCTAGCCCGTTCGTGCTGATGTGTGATGCGAGTGATTATGCGATGGGGGTTGCTTTGGGGCAAATTCGTGAGAAGCGTTTTCACGCTATTTACTATGCCTCGAAGATGCTGAATTCTGCTCAAGTGAATTACACTACGACCGAAAAGGAGTTGTTGGCGGTCGTGTATGCCTTTGGTAAATTTCTACCCTACCTAGTAGGGACGAAAACAATTGTATATACGGACCACGCAGCGATTCGGTATCTTATGAGTAAGAAGGATGCAAAACACCGTCTCATTCGATGGATTTTGCTACTCTAGGAGTTTGATGTAGAGATTCGAGACAAGAAGGGATGCGAGAATGTGATAGCAGATCACCTTTCGAGATTGGAGCTCACCAAGGAGAACACCGTGGAGGATCGAGAGGTGAACGATGAATTTCCGGATGAGAAGCTCTTTGGCTTAGGAGACATTCCTGTGTATCGAGTTGAAGGGAAGGCGCCTTGGTTTGCAGATTATGCTAACTATTTGGCAAGTGGAGAGTTGCCCGTTGAGATAGACTCGGTGCATCGGAAGGCATTTTTGAAGAAAGTTCGGGAGTTTATTTGGGACGATCCCTACTTGTTCAAAAGAGGGATTGATCATGTGTTGAGAAGGTGTGTGCCCGAAGAGGAGTGGAGTAACATCATAAGGCATTGCCACGCCTTGCCATGTGGATGACATTTGGGTGGAGAAAAGACCGGAAGGAATGTGCTTCAATCTGGTTTTTATTGGCCAACATTTTTGAGAGATTGCATGGAATGGGTTAAGAGGTGTGAGAAGTGCCAACGTTTTGGCTCCATTACTAAGAGGGACGAGATGCCGATGCACGTGTTCATGGAAGTCGAGATATTTGACGTATGGGGGATTGATTTCATGGGTCCATTTCCTCCTAGCAATGGATTCTTGTACATTCTCGTATGCGTTGATTACGTCTCGAAGTGGATTGAAGCTGTCCCGACTCGAGTGAATGACTCCCGAGTGGTCATCGAGTTCTTGAGGAAGAACATCATTGCAAGATATGGAGTTCCACGAGCTTTGGTTAGTGATGGGGGAAGTCACTTCGTGAACAAATGGATGGAAAAGCTGTTGTCAAAATACGAGGTAAGTCATCGAATTTCTACTGCTTATCATCCTCAATCTAACGGACTTGCAGAGGTTTCAAACCGTCAAATCAAAGAGATCCTTGAGAAGACGGTGAGCATCAGTAGGAAAGATTGGGCGATGAAGCTTGATGATGCACTTTGGGCGTATAGGACAGCTTTCAAAACTCCTCTTGGTATGTCACCATATCAATTGGTTTTTGAAAAGACATGTCACTTGCCCGTGGAGTTGGAACATAAGGCATATTGGGCGATAAAGAAGCTGAATTTTGATAGTTCCTTGGTTGGTGAGAAGAGATTACTCCAATTGCATGAGTTGGAGGAGTTTCGAGACAGTGCCTACGAGAATGCCCGAATTTTCAAGGAGAAGACTAAGAAATGGCATGATGCACGATTAAGGAAAAAGGAGTTCAAAGTGGGTGATCAAGTCCTCGTATTCAATTCGAGGATGAAGCTCTTTGGTGGAAAGCTTAAGTCCAAGTGGAACGGGCCGTATATCGTGAGGGGAGTGCACAAGAGTGGATTCCTTGAAGTCGAGAAGGATGATGGGCAGAAATTCATGGTGAACGGACATCGAGTGAAGAAATTCTTTAACTTCTCCTATGAGAATAAGGGAGGTATTTCAGATTCTCAAGTCCCGTGAGCTCCTTTGAGCTCGGTCCGGCATTAGGACCGTAAAACTAGCGCTTAATGGGAGGCAACCCATTTTTACTTGTTTTTATGTGTTTACTTGTTTTTATGTGTTTTCTTATTTTTCGTAGTTTTTGTGAATCGTAAGTGTTAACCTCGTGTGTTAGAGTTTATTTGGTGTAGGCTTGCTTAGTGGAGATTGATCGGAGCAAGAGAGCTTAAGGAAGAAAGTCATGAAGTTGATCACGTTTCGAGTAGGAAAGCATTCGATTTTTGGAGTTGAGGTAAACCGAACCCCAAACATAGACCTCTTTGCGAAGTCGAAGTTTGGGGGGGTGATGTTCTTTTCGTTCGTTACTTTACATTGATAGTTAGTCGAGTTCATAAGAATTTGGTGTACTTACTCGTACGTACTCATTCTTTTCAAACTTTGTCATTGCATAGCAAGAACAAAGTTTGGGGGGTGTGTATTCGTACTTCAGGTTCGTACACGAAATTCTAATGAAAAATTGGTCAAATTTTTTGAAAAATATCGATGTTTGAGTGAGGATGGATCGAATTGAGTGTGGTCGCTTAAGTTCGGCGTGAATTGGATTGGTGCTTTGCACGTTTGGAAGAGACCCCAACTCCTCGGTCGAATGAGCGACCTGGCTTAAATCGAGGAGTTCTCAGGTTAGTTCATGCTTTGTAAAAGTGTTTTGGTTGTTCGAGTGTGGTTCGTTGGGAAATTTCTAGTTTGAGCGTCGCATTTGGAAGTTGAATTTTGCTTGCGCTCGAGCAGCTCGAGCGCCACCGCTTGAGCGTGTTGCTCGAGCGCCCAAAATTGTACAGAAGAATCCGCGCGCTCGAGCACTTGCGCCATTCGAGCTACATGCTCGAGCGCGACCGCTCGAGCAGGTCTGCTCGAGCGGGTCGCGGGTTTCAACCCAGATTTTGCCCCCTCTATATATAGCCCTTCTCACACGTTTTCACACATTTACACACACTTGGAGAGGCGAATTTGGGCGGATTTGAGCGAGTACGAACGACTCCAACGAATTACTCCCAATTTCATTCGATTTCTTCACGTATTTCACTTAAATCCTCAAGAAAGGTATGTATTTTCTATCTTTTGTCTTTTAATTCATTGTTTGAAGCATGATTTAGGCATGAATTGAAGAACTAGGGTTCTTGAGTGATGAATTTTGGGGATTTTTGCAAGTACTCATTGATTCTTGATTCCTTGTTAATGAATATGGATAATATGCTATGGGTTTACTAATTTTTCTTTCAATTTCATGATTGAATGTGTAGAATGAGTGAATTTCTAGAGTGAGAAAGTAGGAATTTGAGGAAATGATATGGGTTTTGCATTTTGAGATGAAATTATTGTGAATTGAGATTGATTGAGCATGAATATGTAGTAATTGAGTCAAGAGCATGTAAATTACACAATTTTGGGGTAATGTTACTTCATGATAGACTCGATTATAGGCATTGTTGAGTGTGAATAATGAATTGTTTGGAATTTACTTGAGAACTTTGAGATGAAGGCATGTGATTTGAATTGAGTGAGTTAACTCAAGTTGAGATTGTGAGAAAAAGGAATTGAGATTACTACTTGAGATGTGTGGAATTGAATGATAGGAATGAATTTAAAATGCTCTATGTTGTCTCAGGTACAATGGCACCGAAAAAGAACGAGGATAGAATTTTGAGCATGGCCGAGTTGGAGGAACTCACAAATGATCTGAGAAGGAAGAGTTTGTTGCCTTCAAGGTGGAACAACCTGGACTACCAAGGTAGTTGGAGGTACATCGCCTACAGATGGAGCTTAATCACGGGAAAGGTAGAAAAGACTCGGAGACCCAGCGTCAGCTTCATGAGAGAGTTGGGGATAGAGGAAGAGATAAGGAGAATCTTTGTGAGGAATAATATGGCGGAATTCTTCGACATGCTGCTCTACATGGAGACAAACGCAGACTTGGTTGAACAGTTTCTCGCCACTGTCGAGAAGACGGACGAGAACTCGTTTAAATTCAAGTATCAGAATGACTCGCAGTACTGTGAGGTTGGAGCTGTCAACCTAGCATTTGGGCTCCCAGCTTTACCTCGGCCGAACCGGGTGTCGAAGTCGTACAGTGCAAATGGCTTTTGGAAGGATATCACGGGAGGAATGGCGGGGGATTATAGAGGCCAGTATGCACGAGCATCACCGATAAGAAATCCAGTCATTAGGTACCTCGAGCGAATTCTGGGAAACACTATCTACGCCCGCTCTGAGACGGGAACCGTGACAAGCAAGCAACTCTATGGGATCTGGTGTCTCTTGTACACCAAGGAGCATGATTTTGGAAGAGACTTCCTAGAGCACCACTACAAGGCTCCATTCAAGCTCGGCTCTAGGACTTCGAAGGTTCGAGGAGGAGGGCTGGTTTCAGTATTCATGAAGAGCCTTGGTTTTGAGCCTTGTTTGGGTCCTTTGCCAGGCATGGACTTAGTGTTCGAATAGATGAACAACACTCTCATGTTCGAATATCGGCTTGGCAGCTACTGCATCAGATTCAAGGATGACAACCTCTTCCCGTTGCCGAACAAAAAGCTCGTGACTCTGGTTGGGAAGAAGAAGAGCAACATAGGCATGAATGGAGAGCAGCACCTCGCCATTAGTGGTAAGTATACAGCGGAGGTTGACAGCCAAGGACTTTGAGAGGTGAGGCCGGTGAAGAGGAATCGAAGCGAAGGAACGAGTGGTGCCGACACAAGCGGAGCAGGAGCAAGTGGAGTAGCGGATTTGCAAGAAGAGGAGGAACAAGAGTACGAAGCGGGGCCAGCTGAGGAGGAAGAAGCAGCGGGTGAAGGCCCGCACGAGATGGAGATGGAGATGGAGCCATCTCACGTAGCTACTCCGGAGCCGTGGTACCCGACCCAGAGTAAGTGGGATGGTATGAGAACCGACATTCGGGACCTGCGAACCGAAGTCACGGATCTTCGTACTACCCAAAACCAGTGGTACACGGAAGCAATGAGTGTACGAGGGGAATTTCAGGAGGTTCGATCCGAGGTTTCAGATTTGAGAAGATGGATGGAGGCACTCTTTGTCTCCCATTTAGGATCGGACCACCCTAGCTATCGACCACCACCGCCTCCTGATGCTTGAGGGTCACGGGGAGTCCTCCCAGTTTCTGCTCTTTTGCTTTTCTTTTTCTTTATTTTATTTCATTTTCTTCTTTTTGCTTGTGTGAGCTTAATTGTTTGAGTGATTTGAATTGATTGAGGGCTTGTGATGAATTGTATTCAGAATTTTGGGTTGTGCTTGATTGTTGAATTCAGTGACATATCTGATTTATTTTGTGCTTATTGACCCCTTCTACTTATTAGTTATTATTCTTGAGCATGTTTGATGAGTAGAGTAGAATTGAGAGGTTGAGTTAAGAATTGTTTTGTGTGAGTAGTTTAGTTAGAGTGGATTTAAGAGAGAACTAGTACACTTACGAGTTTTCCTTTTTGAGTGCTTGTGTGATAAGAGTGAGAATTCACTAGGACTAGCATGGATGTGAAAGCCGAGAGACTTGAGCCTTATGAGATTTTGATATATGAATTAATCTCTTCGTTTGTGAGTGAATCGTCACCTTAGAGGATGCTAGAACTTGTGTGTGCTCTTGCTTCTTGATTGTGTCTAGTTTGATATGCCGAATAGGATCTTAGGCCATCTTTGATTTTATTGAGTCACTTAGCCAAAATTTTCCTTACCAATGACATTGAATCCCTTGTTAGCCCCTTTGAGCCTAAAGCCTATTTTATTTGCTAGCACATATGAACACTATTCCAATTCCTAAGCCTTTTTGTCCCAATTTGAGTGTAGAATAGGAAAGTGTGAATGTGAAGGGAGTGAATTGAGTTGAAAAAGGAAAAGGTTGTTTGTTGAGTGAATGTGAGAAGAAGGTGTGATGAAGTTATGAGATGTGGGAAAAAGAGAAAAAAAATTGAGAATGAGCAAAAGAAAAAAAATGAGCTCATGTGTTTGTGCGAAAAAGAAACAAATGAAGTGATTGAAAAAAAAGTGAAAGAGTGAGAAAGAGAAAAAAAAAATTGAAGTGTTGAGAGAATTGAAATTGAAAGTTTGTTGATTGAATATGCTTGAAGTAGTCTGTTCCTTATCTCGAAGTACCGAAGTTTGATTTTCTATTCTCCATTCACTTTAGTCACTTTACCATATTGTTATCCCACCTGTCCAAAGAGCCTACATTACAACCTTGAGAAAGTCCTTTTTGATTCGGCATTGATTTCTAGAGTATTGTCGAAGTTAAGAGCACTTACAAGCCTATGGCTGCCAATTTGAGTGATTGATTGTTTGAGTGAGTCCCTTGATCATTGATATACACTTGTGAGGGAACGAAACACATCGTTGAGTGCACATCCATGCTTGATCTTGGTGTTTCTTGTTATTGTTGCATGAGTACGATGAAAGAAAGTGAGTGAGTATACGTGTGATTGATCTTTGAAGCTCGAGTTCATTTGCTTGCATGATTGATTCTTTGAATCATTCCTAACAATTTCACTTGACTTGTTATTTCGTTGCTTGAGGACAAGCAACATGGTAAGTTTGGGGGGGTTGATTAGGCGTGAAATTATCATGATTCGTCACTTGAAATACCCTAATTTTGGCCGATTTTGTTGAGTATTTGGAGTCAATTAAGCATTATTTCTCTACATTGAAGAATTTGTCTCTTTGATTCTCATAGGTTAATCGAGGGCGAAGAACGGAGTTCGTAGGACTTTGAATCGTCTCAAACGGATGCCCGGATGAGAAGATATCGAAGAAATACGATTGGTGTTAGTGTTGAAGAAGAAAAGTGCTATTTGGAGGAATTTTGGGAGCATTCGAGTAAAGCACTCGAGCACGTTGCTCGAGCGCCCAAAACATACAGAAGATTTCAAGCGCTCGAGCAGCTCGAGCGCCACCGCTCGAGCGTGTTGCTCGAGCGCCCCAATTTATGCAGAAAAATTCTACCATTCGAGCAGCTCAAGCGCGAGCGCTCGAGCACTTGTTTCATTCGAGCTATACGCTCGAGCGCAACTGCTCGAGCAGGCCAGCTCGAGCGCCTTCAATTTTCACATTTTCAAAGGCGTTTTTCGGCCCATGAGTTCACGATTTGGCCCGTGCATATATATATTCGTCTCAAGCACGTTTTTGAGGGATACCACACTTCACGAGATATTTTTAGAGTTTTAGAGTTTGTTTTTGGAGAGGAGGAAGAGAAGCAAGTTTACGATTACGTTTTTGAGGTTTTCATTACGAATTTGAATTACGATCTTACTTTTTAGTTTCTTTTGATTATATTTTTGTTCTTGAACACGTTGAGACCTAATTTCTTGAGTTAATTTCAGTTCTTCTTTTATTTCGTTAAACCCTAGTTTATGTTTGATCTCTTCTTCGTCTTAATTATCATGTTTATGTTCGTTACTTATTCAATTGCTATTATTTACGTTAAACCTATGTCTAGCTAAAACCCTTGCATGCTTGGGGTAGGATGAACTAGTAGAAGTAGGTTGTGGGTAAGTAATTAGGGTAACTTGTGACGTTAGGTTTTAATTCTCTTGGTATTTGAATTCTTAAAATTAATCTTAACTTTACTTTTGAATTTCGTTCGAAAGGTGTTAGAGAGAGGACGACCGTATCACTCTTTAACAACGAGTAGACTTAACTAGAGGGTTTAGAAAGGGTTAATTCATCTACCAGTTTAGCGAAGGAGGACGACCGCATCACCTTAGTTAAATTAGGGTCTCATTAATTAAGCACAATCTATTAACTTATTAGTGGATTAGTGAAGTCGAGTGTTAGGGGTAAAGTATTAGGGTTTAGAATCTTGAGCTTTCACCTTGCATTCTTTTACTTAGGTTATTTCTTGCGCGTCACAGTTATTTTGATTATGTACCTGCTCCGTTAGTATACGTAGGGATTCCTATCCTAAGCATCACCATCTCTTACTTGAACACAAACCTTAGTTAATTCGTCTTCTTTAGTATTTTAGTTTAATTAGTTTATTTTAGTTTTAATTAATTTTTCCAAAAAAAAATCCAAAAATATTTCACTCATATTAACTACGATGCGTAGATCTTCAGGGATCTATTTGCATACACTTCATCCCTTGAGTTCGATAATACTTGGTCATTATACTTACTCATACTACAGTGAACCCGTCCGCTTGCGGGGAAGCGACTAGTAGAAGTTAGTATATTCGCTTCAAGTCATACTGCAGGGGATGATGACCAAAATCTGAACATAGGCGGAGGATTAAATTTAGATGGAGAGGGGCTTACTCATACTGAAGAATGGGTCGAAGGAGTGAAAGGATTGAACGGTGAGAAGCAAGTACCCCCACGGGAAATGAAAACCAGAACATCCAGATCCGAAACCAAAATCCCCCTCTTAACAATAACCCCGTATGAAACAAAAATCAAGTCATCGACCAAAATCCACAAAACCAAAACAACCCGTTTAACAACCTTATCTACCAACATAACAACCCACCTTACCCACCATATCCATATCCACCATACTACCCTCCACAACCTACTTTTAACCCACCTCATATTCCACAAGTTCATCGAGCACCTGTTTACCCTCAGCACGTTCCCCCAGAACGCTGATCCTCCTGGTGTGGCAATTCAAGGAAGATTTGAGGCTCAACCTCAAAGGTACTATGATGGAGTATCTATGCCACTAGTTGAGGCCAACAACTTTTTTATCTCCCCTAAGATCTTGAAGATACTTGTTGAGAATCAATTAAAGGGAGAAGTAGGGAAGATAATCCTCACACTCACTTGAGGAATTTCCTGATGATAGCCTCAACCTTTAACCAAAACGGGATGTCAGAGGATGCCAAGAGGCTCAAATTGTTCCAGTTTTCTCTGACTGGAATAGCTAAGGAGTGGTATGATAACACACTTCCATGAGGTAGTGTGACTACATGGGCTGAGCTCGAGCGTCTATTCGTTGAGCGTTTCTACCCTCCGTCTAGAACGGTGAAGCCGAGGAAGGAGATATCCTCATTCAAGCAGAGAACGAACGAGGGATTTACTCGCGTACACACTTTCCCTTGGATTTGATAATACTTGGTCCATATACTTGCCCATACTACAGTGATCCCATACTCTTGTGGGGTAACTACTAGTCAAGCTAGTATTTTGCAATCAAGTCACATATCGGTAAGTTTGACCCATTGTTGGAAACGGGTGAGGTTCATTAATGGCCGATTTGGCGGTCGCTAATCTTAAAATTGGTCAATAGGACCAATAAAATCGGTGATTATGGCTGTCGCTAATTTTTTTTTACACTTTTTAGGGACAATCCGTACATCATTTGCATTCTCTCCCATACTCATCCTTTGCCACGGACGCCACTGTCGAGCAATTCATTTCGGTCAAAACACTCGTTGCATCCTCATCTACGTGATTACGGTAAGTTTTTTAAATTTTAACAGTTTAAATTATTTTTAAATCATGCTTATTGAATTATAGGATAGTTATATGTATTTTTTATATGTATTTATATATATATGTTTGTAGGATAGTGATATATACGTTTTTTATGAAATTATATAATATTGTTGAGGAAACTATATTTATGTGGTTGTTGGAATTGATATACATGTTTTATATATGAAATTATATATGTTTTAGAAATATACATGTTTACATGTTGATTGGTATGTTAGTTGATATTTAGTTAATTGATATTCGTAGGTATAAATTTAGTTGATTGATATACGTAGGTATGAATTTAGTTGATTGGTATTTGTAGGTATAAATTTAGTTGATTGATATACGTAGGTATGAATTTAGTTGATTGGTATTCGTAGGCATAAATTTAGTTTATTAGTATATGTAGGTATGTATTTAGTTGATTTATATATGTATGTATGATTAGTTGATTGATATACGTAGGTATAAATTTAGTTAAATGTGTATAAATTTAGTTATAATTATTACAGATGCGCTCTCAAGATTACAGTGAACAGAATGGGGGTCAAGGTCGGGATCTGGGAACGTGTAAGAGGAGGTCAGGATTGTTGAGACCGGAGATCCGGAGGTTAGACTGGCCTCAGAGATGACAACGTCCTGTTCACAACAGTCTAGTGTTGCTGTCGACTCTTCTTCAGCAACCGGATCTTCGGCTTCACGGTAACATCCTCTGGTGGATAGCCGTGTCACTATTGTCCCTCGCAACAACATGTAAGTATTTTTTAATGAATTATATACTTTTGATTATATTAATATTAACTTGAATTTTTATTTTGATGTCATAGTATGCTTCCAGGCCATGAGGCTGGCGCTCGTGTTTTAGAGGCCATTAAGAAGATTCTGTTCGAGGTTGGTGCCTCCTCGTGGAGCCTGGTGTCTGAGTGAAAGAGGTTGGACTACTTCGAGGAGTTCAAGGTATAAAATATTTATTTATTATGATTTTAATTTTAATATTTTATTTTAAATTTATTTGTTAATATTTGATTTTTAATTTTAATTGTAGAAGTTGTGCGTCTAAAACCCTGCCCACGATAGTGTTATATACGGTTTGTTTTGCGCAAAAGCGTAATAGCGGTACAAAAATATTATCCACGGGTTGAAGAAGCAGTTTGATGCGGGAAGCAGCTGGAGCTAGGTTGAGGGCCAGACGGATGTTCCGTTTGGGACACTTTGGTGGATCACTGGAATTGTGATGCATTCAAAGCCAAGTCCAACAAGGCCAAGGAGAATCAGTTGAAGGACCCCACCGGGCACGACATCGCCAGATATGGGGATGAATCCCTATCCATCTATGAACACTCCCCCACCTTTGTAAGTATTATAATTTTTATTTACATTTGAATTTTAATAAATTTTTAAGTGCTTAATATTTTAATTATCTATTGAATTTGGGTTTTAATAGGAGAAGGATTACGGACGATGGCCCACTCTCTATGAGCAGATGAAGATCTCCCACCCAATAGATATCTTTTAAAAGTTGTTGTATTTTAATACTTATCCACCACAACCCTTCATCATTATAAATATTATGCTCTATATATATATATTTAGATTTTGTTTTTGTGAATTTTAGTTTATTGAGGATTGTTGAATTATGGACTTTGAATTTATTTTGGTGAATTTAAATTTATTAGGATTTGTTGAATTATTGTTGTTTGAATTTTATTTAGAAATTTGGATTTGAATTTAATTATTAAAATGTTGTTGACAAACTAAACAATTTTTGTAACTTTATGAGTAGAATTTGTATACTAAATAAACTAAAGAGGTAGATATATAAATCAAGTACAATAATAATATATAAAAAAAAATTGGTCCGTTTTAGCCTAGTTACCCGTCTAGGGCTAGGACCGGCCTGAAAATATGTGATCCGAAATCAACCGGCCCGTGGCTCCCCGCACACCCTAAATTTGAACTTGATTTCATCATCATCATCATTTAAAAAGGTATAAAAAGACATAAGCGAGGTCACAACCCAATTTATACGCCCCTCTATCGTTTGTGAGTTTTCAAAACCCTATCCCCCAAAGTGCTTTGAACCTTTGTAAATCTCACCCATGATAGATATGAGTAATGTTGATGAGAAAGGCCTTTCAAAAAATGTTGATGAGAAAGGAAAATCATTACTAGTCGAGAAAAAATAATCTAGTAAGAGGTAAGCTAGAGAAAGAGGGAAATATCGGCCGTTTTTATATACACGGTCAAGTGGCTGAAGGCTCCAAAGCTGGAACCTCTAGAAGAGGGTAATTGGAGGAATCTGATTAGGAAAAACAATATAGTAGCTCCAGTTCTGAGAGCGAGGACGATGACGACCTCTACTACATCAGTGCTGAATTTGATAGCAATTCCTCTGATGGCATTAACAGAGACATTGAGGATATTCCATTTTGAAGGGTAATCTATAATTTCGTCTTCCAAAATATTTTGTTAAAAGAATACTCACACTTGCTTGTTTAATGTTGTAATCTAATTTTTTTCCATGAATCTATGTGATTGCGACATGCCCTAATTGGTACATTTTGTGATCTACTCTTAAATGAAGTGATTTGATTGGATATTTAATGAAATTCTTTGTTATCTAGTGGTAAACCATAGAGAAAGTTTTCTTGCATTTTCTTTTTTAATTTTGAATCCTTAATTTTGGGCTACGGTCTAATTAATATTTTTGGTTTTTTTACTTCATGTTGTTTTCTTTGTCCTTATCAGACAATTTGTATTTGTGATATTGATGCTTAGCTTTGTCATGTCAATGGAGATGTTATTTCATCTAATATTCAACAATTAAATGACTACGTACCGGTTAGTTGTATGCATAACTCTATTAGGTTCACTCAATATTGAACAAAACAAAAAATCAAAGGGTATTAATTATTTTTACTAAATGGTACTATTTGTTTTCATTGAAGGGTATTCGTTATTTTCATTGAAGGGTACACATAGTATTAGTTATTTAACAAAAGGGTATTAGTTGGTTACACAAAAGTGTATTGCATAGTATGTATGAACCAATTCCATCCTATACATACTCTATGATTTTCTTACCCCTAAATTGGAAACCCCGTGGAATAAGGTTGAGGGAATTTTTGTATTTTTCACAATATTATAAGGATGAAGTTACTCTCTATGGGGTTCTATTACAATTTATTGACTCTAGTATTAAGAATGAATTTTATCTAAGAGTTTGGATTTGTTGTGTGATGTGAAATTAATTTATTAAACTTATCGCTATATATATATATATATATATATATATATATATATATTTTGTAGTACTTAGCTATTTGTGTTTTCACTTTTGGACAAAAAAAATGCATTAAATTGTTACTCGTAAAATTTAAACTATACACACGATTAAAAAAAATTATCCTCATTTGTAAAAAACTTATAATACTAATATACAAAATAATATTATTGGAATTCGTCCCACAAATGAAATTTCTTATATAAATTACAATATATTCTCTCAAAACCTTCCCAAATCAAAATAATTTCATGATTTTGAAATAATTATCAACATTTCCATTAATGACTGACCAAAAAAGCAAAATTCTAAGTCAAGAAACTAATAATATTTCATTTATTATGTTTTTCTCTTATTTTTACTGACAGATTTATGATCTCAATCAGTCAAGTGGATTTTCTGATCGGTCAATAAAGTACATTTGGTAATTGATTTAAATTAAAATATTATATTACTTACCCAAATCAAATGACATTTTTATTACTTACCCAAATGTGTTTTGCTGATTATAATTATAAATACATTTTGTTTCTTGCCCTATAAAAATATCACCCTAACAGACATTTCGTGACCATAAAATCCAAATGGTAGGGATTTAAATTTGTATAAATAGAAGAGTAGTCGTGTGAATCATCTATAGTAAAACCAAACAGATGTTGAATACATCTCAGGAACACAGTATGAAACAGAGTGGTTTTACGAATCTAAGGTAATTCTTTTTTTTTTCCGTAACCATCCCACCACTGCAATTGTAGTTTCTCATTTAATCGCTTTTATTTGTTCAATCTGAATTAGATTTGATGTAATTTGTTGTAATTTGTGAATTTTGGGATGTGGAACTTGGTTAATTTTGTGTGTATTGGGAGGGAAAAGGTTGAGTAGTTTGGAAGACAGAATTAGAAATAACGAGTTGTATATATTACTTATTAGTTGAAACTAAAAGGAAAGTGAAAGAAAATTAACAGAAAAAAAGAGTGGAGGATGGAAAAAGGAAAAATAAAGCAAATTGTGTTGTTAGTATGTAATTATGAATCACATCAGTTGATTTGTTCAATACACTATCGGGTCCTTTTGTTGGGAAGTGCTTCTGGCAGTCTGTTCAATGCCACTGGTTCTTGTGTAGATGATGTTATCTATGTTAAAATATTACCAGATATCTTTGAACTATCATACCTTTCTTACTCTTTACTCGGGGAATACTCGTAAAACTTTAACATTTTTATGGTTGTTTTGACATGTCATGGTATTATTCAACTTTAATCTTTGCTAATTATGATGTTAAATATTCATACATGTTGGTCCCGAAACGAGTTTTACAGGTGTATGTGGGGGGGGGGGGAATACACCTGTTGTTTACAAATTCAAACTTCTTCTTTAAAACTTATCAAATTAACTCAAGACAGTAGATCTTCAGTGGAATTAGAGGTCTGCTGAGATTTACTAATGAAAGCTTACTGAGATATCAACTCCACTAAAAGTTCAAGACTTTCAGTTGAGTTGCTATCTAATTAGCTTTCAGTTGCGGATTAGTGAGCCCTTAAGAAAAACTCGTTTTACTTGAAAAAAACTTGTTTGAACAACACACACTAAAAGATTAACAGAATGTAAGTGCACAAGATATAAAGTGGTTTAGAGAAGAATCTCCCACGTCCACTGTCCTTATTAAACAGGAGAATTCCTTTCACTTTGGAATTTCTTGTGTTATAGTGCCAAGGTGCACTGATCAAACAATCCTCTCTTAGAATATTTGATCCCTAGGATAATTCCAGGTCCTAGTTCCCAAAACAACTAGTTTTCAGCCTGATATCAAAAATCAGCTTACTAACACCTCTTAACTCTAACTCTCAACCTAACTCTGGGGTAGGGTTTTGAGTAGGGTTTGGTTCCAACTGTTTGTGAGATAATCCTTACAGGTTTAGCTCAAAGCTTAAGGATGGATTATCTCTTTCTAAGATTTGGATATGGCTATAAGCTTGATTACAGAAGGTTTGGTATACTCTCTACAAATATGAAACACTTGGGAAACAGTAGTGATTTCGAGTGCTTCGTAGTAAGTTTATGACTGTAGAGAATGCTTGTTCTTGTTAAGTTTCCCGTGCGTAGCAATGAGCACGACCTTATGTATTTATAGAACTTCTTGAAAATCTTCCCGTTGGAGATGAATCTTCTCAAGTAAGTCTCTTGTATCTGATTAATTCAAATGACTCTATTTAAGCTTTATGTCTCATCAAGAAACGGCTGAAAGACCTTGCCTGCTACCAACTCTCTGGAAAATCTAAAGCAAGACTTTTGGTACTTGTCAGTCTGTGACAGGTCAGCTGTCAGTAGGGTACACCTACATGTCATCTTCTTATTGGGCCACTCAGTCTACTTGCTCATAGTTTGTCTGGTTTTAAGGTGGATCTCAACTGAGAGAATCTTCTTATTCCTTTATTTATTGCAAGTTTTACTGACATTCGAATTGCCTTGTTCCAACCAGGTTAACTAACAATTTTTGATGTGTTTAGCATAGAATGAGCTTGTTAGTCTTCATCAGTAGATTTCCTTTCCTCTACTGATGGTACACCTTTAGTATAAATGCACTTAGAAAATATTTATAGCTAAGGTATCTTCTTTAGTTGACTTCTTCTCATCGAACCTTTGTCTTCTGTGAACAATTCTTACATACACTCTAGGAATTAGAAAATGCACTTCAGTTCCTTAACATATGAACTGACTAATTATAGACTAACTCTACTGAATATACTTTACTTACATTTGTCTTAGGAGGAACCTTTTGGCATCTTAATCAAAATATAAGTCTATACAATTTCCCAACAATACACATAGTTTAACGTATTTAAGGTTAGTTCTAAATTTAATGTCTTAAACTGTGCCAAATTTTTTTTATGGTGCATTTATAGTGTGTTAAACATTCCTTGAATATATAGAAGAAAATATTCTAATTTCAGTTGTGTCTTTATCTTGGTGTTTACAGTATATAATAACCATTTGGATCCATCTAGTTGCCAGGATTAAATTTAAGTCTCGTAATGGAACAACACAAATGAAAAAAAAAACACATAACAAATATGAACCTACAATAAGGCAATGTTAAAGTCAGCAAAAATAGAAAAATGTCATCTTATTTGTGTTCATATCATGTTTTTCTTTGAATGATATACTATTGGAATATGAAATCATAGTGAAATAATTGAAATGTAATATCTACTGATTCTCTATCAATGTCATCAAAGGAATCACGATCAAGTTCATCACTGGTGTTGTCGAGGTTGTCATAGTCCTCGCTGTTGGGATTGGAGTTTCTGTAATCTCCCTCCTTATCAGATCCCTCAATCAGTACATACTTGTCTTTCTCAATGGTGGAATACACATAGGTCTTCTTTCAGAGGTTCCAACTTTAACCTTCAATCTTTGTACATATAATTTATAATTTTAATATAAGCTACTTTAATATACCCCTCTCTTAATCCAACATAATATATTTTGATCAACTCATATCATATCCTTTTTCATATTTAATAAATATTATAAGCTATATTTATTTTTTTGGTTATAAAAGTTCACATTTTTTTTGTAGTTATATGAATAACATTATTTTATTATTTACCTCCTTGGCTTGAAACCAAATTGACATAAAAAAGATATTTATATCCTAGAAGCTAATTGCAAGACATTGACTGACTAACGTTCGGTGTTGAATTGATGTAGTGACGATGCATGATCAAACAATTGAAATCAGAATTAATTTCATGATTCTCTATGTGGGTGCTCAATATCAAGGCTAGGATAGAATGAAGATAGTAGTCTAGTAAGTCAGCTTCCTATGCATGTATTTGTATATTTATTGAAATTGAAAATATCAAATATATATATATATATATTTATATATATTGCTTCATAGTCACTTCGTTTCTACTTGGTCTTTTAGTTATTAGCTCTTAGCATCTGCATTTTCTAAAATTGTGTTTTGTTAATCTTGTGCACTGGTTTTATTTTATTTTAATATGTTGTATGATAACAGTTGTAGTTTTTATTATTTTTATTAATAACTAACATTTTTTACATTATTGTATTGATAATTTTATTTTAGGACTATAATTGATGTTGGGACCAAGGAATCAACATAAAAAATTTCATCAATATTTAAGGATGCAATGTTAGCTATTTTGCAAAATTTTATGATATTTTGGTTTCCTAAGTTGCTAGCATGTTGGGAAAATTAAAATTCGGTATAATAGGGATACATTTTTATTAACCTTGCCTTTTTTTTTTTTTTTGCATCTTTTCCTTTGATATAAAATCCTTGGAGGTGATATAAAAAAATCTTGACTAAATAGTTTTAATTAAGATTACATTCATTTAAATTTATTGTGTGATTGACGATATTTTTATGTTTATGGTTTTAGAATTAGTTTATAATACCGCTGGGGGCAATATCAAAATTTTATGTTATTTTTCATATTATAGTAAAATAGAAAATCCCTATGTGGGCAAACCCCTTGCCCTCCCACCCCGCACGCCCTAAAATTGACCTTGATTTCATCATTGTCATTTGGAATAGTATAAAAGGACATAAGCGAGTTCACAACCTAATTTATATGCTACTCTATCGCTTGAGAGTTTTCAAAACCCTAGCTCCTAAAGTGCTTTGAACCTTCATAAATTTCAACCATGGCAGATAATAGAAATGTTGATGAGAAAGGAAAGTCATTACTGATCGGGGATGGAGAATCTAGCAAGCGGCAAAAGTTGGAAGTCAATTTAGAGAAAAAGCCAAACGTCGGTCGGTTTTACATAAGTGGTCAAGTCACTAAAGGCTCCGAAGCTGGAACCTCTAGAGGAGGATTAATGGAGGGACCTGATAAGGAGGAAGACTACAATAGCTCCAGCTCTGACAGCGAGGACGAATGGATCTGATATCGATTCTTCTGATGTCATTGATAGTGACTTGGAGGATAATCCATTTTGATCCTTTTTTTTAATTATATTTATTGCATAAATCCATGTGATTGCTACATGCCCAAGCTTGTGCATTTTGTGATTTGCTCTTAAATTAAGTGATTAAATGGATATTCGATGGAATTCTTTATTTTTCAGTGGTAACCCATAGAGAAGAGTTTCTTGATTCCTTGTTTTTTGGTTGTTGAATTGCTCTTGAAATGATATAATTAATGTTTTAGGTTCTTTTACAAATAATGTTGGTTACTTTATGACCTTCTTGGACAATTTGTATTTGTAGGTTGATACTTAGCTTTGACATGTCAATTGAGATGTTATTTCATTTGATCTTTGAAAATTGAAATTGTGTACAAGTTTATTGTACGCATAACTCTATTATGTTCAGACAATATTGAAAACACCAAGCAGGTGAAACTGGTCTACTCTGTCAGATCTTGGTGGATTCTACCCTAAGGGCATTGTAAGAGAGTGGTTGAAACTCTGGATGTAGATTTTAGCTTCTCTCACGTTCTCTAAGCCTTTTTAATATTCATCTATCTAGTGTTTAATTTATCATAATTGTTAATGTGCCTGGTAGGCTATGATTACTTTGGCATTGATTGGACCTATATGATGTTATTCATTTTTTTAATCCTCATATAGAAGACCAATTTCTTTCTTTATTTATGATGATTGTGCTTGGAATTTATTTCGGGAGGCGCTATGTGCATATTTGAATTGCAAAATTCACTCTGGTTAAATATTGTCAAATTTACTTGAGAAAAAGTTTAAAAAAAATGCCCCTTAAATAATTTTATATGCTCGAAACTGGTTTATTTTCTCAATTTGTTTTAAATTTTACACCAAGTGCTTTGTAAAAAAGAAGATGAAACTCATATTGCAGCTTTTGAATCCTCTCAATCCTTGAGCTTTTTATGGTACATCTCATTATCATCTTTAATATGAAACTAAGTTGTTAATTACTAGTTTGCCTGGTAAGCTTTAATTAATTGGGATTTGATTAGATTGTATAATGTTATTCATTTTTTTGCTTGTTATATAAATGGCGTTATTTTGTGTGTGGTATTTTTTTCTTGAATTTTTTTATGGCTAGCGTTATTAGCATCTTTGATATTGGTATATACACTCCTCAAAATTTGGTTAAAACTGACCAGATTTGCTTAAAAGAGAAAACAATTAAATACATTTCTAATGATTTTATATCGTCAAAACTGGTCTATTCATCCAATTTTGGTGGATTCAATACCAAGTAGTTTGCAAGCGACCTTTTGTATAGTACATCGATATCTAGTGTGTCATTATCATGCTTAGAATGCAACTGAACTGGTAGTTGCTAGTTTTTTCTTGTGGTTAAGGGTTTTTTTTATTCATCTATGGATGTTTCTCAATATCTTTTATTGTGGTTGCTTTTTGTTTATCTCCGGTTGTTGACAAGCAAATTTTTGGATGGTGATCTCTATTCTTTGTTCGGTTTTTTATAGCTTTTATGGTTATATGGTTACCTCGGTTGTTTGTTCGGTTGATTAAGCTTGTTTTTTATTGGTCATTATCATCTCCTTTGTTAGGGTAACATTTCCTTTTATGAGGATTTTCATCTTTCTTGTGGAGTTTCCAGTGGCATTATATTTTAGTTGTGAGTTTGTCTCTCATGAATTGAACTTCCAAACTTTCTAACTTCGGTACCAAGTCGGAACTCCTAGTTATTTGTCTTGTAATTTATCTGTTGAGATTTTATTGAATCTATCTTTATTTGGGGGGGGGGGGGGGGGGGGCGAGAGAAAAAAGAAAACAGAATGCACGACACACCAATAAATTTGGTCTTTGCTTCACTTTGTACTAGTTTTTTGCTCGTGCAACATGATTGTTTTAATTTTAGTATTTTGTAGTTTATAGGATAATAATAAAAAAGCGCACACATATATATCTAGATTTTTTAAAACACACTTACAAAGAATTTTGTATATAATAATATTATGCATGTGTAATAACAATATGTTGTTTGAATAAGTTATGTTACTTCTTACATCAAAATGATTGAGATGATAAAAACTTTTAATATATTTCACACAAATTGTTTGTTTTATTGTTTTTATTAGATTTTGAAAGAACCATCCAAGCTTAGTACTTCTATTGTAGTTGTCATGGTAATGATACTGACGTGTATTTCCATGAACAATTAACAGAGCATGTGAATGGTAATTGTGTACTATTTTTTAACTAAGCTAAGGTTGGTTGCTGATTAATGGTTAAGGCTTATATAATTTCTTTTGTTGCTTTGTACTTTTTTAATATTAATAATTATTTATATAGATTAGAGTGATGTAATGATATAGTAGTTTTACTATTGGACTTATGACTTATGAGTGGGTTAAAACCTACTACTGAGGCAATTCTCAAATCTCAACTACTACTTAATAGGGCAAAATATACCTTGTTTTAATATCTCTTTTTTTTCCTTCTCTTTCTTGTTATATAATTTCTCCAAAATACATCTAACACAATTATAGTAGTAAACCTTCATTCGATGTAACATAGAGAACGGTAATTATTCTATGAGTATGTGTTGTGTGAGATGTCTATTGTCATGAGACAATAAGATGGAGTATAAATGGAGGATAATGCATTAATATTTTGATAGGGATTGTTGATGATCTTGATTCAATGTGGGTGATTAGTGGCTGTTTAGGCTTAGAAGATCATCAAACAAGGTGTATAACTTGAGATTAAACACTGGATTGAGCTAAGTAAAGTTTGAGAATCGAAATTGCAAGAGTTTGGGCTTGTTTTTGAAAAAATGAACTTATTTCTTCCTTCTCATAAAGGGGTATTTATAGGGTACAAGCAAGCATGAGGTGTCACCTCCTTAGTCATCCTAATTTGTGTGTTGACAAGTGTATATACACTTATTTAAGTCCTAAGTTATTACATGTTACACAAGACACTTGTTTGTTCCTAATGCAATGCCTAATTAGTGGGATTCTTGATGATCTTTCGGGGTGCCCTGTTGCTTGCCCGCTCGCCCTCTTGGTTTATTTTGGGATCTTCTTGTTAGTGTTGCTCGCTTATCTTTACTCCTTCGTGACCTGCTGCTCGTCTGACCAGCTGCTCGTCCAACGTGTTCTGACACTTTACCCAGCTGCTCACCTTATCCCATATACTAAAGATAAATCCCTGCTGCTCGTCTCCTTTAACCTTTTTATTCTTAATGGCCTTTTAGCCATTCGCTTACCTTTAATTATCTTAATCTTGTTGCCCGGCTGCTCGTCTATCAACATGGATGATTGTTAATTTTTGTTGTCTCATACCATGAGATGATCTTACAAAATTTTTTTATTACTCTATTTAAACATAAAACTAATATTTAAATCTTGTCGGACTTAGAGTTGTTGATTGTTTATTGAGGAATTGTTATTCCCAATCATAATTAGTTGTAGCACTTTTTAAATTATTCCAAACCATGTTAGCTTGTTTTCAACATGTCAAAAGAATAAGAGAAATATTATAAAATGTCACTTTTCAATTTTCGTTTTTAATAATGTCACTAACTATTCATTATGTAAAAATGTCATGTGCAACCCTGTGCAATCCTTTTGAATGGCTGAAAACTGTCATTTTGTCATATTTCCCAAAGAATAACAAAGCTTTTAAGATCTTGTGAATTTGTTTAGCTCTTTTGCAAAATTCTATATCCCCAATTCGGAAACGTGGTTATCAATTGTAATATGCTTGTTTTCCTGCAAAAGATTTGTTAAGAGTGTTGCATTTCTTCAATAAATTCAAGTGAAAGTTATATTAAGAATATTGAAAAGGCTTTCACTTGTTGACGTTGTTAAATGTGACTTGAGTTCTCTTGTAGTAAGCCACATGTCTGTTACTTCTTTGATTTAAGTCACATGAGTTTCCTAAGATTTCCAGTTTATATGAATTAATTTGAGTTAAAAAGTAGATAAATAATAAAGAATAAAGATGTTAAAATCTGAGCATAATGAATAATACTAATGTTCTTTTATATATGTTTTTTATAATCATTCCAAGATAAAGAAATTATCCAAAAGATCTGTTAGTGCACTTCATATATTTTGTAAATTCAAATGGAAGCTAACAATCTATAAATATTTTTATTGGATTTAGATTTTGAAATGAAGATGAAGATGATTCTCTACTTAAAGAACGTAGTCTTACGCGTACTATGGATTTGACGATGGAAAAGTGAAGAAAATGTCACACACCAAAAGAACTCTCTAAATTGCAAAAGTTGAAAAACTGTGATGATTGTGGGACTTTCGAGCGTTTTATCTTCTAATTTCCTTGAGCTCCAATAACAGTAATCAACATGCTACGTGGACTTTTGGTTGCAACACGCCTCAATTTGAAACTTCCAATGAAACTGTTGGAATATATTGCATATAAATTAATTATAAATCAATGTTTACCTTTTGAATAATAGTGGAAAGTACGTCGATTAGGATCTTTGTGTAGCTCGTCTACGAGCCATCACTTGTGGATGAATACTACTAGAGTAATTCACCACTATATAACACACTTTAGATTATAGGAGTTTTAGGGTGAACTCCAAGAATGGTGCAGAGAGTATATGGATATAGATGATAAATTTCTTATGTTTCCGCACATCTTTTATCGCTCAAGAATATGCTTATTTATAATGGATTGGACATAAATAACACTAAATTATGAGCGTAAATTTCAAACGTAATTTTCTCCAAATCACTATTACATGATTGACTATTTATGCTTGCATTTATATGTGCATAAATCAACACAAACTCCAGTATGACCATGCACCAGAAAGCAGAAGGATATAGAATTTCGTCACAAGGGAGGTGAAAATTTTCATGTTATGGTGTTAACATTAGTATATAATCATATGGTTGGCGAAATCAAAATTTATGCTACTTTAAATGTTATGCTATAAGAATTTTTCATATTATAGTAAAAGAGTAAAAATCATAAGAGGGTAAACCACTGCAACCCCCACCTAGAGTTGTCAAAACGGGTCCGGGATGGGTTGGGCCTCAAAATTATAGGCCCAAAAAGGACCGGACCTTTTTTTGGCTCGGCTCGACCCGCTAGGCCCGACGGGCCATTTGGGCTCGGTGGCCCGGTTTGGGCCGTTAGATTTTTTTATTTTTTTTATTTTTAGGATTTAGGGTAACGCTTCGACTCATCTCTACTGGCATTGGAGATTTTATTTTATTTTCATGTTAATTTAAGTTTACTTTGTTGACATTTGATTAAAGTTCATAGAATTGTTGAGCACGTAATTCATGAGGTTTATTTATTTATGTGAATTTACATGACCTTTTTCGAAATTTTTCTGTTTCTTTTTCGAACCTCAGTTATTTAATAAATATCTTAGAAGATTTGATTCTTCTTTAGCTTATACCAAGTACTAAGTAAGATTAAGATATCAATTGTGTTGTTTATGGATATTAGTAATATTTATTGAGAATCATATTAGTATTTTTGAATTGATAATATAATTATTATGGAATGAAAATTAGTTTAGGTTCCTGTAAAAATACATTATACATATCTTTTAAAAGTTGTAATATTTTAATACTTATCCACCACAACCCTCCATCAATATAAATGTTATGCTCTCTATATTTTCGAATTTTATTTTTGTGAATTTTAGTTTCTTGAGGATTTTTGGATTATGGACTTTGAATTTATTTTGGTGAATTTAAATTTATTAGAATTTGTTGAATTATTGTTGTTTGAATTTTATTTAGAAATTTGAAGATTAATTTAATTATTGAATTGTTGTTGATAAACTAAACAATTTTTGTAACTATTTAAGTAGAATTTGTATACTAAATTATAACTAATTAGGTAAATATATAAATCAAGTACAATCATAATATATAAAAAAAATATTGGGCTGGTTTGGCCTAGTGGTCCGTCTAGGGCTAGGACGAGCCTAAAAATATGTGGCCCGAAATAAACCGGTCCGGCCTGAAAAAATTTTGTGACTCCGCGCACACCCTAAAGTTGACCTTGATTTCATCGCCGTCATTTAAAAAGGTATAAAAAGACATATACGAGGTCACAAATTAATTTATACGCCTCTATATCGTTTGTGAGTTTTCAAAACCATATCCCCCAAAGTGCTTTAAACCTTTGTAAATTTCACCCATGATAGATATAAGTAATGTTGATGAGAAAGACCTTTCAAAAAGTGTTGATGAGAAAGAATAATCATTACTAGTTGAGGAAACAGATCCCAGTAAAAGGTAAAAGCTAGAGAAAGAGAGAAATATCGATCGTTTTTACATAAGCAGTCAAGTGGCTAAAGGCTTTACACCTGGAACCTCTAGAAGAGGATTATTGGAGGTATCTGATTAGGAAGAAGAATATAGTAGCTCCAGTTTTGAGAGAGAGGACGATGACGACCTCTACTACACTAGTGTTGAATTTGATAGCGATTCCTCTGATGACATTAGTAGTGACATAGAGGATACTCCATTTTGAAGGGTAATCTATGGTTTCGTCTTCCAAAATATTTTGTTTAAAGAATAAACACACATGCTTGTTTTATGTTGTAATCTAATTTTTTTTCATGAATCTATGTGATTGCGACATGCCCTATTTGGTACATTTTGTAATCTTTTCTTAAATGAAGTGATTTAATTGGATATTCAATGGAATCTTTGTTATCTAGTGGTAAACCATAGAGAAGGTTTTCTTGCATTTTCTTTTTTAGTTTTGAATCCTCGATTTTGGGCTACGATCTAATTAATGTTTTAGGTTTTTGTACAAATCATGTTGTTTTCTTTGTTCTTTTCAGACAATTTGTATTTGTGGATTTGATACTTAGCTTTGACATGTCAATGGAGATGTTATTTCATCTAATATTCAAAAATTGAATGACTATGTATCGGTTTGTTGTATGCATAACTCTATTAGGTTCACTCAATATTGAACAAAATAAAAAATTAAAGGATATTAATTATTTTTACTAAAGGGTACTACTTATTTTCATTGAAGGATATTAGTTGAAGGGTACGGAAAATATTATTTGTTTAACTAAAAGGTATTAGTTGGTTACACTAAAAAGTATTGCAAAGTATGTATGACACCCTATACATACGCTATGATTTTTTTACCCCTAAATTGGAAACCCCTTAGACTAAGGTTGAGGGCATTTTTATGTTTTTCACAATTTAATAGGGATGAAGTTGCTCTCTATGGGGTTCAATCACAATTTATTGACTCTAATATTATGAATGAATGAATTTAATAGTTTGAATTTGTAGAGTGATGTGAAATTAAATGATTTAACTTTATATATCGCTCCAAATTTTTATATATATATATATATATATATATATTGTGTAATACTCCCTCCGTCCCACTATAAGTTTCCTACTTTCATTTTTTGGATGTCCCACTATAAGTTTCCTATTCCATAAAAAGCAAAAAGCAACAACCCATATATTAATAAACAAATACTTTCTTAAACAACTCATCTTTAATTTTTCACAACTCCCCACTACTTTACACAAAAGTTAACATATGACCCACCATATATTAATAAACAATACACTTTCTTAAACAAATCAAAAAAAAAAAAAAACAAGAAAGTTATAGCGGGACGGAGAGAGTACTTAGCTATTTGTGTTTTCACTTTTGAAAAAAAAAATGCATTAAATCGTTACTTGTTAAATATAATTATACACATGATTCAAAATAAAAATAAAAATTGTCTTCATTTGTAAAAAAATTATAATACTAATATACAGAATAATATTATTTGGAATTCATCACACAAATGAAATCTCTTAAATAAATTACAATATATTCTCTCAAAATCTTCCCAAATTAAAATAACTTCATGATTTGAAATAATTATCGACATTTCTATTAATGACTGACCATAAAAGCCAAATTCTAAGTCAAGAAACAAACAATATTTCATTTATTATGTTTTTCTCTTATTTTTATTGACAGATTTATGATCTCAATCAGTCAAGTGGATTTTCTGATCGGTCAAAACGGTAATTTTGGTAATTGTTTTAAACTATGATATTATATTACTTACCCAAATCAAATGACCTTTTTATTACTTACCCAAATGTATTTTGCTGATTATAATTATAAATACATTTTGCTTCTTTCCCTCTAAAAATTCACTCTAATAAATATTTCATGACAATAAAATCCAAATGGCAGAGATTTCAATTTGTATAAATAGAAGAGTAGCTTTGCGAATCATTTATAGTAAATCCAAACAGATGTTGAATACATCTCAAAAATGCAGTATGAAGCAGAGTGGTTTTACGAATCTAAGGTAATTCATTTTTTTCGTAACCATCCCACCACTGCAATTGTACTTTCTCATTTAATCGCTTTAATTTGTTGAATCTGAATTAGATTTGTAGTAATTTGTGAATTTTGGGATGTGGAACTTGGTTAATTTTGTGTGTATTGGGAGGGAAAATGTTGAGTAGTTTCGAAGATAATATTCTTATTTCAGTATCTCTGTCATGGTGTTTACAGTATATAACAACCATTTGGATCTGTCTAGCTGCCAGGATTAAATTTAAGTCTCATAATAGAACAACACTGATTGCCAAATATCGTTATGCTCAAAATTAAACACCACACAAGTGTACGTGTGTTATCGTAGTTAAGCAAGTGACCAAGTTAAATTATCGAACCATGGGAAGCAAGTGCTAGCTAAATTGATTCACGTTGGCATGCTTTGGAAAATAAAGGACAAGTTCGGGTTTGGCTACGCTACAAAAAAAGAAAATCAAAACAAGCGAGAAATGAAAATCTACCTAACTTCGAGACGAAGTGCGAGGGGAGATATGCTTCGAATGATGTCGAATATGCAATTATCGAAGCTAGCTTAACTTATGTCTTTCTTATGTTTCCTGTTGTGATTAGACTAGATTAAATTAACCTAAGTAAATTTTTTTTAAGGACTGTAACTTAGGGGGGTGGCAAAACAAGAACCGTAATTTTTCGGGCTGGCAAAATAAGGACAATAACTTTTAAAAGTAGCAATTTAAGGACCGTAACTTTTAAAAATAGCAAGTTGAGGAAAAATTAGCCCAGGTTACTCTCTTTCGGGCTAATTTTGCACGATTTCGGGGTCAAATCGCCATGCCATAACTTTATTTACTTTATTATTTTTTCAATAAAATATTAATTTTTATTTAATCTTTGGCCAATAATAAAAGGGTAAAGATTCGTGAACGGAGGGAGTATTTTGTTTTGGAGTGAGCACCTCTGGCTGGTATCACTTTGTGGAAACGAAACATTTTTTCTAATAAAAAAAATGAAGAATATGCGTTGTTTAATTAAAGATATAAATTATTTATGTTAAAGAATATAAATTTTACTACTAAAAAATATTGCAAAATAGTTTATATAAAAATAAGTTTCACTCTATACATACTCTTATATTTAATACATGTCACGTATTGTCTACTTAATGAAGTTCCCGTTCAACCAGCCGATGGAGCTGTAGTCGAATGCCGACGACTGGGGGACGAGGAGTGGGCTAGAAAAGACGGACTGGAGGAAGGCGCCGTTTGTGGTGACGTGCAAAGCGTTAAGGCATCGGTGTAGGCCAAGTTCTGCGCCACTCAGGGAACACGATGCCAATACCGTCGTCTCCCGTATGTGAGGTATAGGTACACCATTTATAACTACTGTAATGATAAGAGCAGAACTGTTTCCTGCAGAGGGCAACAGAGATGCATGTATGAATATGAGGATGGATTATAAGTATTGCTTGTTTTATTATGATATGTGTTCTAATGTTGTTTAAGTAAATACTTGGTATATATATTGTGGGGGAGAGTCGGAGAGATGTTTGTCTGATTTGTATGTTTTCGAATATCTTCTTGATGCTGATTTTGAGCTCATATGGATGGACCCATCTGAATACACTGTAGTCTCTCGTCCTTGGAAATTGGTTTTACTTTTTTTGCGCGTATTGGAGGGTATTACAGCGTTTTTCGAGGTTTATTTTTTAATAAAATGATTGTTTATGAAAAGTATGTGAAACGAACTTTCCATTAATTATAATTTTATTAAAAAACAAACCATGAAAAATCCTGTACCCTTCGACATATCGCATTAAAACACGTATGAGAAAACATAACTAATTTTCAAGGAAGTGGTATCATTTTTCATTTTGAGATAATCAATCCAATTATATTTGTTTAATACTAGTAATTACCAGAAAAGAAGAGTATGCAATTTTTTTATCATGAGATTTTATATGAAAGTGTTTTATAAATGATATGAATTTCTATTAAAGTTTATGAATATTATTTAATTTTTGATATTTTTAATTAAATATTTGATTTTCTTAGTTAAATACTTATCCCCTACGTCTTAATCTAGATTGTCCATTTGCTTTTGGCACAAGTTTTAGTGTGGGGGTGGTTTATTAGTATTTGTAGTGATAAAATAATTTTTTAGAGGCATTGTGTTGAATAAAAAAGAATAAAGTTGCATTTAGCGTCATTTGGTACACTACAAAAAACGTGTTGATTAACGACGGACGTTGACCCGTAGGCAAATGGACCGTAGCTAATATTTACGATGGCTTTGGATGGCCGTCGTAAATTTACGACGGACAACAGCCATCGTAAAACTGACCCGTCAACGACCCGGCCGGGCTTAGAGTTTCCGTCGTTAATATTTGCTGATTTTTAATTTTTTAATCAGCCAGAAAAATATTTACTACGGGCACAATGTCGGCCGGGCTTAGAGTTTCCGTCGTTAATATTTGCTGATTTTTAATTTTTTAATCAGCCAGAAAAATATTTACGACGGGCACAATGTCGTCTTTAACTTATAATTTACGACGGACATGTGTCCGTCGTAAATACCGAACCTGGAACAAAAAAAAGTGGCTCGTGTGGTTCAAACCCGGACCCCCGGGCACCCGGGGCGGGTACGAACCACTGGGTCATTGGCCCCCAAGGTATACACTTCGACCCCACTTTTATATTAGCCCTATTGGGTCTGGAACAATTAATTCCAATTTTGCATCCAAGGGGAATCGAAACCATGACCCCTCTTGCATATAGAGAGGGCATGAACCATTAGGACGACCCTTGCTTCTTTTATTCGATTTCTTGCAACTAATTGTATATGTATCTAAATTGATTCATTCTTTTTTATTATTCATCAAATTAATTCTTTTTCATTTCTAACTTGTTTTAATAAATATTGTTACCAATTATATTTTTTTTTTGTTTTGTAAATTTATTTAATTCGAAAAACGCGTAATTAATATTATAATCCGTTCACTTATACGTAATTAATTGTATACGTATCCAAATTGAGTCATTCTTTTTTTATTATTCATCAAATTAATTCCTTTTCGTTTCTAACTTGTTTTAATAAATGCTGTTACCATTTATACTTTTTTTGTTTTGTAAATTTATTTAATTCGAAAAATTCGTAATTAATATTATAATCCATTCACTTGTACGTAATTAATTGTATACGTATCCAAATTGAGTCATTCTTTTTTTTATTATTCATCAAATTAATTCATTTTCGTTTCTAACTTGTTTTAAGAAATATTGTTACCAATTATATTTTTTTTGTTTTGTAAATTTATTTAATTCGAAAAATGTGTAATTAATATTATAATTCGTTTACTTGTACGTAATTAATTGTATACGTATCCAAATTGAGTCATTCTTTTTTTATTATTCATCAAATTAATTCCTTTTCGTTTCTAACTTTTTTTAATAAATGTTATTACCAATTATATATTTTTTATTTTGTAAATTTATTTAATTCGAAAAACACGTAATTAATATTATAATCCGTCACTTGTACGTAATTAATTGTATACGTATCCAAATTGAGTCATTCTTTTTTTATTATTCATCAAATTAATTCCTTTTCATTTATAACTTGCTTTAATAAATGTAGTTACCAATTATATTTTTTTATTTTGTAAATTTATTTAATTCGAAAAACGTGTAATTAATATTAAAATTCATTCATTCGTTTTGTAAATGTTGTTACCAATTATATGGATCGTTTTGTTTTGTAAAAATTATAACAACATAATAAAAATTATAATAAAAATATAAAATTACCAAAAAAAGAGAATTAAAGTTGTTCAAAAAAAAAAAATCAATAACAAGATAATAAAAATCAAGGCCCTGTATCATCGGAATCGAAACCACGATCCTCCTCCTCTTCATCCAACGGATTAGGTCTTTGGAGCTCCGGCGGGGGCGGCGGGATGACGGGCTGCACCGGGACCGGCGGTGGTGGTATCTGTCCACCTAATGTGGATGTAACTGCCCTTCACCAATTGTTCATCTCCTCCACATTCTTGCGCTGCTCGTCACCTCCTATCGTACTCCAGCTGCACCTCCATCTGCGCCTGTCGCTGCGCCTCTCACTGCTGGACGAGCTCCATCTGCTTGACGACAGTCGAGAGCTGTCTCTCGATGTCGTTGGGATGAGAGTTGATGGAGGACTGGGAGGAGGATGAGCCTGGTCCACGAGATAGGAGTAGGCTCTTTCCAAAACTACCCAATCCAGTGAACCGCCCATTCTTAGCCTTGACGTGCATAAGTAGAGCTCATTTTGAACGTCTACAGAAGACTCTGAGGGGGGTGGGCATAGAGTCCGACCCTTCTGCCTGAGGCTGAGATTGGGAGGCAAGATCCTCATGCATCATCCTCTGCAAATTAACAATACTTTACATTAATAAATGAAATTTTAGAAAATAATACTAAAATTAAAATTAAAAATAATACGTACGTGGATCTCGGTGGTGCGGCCGTAGTTGCACCTTCCGGTCTCTGCTCATCCAGCGGGTGGGCAAGCTGTAGTCTCTCAAAATGAGAGGGCTCAAGTCCATGCTCCCGCTCCTACAATTAAATATTTAGTAATTAAAATTTTCCACAACTTCATAAAAATAAATAAAAAATATATACAAACTGGCCACTTACAAAATGCAACCCGTGCTCATAAATGGACCGAGAACCGGCCCGATGTCGAGCGACCCCTTCTCCATCAGGGTCGCTGTTACGATTCACCTTGTTCTTGTCCGACTTCGACTTGAACGAGTCGCTGTTCCATTAGGCGAGAAATTGGGGCCACACATCCTGGCCCCTGTTGTCAGTCCCCATGTTCGTCGCCTCTCCTCTCCTAAACCAGGCCTTCCGAATGTTAAATATCAGGTCCCTGTATCGATCGGCACATTTCAAACAGAAGTTCTCCACATTAGGGCCTCGTGCTCCGGTCTCCACACGACGAATTTCTGCAATTATATATATTATTTACATAATTTATATTAATAAATAATAAATAAATTAAATAAATTACATAAATTATACCTTAAACTCCTCAAAATATTGCTACCTCCTCATTTCAGACACCAAACCCCAACTGTAAGCAGTGGGCTCGAATCCAACGGACATGAAGGAGTCGGTTAAGTGAGTAGTCGCCTCATGTCCCGGGATCTAACTGCAACATTAAAATTACAAAGTTAATAATATAATTAGGGTTTAATTAATAAATATTGAAAGCTGAAAAGATTAAAACTTACGAATTCTCACGAGGCTCAAGTGGAATCCACGCCACCCCAGTGGGATGCTGGCGGGAGGAAGATGATCCCTCGCCTGTCTGTGGTACCCCTCAGGGGCGACAATCGGAGCTACAATGGGTCTAAGAGACTCCGCTCGTCTCCCTCTCCCCCTCTCTCCCTCGACCCCTCTACTGGTTTTCCCCTCTCCCACCACCGACCGATCCACTATCTTGTCCACTCATCTAATACATTCAATATATAATACCATTCAATATATAATAACAATCAATATTAATTAAACAACCATATAAACTCAATATAAATAAAATTCTAAACAATTAACATATATAATCAATTTCTACAGTATAATCAAATAACAAAATTAACATATATAATCAATTTCTACAACTAAAACATATAATAACATATATAACTAACAAAATTAACATATATAATCAATTTCTACAACTAAAATATATATTAACATATATAACTAACAAAATTAATACTTCCTCCGTCCCAAATTAGTTTTCACAGTGCATTATTCATCCCTTGCGATGACCTTTAAATTACATCCTATTTCACTAATAATTACGCACAAAAATATGTTTGATTTGTTTCATCCACTTATATTCAACAATATTCCATCATCAAAAAAATATTTTATTCATTTAAACACTACAAACCAACTCTCATACTAAAGTCTCAAAAAGTAAACTGTGAAAACAAATTCGGGACGGAGGTAGTATATATATAAACAATTTCTACAACTAAAATATATAATAACATATATTAACATATATAACTAACAAAAATAACATATATAATCAATTTCTACAAATAAAACATATAATAACATATATTAACATGACAAAGTATAGAGTGAAATTGGTGTATACATGAATCACTGAAGGGTATTAGTTGTTTTCATTGAAAAGTATTAGTTGTATTCACTTAAGAGTATTACTGATTTATACTAAAGAGTCTTAGTTGTTCAGTGAAAATGAACTAAGACTCTTCAGTGTAAACCTGTAATACCCTTCAGTAAAAACAATTAATACTCTTCAGTGAAAACAACTAATACCCTTCAGTGATTCATATATAAACCAATTTCACTCTATACATACTCTGTTAACATATAATAACATATATTAACATATATAACTAACAAAATTAACATATATAATCAATTTCTACAACTAAAATATATAATAACATATATTAACATATATAACAAACAAAATTAACATATATAATCAATTTCTGCAACTAAAACATATAATAACATATATTAACATGTATATAACTAACAAAATTAACATATATAATCAATTTCTACAACTAAAATATATATCAACATACAATTAACGTATATGATTTCTAAAAAATTGTAAAAAACTACACTAATAAAATGTTATAAAATAAATTAAACGGTAAAAAATTGAAAAACTTACGATTAAAGAGTAGGGATCGACGAAAAAATGAACTAGAATCAGGATGAAATTGACTCCTGAGTGCTTGCCGGAAATCGCCCACTTCTTCTTCGAGTTTGCTCGATTTTGATCGGGTGAGAAATGAGCTCGCCGGCGCTACCTTTAAATAGGCATAAAAAATTAACGACAGACCTCAATCCGTCGCTAATATTACCGCATTTAGGAGTAAAACGATGTCGTGTTTGGTTATTTACAACGGACTTTCCGTCGTAAATATAAAATTTAAATTTAACGACGGATACAGCCGTCATTAAAAAGTCTTCGATAATAAATACGCGTCGGTTCTCGAAGAGTCGCATCTCAACGGGCGAGAATTTACGACGGGTAGTTCATCATAAAATATTAAATTGAATTTTACGACGGACATTCCGTCGTAAACTTGTCGGCCACCACAACTTTTCACCGAATCCAAAAGGTCGCGGTCAAACGTGTGGGAATTAACGACGGATTGACCGTCGTTAATTCCTTTTTAATATCTACGACGGACACATCCGTCGTTAAATTCAATAATTAACGACGGGTTTTAAAACCCATCGTTAATATAAAATCCAGACAAGCTTTGGTTAGTGTCCGTCGCAATTCCGTCGCAAATGTGTATATTAACGACGAATTACGTGTCTGTCGTTAATTTTCCATCGTTAAACTCCGCGTTTTTTGTAGTGGTAAATAAAAATTGATTATTTATACAAAATAACAATCGAAATTGAGACGGACCATTAAGGTAATGAGACAATCGAGATTGGGATGGAAGGAGTATAATTTAAACTTTTTTTAAGATTTGATAATTCAAACTTAAATTTTATAATACTATTTTTATATTAAATATTAATAATTTAAATAATAATAATTGTTAATTGTTGTTGATACTTGAAATTCTTGAATAATAATATGATACCACTTACTCCGATTTTTTATATTCCTGGTGAAATTTTTAACACTCTTGATCAAATACTTAATATTTTTGTCTTGTCATAACATTTTTATGATAAGCATCACCGTGAACCATTTTCATATAGACAAAGTATATAGTGAAACTTGTTTATATATGAACCACTTTGAAGGTTATTAGTTTTGAAGTTTACAAATTTTCACTAAAAAAAATATGAGTTGACGATTACGAAGAATATAAAGGGTATGTGTTGTTAATATTAGTTATTTTCACTACAAGAATATATAAATTGTTCTATTAAAAAATATTAAAAAATAATTTATGTATAAAAAAGTTTTACAATATACATACTCGGGAAAATATTTTTTTAGGACTGTAACTATATGGTAATTGTAATTTAAGGACAATATGTTTGCGAGCTTGGAAAAGTAGGACAACAATTTTAAAAAGTTTTAAATCTAGGCCAATTGAGCTAGAATTAGATTTGATTTGGTCCGATTTTGGGTTTCTCGTGTTCATTAACGCCACATATTCAAAACTCGCTACATCCTCTGCCACATTATATGTTTATCTCTCTTTAAAAAAATTGTGGCGAATTTTCAGTAATGTTTGGGCGTATTAAGTAATTTGAAATACTACACCACTCGAAGAAACCCGATGCTTCTAATTCATTGTTGGCTTCTCGCACCCTTTTCTATCTTATATGCCTTGTCTCTCCTTCCATTGAAACAGAGATTAGTGGAGAATAAAATAGTTAGTAATTTTTTTTATTTTTTTTACAAATTATTAGCTAGTGTTAGTTTTGCATGATTGAATACAAAATAATGAGTGCCCCTATTTTTATTTGTACATGTGATTGAACATACCAAATAATATTAACATACTAAAATTGAATATTATTTTCTTGATGGGAAAAAAACTATTGTCTTGGGCGGATTTGCGGGTGTTTTTTCTGTCAAGCATTTCATCAAGCATGTGGCGTGTGTGGGAGCGGATTTGGGCTCTTTGATTTCTGGCCGAGAGAGTAATAGTTGGTGGCTTGTGAGCGTTTGCAGGAAGTTGTGGCAGTGAAGATATAGAAAAAAAAATAAAAAATTCCCTCTGTCCGGGTATAAGTTTCTTGTTTCTTTTTGTTCTTTTGTTTAAGAAAGTGTATTGTTTATTAATATATGATGATCCATATATTAACTTTTGTGTAAAGTTATGGGGAGTTGTGAAAAAACAAATAGTAATTGTTTAAAAAAGTATTTGTTTATTAATATATGGAGTATTGCTTTTGCTTTAGAATATCATTACCTCTTCTATTTGTGAATCTCCTCTCTCCTACGTGGCATGTCTCATCATAAATTATTTCAAAATCCTGCGATTATAGGACTTCTCTTCTTAACTTCCTATATTAACTTCCTATTCTATTAACTTCCAATTTTATTAATCCTATTAACTTCTATTCTAAAAATTTTAAATTACTTCTACCATACATACACAAAATCATGTAAACACCTTTGAATTAGTCCACTCCCACCCACTCCTATTTTTTATATCTCCGAGAAACTCTACATTATAATGCACGCATATATATACATATATATATATATATATATATATATATATTTGTGAATTTCTCCACCTCTCTTAATCCTTTATTTCAAAATCCTGCAATTCTATAATTTTATGATATTTTTTGTAATATTATATATCCTATATTTATATTCATACCCCTATTCACTTACTTTTCCTATATAAGCCACCTTTTTTAATTTGCATGAGTTAGTTAGAATAATTTATTACTATGTTTTTTACTTACAAATTGATATTTTAATTAAATTAAAAAATATTATATTTTGATTGAATTAATATTTCAAATATTTAATTTAAACACTTTATATATATATCAACCCGCGTAATACGCGGGGTTCTGGGCTAGTGAAACTTATTGTGGGATGGGACGGAGGGAGTATTAGCGTAATTTTTTATGGACCTGTGATTGAACATACAAAATCACAGTTAATATAACAAATACTATTACTTAGAATTTGATCAAATGGATTGATTTTTTTTAACTGATAAAAAAATGTTGTGGCAAGGGATGTGGCGAATTTTGAATACGTGGCACTAACGGTGACGAGAAGCCTTAAATTCGACCCAATCAAACCTAATTCGGGGTCAATTGGCCTAAATTTACAACTTTTTAAATTTATTGTCCTACTTTTTCAAGCCCGCAAACATATTGTCCTTAAAACACAACTATCCTATAGATACCGTCCTAAAAAAATATTTTTCCCATACATACTCTTTCACGTAAAACTGTCATTCTGTCTATCAACCTTATTTATATAGGGTTATATCAAATTTATAGGCTTATTTGGGTCTAATAGGCAAATATAGCTAAGAAAATTGGATTCGCTATTGAAGTATTTATTGGTTGAACAAGTCAAGCCAATTTGACTAAAGTGATGTTCTATGATTTTTAACTTCCGAAGTTAAAATTTGATATTTATTGAAACACAAGTCTTTTGGACAATAAATTGTGTGAGACGGCTTCAAATTATATACATCGCCATCTATTTATTATTATTTAATTTTTTTTTCTTTGACTCAGATGAATTTTATGAGACTTGTGGCAATAGTACGTGTCCAACCTGAACCTGCATTGAATTCGTTCTGTCAATAGTGAATTTGAACTTAATTGAGTGGGTTTGAAACAGGTCACATAACACGTTCTGCGAATTCATCCCATTATTATCTCTATTAATAATATCTTTATTGTTTACGTTTCCCTGCATTTAAAATATACTCTTTTTGCTTTTTAGATTGTCAAGACCACGATAAAACAATTCTACCCTTTAAAACTAAACACTTATAAACAGTGGGATTCAGAATTTAATAATGGGGTGAGCTAAAAATAAAGATTTCTGCACACTAAAATTTATCGAGAATATTTTTTAAAGCCCGTAACATTTGAGGGTTGACAATTTAAGGATTATATATTTGCTTTTTGACAAAAGTAGATCAATAATTTTTTTAGACTACTTTGTAGTCCATTAATTTATTTTTGGCAATTGTAGGCAATTTTACGGGTCTAAATTTGCGAAAGATAAAATTTTACAGGCCTATTTTGCAATATATATATATATAATCCCAAAATTTATGGATAACGATTTTTTTAATGTCTATTTAAGGTTTGTGCTCCATTTAAAAAAAAAAATTTGTATAAGATGGATCACATTTAGGATATATTTTAAAAAGTAGAGAGTGTTTTGAAATAAAGTCATGATTTTAGAAGTGAGAAGTGTTTGCGAAAAAAAAAAAAAAACTTAATTAATAACAATGTACAAAATTATTCATGAGTCTCACCTAAAGAATCAAATTCCTAGAATCCAAAAGCAAGTTTTGGCTGCTTCTCTAAAATGGATTTTAAGTTTTTAAATTAGCAAACAATTTAGAATTGACTCTAAAAAAAAAAATGGTTCTACTTACAGAGTAGAGTTTGTAAACAGTCACTTTCTCTATTACTCTATTTGTTACAATTTAGATTATCTATATGGAATAGTGTAGGTTTTAATGAAACAGTTGTTCGTTAGTATTACAATGTACTAACGCCGTCCAGGAGGAATTTGCACATTTACTGTTTTCTCGTGTTTTAGCGAGCGAGTTTTTTATTAATATTTAAAATGATAAAATAATTTGTATGGAGACATATAATAGAGAAGAGATAAATCTATCATACCCCTTCTTAAAAGTCACTTTATCATTTTAAATACTATAAACAACTCACTCGCGAAAAAAGTAGTGTGCAAGTTCCTCCAGGACGGATGGAGTATACAATTGAAGGTATATTGATTCGTTCAAACTTTATTGAATGGAGTTTAATCAATTGTTAATGGATATATTAAAACATATGGTGCAATGAAATATAAACAGGAGAAATTTATAAGTGGTTAATTTTGAAGAGTAAAACTATTTTTGATCGCTAGAGATAATCTAAATTGTAATATAGGGTGTATATGATTTATTGGTTTATGAAGTTTCAACTAACTTATATATTTTTTTTTTTTTTAAATGTGAAAGTACACCCTTTACACCACCAAAAAAATGCGGATTAGTGACCAATTTTTGACCGATTGTAGTCGGTCGCTAAAACGCGGGTAGCTAATAATCACTGAGCCACTGACCCATTAACTCATATTAGGCGAGCCAGCGCCGACCTTCGGGTAACCCAGAGGAGGTGTGGACCACTCGAACACTTGCTATTATTGTTCGTTTTCTTGCATTTAATTGTATTTAAGTTCAAATTGACTTCCGTTTTTTTTTCAAATTCATCAAATTAATTTTTTTTTTCAAATTCATTTATATATATATATATGTATGTATATATATACTAATTTTTTTAATTTTGTAAATTTAATATTTTAGACTATTATTAATTTATTCATTTAATTGTATATAACCTCAAATTGACTCCCGTTTTTTTTTTAAATTCATCAAATTAATTCCTTTTTATTTCTAATTTATTTATATATATATTAACTAACTTTTTTTTTATTTTGTAAATTTGATAATTTAGACTATAATAAATTATTAATTTATTCATTTTTATGCATTTAATTGTATATAACTTCAAATTGACTCGTTTTTTTTAAATTCATCAAATTAATTCATTTTTATTTCTAATTTTTATATATATATATATATATATATATATATATATTTACTAACTTTTTTTTAATTTAGTAAATTTAATATTTTAGACTATTATAAATTATAAATTTATTCGTTTCTATACATTTAATTATATATATAACTCCAGTTTGAGTCCTTTTTTTAAAAAAAATTCATCAAATTAAATCTTTTTTTATTTCTAGTTTATTTATATTTATTCATACAATATATACAAATCTATAATATTCAACAAAAATATTAAATATTAAAAAAATACTTTAATAAATTGTTTTCTCTCTCTCTCTCTCTCTCCATCTACCCACCTACTCCTCATCAGAGAGGAAGAAGTTCACCACCGGCTTGTTCTCCTCGTCATCCTCGCCACCTACGCCACCTGACCCACCAGCTGCACTCCCTCCGTGCCCGCTCTCCCCGACACCAAGCCCTGGTGGAGGTCGAGGTGGAGGGTTGAGTCCCATCTGCTGAGAGACAGTGGAGCACCAGTGAAGAAGAGTCTCGTTGTAGTTCGTCAGGAGCTCCATCTTCTTATGGACGTCCGCCAGCTGACGCTCCATCTGAGAGGGAGCAGGGTCGATCGAGGAGGACGATCCACTGGTCTAGCGGTGTGATTGCAGGACGGCCTTACTGTGACCGCCCTGCCCAGAGACCTTCTCCTTCTTGACTCCGGCCATATCAAAATAAATGCGGTCCTCGTCAATCGGGGGAGGGGTGGGGTTCTCCCCGCTGTCGTTGGTGGGAGCCACCTGCTGTGAGCCTGAGCGAGACGATCCTTGAATTGGTTCTGAAATTATATAAATAAATACAATTATAATTAAAGTACAATTATAATAAAAATACAATCATAATTAAAAAAAAAATACTTATGTGGATCTCGGTGGTGCGGGCGTTGGTAGACGTTCCAATCTCCGGGTTCACTGGGTGGGAGATCTTCATCTGCTCATAGAGAGAGGGCTTTCGTCCGTGCTCCTTCTCCTATTACGAACCAAATTTAATAGATATTTAAAAATTAAGCTTTTAAAAAATTTATTAATATTCAAATGTAAATAAAAATTAAAATACTTACAAAGGCTAGGAAGTGCTCATAGATGGACAGGGATCCAACCCGATGTCTGGCGACACCATGCCCGGTGGGGTTATTCAATCGGTTCTCCCTAGCCTTCGTGGACTTGGCTTTGAATGCATCACTATTCCAGTGAGCAACCAAAGCGTCGCAGACGGAACATCCATCTGGCCCTCGGCCCAGCTCCAACTGCTTCCCCTCGTCCCACTGCTTCTTCAGATTGTAGATAATATTTTTGTACCGATCATGCGCTTTCGCACAGAACAAGCCGTACATAACACTAGCTTCTGCAATTAAATTAAAAATTAAATATTAAAAATTAAATTCATAATATTAAATATTTTATACCTTGAACTCTTTGAAGTAGTCCATCCTCTTTTGCTCAGACACCATGGACCACGAGGAGGCACCAACCTCGAATGAGATCTTCTTAATGACCTCTGAGATGCGAGAGCCAGTCTCATGGCCTGGAAGCATACTGTGACATCAAAATAAAAATCAAAGTTTATATTAATAATTAGGGAAAATTGGTTTTTTTTGTCCTTTAAGTTTGATCAATTTTGTTTTTCGTCCTCTAACTTTTGACTTTATTTTTTAGTCCGATAACTTTCAAAAAATTAACGTTTTCGTCCTAAAACATAAGTTATCGGACTAAAATGTTAATTTTAGGAATAAAAAATTATCGGTTTTAGGACGAAAATGTTAATTTTTTAAAAGTTATAGGACTAAAATATAAAGTCAAAAGTTAGAGGACGAAAAACAAAATTGACCAAACTTAAAGGACAAAAAAGTGTATTTTCCCTAATAATTAATATTCATTGTGAGGACGGCTATCCACCAGAGGATGCTTCCATGAAGCCGAAGATTCGGCTACTGTAGAAGAGCCGGCAGCAGCAATAGACTATTGTGAAGAGGATGGTGTCATCTCCGGGGACCGTCTAACCTCCGGGATCTCGGGTCTCAGCGACCCACCCCGACCTCCTCTTACCCCTTCCCTGACCCCGACCTTGACCCCTACTCAGCATACCATATTATATTTATACACATTCAACAAAATTCATATATAATTACGTATATCAATCAACTAAATTCATATATACCTATGTATACCAATCATCTAAATTCATAGATATGTATACCAATCAACTAAATTCATATCTAAGTATATCAATCAACTGAATTCATACCTAAGAATACCAATCAACTAAATTCATACCTACGTATATCAATGGGATTAAAATCAAATTCGTCCTCTATCTTTTCACCTTTATCAAAATGGTCCTCTATTTATTTGCTTTATCAATTTAGTCCCATATCTATTCAAGTTTCGCCAAAATGATCCTAATTGGCCTAAAAATGTACAAAATTGCACCATTTTGGTCCTCTATTTATTTACTTTACCAATTTAGTCTTGTATCAATTCACATTTCTCCAATTAGGTCCTAATTGAACGCAAAAAGTATAAAATGCCACCTTTTTAGTCATGTGCACTAGTTTTTCTGGGGAAGCCTATGATGTATTTTTTTTTTTTTTTTTACAATGTGGCACGTCAGGTGGCCATCTTTGCCAAATAAAATAAAATCTTGAAAATAAAATACAAAAAATCAATTCGTACTATTTCAAATAAATAAATGACCATTTGGATGAAGATGAAAAGATGGGATTTAAACCAAATTCATCCTCTATCTTTTCACCTTTATCTAAATGGTCATTTATTTATTTTATCAATTTAGTCCTGTATTTCTTCAAGTTTCGCCAAATTTTTCCTAAATTGGTGAAAAATGGTTCAAATTGATTTTTCGTATTTTATTTCATTTTTTTTATTTGGCAAAGCTAGCCACTAAAAAACCACATCATAGGTTTCCCCCTAAAAAACTAGTGCGCATGACTAAAAATGTGGCATTTTATGTTTTATGCGTTCAATTAGGACCTAATTGGAGAAATGTGAATTGATATAGAACTAAACTGGTAAAGAAAATAAATACAGGACCAAAACGGTGAGGTTTTATACATTTTTTATCCAATTAGGATCATTTTGGCGAAACTTGAATAGATACAGGACTAAATTGATAAAGCAAATAAATAGAGGACCATTTTGATAAAGGTGAAAAGATAGAGGACGGATTTGGTTTAAATCCCGTATATCAATCAACTAAATTCATACCTAAGAATACCAATCAACTAAATTCATACATACGTATATCAATCAACTAAATTCATACCTACGTATACCAATCAACTAAATTCATACCTAAGAATACCAATCAACTAAGGGGGCGCTTGGTTAACAACTCTTCAATGGTAATGAGAATGAGATTGAAAATTAGTGTAATTAGCATGGATCATAAGAAAAAATCACTACCACTCCTCCTAAATAAGGTAATCACTACTCCATTTTGATTATCCTATTCTCTTCCTACAATCACTCCCCCATTCCTCCACCAACAACCATTTGTTGTCAACTTCAATTCCAAAATTGGGGCATGGCACTAGCAATGGTGTCACCATTGAAACACTTCTTCCCCTAAAATATCATTTTTCTTATGAGGGCATAGATGGAAATAAATTTACATTCTCATTACCATTGAAGAATTGCTAACCAAGCGCTCACTAAATTCATACCTACGTATACCAATCAACTAAATATATACCAATCAACTAATATACCAATCAACATGTAAAGATGTATATTCCTAACAACATATAATTTCATATATAAAATATGTATATCAATTCCAACAAACACATAAAAAATGCATATAACACATAAAAAATGCGTATAACTATCAATTCCAAACAACATATATAATTTTGTATATATAACTATCCTACAGACACACACGCGCGCGCGCACACACACACACACATACACACATACACACATATATATATAAATACATATAACTATCCTATATATAATTCATAAAATATTATTTAAAAATAATTTAATCGGTTAAAATTTTAAAAATATATGATTATTGTGGAGACGGGGATGCAACGAGCGATTTGACCGGAACAGATTGCTTGATGGAGGCGGCGGCGGCGAAGGCGGCGACGACGGTGGTGGTGGAAATTGAGGCGTGTGGGAGAAAATGGAGTACGGATTCGAACCTAAAAAGGGTAAAAAAAATTAGCGACCGCCTATGTCGGTCGCTAATTACAGATTTTACTGGTCCATATTGACCAATTTTAGGATTAGCGACCGCCTCTGGGGTCACTAAGTTACCGGCATTAATGACCATCAACCGTTTCCAAGAACGGGTCAAACTTACCGATCTGCGACCGCCTTCAGGCTGTAGGTGAATATAAAATTGAAATCAGCGACCGTCTCTAGTGGTTAAAATTATTGGTCAATTTTGACCGGCCTTTGGATTTAGAGTCCGATTTTAGAGGCGGTCGCAATTTTTTTTACTTTAAGACCACTGGTCTATTTCGGTCGCTAATACATGATTTAGAGATCGACATTTTGACGGTCGCTGAAATCGGTCGCAAAAATGCGAGTTTTTTGTAGTGTTAATTCATCTATTGTTCAATTATTATTTTTATCTAATGACTATTTTTTAATATTAAATAAAGAGCATAAGTAAATTGATAAAATCAAATCTCTAATCTATGTTGTAGTGAAAGTGCATATTCCATGCGACTCTAAATCATTTTTAATTGAAAAATAATTGGAAACTAAAAATGGGCAAGCAAACATTTGAATTTTGGCATATATATAAGAGAGATTTCGGGAGGTGCACTCGGCTCTAGCCCAGTACAGTCCTAACTTGGATACGCCCATGCTTATAAATATCTCTTATTTACACTTTATATCACTACAATTTGAATATACCTTTAAACAATAAATTGAACTCTCTTCATCCAATTTTACTAGTCATGTTTTTTTCGATTGTTGGTTTTTGTCATAAGTTGAAGAATGTTATGAGGTATTGTAAGGTCCATTTATGATTTGCATTTTCCATAAATTAAGAAAAACTTTATTGATAAATGAACCTCACAATATCTCATAATACCCTCCAACTTATGACAAAAAATAACAACCGAAAAAACAGGACTAATAATATTAAACGGATGGAGTACATTTTAATACTAATAACTAATGTTTTTAATAAATTTTGTATTATTTCATATGAGAAATTAACTGAGGACGAGGAAGTATTGAATAATATTTAAATTATAATACTGTATTATGCAATTAAAAGGAAAAAATATGGTTACGAGCATTTAAATTATACTACTATATTATGCAATTAAAAGGAAAAAGATATGGTTAGGAGCATTTAAATTGAATACTTCTATATTATGCAATTAAAAGAAGAAGAAAAATATGGTTAAGTCAAGCTCTTAAGTCTTGATAAACAATCAGGCAATTTAAGCATAACTTATAAGATTAATTTTAGAGAGACCGAACACAATACACTAGTCCATACCTAAACCCTAGCTCAAGATAAGAAACGTGATAAGCGATTAGGCATGTTACGCATGTCGCATAAACTGATAAAAGTGACGTTAAAGTAAATATAATATGCTTATCAAGGCATGTTATGCATGTCGCATAAAAGTAACGTTGGAGTAGATATAAATATGTTTAAAGTTGATACCTGAATTCTATATACTGATAAAAGTGACGTTGAAGTAAATATAATATGCTTATCAAGGCATGTTATGCATGTCGCATGAAAGTGGCATTGAAGTAAATATAATATGTTTAAACTTGATACCTGAATTTTATATTTTATCACACAAATTCTAGCATGCATTCAAGACATATCATGTCATTGAATTTTAATAAGCTCAATTTTTACTTCACTTTAATTTTTTTTTTTTAAACACACACTAATGCTCCGAACTGTGTATTTTTTGTTGCAATTGGGGTATTAATAATTACTTCTTGGAGTATTATTTTTCTGTTTGGGCATTTTTGTTTTCAAAATCCAAGTGCATACCAATTAATGCACTTAAGTGCATACTAAAAATACTCTTTATCTCATGATCTTGCCTAACGTGATTCACCTTTTTTTTTTCTCTTGTCATTGCACGAAAATAGAAACTTTTTAAAAAAAATTATAAATTGGTTAAAAACTCATAAGCACCCTCAAAGTGTTTAAAAAAAAACATTTAATATTTTATAAGATAAAAAAAAGCTCCCTTAGATAGTTTATTAACTATAAAAAAATAAGTTGATATTTCACAATTTATTTTTCAAATCACCTCCATCCACCCTAAAACACTCTGGACCCACCATTCCCCACCTTCACCCACCTCTACTTCAAAAAAAAAAAAAAAAAAAAATTCCTTATAAGCAAGGACAAAATTTAGGCGAAATTTCGGTTTTATTTAGGTCTCGATATGGATATCCACCTGAAAGAGATTTTTTCCAAAATATCGGAAAATACCGATAAATATCAGAAAATATCGATATCAATATCGGTGAGCTGTAGTTCAAAATTTGTCAAATATCCCAAAATATTGGCGAAATATCGATAAAAACAGGAAAAAATCGACAAAAAAATCCCTATTTTTCGTTTATTGTCCATGAATATTATTTTAGATCAGGAGAGAATTTAATCACTAAACCATCATTTATTCAAAAATCTTGCAAGAAAAAGGTTTTGTTAATGTTATGCCAATGTTGTCAAAAATATTTAGGCAACATTATGGATAACATTACTGAATTTACCCTTTCTCCTAACACTAACACTTTTGTTCTATGTTGTGCTTGATGTTGTGTTCGCAGGATGAAGACCTAGAATGTTCCAGGTCATGCGGCTGCGGTTATCAAGTGAGGAGATCAAATACATCATGAGCTGTTATTTCTTAATCATGGAGTTAGTGGAGGATGTGTTTCTAGGTCTTTCCAAACTGACCTCGTGATTGTAACTTTCGGTGGATCCTACATCTATAAATACCATATTATAGTCGAAGGAAAAACAGGGGAAACAAGCCAGGAAGTAGTAAACGAGAGCTACACTATCGAGTGTTCAAGTACATCTAGTGTAAAAGGGCAGTTATTACTATCTTTTGTGCTGGTCGAATGCTGCAACGCTCCTATAAATATTGGGATAAAAAATAGATTAGATTAGAGTTTGAGTGTGATCAGTTTTCTAGTCGTCGTAGATCTGTTTAGGCGGTGTGTTTACACCTTACCCTCACTTTGAGATCTTATGTTAGATCTTTGTTTGTATCACTACATGGTAATTGTGAAGCTTTTTGCCATGAGGCATCATGGACTTTATTTAAATCTATGAAAAATTTTTAATTCCGTTTGCAAGGTGTTTAAGTCTTCTGCTGCTTAGAACTACTTAGATCTGTTCATAACTGTTCGTAACTGTCTTGTGTTGTCGCGCATGTTGTCAACATTTCAGTTAACACAACTCTAAAAAACACCACGCACACTCACAATTGGTATTAGAGCAATCTGATATCATAACACTGAGATTAACAGGTTTCAACATGCTTAGTTGCATTATTTGTATTGTATTAAATTATTATGAACAACTGTTGTATTATTTTAGACTGTTTAAGTATTTTGTTATTGACATATTTGTCATAAACAATTCATTTTGTTTAAGTTAAAGTTAAATTTATATATATTTAAGTAAGTTATGATATACTCTAAAATTTCATGTTAAATTTCCGTAAATGTTCTATTTTTTACTATATCGATATTTCCATCGATATATTTGTAAATTTAAGGTACCGGTATTTCCACCGATACCGATATTTTTATCCTTGCTTATAAGTAATAAAAACCTTTTAAATTATATTAGCCAAATACTTTAACAACTTATAATATACTTTAAAATTACATCTTATAAACTTTTAAAACAATTTATAAGTTGTAAGGATTTATAGGGTTAATTATTTTTTTAGTACATTATCTTATTGATGTTTGTAAAATTAGGACACAATCTATACAATCTTGCAAAACAAGGACATTATCCTTTATGTTGGGCAAATATAGGCCAAATTTAAATAAGCTCGATTATGATTTGTCCAATTGGCTCGGATTTTATAAAATTTGGCCAAAATTTGCCAAAATTAAAAGGTAGTATCCTAGTTTTGCAAGTTAGTAAACAAAATGTCCTAAATTTGTAAGCTCGTAACAAAGAAGAGTGTTCCAATTTTGCGAGCCCGCAAATATAGTGGCCTAATTTTGTAAGCACTCATAAGATAGTGTCCTAAAAAAATTAATTTTTCCAAACTTATAAGATGTTTCAAATAAGCAGCAATCGCTCAATTTAGAAGTGGAAAGTAAAGAAGTCTCTGCCTTTTGTTGTGGCTTCTCAAGAGCAGGCAAGCCATAATCTCTATATACTTTAGGGGCCGTTTGGTTTGCGGGATAGGATTGGATTAGCTAGGATTGGATTAGAACGATTATCGAAAAACTAATAAACTAGAATCAGAAAATTTGGACTAGAACCAAATTTTCTGGATCGAATTGTACACGAGATAGTCGTTCTAGTTTATCCAGTGTCATGGTCTTGTGCAACCACTCAAACCAAACACGAGATTACCTGGGATTATGAAGACAATCCCAGGCAATCCCTCAAACCAAACGGTTGTGTCACAATGTCCTTTAAAGTAAAAAAAGAATTAATGTGGAACCCCATGAAAATAACGTGATAAATTGCTTCATTTGGGAGAAAGGTACTCAAACACCCAGTATAAATATATGGTGAGACAAAGTCGTGCTTATTTATTTCCAACATTGTTTGATCATATAAAACTCTTAACAAGAAAATGTTTGAAAACGAATGGCTGAGAGGAATCGAGGAAGCGGTAAAGCAAATGTCCGATGCCTCAGAAGAGTCGGAGTATTGGAGCAAACGGTCTATCTACCGAATTCCAAAATGTGTCACTGAATTCCACGAGCGAGCTTACAATCCACATATAGTGTCGTTCGGACCCTATCATCATGGCTTGGAATATCTCACGGCGATGGAGGAGCACAAGCAACGTGCGCTCCTCCATTTCCTCAAGAGATCGAAGGAGCCCCTCCAGAGCTTCGTCCATGCCTTGGTTCCAGTGGTGGGCGATCTCAGAGACACTTATGAACAACTCGATTATGAGTGTGTTGTACCCGGTCAAGCAAGTTGGTAAAAGTATTACACCTCAGATCAAGACTAAGTTGACCGACCAATGGACAAGTGCCACGAGAAGGTCCAACTGGACATGACAGAGTGTCGTCCAACCCACTATTAAAGTCGGGCAAAGATAAGTCAACTTGAACACCCAACTTGAGAATCTAACTTGGACATCAACATTTGAGCCTAGCATAACTATATGGAAAGTCGGTGTGCCGAACTAGAGGTCATTTTCCAAGGCATAGCACAATCACATGATAAGTCAGCTCAAAGAATACGCCTGGTCGGGTGGCAAGTTAGCCTCAAGAAAGTCCAAGTGAAAAGGTGGCATCTTGCCAAGCACGTGAGCAAGATGGTTGAACTCGCCCAACATGATCAAGTCGGTCATCCAAGTCGGCTCGTCAACTTAGCACGGTCCTAAGGCGGTTTAAGTGGAGCCCAGGTTCTTACTTCAACATGAAGTCATGACGCAGCTAGTTGGAAGAGATAAGACAACAAATATGGTCCAATCAGAGAAGGTGGCAAGTCGGTCCAATCAAGTTTGCTTTGCTATCACGGCGACAGCTCCTACTTGGGCAACCTGCACGTCAGGACGCCAGCTCCAACTTGGCAACTAGCTGGTCACCGTGCCACCTCATGCTGAACTCGCCTATAAATAGGCCAGATTTGTAATAGAAAAGGATTCGGAAATTTGACTCAGAAACTTGAATACAATTACTCTTCTCATGTCAACTTGCCATTTACATACTTAATTCCACACAATTAAACACACCAAATTATACACTTTGTTTGTTAGTCAAATACAAGCCACATCATCCGTACACATAAACTGACTAGCAACAATTGGCGCTAGAAGGAGGGTTCAAACCTCCGTCATATCAAATCCAGCAAGTTGTCGTGGAAAGTTGGGAAGTACTGTTCTTGCTTGTTCAACCAAGTAGCTGTTTTCTTAGAAAAAGAAAAAAAACTCAAAAAAATCCTTACCTTTTATATCCAAACACCTTACCTAAATATGTCAACCACTCAAAATCAAACTCAAAACCAAACTCAAAATTGGAGATCTTCAATGGGCCACGGAGAACTTCAAGTTCCCTTGGACGCCCCAGTCAACTTGACAAATATAGGGCGAGACCCCCATTGTACAGCTGAGGTGCTGGACTACTTGACCAAGAAACACAAAGAGCATTTGAAAGAAATGGCAACTAGCACTGGCCGAGCTAGGCCAGATGATCGAGATCGAGTATCTCAGACTGTAAGTAGTGGAAGGTGAGTTCCCAATGATAATGGGAAAGGAAAGATGCAAGATCATGATCAAAGTCGATGTGATGACTCTGAAAACTTGCAACCCCAAAAATCCTACAGATCGGCTTTGGAACGTCTAGGTCGGCAGCCGCGTGCGAACGTGCATCCAATCCATCAAGATCGCGAGCATCCAATGCCAGTTCCAGAGAATGAAAGAAATGCATCAGAAGTTCATGTTCAATCTGAGGAAGGTCGACGGCCGATCTTGAGTCGCCTTGGCTCACAAGTTTTTCCTCAAAAGAAAGTTCAATCAGTTCATGATCGCATCGGCCCGTTGGTCACATGTCCAACTCAAACAGAGGAAGTCAACATTGATTCAATTCGGGAGATGCAAAAATCCATCGCCAAGTTGCAAGCCAAACTTGACGAGTCCAAGAAGTTGGGGCATACTAACATAATGCCTTCATCACCACTGGCAGTAACCATCTTGACTGCTCCAGTTCAAAAGAAGCTTCAAGTTCCCTCCATTACACCATATAATGTAGAGTCTGATCCTTGAGTGCATTTGAGCAAATACTCCGACTATATGGTGTCAGTTGGAGCCACAGATGCTACTCAATATCGACAATTCCCTCTAACTTGGGGGATCGAGCACATAAATGGTTTTCTTCTCTGGCAGCAGCTTCCATCTCATCCTTTGTGCAACTTGGGCAAAAGTTCTTAACCCATTTTGCGGCTACAGCAGTTCGGCCGGCCCCAAAAGAACGACTAGCCAACTTCAAACAAAACAAGGAGGAGTCAGATCGAGCATACCTTGACCGCTTTGATAAAGTTCTAATCGAAGGTGAACCGGTAACTGAGGATGCCACAGTACTTAGTGTCGTTGGAGGTTTGAAATTTGGGTCCGATTTATGGTATGCAATGAACCAAAAGTTTCCCAAGTGTTATGCCGAGTTCAGAGAAAGAGCAGGACAGTTCGTTCGCATGGCGGAAGTGATGGCCGAGCGAATGAGTGAGGTAGAAGAGGCACCAAAGAAGGCAGGCCCAACCAGAAGGGAAAATCCCTATAAAGTTCCAGGGACAATCAAGCCATTTGATGAAGGGATGGAAGTTAAAGCCATCAAAGAAATATTGAAAGTGTTGTACCCGGTCAAGCAAGTTGGTAAAAGTATTACACCTCAGATCAAGACTAAGTTGACCGACCAATGGACAAGTGCCACGAGAAGGTCCAACTGGACATGACAGAGTGTCGTCCAACCCACTATTAAAGTCGGGCAAAGATAAGTCAACTTGAACACCCAACTTGAGAATCTAACTTGGACATCAACATTTGAGCCTAGCATAACTATATGGAAAGTCGGTGTGCCGAACTAGATGTCATCTTCCAAGGCATAGCACAATCACATGATAAGTCAGCCCAAAGAATACGTCTGGTCGGGTGGCAAGTTAGCCTCAAGAAAGTCCAAGTGAAAAGGTGGCATCTTGCCAAGCACGTGAGCAAGATGGTTGAACTCGCCCAACATGATCAAGTCGGTCATCCAAGTCGACTCGTCAACTTGGCACAGTCCTAAGGCGGTTTAAGTGGAGCCCAGGTCCTTACTTCAACATGAAGTCATGACGCAGCTAGTTGGAAGAGATAAGACAACAAATATGGTCCAATCAGAGAAGGCGGCAAGTCGGTCCAATCAAGTTTGCTTTGCTATCACGGCGACAGCTCCTACTTGGGCAACCTGCACGTCAGGACGCCAGCTCCTACTTTGCAACTAGCTGGTCACCGTGCCACCTCATGCTGAACTCGCCTATAAATAGGCCAAATTTGTAATAGAAAAGATTTCGGAAATTTGACTCAGAAACTTGAATACAATTACTCTTCTCATGTCAACTTTCCATTTACATACTTAATTCCACACAATTAAACACACCATATTATACACTTTGTTTGTTAGTCAAATACAAGCCACATCATCCGTACACATAAACTGACTAGCAACAATTGACGCTAGAAGGAGGGTGTCGAACCTCCGTCATATCAAATCCAACAAGTTGCCGTGGAAAGTTGGGAAGTACTGTTCTTGCTTGTTCAACCAAGTAGCTGTTTTCTTAGAAAAAGAAAAAAACACAAAAAAATCCTTACCTTTTATATCCAAACACCTTACCTAAATATGTCAACCACTCAAAATCAAACTCAAAACCAAACTCAAAATTGGAGATCTTCAAGGGGCCACGGAGAACTTCAAGTTCCCTTGGACGCCCCAGTCAACTTGACAAATATAGGGCGAGACCCCCCATTGTACAGCTGAGGTGCTGGACTACTTGACCAAGAAACACAAAGAGCATTTGAAAGAAATGGCAACTAGCACTGGCCGAGCTAGGCCAGATGATCGAGATCGAGTATCTCAGACTGTAAGTAGTGGAAGGCGAGTTCCCAATGATAATGGGAAAAGAAAGATGCAAGATCATGATCAAAGTCGATGTGATGACTCTGAAAACTTGCAACCCAAAAAATCCCACAGATCGGCTTTGGAACGTCTAGGTCGGCAGCCACATGCGAACGTGCATCCAATCCATCAAGATCGCGAGCATCCAATGCCAGTTCCAGAGAATGAAAGAAATGCATCAGAAGTTCATGTTCAATCTGAGGAAGGTCGGCGGCCGATCTTGAGCCGTCTTGGCTCACAAGTATTTCCTCAAAAGAAAGTTCAATCAATTCATGATCGCATCGGCCCGTTGGTCGCGTGTCCAACTCAAATAGAGGAAGTCAACATTGATTCAATTCGGGAGATGCAAAAATCCATCACCAAGTTGCAAGCCGAACTTGACGAGTCCAAGTAGTTGGGGCATACTAACATAATGCCTTCATCACCACTGGCAGTAACCATCTTGACTGCTCCAGTTCAAAAGAAGCTTCAAGTTCTCTACATTACACCATACAATGGAGAGTCTGATCCTCGAGTGCATTTGAGCAAATACTCCGACTATATGCTGTCAGGTGGGGCCACAGATGCTACTCAATGTCGACAATTCCCTCTAACTTTGGGGGATCGAGCACATAAATGGTTTTCTTCTCTGGCAGCAGCTTCCATCTCATCCTTAGTGCAACTTGGGCAAAAATTCTTAACCCATTTTGCGGCTACAACAGTTCGGCCGACCCCAAAAGAACGACTAGCCAACTTCAAACAAAACAAGGAGGAGTCAGATCGAGCATACCTCGACCGCTTTGATAAAGTTCTGATCAAAGGTGAACCGGTAACTGAGGATGCCACAGTACTTAGTGTCGTGGGAGGTTTGAAATTTGGGTCCGACTTATGGTATGCAATGAACCAAAAGTTTCCCAAGTGTTATGCTGAGTTCAGAGAAAGAGCAGGACAGTTCGTTCGCATGGCGGAAGTGATGGCCGAGCGAATGAGTGAGGTAGAAGAGGCACCAAAGAAGGCAGGCCCAACCAGAAGGGGAAATCCCTATAAAGTTCCAGGGACAATCAAGCAATTTGATGAAGGGATGGAAGTTAAAGCCATCAAAGAAGTATTGAAAGTATCTAGGGAAGTTGTGTTCAATCAAATCCGGGAGAAGCAATGGCTAACTCCGCCAAGACCACTTTATAAAGAAAGCAATAAGCTAAATCCGAGAAAGTTTTGTGATTTCCATGATTCAATTGGACACAATACTGCTGAATATCGAGATCTTCTGAGGCAACTATGGAAACTTTACGAAGATGGAAGGTTGACGGACTTTGTAAAACGTCCTCCCCCCCGGGTGAGGACCGAAGATCAAGTTGGGCCAAGTAGACGAAGAGAAGTTGGGCCAAGTAGACGAAGAGGCAAAGGGGCTCACAATGAATCATCTGAAGAAGAGGAGGTTGACCTCCGGAATAAACTTGATCGCCAGAAACAAGTACCTCCTATGCCGAGATCAGAAGTTCGTCGTGAAGTGGACATGCTGCGTCCTGATTATGGTCCTGTGGGAGGTTGTCAACCAGAGCGAAAACTATCCAATCGAAGTAAGAAAGCTGAACTCCGAGCAATGGACAATTTGTTCCAAGTTTGCTCAGCCAGTTTGCCCAACTTGGCAGTTCCGTCTTTCCAGCTAAACTTTACGGAAGACGACCTGGAAGGTGTCATTTCGCCAAATAATGATGCCCTTATTATCAGTGCAAATATTATGGGGGTCAGAGTACATCGTCTTCTAGTTGATACTAGATCATACGCCAATATCATCTTCAAGAAAACTTTGGATCAAATTGAAAATCTTTCGGCTTATATTCGACCTTGTGATCACATAATTCTAGGGTTCGGAGATGCCATTTCCATTCCACATGGAATTATAACTCTAGCAGTCGAGTTGGAGTCAACTAAAGATCCTGAGATCAAGCACCTCAGAATGGTGGAGTTCATCATCATAGACCAACCTTCCACGTATAATGGTTTTCTGGGCCGGTCTTTCTTTAATAAGTTCAAGGCGGTAGCCTCGACATATTACTATTGTGTCAAGTTTCCTACCCCTAAGGGGGTAGGAACAGTGGCTGGTGATCAAAGGCGAGCCAGAGAATGCATTCTTACCACTTCAGTTGAAAAAGTTCCCAAGGTCGCCATGTTGGAGCCATTTGTCGATCATAAGACCAATGACGTGGTGCAAGTCAAACAATTGGAACTTGGACAGAGTTCAAAGGGTGAAGAAGTACCAATATCAACCAAGAAGCCGCGCATCGAGTGCTTACCCCCCATGAATGAACTAATGGACATTGATGATGTTCATGGGTCAACAAGTCTAACTGAAGTAGCACTAGAGGCAGTGATCAATGTGGAGCCTAGAATCTGCTTTGAACCAATGGATATTGATGGTGATGGTGCGAGTTCAGTTCCAGATCCCCAGTGGAAACAACAAAAGAGGCGGGCAACTCCTGCCGAAGAACTTAAGGCCATATCAGTTGATCCTGCCAAGCCTGAACTAGAAATCTTCATCGGCACTAAACTTCCAGAACCACTTCGGACCGACTTGATTCAATATCTGAAGAGCAATATTGATGTTTTTGCTTGGTCACATGAAGATATGAGGGGCATTGATCCGAAGCATGCTTGTCATCATCTCAACATTGATCCAACTCTCCTCCCCATAAAACAGAAGAGAAGAAAGTTTGGTCCGGATAAATATGAAGCGCTCGATGTTAAAGTCAAGAAATTAATTGATCAAACAAGCCAAGTGTCCAAGATGGGTTGCCAACCCGGTACTAGTCAAGTAGCCAAATGGAACTTGGAGACTCTGCATAGATTTCACCGACTTGAATGATGTATGTCCAAAAGACAACTTTCCAATGCCTCATATCGACTACCTAGTCGACAACACGGCCGTTCATGAAGTGATGACATTTATGGATGCATTTGCCGGTTATCACCAAATTGCCATGTTTGAAGGCGATCAAGAAGAAACAACTTTCTACACTGAGAAGGACTTGCTGTGTTGGGAACGGATGCCATTCGGTTTGAAAAATACGGGGGCAACTTACCAACGGTTGGTGAACAAGATGTTCAACAATAATTTGGGGAAGACAATGGAAGTATATATTGATGATATCGTGGTTAAAAGTCTACGAAAGGAGGATCATCTTGAACATTTAACCACTGCTTTCAACATTTTAAGGGAGTACAATATGAAGTTGAATCATAAAAAATGCAGCTTCGGAATTAGAGCAGGCAAGTTCCTCGGACATATGGTTAGTCAGAGAGGAATTGAAGCGAACCTATCCAAGATACAAGCAATTGTGGATATGTGCCCTCCACGAAGTGTCAAGGAAGTTCAAAAGTTAACTGGATGTCTAGCTTCATTAAACAGGTTCATCTCCCGAACTGGAGATAGGTGCAAACCTTTTTTCGATGCTTTGAAAAAAGGAAAGTTCGAATGGACTGAGCATTGCCAGTCGGCGTTTGAGAGGCTTAAAGATTACTTGGCAGATGCTAAAATTCTTTCCAAGCCAATTCCAGGCGAGAAGTTGTTTTTATATATGGCAGCTTCAGAGTCAGCAATCAGTGCTGTTCTAGTACGAGCCGAAGGCAAAACGCAATTACCAGTCTACTATGTTAGTCAATCCTTGCGTGATGCTGAGTTAAAATACACTCCATTAGAAAAGTTGGCGTACGCTCTGGTCATGAGCGTAAGGAAACTTCGGCCCTATTTTTTCGATCATCCGGTTGAAGTTCTTACCACATTTCCACTCCGACAAGTGCTCCACCGACCTGACACAACTGGGAGACTTGTCAAATGGTCATTAGAAGTTGGTCAATTTGGCATTACATATGCTCCCAGGACAGCAATCAAAGGACAAGTAATGGCGGATTTCATCGTCGAGTTGACTTTTCCCCATAGTCCAGACAGAGAAATGGAACTTCCATGGCATATGTACGTTGATGGTTCATCAACCAACTTGAAAGCAGGAGCTGGAATCGTCTTGATAAGTCCAGCTAGCCAATTATTTACCACGGCGGTCAGGTTCGATTTTCCAGCTACCAATAATGAAGCTGAATATGAAGCCTTGGTGGCCGGGCTACAGATGGCGATTTCTCTTGGAGTTCACAGACTTCAAATTTTTAGTGACTCTCAATTAATTGTTTGTCAAGTTCATGGAGAATATGAAGCCCGAGGAGATCAAATGGCCAAGTATCAGTTGCTAGTGAAAGAACTACTTGAACATTTCAAACATGTGTTTATTGAACTGGTACCCCGAGACTCTAACTCTCAAGCAGATGCACTTGCCCGTTTAGCAGCATCGGAGGGAGTTGCCGACCTGTCTGATATTATCATAACAACCGCAACAACTCCATCAATTCAAAATGTGAAGGTTAATATGCAAGTAGATCAAGTCGACCAAGACAAGGACAACTGGATGTCACCTATATCAACTTATCTACACACTGGCGAACTCCCTGATGATAAAGTGCAAGCGAACAGGCTTCGACTCCAAGCAGCAAGATATATCCTCATTGATGATGAACTATACAAACGAAGTTTCACATTGCCATTGTTGAAGTGTATCACTCAAGAGAAATGATTGTTAGTGCTCGCCGAAATTCACAATGGAGTTTGCGGCAACCACACAGGGGGGCAGGCGTTGGCCTACAAAACTATCAGACAGGGGTACTATTGGCTCACTTTGAAGAAAGACGCAATTGCTTATACTAGATCATGCCATAATTGTCAAGTCTATGCGCCGATTATTCATAGTCTGCCGGAAGAGTTGATTTCAGTATATAGTCCATGGCCTTTTGCCAAGTGGGGAATTGACCTAATTGGTCCTTTCCCACCTGGTCCGGGGGGAGTCAAGTTCGCAGTAGTGGATTACTTCACGAAGTGGGCTGAAGTTCAAGCAATCAAGAAGATAACTCAACAACGAATGATCAACTTTATTTGGAGGTTCATTATATGTAGATATGGCATTCCGCAAGCCATCGTGACGGATAATGGAAAGCAATTTGAAGGACAGCGCATCAAGAAATATTTCTCTACTCCTTATCATCCGAAGTCCAACGGTCAAGTTGAAGCAATTAATAAGATCATCAAGCGTGCCTTAAAAACCAAACTTGATGATCTTAAGGGGGAATGGGCGACTGAACTATACGATGTGTTATGGTCATACAGGACAACTCATAGGCTGTCTACGGGGGAGACTCCATTTGCCCTTACATTTGGGGCTGAAGCGGTTATACCAGCCGAGATCGAGGTGCCAAGCTACAGAACTAGCAACTTTGATGAGGACAAGAACAATCAGACGTTGAACACCGAACTGGACTTACTGGAGAAAAGGCGTTTGGAGGCCACCCTTCGAAATGCCATTTATAAGCAAAGATCGGAGAAGTATTATAACTCCAAGGTGAAGGTGCGTCAGTTTCGCACAGGGGATTTAGTGCTCAGGCGGAATATGGACCCAATTTCAGGAATGCTCGGACCAACTTGGGAGGGCCCATTCCGAATAACTAGACCATTGTCCAATGGTGCATACGAGTTGGAGAGTATGTTTGGCAAGTTGGCCCAACATCCCTGGAATTCTTCCAACTTGAAGAAATACTTCCAGTAAAATTTCTTCACTTTGTATATATTTCATAAAAAAAAAAGAAGAAAAAAAAGAAAAAAAAAGAAGAAGAAGAGAAAAAAGGGGAAGAAAAGAAAAATAAAATTCCCAGTTCGACTTGATGAACCGAACTAGAGTCGATCAACCTAAAAGTCTTGCCGAGGTGAAGGGTGCTGTGATCTTTTGGCACCGCTAATGAAGATGTGAGATAGCAAATGGAGGACAAGTTGGATGACAAGCCAAGTTTTTTGAAAGATAATTCAACAATTTATGTGACTTCAAGGTGTGGCGGTAACCGCTCCAGGTGGCCAAGGGAACTTGAATGTGACATTAATTCTATCATATGAAGTACATGCAACTCACCCGCTCTCATTCAAGTTGCTTATAAATTAGAAGGAGTTTTCAACATTCAAGAACAAGGAAGAAAACAAAATAACAAGTTCCAGACTTGAAAGAGAAAACAACGAGTGCATATATCAACTTGTCATGGATCTACCATGTTTACGGTCTAGTTCGCCTCCGGAGTATCACACCGGGGGGCAAGTATCTCGAGACGAAGTTGAGAGTTTACAGAAGCTAGTTCATGAATATTATCCTTTCGATAGACAAATTGAGTTGGGAGTTTCCTGAAATATGGATTACTTCTCAACCAGTTTGGAAGTCAGAGGGCGATAGTTCAATTGCTGGTGGATGGGCGAGAGATTTTCTTCTATGAAGGGTTAACCGAGCCAATCAACGCTCCACCAACCTCTCGTATGAAGAAGTCACCATCTTTCAAACAGCAACAGAGGATGCGATTCAACACCCGAATATCCCCTTCTTCATCTTGCCATCCTGGAAACCATGGATGATACAGAGACTAAGGATGGCAAAAGAGGGGATGGGATCTTAGTGCTCCCACTTGGCAAGTTGGTGGAGCCATATCCAATTGGTCAGATCTCTCTCCAACTCGAGAGATGCCAAGTGGGTTAGAAGAAGGAAGTCGGCCGCTTGACACGGCTAGATTCAAAGGGTCTACCAAACTGACCCATGTCTACCCATATTTGATTACTCCAGTGAGCAACTTGGGTAACAAAGACGAAATCATTGAAGAAGCCAGATGAAGAAATAATTCAAAATAAAACAGATAAGATCAATCATCAATGGCGAAGTTTCAAGACCAAGTTGAATTTTGAATTAGCCATCTATGTAATAGCTTAGCTAAATGATGTAATGACTAAGTTATATGAAATCGAAATTGTTTATTCTTAAGAAAAGTGTATTGTTCTTAAGAAAGTTGGCTATGTAATGAGTTAGAAGGCAGAGTCCATCTAGGACCAAGCCTAATCAGGCAGAGCCGACTAGCGGTCAAGCCTGTCAGAGTCCAAGCCCTAAAACGGCAGAGTCTCAACCCGAAGAAAGGCAACCAGGTCGCACATAAATAAGACGACCGAATGTCGCACCGTAAATAAGAAGACAAGTAAGCCCTTTCGACACAAAAAAGAAGGCAGCCAAGTCGCAACATAAATAAGACGACAAATAAGCCCTTCAGAATGTTCTCAAGGTGGACAAGTCGCACCGTAAATAAGACGACTTGATACTACCAAGAGAAGAAGTACCAAATGTACAGGTTGCTAGCAAGTTGAACAGACAACATGTCGCAACGTAAATAAGACGACCAACTTGCTATCAAGAAGAAGGCAGCCAAGTCGCAACATAAATAAGACGACAAATAAGCCCTTCAGAAGCTCTCAAGGCAGCCAAGTCGCAACATAAATAAGACGACAAATAAGCCATTCGGAAGCTCTCAAAGTAGCCAAGCTGTAACGTAAATACGACGACTAGATGCTACCAAAAGAAGAATTACAAGACATAAATTATTAGCAAGTTGAACAGACTACATGTCGCAACATAAAGAAGACGGCCAACTTGCTAGTAAGGAAAAATATGTCACAAATAAAATAAGGCAAGTCAAGTCGCAACATAAATAAGACGATAACTAAGCCCTTCAAAGAAGTTCAACAATTAGAAGGATCAGAAGGAAGTGGGCCAAGAAAATATTATTCAAACATCCTAGAAAGACAAAATACCAAGTTCAAGTTCAAGACCCGGAGGTCACCTTACACTTAAACTATCAAAGCCAACCAAAATCAAACAACCAAGAGTTCAACATCTACTTCATCCTCTTCAGAAGACTAGCAAGTCATTCAGATCCACCTCGCCTGCAAAAGTGCGGAAAACAATGCTCATATTTGGATCAGGTTCAAATCTAAAGCCGGCCGAGTCGGCAATGGGCAACATTATAACTGGTGGATGCATACGAAATCAAGTTCAACTGCCAAGTTGAACATCATCGCATATTGATTCCACCGACTTCCAGATGCTAATAGATGGTTCATATCCGGAGAACACACTTTTGACAATCAACGATCAACTTGCAAAGTCTTAGACAGATTTGTGATGCTTATTGGGTAGAGATGATAACTCTTTTTACTTGAATCCGGTTTCACCCACGGGGTTTTACGGGTCAAGGTTTTTAATGAGGCTTACCTCTATCCACATGTGTATCCAGATCGTCCTTTGAGGCCAACCTCAAAGCCCGACCTGGGGGGCAACTGTTGTACCCGGTCAAGCAAGTTGGTAAAAGTATTACACCTCAGATCAAGACTAAGTTGACCGACCAATGGACAAGTGCCACGAGAAGGTCCAACTGGACATGACAGAGTGTCGTCCAACCCACTATTAAAGTCGGGCAAAAATAAGTCAACTTGAACACCCAATTTGAGAATCTAACTTGGACATCTACATTTGAGCCTAGCATAACTATATGGAAAGTCGGTGTGCCGAACTAGACGTCATCTTCCAAGGCATAGCACAATCACATGATAAGTCAGCCCAAAGAATACGCCTGGTCGGGTGGCAAGTTAGCCTCAAGAAAGTCCAAGTGAAAAGGTGGCATCTTGCTAAGCACGTGAGCAAGATGGTTGAACTCGCCCAACATGATCAAGTCGGTCATCCAAGTCGGCTCGTCAACTTGGCACGGTCCTAAGGCGGTTTAAGTGGAGCCCAGGTTCTTACTTCAACATGAAGTCATGACGCAGCTAGTTGGAAGAGATAAGACAACAAATATGGTCCAATCAGAGAAGGCGGCAAGTCGGTCCAATCAAGTTTGCTTTGCTATCACGGCGACAGCTCCTACTTGGGCAACCTGCACGTCAGGACGCCAGCTCCTACTTGGCAACTAGCTGGTCACCGTGCCACCTCATGCTGAACTCGCCTATAAATAGGCCAAATTTGTAATAGAAAAGGATTTGGAAATTTGACTCAGAAACTTGAATACAATTACTCTTCTCATGTCAACTTGCCATTTACATACTTAATTCCACACAATTAAACACACCAAATTATACACTTTGTTTGTTAGTCAAATACAAGCCACATCATCCGTACACATAAACTGACTAGCAACAGAGTGGGAAGGCGACAATAAGTTTCTCCGGATGATGATCGTAGATGGATGCTTTATGTTGGAAATACTACGGTCCACCACTCTGCCTGCGCCTCGGCTTCCGCCTCGGGATCAGACGGAGATTCAGATTCACAGGGCTGATCATCCGAATCGTTTGAAAGATTATGCACGCAACGATCCATTCTTCAGCAAGCATGGGATGGTCTACACTGTTCCATATCTAAAGAAGGATATGTTAATGCTAGAGAATCAGCTTCCCATGCTGCTTCTTGAGAAGCTTGTCTCCACTCCAAAACACGAGTCATTCAAGGTACCTAGATTATGATATTTTATTTCATACACTAACATTTGTTCTTGTACTTCCTTTTTTTTTTTTTTTAAACAAAATAGTCATGAATTTTTTTTAAAATATCAAATATCTGATCAAAAGTATAAAAAATATCATTAAGAGTATAAAAAATGGGGATCAATGGTATTATATTGTAATTGTTATTGATTTTTTTGACCCCAACTTTTGATACTTTTAATGAGATTTTTGATACCCTTGATTAAATATTTAATATTTTAGAACAGTTTCATGATAAGTTTATCATGAATTAATTTCATATAAAACCTACTCTTTTACTCCCTCCGTCTCAGTTTTGTTTTTCCGTTTGACTGTGCGCAGAGTTTAATGCGAGAGTTGAATTTCAGTATTTAAATGAATAAAGTAGTATTTGAAATGATAAATGGTGAATAAAGTAGTATTTAAATTAATAAAGTAGTATTGGGAATGGTGAATGACGAATAAAGTATTATTTAAATGAATAAAGTAGTTTCCATTTTAGAGATGGGAAAACAAAATTGAGACGGACATTTTTGGCAAATGAGAAAACAAAACTGGGACGGAGGGAGTACTTTTTATCAAATACTTATATTTTCTCGATACTTACTGATATAGATTCTTCCAACTCAAATACAATTTTTTGCCCGTTAACTTTGATTAAATTTGGTTTTCATCCTGTTAACTTTGGAATTTTGAATTTAGTCCTGTACCTTACAAAAAAAATTGTATTTTTTTGACCTGTTACCTGCTACACTCGGTAACTCTTCCAGTGAAGCTGACGTGGCACCACTTTTGTTAAAGTTATAGTACTAAATTATCGAAAGAGTTACCTGGTATAGCAGGTTACAGGACAAAAATACAAATTTTATAAGTTATAGATCAAAATTCAAAGATACAAAATTAACAGGATAAAAATCAAAGTTAACAAAAGTTAAAAGATAAAAAAATGCATTTTCCCTAATAGATAAATACCACAAATGTTAGATATTTAATTAGTAAATACATTGGCAAGAAACCAGGATATTACTTCCTCTTTTATAACGCAGGATGGGAAGGACCTAATGAAACGCATTTTCGATTTCTTCTCACTAAAAGTTCCAACCAATTACGAGAACAACGACCACTTCAAAAACTGCCACCACATCCTCGACATATACCGCAGAAGCCTGCTCGTAGGCGAACCCCCGCTATACAAAACAAAGAGAGGCCACCAAGATGGGGAGTGGGACGAGATCATTCGCTCTGCAACGGAGCTGGACGAGGCAGGAATCGTTATCAAGAAGAGCCGCACAAGAAGCTTGAAAGACATCTCGTTCCACAACGGGGTTCTCAGGCTCCCCCTCGTTGTGGTAGACGATGCGCTCGAATCGCTCTATCTAAACCTCATAGCCTTCGAGCGCTCCCACGCGGCCGTGGGCAAGGAGGTCACTTCTTACATCCTTTTCATGGTCAACATCATCAATAATCGCCAAGATGTGAGCCTACTGCACTCGTGCCATATATTACAGAACACGTTGGGGAGTGATAAGGCGGTTGCCGATTTGTTCAACTCGCTGACTAAAGATATCACGCAAGACCCCGGTGGTGGGCTCGACGTGGTTCATAAGATGGTGAGTGCTCATTGCCAGAAACCATGGCCCCGATGCAGAGCTTATCTCAAGCACGTCTACTTCAGTAATCCCTTGGCTACGCTCTCTGTCGTTGCTTTCGTTTTCAACGCACTCACCATTGTTCAGACTATCTACGACATCTTGGGTTACGTTAAACATAAATGATCTTACTTTTTCTCGAGTGTTTGTGGTCTTCATTTGGTTTGGTTTTCTTGCTGTGTGCTTTTGTTTTGATTTGAGTAATTGGAAGGTCTTGTTTTCTTGTGTGTTTACTTGTCTTTTTTGTTTGTTTCTCGAGTGTTTGTGGTCTTCATTTGGTTTGGTTTTCTTGCTGTGTGCTGTTGTTTTGATTTGAATAATTGGAAGGTCTTGTTTTCTTGTGTGTTTACTTGTCTTTTTTGTTTGTTTCTCGAGTGTTTGTGGTCTTCATTTGGTTTGGTTTTCTTGCTGTGTGTTTTTATTTTGATTTGAATAATTGGAAGGTCTTGTTTTCTTGTGTTTTCGATTGTCTTTTTAAAGGAGGCCTTGTGTGAAATGATATGTATTTAGCTACAAAAATAAATTATGAGCAGTGAATAAATTTAATTGATTACTAAGATATACGAAGTATTCCACGTCTTCTAAAAGTTCGAACTTATTGAAAGATGTGAAATTAATTATTTCTCTTACACTCTTTCTTATTCATGGGTCGAACTCTCAACTTTTTCTCTCTGGGAAAACTCAATGAGTGGACCATTTAATACTTGTGGACAATATAAAACACGCTTGATATTAAATTTAATTTTTTTGACATGCTTATGTGGAGATTAAATTTATTTCGAATTATTTTTTAAGGGTGAGGTGGGTGGCGGTGAGGAAAAGAACGACGTTTTATTTCGGGGAGTATTTGATGTATGGGGGGGGGGGACTCTTTCACGCCACACAGATCCACCTAAGCATATTCGCCACAAATTCTCAAATTTAAAGAGCATGTATGCGACACATGAGGTAAATTGTACACATAGTCCAAAGTTGGGACGTAATTTGAGAAATTAACTTTTTTGGGACTTAAATAGTAAACTTAGCCAAAAATCATAGTTGGAAAAAATAATTTTTTTGGGATGAAAATTATACACCTAGCAAAAAATTGGGACGTAGTTGGAGAAATTAACTTTTTGGACATTTTTTGGAAAATGTGAAAAGTTATGGGACATAAAAAAACTCTATCCTTGTGAAATTAATTCATTTAGGGGGTGTTTAGGGATGTGCACATTCGAATGGCGGATGGACTTCCCACAATCCCAGTTACTTTTCGAATTTGCACATCCCATCATCCATCCTGATACCCATCCACACCTATTATACACATGTACCTCTAAAACTATCACATCACAACTTTTTCATACAACAATTCATCTGTCTCATACTTTTTTTATACCAACTCATTCGCTCTCCTACTTTTCATATACCTAATCATTATCCCACTAACTAACAATGATAAAATAATACGTCATCACCACTTAAACGTATTAATTTGACATAAAATTTCATCCACCCTTACCACATCCAACATAAAGTAAATATAAATTTAGGGTTAGTGACATATAGGCCCAATTGTAAGAGCCTAATTGCATTGAATCCCACTTATTTTCTCTATATTTCAAGACACTCTAAAATGTAGGGTCCATGCCCCAAAACTCTTCCTTCCACCTTTCTGCTAATCTGACAGCCGTGTCAGTCTGTCAGCCACTGTTTTTTTTTTTCTGAATTTTAAATTTGTAGTCACATTCTTCAATTTAATTTTTTTTATTATTCTTATTTTTGAATTTCATGTTTTTTGGGAACTTTTCATTCCCAGTAATTAAAATGCAGCCACTTAATTTTGTTTTTTTTTTTAATTTATACAAATAAAAATGCACAACATTATCAATAAACATGTTGGATATAAAAATTTCTAAAATTACATTCAAACAAACCAAACGAGACACTTCCAGTATTCAAGTAGCATTTGCAGATTGGGTTGCATAACACAACAATTTATTTGCAGATTGGGTTGCATAACACAACAATTTATTTGCAGATTGGGTTGCATAACACAACAATTTATTTGCAGATTCGGTTGCATAACACAATAATTTATTTGCAGATTGAGTTCAATAACACAATAAATTAGCTGCAGAAATGCAGCAACTATTGCAGAATACAACAATTTATTTGCATAACTGCAAAAAAAAATTCCCAGATTGTCTATTTATTTTTGCTCCACCATTTTTGTAACTCCCAAGCCTGCAAACACAGGGGTTCTTACATTAGAAAAAATATTATACAACAAAATTCAAGAATATGAACAAATAAAAATTCTAAAAAAATATTCCACAATTAATTCCAACAGTCTATTAAATCAAATATCCCAAATAATTTAAATGTATTTTGCTTCCAAATACACGTCACAAATACATTTCTGTTGAATCTAGATTTTGCTTCCAAATAATTTCAGTAAATCGAATACTTTCAGATAAGCCATGTTGATAATTCACCAAAGATCACAAACAAAACCTTAAATTTCGCTGGCAATAAAAATAGCAAACCCAACTCCAAAGAAATTTTTTGAACTTACCCATAACTGAAAGAAAATAGCCACCGCTCATCCGCCGTCGTATGCGCTGCTGTTCGGCGGCTACACCACCGTGCGTCCGACCGTCGCGTCGTACAAGATCGCACCGTATGGAGTTGGATTGCGACCGGATCTGCACGGCCGCTTAGATCCGTCCACCACGCATTAGATCGACCATCTCCAGCGCCGCCACCCTCGTCTCTCCAGATCGAAGCACGGGCCTTGGTTGCTCAATGAATGGTGGTGAACTGCGATGACTCACATATCGACATGGGGGCCGCGCGTTGGGGGGCAAATTGGGGCGGTGGGAGGCGGCGTGTGGGATCGGCAGAAGCAGATTGGGGGGGGTGTTGGGGCGGTGGGGTTTGGGCAGGGGACGGTTGGTGGGGGGGTTTATTGGTAGAGAGATAGATAGAGAGAGGGAAGATGGGGGGTGGGTAGAGAGAGAGATAAGGGGGAAAGTGAGTGGAAAGTGGGGGGTGGGTTGGTTTCTTATGACCGAAGGATGGGAGGAAAAAAGAAAGAGAGGAGAGAGAGAAAAAAGATGGGAGGAAAAAAGAAAGAGAGGAGAGAGGAGAGAGAGAAAAAAGAATGAGAGAGAAAAAGGAATGGGACCCACAGAAAAAGTGAAAAGTGTGGTGTTGTGAAATAAATTTGAATTATATGGAATGTAGAGAAATTGAGGAGGTTTTGTGCAATTATGCTCCAAAAAGTGTGCCTTGAGGCAATTATTTCATAAATTTACTATTCACATCATTTGCCCTATCCACTTTTTTTCTCCATCCGGATGTGTTCCATCCACGTCCATCCCTAAATAAACAATATCAATATATCGAGAAACCAACGGTTTTTGGGATTCATGAGTATATTCACCTAAAGAGTTTAGAAAATTCCATTGAATATGCGCCAACGGTTTGTGTACCCTGTGTTTTGAATTTTCTAGTAGAGTAATTGATGTTCTGTATATTTGTGGAATTTGTTGGATGTGATAGATGTATGGTGGTGATTGAATATAGATGACGGTTTACTCGATCCAAGAACTCAAGTTGCTGACAATGCATAACCTTTAATTCTTGGGTAACAACTGTCAATTGCTCCGGTAGGAGAGCAATATCATGATACCTAATATTGTATTTGGGAGGCATCACAAGAATTGTTACTGACTCTGGATACAAAACTGATGCAGTGGGATCACGATTCACATGTAAATCCGTTGATTTTGAAAATACCAAAAAATATGCAAAAATAGATTAAAATGTTAATTCAATAATTCCTATGAATACTGGACGAAAAACTATAAAAATAAGCAAAAAGGAATAAAATTAAATATATTTAAATTCGTCAATAAACTGAATTATTGTGGTTTAAGAACACCTAATTATACTAATAAATGAAATCCTATCAAATCCTATCTAATCAGTTAAATTCTCAACAATATGGAAATATAATAATAAAAATATAATCTCTCTAATATTCTTGATTCTCGAGATCTTCCTAAATGAGGGGAAACAAACTTAAAAGACAATAAACAACCATCTGATATATAGCCATCTTTATTTCATATTTCAACCTTCTACTTAATATACACTTGAATATATATATATATATATATATATATATATATATATATATATATATATATATATATATATACATATATATACATATACAATTGTGGGCATTTAACTTACAATATGAGAGTTCAATATGGTATCATGGAGTCGGTTACGTTCATCACAATGATTCGGGTTGATTCTCCCTACATTTTGTTGGATTATATGCATGCACGCACATACACGTGCTTCCTAAACGTGTTTCCTAACCAACTTCCTAACTAACCACCCATGCGTACGACTGATCATGCATGCAAGCAACAGGCTGGAGTTTGTTACAACAGAAATCAGTTAGCAAAGCAGTTACACTCTCACATCTAAGCTTCTAGCGTCTTCTTCTCCATCTATAAGTATAGGATACACATTGTAAATGATAGCATTCTGTATTCTCTATATTCTTGATTTTCTTCAATATACACATGTTGAACTTCTTTCATATGGAATTCTATCTTCTTAACATGGTATCCAGAGCTTTTCTTTGAATTTTTTTGGTGGCCATGGCTGCTCGTCGTGATTCCGTTTGGCCCGCTCTTAATTCATCTTTCAATGAGGATTCTTCTCATTCTACTGATGCTTCTCACTTTCATCATTCCGATTCCCCTGGGATGAAAATAATTTCGATCGTTTTGGATGGCCACAACTTTGTTTCATGGAGTAAGGCAGTGTACTTGGCTCTCGGTGCAAAGGCGAAATTAGGATATATTGATGGATCGATTTTGGCTCCGGCTGATCGTTCTTCTGATGATTTTCTCAAATGGAAGAGAGCAGATTGCATGGTTTCATCCTGGCTAATAGGTGCTATGTCCAAGGATCTCGTTGACTCCTTCATTTCATGCAAATCAGCACGTCTTCTTTGGCTCAACATTTGTGAGAGATTCGATGTTACGAATGGAACAAAGCTATTCCAGCTACAGCAAAATGTCTATCATTTGAAACAAGGTCATGATCCAGTACATGTCTTCTTTGGAAAATTACAGAAATTATGGGATGAGCTTGATGAGTTTTCAAGCATTAAAGGATGTACTTGTGGCAATTGTATTTGCCAAATAGAGAAGCAACTTCAGGAGAAAGAGATGAAGGATAGATTGATCCAGTTTCTCATGGGCCTGAACTCAGAATATGAAGCAATTCGTAACCAACTCCTCATGCTAGATCCCCTGCCTACCATTAACAAAGCTTATTCTGCTATACAAAGGATTGAACAACAAGCTGCTGTTGAGAAAATTGATGATGCTCCAGTACTATTTAGCAAGGCCAAAGCAGGTGGTCGATTTCCACAGAATTCATGGAATAACAAAGGCACTCACATTTCTACTTACAGATCTAAGGAAGAAAAGGAGAAACTCACTTGTTCACATTGTGGAGGAAAACGTCATGAGGCATCTCAATGTTTTAAACTTCATGGTTATCCGGATTGGTATGAGAAACTTAAAGGTTCTAAGAAGGCTGTAGCAAATTACTCTAAAGAGGTTACAACATCTGATGGTACTGTTGGTGATATCTCACACATCATTCAACAAGAACTTGCTAAGTATTTCTCTACTTCAGCCTCTCATTCTGGAAAGGCAAATGATTCATTTGCAAATATAGTAGACTATGCAGGTACTCTTCATTGTGGATTATCAGTTCCTGTTGATAAGAATTTTGGTAACTGGATCTTAGATACAGGTGCAAGCAGACATATGACATTTGATAAAACTCTATTCACATCTGGCCTAAACCCTTTACATGATCATATCTCTGTCTATATGCCTAATGGTGAAGCCATTACTGTCACACATTCTGGCCATATTCCCATATCCCCCTCTCTTATTCTACTTGATGTGCTATATATCCCATGTTTTAAGTACAACCTCCTGTCAATATCTCATCTACTCACACATTCTAACTTGAGATGTACTTTTTCTTCTTCTAAATGTGAGCTGCAGGACCTGCTGAGTAAGAGAGTGATTGCGGTTGGACAGCTAATTGGCAAGCTATATGTACTTAAGCCCTTCTCTACTGCATTTGCTTCTAATGTACCTTCTGTTTCCACTGTTTCTAATACTGTAATGCCTTCTTTATCTGCTATTTCTCTTGATGTTTGGCATAAGAGACTTGGACACATTTCTCCTCTTGTACTCAAGCATTTATGCTTTTATCCCCACATTAATAAAAAGGATTCCCATTCTCTTGTACCGTGCTCAATCTGTCACCTAGCTAAACAACCTAGACTGTCTTTTAACCCAAGTTTCATCAGTACCTCTAGAGCATTTGACCTAATACATGTAGATATCTGGGGGCCATTTAACCATTCTTCTATCACAAATACACCATACTTTCTCACAATTGTAGATGATTACACCAGATCTACCTGGACTTTCCTCCTCAAACACAAATCAGAAACACTCCAAGTACTTCAGAATTTCTTCATAATGGTTGATACACAATTTGGTACAAAAGTGAAGATCCTGAGATCAGATAATGGATCTGAATTCCTAAGTACCAAAGCCAAGGCCTACTTTAATTCCCTTGGTATTATACATCAAACAAGCTGCATCTATACACCACAACAAAATGGTGTGGTTGAGAGAAAACATAGACAAATCTTGAGTATTGCTAGAGCTCTAATGCTCGAATCCAATATTCCAATGAAATTGTGGCCTTATTCTATTCTCACAGCCACTTATCTGATCAATAAAATCCCCAGTCCCATTATTTCATGGAAAACTCCCCATGAATTGCTTTACCATACACCACCTGATTACTCTCCCTTGAAGACATTTGGTTGCTTATGTTTTGCAAGCAATACAAATCCACACAAATCCAAATTCACCCCTCGAGCCACAAAATGCTTAATGATTGGTTATATGGCTTCCCAGAAAGGCTACAGGTTGTATGCTTTAGACTCTCATGTCATTTTTAGCTCTAGAGATGTTAGATTCTATGAACATATATTTCCTTTCCATAATGGTCCTCCTCCAACTTCACACATTCCCTTATTTTCTCCCTTTTTAGATGATGATGACCCTATTCCTTCTTCCTTACAGAATTTCTCCCATTCCCCTACTCAGAATTCCAATTCCATATCTTCTCATCCATCATCATCCAGTCCTGGTATCACATCTGCATCCTTACCTTCTCCCATTGCTACTGCTCCTGATAGCTCTTCTACTTCCTTACCTTCACCACTTGTTACTGCTTCCCAGCCCCCATTTGATACTCCAAAACCAGGACCTCGAAGATCTTCCAGAATAACTTCAAAACCACCCTGGTTGCAGGACTTTGTACTAACTGGTGATACTGATTTGCTGTCCACTCATAGCTTTCACTCAGCTCACTCTACAGCTCTCTCCACATCCAGTAAGCCCTCCTTTCTTTTTGACCCCATTTATTCTGCTTTTACCAGTAATGTTTCTTTGTCCAAGGAACCATACTCTTATCAACAGGCTGTTACTAATCCCAAATGGAAAGAGGCCATGGAACAGGAACTAAAGGCACTGGAAATCAATGATACCTGGGACATGGTTCCATTACCTGCTCACAAGAAGCCAATAGGTTGTAAATGGGTGTATAAATTGAAGCTTCATCCTGATGGCAGTGTGGATAGATACAAGGCAAGATTGGTTGCCAAAGGTTACCATCAACAGCTTGGAATTGACTATGAGGAGAGTTTCTCTCCAGTGGCTAAACCTGTTACAGTTAGAATACTTATTGCCATGGCTACTGCACAGAATTGGCCCATTTGCCAACTTGACATCAACAATGCTTTCTTGCACGGTTTTCTCAGTGATGAGGTTTATATGGAACCTCCTCTTGGTTATCCATCTTCCCCAGGTATGGTATGCAAGCTAAAGAGAAGTCTTTATGGCCTCAAACAGGCATCCCGACAGTGGAATTCTGAATTCTGCTCTTCACTTATCAAGTATGGATTTACACAATCTTCTGCAGATCATTGCCTTTTTACCAAGGGTACTTCTTCTCAGTTTCTTGCTCTTCTAGTCTACGTTGATGATGTTCTTATCACAGGCTCTAATTTGTATAATATATCTGCTCTTAAACATCATCTTCATGATATCTTCACTATCAAAGACCTTGGATTTGCTAAATATTTCCTTGGGGTTGAGATTGCTCGAAGTCCACATGGTACTACTCTCACTCAAAGGAAATACATTCAGGATCTTTTGCTGGATTCTAAACTTGGTGATTGTAAACCAGTGCCTACTCCCTTTCCTCAAGGCATCAAGTTATCAAAGTCGAATGGTTCTCTTCTTCTTAATCCTGACAGATACAGACGCATTGTAGGAAGGCTTCTCTATCTTGGTTTCACACGACCTGATATCACTTACTTTGTGCAACAACTTAGCCAATTCGTTAACTCACCTAGATCTTCTCATTGGGATTGTATGCTTCATTTACTCAGGTATTTGAAAGGCACTTCTAGTCTTGGTCTGTTTTATCCATCCTCACAACCCCTTGTTTTATCCGGATATTGTGATGCTGATTGGGGAAGCTGCATTGACACCAGACTCTCAGTCACAGGATATTGCATGTTTCTTGGTAATTCTCTTGTCTCATGGAAGTCAAAGAAACAAACCACTGTCTCTCGATCGTCCGCCGAAGCTGAATATCGCGCCATTGCAACTTCATCCATGGAACTAAAGTGGATCTCCTACATAGCCGCAGACTTACACATTGATTTGCCCTTGCCTATTTCACTATCTTGTGACAATCAAGCCGCAATTCACATCACCGAAAATCCCGTTTTCCACGAGCGCACCAAGCACATTGAAATTGACTGCCATCTTGTTCGTAACCTTTATAAGGATGGATTTCTCAACCTTGTACATGTCCGCACCAATGATCAGCTAGCCGACCTCTTCACCAAGACGCTACCCAAGACCTCTCTTTCTCTATTTCGTGACAAGTTGAACATGATATCCACTCATCATGGTTCAACTTGACGGGGGGGTGTTGGATTATATGCATGCACGCACATACACGTGCTTCCTAAACGTGCTTCCTAACCAACTTCCTAACTAACCACCCATGCGTACGACTGATCATGCATGCAAGCAACAGGCTGGAGTTTGTTACAACAGAAATCAGTTAGCAAAGCAGTTACACTCTCACATCTAAGCTTCTAGCGTCTTCTTCTCCATCTATAAGTATAGGATACACATTGTAAATGATAGCATTCTGTATTCTCTGTATTCTTGATTTTCTTCAATATACACATGTTGAACTTCTTTCATATGGAATTCTATCTTCTTAACACATTTCTCCTTATCTTTCTACTCCAGCTGTTTTCTGTTCCTAATTGTTGTTTGATCTCGTCTTTTTCTGTTATTTCTTTCATTTCTCCATAGATTCCTCTTCTTCTCCACTTCCCAAATCCTTCATTTCACTCTCTCTTCGCTTAGATCGATCGAATTACATGTATTGGCACACACAAATGCTTGCTGTAGTGCGTGCTCATAATTTTGAGAACTTTTTGACTTGTACTGTTGCTGATATTCCTCAGTTACTATCTGTTGATGATAATGGTGATTCACAGCTGAATCTGGATGCTCAATTGTGGCATCAAAGAGATCAATTTCTCCTAAGTTGGATGTTGTGTTCAATTTCAGAAAGTATGCTTGGCTATGTTACTCGTTGTAGCCACTCATGTCATCTATGGAAAGTTTTTTAGGATTTGTTCAATTCTCAGTCTAAGGCCAGAGCTATGAACATGCGTTATAAGCTTCAAACTCTTAAGAAAGGCAGTTCCACCATTAATGAGTATGTACTCCAGATTAGAAATATTGCAGATGAGCTCCATGCTGCAGGACATGAAATTAATGATGTAGACTTGGTGATGCATCTACTTGGTGGACTTGGCTCCGAATATGATGCAGTTATAGTGAATCTAACCACCATATCTGAGCCTCTCTCCTTTACTGAGGTACAATCTATCCTGCATACTCATGAAATGAGGCTTCAACATGTATCTGCCTCTCAACAGCCCATGCCTCTTCAAGCCTCCTCCTCCTCTTCTGTTCCGATGGCTAACTACGTTTCCAAGGATACTAAAGGATCTTCTGGTGGTAAACCGAAAGGCAAACCAAAATTCTTCAACAAAACAAAAACACCTTGCCAGATCTGTGGCAAAACGAATCATACAGCAGCCAAATGTTTCAAGAGATTTGATCATTCCTTTACTGGTCTTGATCAGTCTCAGGGAAGTTCATCTTACCCTCACACTCATTCCTCTCCACAAAACTTCCCTACTTCTACTCCTTCTGGTTCTTATCAAGCTAATCTAGCTCACATCACACAATCTACTACACCACTTTCTCATCCTTATGCTTACACTACTGATGGCTCTTATGATCATAGTTCTTCTTCTCAGAATAATATAGGCTCAGAATGGTTTGTTGACAGTGGTGCTACCCATCATCTCACTTCTTCTCTTGGAAATCTTCACCTGCATCATCCTTACAAAGGTACATCTCATCTTACAGTTGGTAATGGTTCTACTGCTCCTATTTTAAATGTTGGATCTGTGCACCTGGATAGTTTATACAAAGATAAGTCTCTTAATCTGAATGATGTTCTCCATGTACCTGACATCACTAAGAATCTTATCAGTATATCTAAGTTCTTACTTGATAATAAGGTTATAATTGAGTTTCATCCTACCACTTGTCTTGTTAAGGATCAGAAAACCAGCAAAATCCTTTCGAAAGGAACACTTAAAGATGGCTTATATCAGCTGGATGTTGCAGCTTTGACTGGTTCTGCTCCAGTTGTATCTCATGCTAAGTCTACACTTTGTAATTCAGTTTCAGTTTCTCCTTCTTTAATGAATAACACTGATCTGTGGCACTTCAGGTTAGGGCATCCTTGCCACAATACTCTTTCTACTGTATTGAAGTCAATGAATGTTTATGTATGCCCTATGAACTTTTGTGAGGCTTGTAAGTTTAGAAAGATGCATCAGAAAACTTTTAGATATGTTTCTGCTCATGCTAATGTTCCTTTTGCACTCATACATATGGATGTTTGGGGTCCATCCTCACATGTGTCAACTGAAGGTTTTAGATACTATATTTCTTTGGTGGATGAATGTACAAGGTACACGTGGATTTATCCACTTAAACTCAAGTCTGAGGTTGCCACTATTGTACTGAACTATATTAAGATGGTTGAAAGGCAGTTCTCTACTAAAGTCAGAATGTTTCAGTCTGATATGGGGGGAGAATTCATTGTGTTGCATAAGCATTTTCAGGATTTGGGCATTCTTGCCCCTATACCCATCAACAGAATGGGCTCATTTAAAGAAAGCATCAACATATAACTGAGATTGGCCTATCCTTGCTTGCTCAGGCTAAGCTTCCAATGTGTTTCTGGTGGGATGCTTTCCATACGGCTGTTTTTCTCATTAACAGACTCCCCACACTAGTCCTACATAACATCTCTCCCTTTCAATCTCTCTTCATTTGCAAGCCTGACTATTCATGCCTAAAAATCATTGGATGTTCATGTTATCCTTTTTTGAGGCCTTATAACTCTTCCAAACTTCAATTTAGGTCTGCAAAATGTCTATTTCTTGGTTATAGTTCTTTTCACAAGGGATACAGATGCCTTCACCCCTCTGGTAGAGTATACATTTCTTTACTGTGGACATTAATGAGCTTGAATTCCCTTACCTGGACTTCTTTCCTTCTAAGTCCTCTTCACCACAGATTCCTTTTATTCACATCTCTCCACCCATACTTCCTACACCACATCATTCTGGTACACTGTCACATTCCTCAATGGCTCATTCTCCTGTATCTTCTTTCTCATCTCCAATTCCCCACCAAACTCCTAATTCTCTAGCTCCTTTAATTCAGCATTCTCCTGCTGCATTACCTTCACACTCCAATTCCTCATCTCCCCATGCTAATGTTCCTTCTTCTCCTGTTGTTCACCCACAATCTTCAAACTCATTAATTTCCTCTCCTGCTCCAGTTCCAGTTCCTACTCATCATATGACAACAAGAGCTAAAGCTGGTATTTTTAAACCCAAAATTTACTCCACATCTCTCCTACCTGTTCTTCCAGAACCAGACACTGTTGCTCAAGCCTTTCAAGCGCCTGAGTGGAAACAGGCCATAGAAGAGGAATACAATGCACTATTGAGTAATAATACTTGGGAGTTGGTTCCTTCTTCACTTGATGTTAGTCCAATCTCTACTAAATGGATTTTCAGAGTAAAATATAAAGCAGATGGGACTGTTGAGGGGTATAAAGCCAGACTTGTGGCACGGGGATTTCAACAACATGCTGGGGTTGATTATTTTCAGACATTTTCACCAGTGGTCAAGCATTTTACCATTCGGATTATGTTTACTCTTGCTGCTACTTTTGGTTGGCAAATTCAGCAAGTGGATATCAATAATTCTTTTCTAAAGGGTGATCTTAGGGAGCCTGTTTATATGACACAACCTGATGGCTTTCAGGATTCCTCTAAGCCTTCCCATGTTTGCAAGTTGATCAAGGCACTTTATGGTCTAAAACAAGCACCCAAGGCTTGGTATGATACCTTAAAAGGTTCCCTTCTCAGTGTTGGTTTTGCTCATTCAAAGTCTGATCACTGCTTGTTTCACAAAACTAGTAATGGAAAGAAGTTGATGTTGCTTGTCTATGTGGATGACATCTTGATTACTGGAGATGACAATGATGCTATATCTCAGCTTATCACCATTCTTCATCAACAATTCTCACTAAAGCATCTTGGCACAGTCAATTATTTCCTTGGCATTGAAGCTAATGTCTCTAGTAACAACATCAGACTTTCCCAATCCAAGTACATTAAAGAACTTCTTTCTCGAACCAATCTCTCTTCTTGCAAAGATTGCGCTACTCCTGCTTGTCCGAGCATCAAACTAGCACAGCAGGATAGTCCACCTTTCTCTCAGCCCTCTCTTTATCGTAGTATTGTAGGAGCTTTACAGTACTTAACCATTACTAGACTTGATATTGCTCACAGCGTGAATAAGCTAAGTCAGTTTCTATCTCTTCCTACCACGAATCATTGGGGTGCATGTAAACTTGTCCTTCGATACTTGAAAGGTACTATACACTGTGGTCTTAACTTTACTCCAGTTTCTAACTAACAGTTGCAGGGGTTCGCTGATGCAGATTTCGCTTCGTCAGTGGATGATCGTCGTAGCACAACGGGCTATTGCATAATGCTTGGATCTAATATCCTTTCTTGGTGCTCTAAGAAACAATCAGTGGTGGCTCGTAGCACTACAGGGGCTGAATATAGATCCATGGCAACTTCAACGACGGATCTCGCTTGGATTGCCTCACTATTTCATGAACTAAGTCTTCCGCTACGTACTCCTTCTCTTTTGTGGTGTGACAATCAAGGAGCCGTGACTCTTTCCTTTAGCCCTGCACTTCATTCTCGAACAAAGCACATTGAGATTGACATTCATTTTCTCAGGGAAAAGGTACAAGACGGTCTTCTTCATGTCCGCTATGTCCCTACACAGGATCAACCTGCTGATATTCTTACCAAACCACTAGCTCCGGCTCGGTTTCGTCTCCTTCGTTCGCGTCTTGGTCTTTTCTTGCAATAGAGTTTTTCGCCAAAGGGGCGTATTATAGAAGATGATGATGGCTCTCATGCATAGCATTCCAGACTCTTCCAGAAGATGACTTCATGCATACAATTCATGCATGGTACTCTAAATCCTTCCAGACATCAGGAGTTAGTTGGATTGGTTAGTTAGATACTAGCTGCTAAGTTTGTTACGCTAGCTGTATGTATGAAAGTTTGTTACATGAAGAAGACAGTTAGTTAGTTAGGAAACATGTGCATAGCACATGCCTTCATCTCATGAATTGTATTTATACATGTAACCTTCACAATACTGATTTGAGAAATAAAATCGAGAGCATTTAACTTACAATATGAGAGTTCAATACATCGCCCCAGGGCTGTCTCTAAGTCCAAGAAATGAGTGCCCAATAGCTACAAGTATATCATTAGTCTCATTACCATAAGCTACAAGTATATATTTTGAAATTCTAATAACAACTCCCAAAATTATATTTTTTCAATGCTGCCTCTCACACCATTTGAAAAAAAAAAAAGTGATTCTAAAAGTAGCTTTATAAAATTTGAAAACATACACTAAAAGGGATGGAAAACTCAATCAGTTCTGTCAGGGTCAAAAGAAGGTTCAACAAGATTTTTTCTTCCCTACCCCATAAAGCACTGTCTAAAATACTTAAAAATAGTGTATCGCATATTTTAATACATTGTATAGTACAACGTATTGAAGCACAATTAGACAGTGCCTTGCAGCGGAAGGTAGAATAAATCGTTTGTAAGCCTCAATTAAGATTCAAGGCTGATTTTAGTTAATATTTTAATATCAATAAGTATATACATTAAAAAGTAATAAACTAATCTAGCCACAACCTATATATATATTATAATAACAAATAAATCTATAGCCATGTGGGTTACCAGTAGAAAGAAAAAAGAACTAATCATTCCTAAACGGGAACGTAACTCCAAAAAAAAAAAAAAAAGAGTAATTAACAAAGTAAAGCAAATGTTAAATTTATCGTGGTGTCATGCATTTCCTTTTTTTTTTTTTTTTTTTTCTATTTTTGTAGTCTTTACCCATTTTTAATACCTCCTTCCCTATGACCTTAATTATTGGGACGTGAACACTGTAGAAAGGGAGGTACGGAAAAGGAACTGGGCATTCACATTCTGAAACGTAACTCCAAAAAGGAGAGCAGAATACAAAGTAAAGCAAAGGACAAATTTTTTTGGTGTGTCAGCGCATTCCCTTTTCTTTTTTCTCTATCGTTTCTAGCCTTGATCCATTTTTCGTACCTCCCTTCCTATGGTTCAATAAAATCTCGATAGATAAATTACAAGACAAATAATTAGGAGTTCCAACTTGGTACCACATTAATAAAGCTGGCAAATTCAATCCATTAGAAACGAACTCACAAAGAAAATATAATGCCACTGCACACTACACACAAGGAAGTGAAAATCCCCATAAAGGGAAATTAGTACCCAACAAAAGAGATGATAATGAATAAAAAAAAAACAAGCTCAATCAACTGAACAAAGAACATAGGTCACCATGTGACCATAAAAGCTTAAACAACCAAACAAAGAACAGATAACACCATTCAAAATTTTGCTCGTCAACAACCGGAGATAAACAAAAAGCAACCAATATAGAAGACACTGAGAAACAACCATAGATGAATAAAAAAAATCCTTAATCACAAGAAAAAACTAGCAACTACCAGTTTAGTTGCATTCAAAGAATGATAATGACACACTAGATAGATGTACCCTACAAAAGCTTGCCACAAAATACTTGGTATAGAATCCACCACAACTGGAAGAATAGACCAGTTTTGACGATATAAAATCATTAGAAAGGTATATACTCATTTTCTCTTTTGAGCAAATTTGGTCATTTATAACCAAATTTTGAGGAGTGCATATACCAATTTTAAAGATGCAAATAGCGGTAGCCATGATAAAATACAAGAAAAAACACCACTCACAAAATAGCTTCATTTATATAACAAGCAGAAAAAATGATAATACATCATAAAATCTAATCAAATCCCAACTAATTAAAGCTTACCAGGCAAACTAGTAATTAACAACTCGGTTTCAACCTGCCTGTTATTTTCAATATTATTTGAAGGTAATAGAGTTATGCATACAATAAACAGGTACACAGTAACAATCAATTTTCAAAGATCAAAGGAAATAACATCTCAATTGACATGTCAAAGCTAAGTATCAACCCACAAATTACAAATTATCCAAAAAAGTCAAAAAGAAAGCAACATGATTTGTAAAAGAACCTAAAACATTAATTAGATAGTTTCAAGAGCTATATTCATAATTTCAAGAGCAATATTCATAATTTCGAAAATGAAAATAAAGATTCTTGAAATAAGAGTTTGGTGAAAAAAAAATTACTTTTAAGGTTTTGCAATTATATGACTTGTTTTCTAGTCATGTTCCAATGAAAGTATAAACTATTTATATAGTCACTTGAAATATCCATGATATATGATTTTTTTTTTTTTTTTGCCCTTCTTGAAAATATTTGTATTGTCTAAATTACAATATTTAGAACACTATTGTGTAGTGTCTAATTTTTCATAACATGATCATACTTACAATAAGTTATTTCTTGACATCATACATGTTACAAAAGTGAATCATATTATGTTTATGTTATGCCACTACTACATTTTCGCTCATAGATAACAGAGCCTAGATAACAGATATTATTGAATCAGTTATATGTGTTTCGTAAATCCGTTATCTAGGTAATATCTGTTATCTATTTAAAAGGGTGTTCGCTCATAGTTAACTGGTTTTTCTAATGGTTATCTAGGTTTAGTTATCTATGTAACTTTTAATTTTAAACAATAAAATTTAAGTTAGAATTTTTCCTTAGATAACTAATTATGAATCAGTTATCTATTTTTTGGTTATCTATTAAATAAAATTAATTTTATAAATAATTAATAAGAAAATCTTTTACTTTTCAAATTGCATTCGATCAACACTCTCAAAGAAAAAAAAAAGGATTCACTTGATCTAACAAACCCCCACCCATGAAACACGGTTCTCTGCTACCAATAAAAGCCCTAACTCTCGATATCGATCGACCAACACGTCCTCCGTGAGCCGCACTCTACCGCAACGCCAGCGCCACCGCCACACTACGTCTACCTGAGCGACGCACCCAGCGCGCGTCCACTCCGCCGCACTCCGCTGCCTCCACCGCACTCCGCCGCACTCCTCCGCAACGCCATCGTTACACCGCTTCAACCTGTGCGACGCCTCCAGCGCGCGTCAACACCGCTACGCAATGCCTCCTCCACCCGACGCCTCCTGGTTCGTACTTTCTCGGATTCTATTTTTTCTTCTTCTTTCCATTGTTAATTCATATTTTTATTAGGGTTCAAAGGCTTATAGTGCATAATTTTCAATTTTTAATACATGTTTATACATGATATATATCAAAATTGAAGCATTGATGTACCGGCAAATTGAAAATTCTATGTACTCTGTTTTAAATTGTGATGCTAATATCATTATTGCTATGCCTTCCAATTGAAAACTCTTGTATAACTAATGATATGTTGGATTTATAGCCTGAAAATATTCACAACTCTGTTTATAACTAAGTAGTGATATTTTACATATGCTTTGCTCCTTCCGTCAAGATTCACCACTTTGTTGTGTTAATCCCTCTAGTGTCTTAGCTGCTATCATAGATAGCACCTCTGCGAACACCAATTCAATTTATTTTCTTTTGTAAAACTTGTCCTTACGTTTCTTCATAACAACTAGAAGCAGCTGATGCAAAGTTGAGGGTGTTTCTGCAGGTGGATAACAAACTGAAACCAGATACTCAGTTGTATATTCTGTAGACATGAAGGAATTTTCAATACATCTACCTCCCTTTTTAAGTTTTAAGTAATGCATACGGTAAAGGAATTTAGTGATTAGGGGCTTCATCTATCTGCTGGTGTAGAAGCATTTTGGGGTAATTTAAATTCCACTCTAGTCTCCCTCTTTAGCATTGGATATTTAGAAGTAAGCTGAGATAGTGCTCCTTGGTTGTTTGATAATTTTTTTTATATTTTTTGGATGCACTGTGTAGTGCTTAGGTAGTATTGAGCATTGCAACTCTCGAGGTGAGAAGAGTAATCTATAGTTTCCCCCCATTTCACATGTTGGTTTATATTTGTTTGTTCACCATGCTTGTGTTTATTCATTCAACGATGTTGTCTATTTAAACCATTATGCTGCTTTAGATTACACTTTTTTCCTCAACTTCCAATTCTTATAATATTGGTTGCTAAAATTTGACCGATATGTTCTGCATCAAATTGTTATTGTAGCTCCCCATTGCACACATTTTGGTGTAAAGATCGTCTTGATGTTAAAGACCAACTCTCAAGGGCGTGCACAATGCAATTATTAAATATTTCTTAAAATTGTCTTAATGCTAAAATTAAACTAGAGGGAGCAAATAAAGAAGGGGTGTATTAAAAAGAGATAGTTCAATAATTGTAGAATGGGATCAATTAAATCAAGATTAGTTCAACATAATCCTGATATTTTTTGACAGTTTAATTTTTAGTCATGAGTAAATGATTTCTATGATGAACAATACCTTCTTCTGCTATGAGATTTTGACAATGTGCTAGCACTTTCATCACCATGGTTCTGTGTGTATTTGGATTCCTACTTACTATAAGCAAAATCAAATACACACACAGTGTACATGTTCTGTGTATATGACACACATATGTATATTTATTAGAGACATGGAGTTCTGTTGAACTGTTGGTTGATGCTATTGATTTCAGTTTTCAAGGAGCTATGCAAGTGGGGCTCCAGCTAAAGGGCAGAAAGTTAAGGTAATTTCATTTGATACTATATATATTTCATATGGAGAATGGAGATTGATGACATTACATGTTTATCCATATGTAACAGAGCCGCATATATACTTGTTATTTATTTTGGAATCTGCAAATAAAATGAGATCATGACTATTTTTTTGACCTAAATTATGTACATATTATTTCATAATTGTTAATCATACCCACATAATTAACATATATATCAATTTCTATATGTCCTTTGTTTAGCTAATAGGAAGCTTATCACTATCGCCTCTGTAGTTCCTTAATGTGGAGATTGAAGATTCAGTATTTTGTTATTTTATACCCCTCTCTCCTTTTGTAGTCTATCTTTGTATTTCTGAATTACAATCATAATTTCTGAATAAATAGTTAATTGGATGTCATGTGCTTATGTTTGCACAATCACTGACTTCAGCAGTCCATCCTTGATTCTTTTCTAATCCAGCAGTTCTCTTGTTATCATCATTTTAGAATTAGTTGGTTTTAGACTGTCCATTTTAGTTGATATCTTACTTTTGAATATTGTAATATCTTGGTTCTGATGTTGATTGATTGTGTTTCAGGTTCCTTTGAAATTGTTTGGGGCAACTGGAAACTATGCTACGGCTTTATACACAGCAGCAATAAAAACCAACACTCTGGATCTGGACAAAGTTGAATCCGAGCTCCATTCTTTAGTTGAGGCATTTATTAAAAGCCCAAGATTTTTTCATGAGGGATGTTTTGATGATTTTTTTTGTGGATGTTTGTATGCTTGGTAATTTAATGAAAATATTGACTTTTGAATTGATTGTTAATTTATTAAATTTTGTTTTGTCTTTTTATTGTGTATATTTTAATTTTTTAATTTCAGGAATTAAAAAAATTGACAAAATTAAATATTTGCTCTATTATAGAAATTTTATATTTTTTTACAAAAGATAACGGAGATAATCTGTTATTTTTGCTTAATTAGGTAACGAATTATAAACATTTAGATAACAGATATTATCAGTTATCTATGAGCGAGATTTTATATTCTGAACTGCCATAGGTAACGGATATTCATTGATTTGAATCTGTTATCTATGAGCGAGGTGCATAGATTACACCACCTTATATAACAGACCATTTCGCTCATAGTTAACAGATATCCTCTGTTACCTATGAGCGAAAATGTAGTAGTGTGCATTTAAGAAGAATAAAGATACATCAGAACTGGAATATGTGGTTTGATATATTTTTTATAGAAATGAACATAGATTACTGACGTAGTAAAGTGTAGATTCTATGAAATTATTTAACCATTGAAATTTGTTTATAAGAAACACCTAGATACATGTTTCCTGATAAATATTTATTTGATCCTTATTCCATTCAGATACCTCTTGGAGATATGTAGATATGTTTACCTAAATTTAAAAGTTATTGATCAATTATAAAGACATGATAGAGGACTCTAAGGTCAAAACATATTGGCATTAATTAAATATTAAGTTAAGCAATTTAGTCAAAATGGGTCTTTGTTTATCAGATAAAGAAGAATAAAGTGATGATTTATCGTATTAGACCAGTTTTCAAATAAATTAGGACATCAATTTATAAAATGTCTCTAGCTCGAGGATTACACTTTAAAAAAAATGTAGCGAGAATAAAAAATGTTTGACTAAAAGAGTAAAGTTTAATAAGATATGTTGAATATCACATAGTGAATAAACTAAATTTCTAGGACGAAATTTTTATAAGGAGGGGAGGATGTGATACCCGAGCTTCACACTACTTATTGACCAATATATTTCATGCATGCGTGTATTTAATTATTTGAGTGCTATTTATAATTTGTGTGAATTTTCTATTATTTATGTGCTACTTGTGGATTTGCAGTATTTTACCGTGCTTTTAAATATCGAATTATTTATATGATATTATTTATTTGGTGGTAAGTAAATTCTATTGTAATTTATTTGAGAACCTAGCTAGTGATGTTTGAGTAAATATTGCAAATTGTGGGATTGTTAGTAGTATAAATCATATGATATTTGAGGATTTGTGTGTTTATTGCTAATTATATTTTAGATTAAATAAATTTTATATATATTTGTGTGTATACGTGTATAGTGTACATGTGTGCATGGAATATAAATATGTGTGCATGTTAATTAGATAGAGATAATATTTATAATAATAAATAATAATAATAAAAACTTGCCTATTAAGTAAAAGGAACACATTGGCTGCCTCTTTAAAAACCCAGCAGGTGGACCGAAAGAAAAAGGAAAAAGAAAAAAAAAAAGAATATAAAAAAATAAAGAACTTACCTTCTTATTAGGTGGTGGGAGCGGGATATATATATCACCCACCGTCCATCTCCTATAACACTTCGAGTGCGAGAACGAGAGAGAGAAGAATAGAGGTAGGAAGAAAGAGAGAACATACACATACGAACATAATCAGGTATATTTGATTCAAATGATATTTATTTAGTTGATGTGTAAATATTTAGTGAGTTTTGTTGGTGTTATTATTTCAGGTTTTACTGTATAAAATTCTATTCAAGTGTATGGATATAGTATCTTAGCTTGCAAATTAATTAGTAAACTCAGCATGATTTTATTGTTAGTTTAATTAAATAATAATTTGGGATGATATTTTAATTTTTTTATTAGATTTGATATTGGAGGCCGATAACGTGGTTTAAGGGTTGAATTATTAACGCTTTTGCGGATTCGAGGTAAGTAGAAATTTATTTGCAACTACAATGCATAAACATTGTGTTTCATGATTCATTTATGTATATTTGGTGATACGTGGATATTTTGTGCATTGTGAGATTCGATTGATGTTTAGAGTGATTATTATGGAAAGTGTTTGTGAGCTCAATATTCGATGTGGATGAACCTGAGAGTTCAATTATTGTGAAATGAACGTGTTAGTTCAATTATGGTGAATTGAATATGTGAGTTTGATTGCTGGAAAGTGAATTTGTGAAATGGATAGGGTGAGTGAATTGGCGAATTGCGATTAGAAATTAATTACATGATTTCATAAGAGAGTATACATAGGTTGGCCACGTGATGACATGTGTATTGAGCCTATGATGACATGTGTATTGAGCCTATGATGACATGTGTAATACCCCGTCCCGTTCTGTACCCTTTTCTTATTTAGAAACCTTTTTATTTTATTTTATTTTATTTTCTCTTCTTTGTTTCTTTTATTTTAATTATTTTTGTGTGCTATTTGTGTATTTAAATATACATACCCTTTTTATAAAACTCCTAAATTCGAAGAAAGAAAGCGAATTCTTTCAAACGAATAAAGGACTACGAGAAATTAATTATTCAAATTAAATTAAGGATTTCGATCCGTTTAATTTATTGAGAAAAATCAAAATACAATAAAATATTACTTGAGTTTAAAAACTGTATTATTTTCTGAATCGGGATTATACTCGTGAACAAAACGATCCCTGAACCGTATTATTTGGGAACGAAAATATCGAAAATTTTTGGATAAGATTTGAGGAGTAGATAAGTATGGAAAGAGGGAGTATAAATAGGAAAAGCCAAAATTTCTCTCCTCATTTTTGTTCTTTCATTTCACGCAAAAAAATTTCCTCTCTCTTTTCCTCTAACTTCCTTCGGCCTCCTCCTTCCTCCGCCTCCCTCCGCCTCCGTTCACCTCCTCCGGCCGACGAGAAGCCAACGCCTCCCTCCTCCTCTGAGCTTTCGCCACCGTCGCCTCGCCGAAGCAGACCCCGGCCCAGCCCCGGCGCCACCGCCGCGACGCCGCTTTCCGCTCAGCCGCGACGCCGCGCGATCGACGCCACTCCGCCGAAGCCCAGCGCCGCCGAAGCCTCCCACCGCCGAGCTCCGCCGCCGCGACGAAGCCCAGGCCGCTCCCGTCGCGCTCCCCCTCTCCCCTGCTCCCGTCGCTCGCTCTCTCTCTCTCCGTTGGAACCGAGCGCCGCCGCTCCGCCGAAGCTGTAGCTCCGCCGCCGCCGCCGTCTCCTCCTCCACCTCCAGTAAGATGGATTTCATCCTTCTTACTTCAAATTTCATTTCCGTTTAATTCGATTTCGATTACCGAACTATTTCAATTTCTAACCGTAGCTTTCTTTTCGTTAATTTCCGATCGATATTTGACGCCGTTGAACCGGTTGTTATCGCCAAATTTCTGGAATTTCAAACTGACGCCGTTAGGCTGCCCAAATCGTTTTTCCGAATTCCCGAACAATGCCGTAAGGCTGCCCAATTTTCGTGAACAATTTCCGGGTTTCGAAACGATGCCGTTAGGCCGCCCGTTTAACGTCTCAAACTGAAGCTCGTAAGGTTTCTATCTTCGTTTTTACCTTGGGTAGAATTTTTGGATTATTTTGTTAATTGTTAGAGCTTAGAACAAGAAAAGAAATGAAAGAAAACTTACTGTTAGTGGTTAGATGGATTAGTATTAGTTATGGACTTATTTAGTATTATTGTTTTGTTTCACTTGTATCACTCTTTAGAAGTGAGTTTTTGGATAGATTGTTTCTTTGTTTTATTTCTTTCACAAACCATAAGATTGGTTTCTTAGTTTAGTATTTAGTATTAGTAATTGAATGTTGAAATATTATTGTTTTAGATGAATGGTAGTAATGACTTAGAGGACTAGTATTATTCTTATGAATGTTTAGTATCATTGTTTTTAGTATTATGATGATATTAGCAAAATCCTATAGTATCCCTGTTTTGACGTTTTTCAAGGATAAAAACACGTTTGAATAAATTTCGTAATCAAAGGGAAACCCGTCTTCACCTCGTACCCCTATTAGAATTTTAGAAAACGCAAAAATAAAGTCTTTTAAAAAGTTTAGAAAAGAAAAGTTTTATATTCAAGTTTTCGTTTAAAAACGAGAATTTGAACTCTTAAGAAAGAATAACCTTTTCTTTAATTTTATTAAATAATAATCTTATTTTCTTTTCTAAGTATTTTTCCAAGTTTAATAATGATATTTTTCCTTAAAAAGGCCTTTTTGAGAACACCACCAAATTCAGTAAATACACCCTCTGAGAACACCCCTCAATTCAGTAAATACACCCTCTGAGAACACCACTCAATTCAGTAAATACACCCCCCTGTTACACCACCAAATTCGGTAAATACACCCCCTATTACACCACCAAATTCAGTAAATACACCCCCTGTCACACCACCAATTTCAGTAAATACACCCACTGTTACACCACTAAATTTAGTAAATACACTCCCCTAATACACCTTCCCTTTAAAAGAGGTGTACTTACCAATTTGAAATCAACCTTTGAAAACTTTAAGTTTTCAATAGTTTTCTGAAGACAACGACCTACTCAATCCTCGAGTTTCGCACTCTTAAGCTTTTCAAATTCAAAAGTCAATCTTTTAATCGAAATACTCCTTATTAGGATTCTGTACCTTTCGGAACACGCACGAAGGACTCGACTGTCTGCCTACCAAATATTCCCGGAACTCAGAACAATCAGGTGGGTGATGATCCGTTGATTGATCTGCTATTAATAACGTCGTGCCGGTATTTTCTGAACTCGACTAAATCAAATCAAAAGTATCTAATCCGACATAAATGTAACACCTATCTATATAACTGTTTGGATTATGTGATATGACTATATATGTTATATATTAGCCTGTTGTTTGTGAATCGATCACCACTGCATGAGTAAACACCATACGTGAGCATGAATCAGTTCGGTTATCAGTCAAGTGTTATTCTTTGTAAAGTTTATTGAGTCAGTTTTGTGAAAGGTCAGTATGTACGGAGTCGGGATCGAGTTTTAAATCCGACCTCCGGGGCTGCTGTCAGGGACGCCCTCGGAATCAAGGTTGTTGATCAAGTAGATCTGGACCCCGGTCAGCTGTCGTTTGACGCACTGGGAAGAAGGCCATTGATACTTGCTTATTTTGAGGGATGTTATAAGGTTGGATGATGTGAGCTTGTGTGGTTGTATGAAGTAAGTTTTGGTTGGAGTTGAAAAGAGTAACTTTGTTGATTTGTTGGAGTTGAAAAGAGTAACTTTGTTGGAAGTGGAATTGTCGTACGTTTATGGTTTGTCAGTTTGTGATAATACGTGATATGACTTTGGGTTTTGCCCTAATGTGAACCAACTTGTGCTATTTCAATTATACCATGCGAAATATGCTTAACTGCCGTTTAAACTTCATAATCCTTTATATACGTCAACTGTTTAAATAAAATAAACTTTTTATCAATGAGTATAACTTAATATATTTCGGATTTACCAATCCCATGATGTTGCAATCACCCATAAGTGAGAATTCAATTCTCACGCCCCCTTTTCCTAACCCCTTGCAGATTACAATTATGGGGAGCAAGGACAGTGACACAGAAGACACAAAGTCTCCCAATTGCTTAAAATATTATTACTAATACCACGATGCCTACTATTTCTATTTACCGAATAAATGTTATCGCTACTGTCATGCAAGGCGATACTCTTTCCGTGTGTTTAAGTTACCCAAACTCAGTGTGTATTATTCTGAAGATACAGAACCCTCTATCCATATATATATATATATATATACAAATATATTTACATTCTAATATTCCTTCCCACTTATCCGCTGCATAAACTTCTGTCTCTCAATTCAGTATTATTCCTTCAAAAAAATTTTATAGCTCGGACTTTTTATCACAATAACACTTCGAATTTGATATAATTATTACATATCGGGTTCGGGGCGTTACAGGTGGTATCAGAGCTTATGTTCAAAACTTTCGGACCCAACCCCAAACCTTGTTTTCTTGTCACAATAATATTATTTATTATCACTTAAGTACTAAAATATTAAAATTTTCAGAGGGAAACGTGTCTCTGGTTACTGTCTACAAGCTCCTCGAAGGTACGATACTACTTTTATAATGTTGCTTAAAGGCCTTTAAAATTCACGACTGCTTAAATTCATAATATTACCGATCAAAAGGTTACGATAACTCAAAATAGCGTTCGTACTACGAAGGAGGAACTACAAAATCTAGTCTAAGTTGCTTTTGAAACTCGAATGGTTGATAAGAATGCTCGAATAATTTGTGAACTTCATAAATGATATTATGTGATTTCTTTGATTACTTGCTTTAAATGTTTACTTTACGGTTATTTTCCTTTTAAACTAAAATTTGACTAGAACTTTCCTTTCCCTATAGGAAGCCTAAGATGGATGTGGCCCAGTACTTAGAGATTGAGCAGTTAGAAGTAGAGACCATTGATGCCTTCACTGCCCGCTTTGTAGAGTCACGCGAAAGGGCAAGGACTGCCCCGGAGCCCCACATCGAGACTGACTTCGCAGCTGCGACCCGATTCGCGGGAGGAGTGATCGAAATCTTTCGCCATATCGCTACCGGACTATTAGATCACATGAGGGTAGACGACCCAGAGCAGGGACCTCAGATTCACCTAGACGCTTACTGGGTGGAGGCCTAGAGAGTGATTCGGCACGCGGATGATCACCGCACCCTGTCCCGACAGGCCGCCGGAATTTCTCGGAGTGATTTTGCCATGTCCGGAGCTCTTCACGAGGACGCCGTACTTGCCCGAGTCTCAGCCGCCGCATCAAGGGCTGCCGCAAACTCTCAAGAAGAGTTCTCCCGTACCACCCTCAGGAGGTCCATGCTGTACTTGGACGCAGCTCTCGCGCAACGGGACAACTCCATCGCTTACTGGATAGCGAGTGGACTACCTGGGGAGGGACCTTTCGGCTTTGGGGAAGCCGCACCTCCTGTGTTTGAGCCAGAAGGGATTGAGCCAGGGGTAGCAGAGGTCGAGGCAGACGAACCAGAGGGAGATGAGCCAGAGGTAGAGATAGATTCCCCGCCAGAGTCAGAAGTTGATGACTAGTTGGACTACCAGACTTTGTATATAGTGGTAGACGCATATATATGATATAGGTGGTAGCCGTTTGACTTACAGTAGTAGTCATTCTCTGCGTGGTCGTTTTCCTTTTAGACCATTGCAGCGTAGCTCTAACCTCCATTTTGTCGCTCGTGGTCCATATTGATGTGAGGACACGATGCTATAGCATTACCTAGAACCCTTTTGCATTCCATGACGAATGTAAGGAGACTGACTCCGTATAACCAAAACTTTTTAGATATATATATATATATACTTATTATGTGCTCACTACTTGTCAATGTGTTTTACTTGCTTTATATATTGATTGTCGTATATTTTATCTGATTATCGCTTAATGACACATCACTGGTTCCTAGAATACTGTGCGAATGTGAGCACTGTACCATTGAGGGCCCCAATGCGCAGCTGGTGAATTACGTACCACACGTGTTTCAGTGCTAGCGTTGTGTTGATTTGGTTAATCCGGTTATGTTTTTATAACTTTCTCGCACCTATACGTATCGTAACAATATTATTCTTTTCGATCAGAACTACCTTTAGAATGACACCCGGACGTAAACGTGGACGACCCCGCATTAACCCTATCCCTGAACCCGTGGATCCGATAGAACAAGACCCACCCCTTCAGGCTGAACCTGAACCGCCTCAACAAGCCGTACCAGAAAACGATATCACGAGAGAAATACTGACCTCTCTTCAGAACTACATTCAACAACAAGTTCCACCACCTCCTCCACCGTTGTACGGGCCTATACCTCAGATAGCGCCCAGGGTGAATGACTTTGTCGAACGCTTTCGACGACTGCAGCCACCTAGGCTGGATGGGAAAGAGGATCCCTTTGAAGTCGAGGAGTGGATATCGGGATTGGAACGTATCTTCAGACACATGGCACTGGCTGATGCACAGAAGGTCTCCTGTGCCCAGTTCCAACTGATGGAAGATGCAGCCCAATGGTGGGAATCTTATGAACGAACCATGGACGAAGAAGCTAGACAGGTCCTTACTTGGGAGGACTTTAAGAAAGCTATACTGGATCGATACTTTCCACGAGTCCTGAGGGATCGGAAAGAACAAGAATTTGTCAACCTTCGACAGGGAACTCTCTCAGTGATAGAGTACGAGAGAAGGTTCAACCAACTGTCTCGTTATGCCCCACATCTGGTGGGTGACGATGAAAGGAAAGCTCGCAGGTTCGAGCAGGGTTTGAGGCCCGAGATAGCAGGAATTATAATTGGCCTTCAGGTGCCAAATTATGGAGAAGTTTTCCATCGAGCATTGATGGTTTCGATCAGTCAAAACTTGGAGTACAAACAAACTCCGACTACTGTCCCTGTCAATCGTAATTGGCAGCCACCCTTTAAAAGGAATTCAGTTCCGCAATCCAAGGGGAACAACTTTGTTGGCCCTCGAGTTAACCAGAACTGTCAAAGGTGTGGAAGGAGACACTGGGGACCCTGTAATCAGGGAGGAGTAATTTGTTTTCGTTGCCATCAACCAGGGCACAAGTCCAATGAATGTACTCAACCACCGAGCAGCAACCGTCAACCGGTTAATAACGCTCAGTACCGCCCTCAGCAGGCAAACAATTATCAGGCTCGTCAGCTACCTGCACCTAACAACCGCCAGGCGGGACCCCCAGTCAGAGGTTCGCCTAATCAAGGTCAGAGAAGGCCAGGCCACGTGAATGCTATCCTCGAGGAAGGGGAAAGCAGTGGAGAGCAACTTCGCCTGAAAGGACCAGCTCAGCCTGAGCAGCACGAGACGCTAGCAGGTACTGTCTTTGTACTTGAAAAACCTGCGTATGTATTGTTTGATACTGGAGCATCTCATTCCTTTATATCTGATAACTTTAAAAGAAAGTTAGGATTAATCGAGATAAAAGGAAAAGTGCTAAACGTTAATATTCCATCTGAAACTACCATGGAAGTTGAGGGTCAAATTAGAGGTTTACCTCTAACGCTAGACAATCACTTGATAGAGTCCGACCTTCACATCCTTAAGATGAAAACCTTTGACATAATCTTAGGCATTGACTGGTTAACGAGAAACAAAGCGATAATAAAATGCGCCGAACGCGAGATCAACCTCGAAACTCGTGATGGCCAACGTTTCGCGAAGTCAAGACCAAGAAGGAAACCCGAGTAATATCAGCAATCCAAGCTGCTGCAATATTACGAAAAGAGAAATGCCAAGCTTACCTCGTTCACATCTCAGCAGGAGAGATAGACGATAAGTTACGCATCAAAGTGCCAATTGTGGATGGATATCTTGATGTATTCCCCGAGGAATTAAACGGGTTACCTCCCGATCGTCAGATAGAGTTCTCCATCGACTTGATACCTGGGGCAGCACCAGTATCTAAAGCACCCTATCGAATGGCCCCAAAGGAATTAGAAGAACTGAAGGAACAACTGCAAGGTTTGCTTGAAAAGAAGTTCATCAGACCTAGTGCATCACCATGGGGAGCACCCGTGTTGTTCGTAAAGAAGAAAGACAGAACTTTCCGTATGTGCATAGATTACCGAGGTCTCAATCAACTGACCATTAAGAACAAATATCCTCTTCCAAGGATAGAAGACTTGTTCGATCAGTTAAAGGATGCTACGATATTCTCAAAGATCGATCTGAGGTCTGGTTATCACCAGCTAAAGGTCAAGAGCGAGGATATCCCGAAGACAGCATTCCGGACTCGGTATGGACATTACAAATTCACCGTGATGCCCTTTGGAGTAACGAATGCTCCAGCGATCTTCATGGATCTGATGAATAGAGTATTTCATCCGTACCTGGATCAATTCGTTATTGTCTTCATCGATGACATACTCGTGTACTCTAAGAGCAAAGAGCAACACGAAGAACATCTCAGAGCAGTCTTAGAGACAATGAGACGAGAGAAGTTGTATGCCAAATTCAGCAAGTGTGAATTTTGGATCGACCGTGTGATGTTCTTAGGACATATAATCTCCGCAAAAGGGATTGAAGTGGACCCAACAAAGGTAGAAGCCATCATGAACTGGAAGGCACCTACTAACGGCAATAAAATTCGGAGTTTTCTTGGGTTAGCAGGGTACTACCGCAGGTTCATACAAGATTTTTCCAGCATTGCGAAAGCACTGACGAAACTGACCAAGAAAACTGAGAAGTTTACTTGGGATTCAACTTGTGAAGAAAGTTTCCAAGAGCTAAAGAAAAGGCTAACCACGTCGCCTGTGTTAACCATCCCAGATGGATCAGAAGGATTCGTCATTTACACAGACGCTTCTTTGTCAGGTTTGGGTTGTGTTCTGATGCAGAATAAGAAAGTTGTAGCTTATGCATCTCGACAACTTAAGGATCACGAACAGAACTACCCAACGCACGACTTAGAACTGGCCGCAGTAGTTCACGCGTTAAAAATTTGGAGGCACTACCTATATGGAGGAAAGTGTGAGATCTACACTGACCATAAGAGTCTAAAATACTTCTTTACGCAGAAGGAATTGAACATGCGTCAGAGAAGATGGCTCGAATTGGTAAAAGATTACGATTGCACTATCCACTATCATCCTGGAAAGGCAAACGTTGTGGCAGACGCTTTGAGTAGAAAGGAAGATACAAAACTAAGCGTCGTTCCGACCACGCAATTACCACTAATGGGAGAACTCTCTCGTTTAGACTTGGAATTTTCCACACAGTGTTGTGAAGATTCCATGGTTTACGCGTTCACCCTACAACCGACCTTACGAGAAAGGATCCTAGCAGCGTAAAAGGACGATAAATTCTTGAGAGGAATACGTAAGCGCGCTGAGGAAAGAACCATTCAAAGATTCGTATTGGGTACTGATGGAGCTTTAATGTTCGATAACAGAATCTGTGTGCCTAAGGATGACGGAATTAGGAACGAAATTCTGAAAGAGGCACATAGCACTCCTTACACCGTTCATCCCGGAGAGACGAAAATGTACCGAGGATTGAAAGAGAACTTTTGGTGGAGGGGTATGAAGAGATCGATAGCTCAATTCGTCAGGAGTTGTTTAACCTGCCAACGAGTTAAAGCAGATCACCAACGACCCCCAGGGTTGTTGCACCCTCTCGAGATGCCAGAGTGGAAATGGGAGGACATCACTATGGATTTTGTCACCGGTTTTCCGAAAACGGTGAAAAATCACGATGCCATTTGGGTTATCATAGACAGACTTATGAAAACTGCCCATTTTATCCCTATAAGAATGACGTATACGTTGGACAAGCTCGCCCAACTGTACATAGCAGAGATAGTCAGACTGCACGGAGTACCAGTTTCAATAGTATCCGATAGAGACCCCCGTTTTACCTCCAAATTCTGGGGAAGTCTGCAACGAGCCTTAGGTACTGAATTGAAGTTCAGCACCGCGTACCACCCGCAGACGGACGGGCAATCGGAAAGAACCATTCAAACGCTTGAAGATATGCTCAGAGCTTGCGCTCTAGATCTTGAAGGAAGTTGGGAAAACCACCTACCATTGGCAGAATTTGCATATAACAACAGTTATCAAGCAACAATACAAATGGCACCGTACGAAGCACTCTACGGGAAGAGGTGTAGATCGCCAGTTTGTTGGGACGAAGTCGGGATTCGAAAGATTCTCGGACCCGAATTAGTCGAGAAGTCGGCTGAGATAGTCGCAAAGATTAAAGAAAGGATCAAGTCGGCCCAGGACCGCCAGAAATCGTATGCAGATACCCGAAGAAGGGATTTACAATTTGACATCGGCGAGAAAGTATTTCTCAAAGTTGCACCAATGAAAGGTCTAATCCGTTTTGGGAAGAAAGGTAAGCTAAAGCCGCGATACATTGGACCATTCGACATCCTGAATAGAATCGGAGATGTAGCTTATCGCATAGCTTTACCACCGGAGTTAGCACGAGTGCATAATGTGTTCCACATATCTACACTCAGGAAATACGTGAGCGATCCAAATCACGTTATTAATCACGTAGAATTAGGTCTAAGCAGTGACCTGACTTATGAAGAGATTCCAGTAACTATCTTGGGAAGAAAGTTACACTTGTTAAGGAATCGAGAGATACCTTTAGTGCTCGTTCAGTGGAGCCGACACGGAAAGGAAGAAGCGACTTGGGAAAGAGAGGATGAAGTCCTAGCCGAATACCCTCAAAGCTTAAGTAATACCTAAGACATGAATTTCGGGGGCGAAATTCTGTTAAGGGGGTGAGGATGTAATACCCCGTCCCGTTCTGTACCCTTTTCTTATTTAGAAACCTTTTTATTTTATTTTATTTTCTCTTCTTTGTTTCTTTTATTTTAATTATTTTTGTGTGCTATTTGTGTATTTAAATATACATACCCTTTTTATAAAACTCCTAAATTCGAAGAAAGAAAGCGAATTCTTTCAAATGAATAAAGGACTACGAGAAATTAATTATTCAAATTAAATTAAGGATTTCGATCCGTTTAATTTATTGAGAAAAATCAAAATACAATAAAATATTACTTGAGTTTAAAAACTGTATTATTTTCTGAATCGGGATTATACTCGTGAACAAAACGATCCCTGAACCGTATTATTTGGGAACGAAAATATCGAAAATTTTTGGATAAGATTTGAGGAGTAGATAAGTATGGAAAGAGGGAGTATAAATAGGAAAAGCCAAAATTTCTCTCTTCATTTTTCTTCTTTCATTTCACGCAAAAAAATTTCCTCTCTCTTTTCCTCTCACTTCCTTCGGCCTCCTCCTTCCTCCGCCTCCGTTCACCTCCTCCGGCCGACGAGAAGCCAACGCCTCCCTCCTCCTCTGAGCTCTCACCACCGTCGCCTCGCCGAAGCAGACCCCGGCCCAGCCCCGGTGCCACCGCCACGACGCCGCTTTCCGCTCAGCCGCGACGCCGCGCGATCGACGCCGCTCCGCCGAAGCCCAGCGCCGCCGAAGCCTCCCACCGCCGAGCTCCGCCGCCGCGACGAAGCCCAAGCCGCTCCCGTCGCGCTCCCCCTCTCCCCTGCTCCCGTCGCTCGCTCTCTCTCTCTCTCCGTTGGAACCGAGCGCCGCCGCTCCGCCGAAGCTGTAGCTCCGCCGCCGCCGCCGTCTCCTTCTCCACCTCCAGTAAGATGGATTTCTTCCTTCTTACTTCAAATTTCATTTCCGTTTAATTCGACTTCGATTACCGAACTATTTCAATTTCTAACCGTAGCTTTCTTTTCGTTAATTTCCGATCGATATTTGACGCCGTTGAACCGGTTGTTATCGCCAAATTTTTGGAATTTCAAACCGACGCCGTTAGGCTGCCCAAATCGTTTTTCCGAATTCCCGAACAACGCCGTAAGGCTGCCCAATTTTTGTGAACAATTTCCGGGTTTCGAAACGACGCCGTTAGGCCGCCCGTTTAACGTCTCAAACTGAAGCTCGTAAGGTTTCTATCTTCGTTTTTACCTTGGGTAGAATTTTTGGATTATTTTGTTAATTGTTAGAGCTTAGAACAAGAAAAGAAATGAAAGAAAACTTACTGTTAGTGGTTAGATGGATTAGTATTAGTTATGGACTTATTTAGTATTATTGTTTTGTTTCACTTGTATCACTCTTTAGAAGTGAGTTTTTGGATAGATTGTTTCTTTGTTTTATTTCTTTCACAAACCATAAGATTGGTTTCTTAGTTTAGTATTTAGTATTAGTAATTGAATGTTGAAATATTATTGTTTTAGATGAATGGTAGTAATGACTTAGAGGACTAGTATTATTCTTATGAATGTTTAGTATCATTGTTTTTAGTATTATGATGATATTAGCAAAATTCTATAGTATCCCTGTTTTGACGTTTTTCAAGGATAAAAACACGTTTGAATAAATTTCGTAATCAAAGGGAAACTCGTCTTCACCTCGTACCCCTATTAGAATTTTAGAAAACGCAAAAATAAAGTCTTTTAATAGTTTAGAAAAGAAAAGTTTTATATTCAAGTTTTCGTTTAAAAACGAGAATTTGAACTCTTAAGAAAGAATAACCTTTTCTTTAATTTTATTAAATAATAATCTTATTTTCTTTTCTAAGTATTTTTCCAAGTTTAATAATGATATTTTTCCTTAAAAAGGCCTTTTTGAGAACACCACCAAATTCAGTAAATACACCCTCTGAGAACACCCCTCAATTCAGTAAATACACCCTCTGAGAACACAACTCAATTCAGTAAATACACCCCCCTGTTACACCACCAAATTCGGTAAATACACCCCCTATTACATCACCAAATTCAGTAAATACACCCCCTGTCACACCACCAATTTCAGTAAATACACCCTCTGTTATACCACTAAATTTAGTAAATACACTCCCCTAATACACCTTCCCTTTAAAAGAGGTGTACTTACCAATTTGAAATCAACCTTTGAAAACTTTAAGTTTTCAATAGTTTTCTGAAGACAACGACCTACTCAATCCTCGAGTTTCGCACTCTTAAGCTTTTCAAATTCAAAAGTCAATCTTTTAATCGAAATACTCCTTATTAGGATTCTGTACGTTTCGGAACACGCACGAAGGACTCGACTGTCTGCCTACCAAATATTCCCGGAACTCAGAACAATCAGGTGGGTGATGATCCGTTGATTGATCTGCTATTAATAACGTCGTGCCGGTATTTTCTGAACTCGACTAAATCAAATCAAAAGTATCTAATCCGACATAAATGTAACACCTATCTATATAACTGTTTGGATTATGTGATATGACTATATATGTTATATATTAGCCTGTTGTTTGTGAATCGATCACCACTGCATGAGTAAACACCATACGTGAGCATGAATCAGTTCGGTTATCAGTCAAGTGTTATTCTTTGTAAAGTTTATTGAGTCAGTTTTGTGGAAGGTCAGTATGTACGGAGTCGGGATCGAGTTTTAAATCCGACCTCCGGGGCTGCTGTCGGGGACGCCCTCGGAATCAAGGTTGTTGATCAAGTAGATCTGGTCCCCGGTCAGCTGTCGTTTGACGCACTGGGAAGAAGGCCATTGATACTTGCTTATTTTGAGGGATGTTATAAGGTTGGATGATGTGAGCTTGTGTGGTTGGATGAAGTAAGTTTTGGTTGGAGTTGAAAAGAGTAACTTTGTTGATTTGTTGGAGTTGAAAAGAGTAACTTTGTTGGAAGTGGAATTGTCGTACGTTTATGGTTTGTCAGTTTGTGATAATACGTGATATGACTTTGGGTTTTGCCCTAATGTGAACCAACTTGTGCTATTTCAATTATACCATGCGAAATATGCTTAACTGCCGTTTAAACTTCATAATCCTTTATATACGTCAACTGTTTAAATAAAATAAACTTTTTATCAATGAGTATAACTTAATATATTTCGGATTTACCAATCCCATGATGTTGCAATCACCTATAAGTGAGAATTCAATTCTCACGCCCCCTTTTCCTAACCCCTTGCAGATTACAATTATGGGGAGCAAGGACAGTGACACAGAAGACACAAAGTCTCCCAATTGCTTAAAATATTATTACTAATACCACGATGCCTACTATTTCTATTTACCGAATATATGTTATCGCTACTGTCATGCAAGGCGATACTCTTTCCGTGTGTTTAAGTTACCCAAACTCAGTGTGTATTATTCTGAAGATACAAAACCCTCTATCCATATATATATATATATATACAAATATATTTACATTCTAATATTCCTTCCCACTTATCCGCTGCATAAACTTCTGTCTCTCAATTCAGTATTATTCCTTCAAAAAAATTTTATAGCTCGGACTTTTGATCACAATAACACTTCGAATTCGATATAATTATTACATATCGGGTTCGGGTCGTTACAACATGTATTAGTAAGTCTGGGGCCCCAAGCAAATAAATAGAAATGAATTAGGTAAGTAGAAATGAATTAGGTGAGTGATTAGAAATGAGATAGGTGTGTTGTGAGTAGAAATGAATTAGGAGAGTGGTTAGAAATGAGGTAGGTGTGTTGTGAGTAGAAATGAATTAGGAGAGAGATTAGAAATGAATTAGTTGTGTTGTGAGTAGAAATGAATTAGGAGAGTGATTAGAAATAAATTAGGTGTGTTGAGTGTAGAAATGAATTAGGCGAGCGATTGGAAACAGAATAAGTGAGTTTAAAAGAGAGGATTCGGGAGGATTTCTAAAGAATTTCATTTATTGTGTATAATTTCCGCTTACTGAGATTTATAAATCTCACATAGTTTATGCATTGTAGGTAATTCCGGTGACGTGTGACAAACTGTTTATACTGGGATAGTTGTGACGCACTTGCAGGCTTTTAGGCTGCGGTGTACATAGATGACGACCTGTTGGTCAGACCGTGGGGTTATATTCTCGGATGTAGTGTATAAAGTCTAGTATATTATTTTATGAGTTTTCTTGCAAATTTTAAGTGTTTAAATATTTCGTTTTTCTAGTAAGCTTTTTCGAAAGAAAAAAAAATTGCACGTGCGCACAAGGTGCTTCTCATAAAATTATTTTCAACCTATTATTATTGTGTTATGTGAGTGTGGTCGTGTCATAAGGTCACCCCGAGTAAAATCCAAGCCAAATCACCACAAATAAAGAACACAAATGTCATCTCATTGGAGTAATTAATGACATTAGATAGGTCATCAATGTCAAGAAATTAAAGCCTGCCAGACATACTAGTAACTTTAAACTCAGTTGCATTTTTGATATGACACACTATATAAATGTACCATAAAAATTCAAGGGATTGAGATGTACTCTTACAGAGTTATTGGTGTAGGATCCACCATGAACAAATGAAATAGATCAATTTCGAGGATATAAAATCATTTAAAGACATATTTTTAGTAAATATAGCCATTTTTAACCAAATGAAAAATGCAATTAGCAATTTCATATAACAGACAAAAAAATTTCACATCTAGGGCATCTCTCAATCACCAATTTTGGATAGATCCATGGTAAATAAAGGAAAATTTAGGTTACTTCATAAAAATAAGAAAATGTATACAAAAGATCACATGATTCTGAAACAATATCACACTCTTATTTAAATAAATATGCATGATTACATGACATCTTTGGTTTCCTATTGTAGCTTCATCTGTTTTATCAAGGGAAACTATACATCTTCCTAAAAATTTCACTTACCTTATCATCTTGTTTAAAATAAATAAAAACCAATTTGATGTGCCTAACTGCCAAGATTAAATTTAAGTCTCATAATGAAACAACACAAATGAAAAATAAACACTGAATAAATTTTAACCAACACAAATGGAAATGTCAGCCAAAATGAAAACATGCCACCTTAATCTGTATTATTATTGTGTTTGTTCTTTCAATGTGATACTATTGGAAGACGAAATTATAGTTAATCCACTGAAATGAAATATATCCTGAGCCACCGTCAATCCCATAGCAGGAATCACTGTCAAATACATCAGTGGTGTTGTAGAGATCGTTATAGTCCTCGCTGTCGAGGTTGGTGCTTCTGCAAAACTTCTTCCTTATCAAATCCATAATCAATATTTACTATGCATTTTTCTACAGCATAATACTTTGGGCTTCTTTCATAGATTCCAGCTTCAACCTCGCCTCTCTGACCTCTTTCATCAGCTCCAAAGCCTTAAGTAAGAAAGAGGACCACGAAGGTGATGATGATGGCCAGGGATGCAAGGTTAAAGTTGGAACCTCTGAAAGAAGACCCATGTGTATTCCACTATTGAGAAAGACAAGTATGTACTGATTGAGGGATCCGATAAGGAGAAAGACTACAAAAATGTCAATCCCAACAGCGAGGACTATGACGACCTCTATAACACCAGTGATGAACTAGATCGTGATTCCTTTGATGACATTGATAGTGACTCATAAGATATTCCATTTCAATTTCTCCACTATGATTTCAAAAGATAGGAACACAAATAAGATGATATTTTGTTATTTTTGCTGACTTTAACATTGCCTTATTGTTGGTTCAAATTTATTGTGTGTTTGTTTTTCATTTGTGTTGTTCCATTATGAGACTTAAATGTAATCCTGGCAGCTAGACAAATACAAATGGTTGTTATATACTATATACACCATGATAAAGATACAATTGAAATAAGAATATTATCTTCTATACATTCAAGGCATGTTTAACCCACCACAAATGCAACATAAAAAACATTTGGTGTAATTTAAGGAATTAAAGTTAGAACTAACCTTCAATATGTTAAACTATGTGTATGAATATTTAATGTCATAACTAGCAGAGATTAAAGTTAAATAATACCATGACATGCCAAAACAACCATAAAAATGTAAAAGTTTTACGAGTATTCCCCGGGCAAAGAGTAAAAAAGGTATGATAGTTCATAGATATTAAATAACATTTTTAACATAGATAACATCATCTACACAAGAACCAGTGAAATTGATCAGACTGCCAGAAGCACTTCCCAACAAAGGACCTGGTAGTGTATTAAACAAATCGACTGACGTAATTCATAATCACATACCAACAACACAAATTGATTTATTTTTCAATTTTCCATCTTCCACTTTTATTTTCTTTCTATTAATTTTCTTTCATTTTCCTTTTAGTTTCAGCTAATAAGTAATCTATACAACTCATGTTAAGTCTAATTTCATCTTCCAAACTACTCAAAATTAACCGAGTTCCCCATCCCAAAATCCACAAATTACAACAAATCTAATTCAGATTCAACAAATAAAAGCGATTAAATGAGAAAGTACAATTGCAATTGCAGTGGTGGGATGGTTACGGAAAAAAAAAAATGAATTACCTTAGATTCGTAAAACCACTCTCCTTCTTACTACGTTCCTGAGATGTATTCAACATCTGTTTGGATTTACTATAATTGATTCGCACGGCTACTCTTCTATTTAAACAAATTGAAATCCCTACCATTTGGATTTTATTTTCATGAAATATCCATTAGCATGATTATTTTAGAGGGAAAGAAGCAAAATATATTTATAATTATAATCAACAAAACACATTTGGGTAAGTAATAAAAACGTCATTTGATTTGGGTAAGTAATATAATATCGTAGTTTAAAACAATTACCAAAAGTACCATATTGACCGATCAAAAAATCCACTCGACTGATTGAGATCATAAATATGTCAATAAAAATAAGAGAAAAACATAATAAATGAAATATTATTTGTTTCTTAACCTAGAATTTGGATTTTTTGGTTAGTCATTAATGGAAATGTTGATAATTATTTCAAATCATGAAATATTTTAATTTGGTAAGGTTTTGAGAGAGTATATTGTAATTTATTTAAGAGATTTCATTTGTGTGTGATGAATTCCAGATAATATTATTTTGTATATTAGTATTATAACTTTTGTACAAATGAGGACAATCTTTTTTTTCTGAATCGTGTGTATAACTTATATTTAACAAGGAACGAAGAATGCATTTCTATCTTCAAAAGTGAAAACACAAATAGCTAAGTATTACAAGACAAATATATATATATATATATATATATATATATATATATATGGAGTGAAATATAAAGTTTAATAAATTAATTTCACATCACTTTACAAATTCAAACTCTTAGATGAAATTCATTCATAATATTAGAGTCAAAGAATTGTGATTGAACACCATAGAGAGCAACTTCATCCTTACTAAATTGTAAAAAATACAAAAATACCCTCAACCTTATAAGATGAAATAACATCTCCATTGACATGTCAAAGCTAAGTATCAGACCCACAAATACAAATTGTCTTAAAAGGACAAAGGAAACAACATGATTTGTATGAGAACCTAAAATATTAATTAGACTGTTTCAAGAGCAATTTAACAGTCCAAATCGAGGATTCAAAACTAAAAAAGAAAATGCAAGAAAACCTTCTATATGGTATACCACCAGAATAACAAAGAAATCCACTGAATATCCAATCAAATCACTTCATTTAAGAGTAGATAAATAAAATGTACCAGTTAGGCATGTCACAATCACATAGATTCATGAAAATAAAAATTAGATTACAACATAAAGCAAGCAAGTGTGTTTATTCTTCCAACAAAATACTTTGAAAGACGAAATCATAGATTACCCTATATCACTACCAATGCCATCAGAGGAATCACTATCAAATTCAGCACTGGAGTAGTAGAGGTTGTCACCGTCCTCACTCTCAGAAGGGGAGCTACTATATTATTCTTCCTAATAAGATCCCTCCAATAATCCTCTTCTAGAGGTTCCAGCTTTGGAGCCTTTAACCACTTGACCGCTTATGTGAAAATGGCAGATATTTCTCTCTTTCTCTAGCTTTTACCTCTTGTTGGATTCTGTTTTCTCGACTAGTAATTATTTTCCTTTCTCATCAACATTACTCATATCTATCATTGGTGAAAATTACATAGGTCCAAAGCACTTAGTGGGATAGGTTTTTGAAAACTCATAGACGATAGAGTGGTGTATAATTTACGTTGCGACCTTGCTTATGTCTTTTTATACCTTTTTAAATGACGGCAATGAAATCAAGGTCAAATTTAGGGTGTGCGGGGAGCAATGACCTTTTTTTTGGGCCGGGCCGATTAATTTCGGGCCACCTATTTTTAGGCCCGTCCTAGCCCTAAACGGGCCACCGAGCCAAACCAGCCCAATTTTTTATTTCATTTGTTTTTATTGTACTTGATTTATATATTTAACTCATTAGTTTATAATTTAGTATACAAATTCTACTCATATAGTTATAAAAATTGTTTAGTTTGTTAACAACAATTCAATAATTAAATTAAAACTCAATTTTCTAAATAAAATTAAACAACAATAATTCAACAAATCCTAATAAATTTAAATTCACCAAAATAAATTCAAAAGTCCATAATCCAATAGTCCTCAATAAACTAAAATTCACACGCAAAAACAAAATCAGAAAATATAGAGAGCATAGCATTTATATTGATGAACCAGTTTCACTCTATATTTTGCCTACATGAAAATGGTTTGTGGTAATACTTATCACGAAATTGTTATGAAAAGATAAAAGTATCAAGTATTTGGTCAAAAATATTAAAAATTTCAACACGAGTATAAAAAAATTGGAGTCAGTGGTATCATATTATTATTCACGAGTTTCAAGTATCAACAACAATTAACTTTTATTACTGTTTAATTTATTCTTATTTAATATAAAAACAATATAATGGTATTTAAGTTTAGAATATCAATTCTTAAAAAAAAAACATCTAAATTATGCTCTCTCCATCCCAATCTCGATTATTCCCTTACCTTAAAGGTTCAACTCAATCTCGATTGCCTCTTTCTATAAATGGTTAATTTTTACCACTAACAACATTTTTTTTTATTTACCTCAAATGCTTCTTAAAAAACTATTTTATCACTAAATACTATTCCAACATTAAAACTTGTATCAAAAGCAAATGTGCAATCAAAATTCATAAACCACTTTCATATAAAGTCTCCTCATAAAATATTGCATAGTCTTGTAATTACTTGTATTAAACAAATATAATTTGTTTGGTTATCACAAAATAAAAAATGATACTCCCTCCGTCCCAAACTCATATTCCCGTTTACTGTTTGCGCGTAGATTAAGAAAAGAATTGTTTATTAGTATTTAAAGTGATAAAGTGATAAAGTAGATGTTTTGGTTATTAGTGTATAGAGAATATAATATTAAAAAGTATTGTTACTTTTTTGCCAAAAATAGATGTAGCAAATGAGTATGGGACGGACCTTTTTGGCAATGTAGCAAACGAGTTTGGGACGGAGGGAGTACAACGTATTCAGATGGGTCCATATGAGCTTAAAATCATCATCAAGAAATTATTCACACACATACAAATCAGACAAACAATTCTCCCACACAATTTACCAAGTAATTACTTAAACAACATTAGATCACATATCATAATAAAACAAGCAATAGTTATAATCCATCATCATATTCATACATCTATGTCCCTTTTGCACTCTGCTGGAAACAGTTCTGCTCTTATCATTACAGTAGTTGTAAATGGTGTACTTATCCCTCACTTACGGGAGACGACGGTATTGGCATCGCGTCCCCTGAATGGCGCAGAACTTGGCCTACACCGATGCCTGAACCCTCTGCATGTCGCCACAAACGGCGCCTTGCTCCGGTCCGTCTTTTCCACTCCTCGACCCCAGTTGTCAGCATTCGAGTACAGCTCCATCGGCTGGTTGAGCGGGAACTTCATTAATTAGACAATACGTGACATTACTAAATATAAAAGTATGTATAGAGTGAAACTTGTTCATACATAATACTTTTTAGTAGAAAAAATCATACTTATTAGTGTAAATAACTAATACCTTTAGTTAAATAACTCATACTCTTCGAGTTTTTTTTTTTTTAATCAGAAAAAAGGTTTCTTTCCCCTCAATGTGAGTACCAGAGGTACTCATTCCAAAACAAAGTACATCAATATAAAAATGAAAGGTTTAAGCTTTTGATTTTGAATTTGGCTTCCAAAACAACTAAGAACCAAAACAATCTAATTTCACAACCAAGCATTTTCATAAGTAAACAACGCTTCATTTGTTGAGTCCATTTTCATAAGTAAACAACAATCTTTTTAGAAAAGATAGCACATCCCAAAATCACCCATGCTGGAAAAAAATATTTTAAACATATATAACATATTAATATGTCTTTTATGAATCTGCACATTACATAAAAATCCTAAATGGTTAAGTCCATTTTCTATCCTTTGTCTTCTAGAGATTGCTAAGCTTTTAGATCGAATCATCAGCCATAAGAACACTTTTATCTTCATAATATCTACTCAATTATTGATTAAATACTCTTTAATAAGAGGTTTTATGCCAAAATGTCTTATTAAGCTTACCCACAAGTTAGGATATTAAGGTTGTTGTTTTTGTTTCTCACTAAAGCGCTTATCATCAAACACCAAACTCTCATGTGGATATCGGTTTACGCTGTCGAGACATAAGAGGCATAAGAAACCAAATTCAAGTCATTGTACAATAAATTCCAACATACTCACAATCCAATATCACACTATGGGCAAATTACATATATAACATAATCAATTTATGTAACGATTCAAAATTCTCTCTTAATGAGAGAACTACGAATCTGACTTCTTTCCATAACAGTGTAACCCTAGCTACAGCCAAAAAACTACGGGAGAGGAAATCCTCTGTTTTCTCCATCCAGCACTCTCTCTCTCTCATTCTATTTGAATCGTTCATCATCGGCGGATCTCGAACGGGGGAGGAGTTAGGGACATTGTCGAAGTTGTGAGAAGGATTTTGGGTGTTTTTAATTTTCACTTTTTTATTTTCTATTCATAAATTGTTAAAATATATTTTACTTTTTTCAGCTTTTGTAAAATTAATTAGAGATTTTCCTTTCTTTTTTTTACAAAGTAATTAGATTAATTTTTAATTTCACTAGAAATGTAATTTTAACTTTAGTGACGGTACCGTACTTATAACAAGAGTGTTTTTTCTACTCTCATTAAAAATATGTCAAGTTTAGCTTTAGTGACAGAATATCATCCTCTCACCAATATTCTTGTCACTAAAGATACTTTTTCAGGGAGGAAGTAACGCGGCAGAGGGACGATTGAGGACGGTGGAGACTCGTGTGGAGCATGGTAGCAAACGAAAGGGACGTGGATTGAGAACGATGGGGACGAGGTGGACGACCTAGCTAGGGCACATGGTGGAGGACGTGGGAAGATGGGAAATAGTGGGAGGGAAATTGATAGCTAAATATTTTCTAAGTCTTTCTAAAAGTGCTAGTTTTTTCCAAGAGTTGTTAAGTAAAAATGCTTAAAAGTGTTACCTTTAGAAGATGAAATTGTTATTCTTATTTTTATGTGTATTTGAAAACACTACAAGAACGTTCAAAAAAAAAAAAAAAACACTACAAGAACATTAATCTTTAGTGACAAAATCCTGTCACTATTGCTTCTCTAGTTAAAAGTTTTTAGTAGCAGGAAAATGATCTTTAATGACAAGGCATGTCACTAAAGATTTTGATTCTGTCATTAAAAACTTTTAGCTTGAAAAGCAATAGTGACAGGATCACTGTCATTAAAGATCCATTTTCTTGTAGTGAAAGGTGTTAATTCAAATTAATAAAGTGTCAATCCATATAAATGTGTTATTTCAAAGATATCATTGTAGAAGTGTCATCTCCAATGATGAAATTCTTATTCTTATTTTGTTATGTGTATTTGTAAAGGTGTTACTTCAATTTATTAAAAGTGTTATTTCCCCTAGTTTAAAGTGTTCATTTTAATATATGATCAATTTTGATTTTTAGAAGATATAATAATATTTGTTTTAAAATTGTGGAAAGACAATGCTCAAAGAACGTTGTAGTAATAATCCATTGAAAAAAGATGTGCGCATCTTTTTTAATTTTACAAATTGGAAATACAACGGTTGAAAAGCATTGTCTTTCTATTCATTCCTTAAAAAAACAACGATGAACTACAACGGTGTATAACTGTTGTATATGCCCGTTTTTTCGCGCATTTACAATGCGAAACTACAACGGTTGTCCATACCCGTCGTATATCATCAAATGCCTGATCTGAAAGACAGCGGCTATACTTTATGCAACACTTTTTTGACTTTACACAAGGTTCTTTTCCAGAACCGTTGTCTATCCACCGTCGTAAAATATCATTTTTCTTGTAGTGAACCTCAAACCAAATAGGTAATATATCCTCAATGAAGCGACCAATTAAGGATACTATTTTCAATCAAAAATTAATTATTTCATAGGGATACATGTTCCTCTTGGTTAAGCTAATCAAAGTATATAGTGGAATCAAACAAAGCTCCACAACAACAATTAGTCATACTCATCAACACAACTAAAGAGAGAAGAAAAATATACATTTACACAGCTAGAGAACAACGAATTAATTTCTGGAATTAGCACATAGATAGCGAGGTATCAACCTTCAAGCACCGCAAAGCAATAAACATGAATCATCAGTTTCTATTACATAGTTACAACAAAGAATTGATACAAAATAATCAAATATTGAAAACAATAAAAAAAATACCTAGAGTGCGGACGGCGGCGGCGTTGCGAAGGAGGCGCATCGGGAAGGCGGCGTCGGGGAGACGCGTCTGGAAGGCGGCGTTGGGCGGCAGGCGAAGCGGAGGCGGTGTCGCGCGAGGGGCATCGGGCGGCAAGCGGAGAGGAGGCGTCGCGCAGAGGTGGAGGGGCGTCACGCGGAGGCGGGGTGGCATTGTACGGAGGCAGAAGGCGGCAGCGCGTCGGCAGAGGGAGAAGAAGGGTTTATTTCTCGCATTTTGGGCTGGGGCCGTCTATTTAGGTTAAAGCGTGTAACCCCTATATAAGATTTTTACTTATATAGTAGTTTATAAACGCTGAGTAAAGTAGCTACCCTTATACAGCGGTTAATAACCGTTGTTTAAGAGAAAATCTTATACAGCGGTTAATAACAACTATATATTAAAAAAATTGAAATATATAACTTTACAAAACCGCTCTATAAGCTAGGTTTTATAGAGCGGTTTTTTTTAAACGCTTTATAAGTAAAGCTGTCTAAAGCCAAATTTGTAGTAGTGAATTGGATCTTCAATTGAATTTAAAATCCAAATATAAAGTATGCACTTGGATGCACCCTAAAATTTATCAGTTTTGTTGGGATAATATGGGTGTGCAAAAAATAGACAATTTATAGGTTCTCAGTATTATGGTGAAATTTTACTATTTTCTTTAATACAAAATTATACACTAAATATTGTCAGAGATCTTGTTGAAAAGGTCACATTTTATCTTATCACTGAGCAATTTCTGTACATGAATTTCCGATATTTTTTATGTTAATCTCTCATCGTGTAATTTGAACCATTCTATATATGAACTTTTTTAGGGATTTTAAACCAAATTTGTCCTCTATCTTTTTATCTTTATTGAAATGATCCTCTATTTATTTGTTTTATCAATTTAATCTTGTATCTCTTCAAATTTTGCGAATTAGGTCCTAATTGGCCGAAAAATACATAAGATGTTACTATTTTGGTCCTCTATTTTTTTTACCAATTTAGTCTTATACCTATTCAAATTTTGCGAATTAGGTCCTAATTTGCAAGAAAATACACTTAATCACCACCTGCTAGAAAACAAAAGCACGTGATCAAAAGGGTGTTGTTTTGTGCATTTTCCGGCAAATTATGACCTAATTAACGAAATTTGATTATATACCAGACTTAATTGATAAAATAAATAAATAGAGGACCGAAACAACGATATTTTGTGCATTTTTCTGCCAATTAGACCTAATTGGCAAAATTTGTATAAATATTATAGGACTAAATTGATAAAGCAAATAAATATAGGACCATTTCAATAAAGGTGAAAAGATAGAGGATGAATTTGATTTAAATTCCAACATTTCTTTTTTGTGTCAAAATGATTGATATACTATTTTCTTTTCGTTATCCTTTGAAAAAAGGACGATATTATATTGGAATTTTTACAAATTGGTTCAACTTTTGTGTTGATATTAGGTTTTAGTTCTCACCTTTTTAACAATACCAAATAGGTTCAAAAGAGGGCCCCACATATCCTTTTCTACTTCTAATACCATTGATCCCCATTTTTTATACTCTTAATGATATTTTTTTATACTTTTGATCAAATATTTGATACTTTAAAATAGTTTAATAACTATTTTTGTTTTAAGAAAAAGAAGTACAAGAACAAATGTTAGTGACCCAATCTTGTCTCTTACTATACAGAGATTCTAGCTTGCCTCCTCTTGAGAAGCCAACAGCAAAAGGCAGAGACTTCTTCACTTTCCACTTCTAAAGTTGAGCGATTGCTACTTATATGGAGGTCCTGATATGGAGTCCGTTTGGCTTAGCTTATTTGAAACATCTTATAAGTTCGGAATTTTTTTTTAGGAAACTATATTATAAGTATTTGTAAAATTAAGACACTATATTTACGAGCTTGCAAATTTAGGACATTATCTTTACAAACTTTCAAAATCAGGACATTATCTTTTAATTTGAGCAAATTTAGACCAAATTTTATAAAAATCGAGCCAACTGGACAAATCATAATTGGGTTTCATATAAATTTGGCCTATATTTTCCCAACATAAAAGATAATGTCCTTGTTTTGCAAGATTGTAAAGATATTGCCCTAACTTTACAAACATCCGTAAGATAGTGTTCTAAAAAAATAATTAACCCTACAAGTCCTAACATCTTATAAATTGTTTTAAGAGCTTATAAGATCTAAGTTTTAAGTATATTATAAGTTGTTAAACTATTTGGCTAGTATAACTTATAAGATCTTTGATTAGTTATTAGGAATTTTTTTTTTTTTGAAGTAGAGGTCGGTGAAGGTGGGTAATGGTGGGTCCAGAGTAACTAAGGGTGGAGATGGTTAGGAAAATAAATTGTGAAATCTCAACTTATTTTTTTTACAGCTTATAAACTTTAAGGGATTTTTTTTTGTCTTATAAAATGTTAAAACATTTTATTTTGTTAAAACACTTTGAGGGCGCTTATGAGTTTTTAAACAACTTACAAACTATTTTAAAAAGTTTTTGTTTTCGTGCTTACACAAGAAAAAAGAAAAAGGTGAATCATGTTGGGCAAGATCATGTGATAAAGAGTAGTTCTAGTGTGCATTTGAGTGCATTAATTGATATGCACTTGGATTTTGAAAAAAAAAATATCTTAAGCAGAAATCAGTAATACCTCAAGAAATAATCATTAATACCCCAGATGCAACAAAAACACACGATTCGGTGTGTTAGTGTGTGTTTTGAAAAAAAAAATTTAAAAGTAAAGTTAAAATTGAGTTTAAAATTCAATTGAATGATATACACTTGAGTGCGTGCTAGAATTTTTGTGTGTGATAAAATATAGAATTCAGGTATCAACTTTAAACGTATATTTATTTTTCAAGTTTCTACGGTAAAGCTTGATCAAAACATATTGTCGTAAGTTTCCATGGAGACAACATTTCCATCCCCAGTTGCGACAAAATGTAATGCCTCAGCTAATTTGAATATAAATTGGATTTTTCTGATGAGGTTATGACTGTTTTTCTTGATTTTTTGGATATTTGAGCTTATGTGCATTTCATATGATATTTTTTTCTATAATTCGAGAAATGTTGGATTTTCTCTCGATATTTGTTCCTTTTTATCCAAAAGTAGTAGTGGGTAAGACTTAAAACGTGAGGCTCTTAGTAGAAAGGTTAATCATTGTAATGCTAGTTATGTTTTTTTATAAAGAAAGTACTTGGGGCTTTATTTTGTAGTTAGTTGCTAATTAACTCTTGAAAAGTAGAAATTTTGTTCTTTTTTTTTTGGGAGTTTTTGAGATTTTTTATATGAACATGGTAAATTTTGCTTTATCACTTGGAAGATGATTGCATGCTTTGTCTGTGTTGCATAACAATTATGTTACTGCTGTTGAAATGTTGGTGTTTTTGGATGTGATTAATTTTGTTGCCGATTGTGGATTGATAATCATTGGGTAGTAGAAGTTTTCGGCTTTTCAGTAAAGTCATTTAAGTTCTTTGAGTTATGTTGTTCTTTTATTCGATAGCAAAGAAGAAATACTCTATGAACTGTGGGATAGTCTCTCGTTTTTGGGAGCTCAGTAGAGGAGCTTCAAAAGTACTAAGAGGTTATCCTTGTAGGAAAAGTAACTTCCTATGACAAGAGTTGGTCATCCATTAGATATATTGTAGCATAAAGAAGTATAATGGAAATATGCTTCTGTTATTGATTACTGTATTTCTCTGGCTGGAAGATTCAAATCTACTTTCAGTTTGTTTACAATGGCTTTTGCTTTGGGACATATTTTACTGAATAATTATAGTTGATTCAAACACTAACAAATAATTAGTAAGATTTGTCAACTAGAAGTTTTTCTGTCTATTTCTCATGATTCTTGCAAAAGTTTATTTTATTTCAAGGTTTTACTTTTTATAGTTGTTGGGTGCACGTTTATATTCTTATTAGAAACTGAATGAGATTGGATGACGTGCTAATTGAATATTTGCTTTGATCTTTTCTTCCTTCCTAAAGCTTCAAGCCTTCAACCCACTCTGCCAGGTAACCGAACTTCTTTATTCATATCTTTATTTTTACTTTTTAGTATATTCCATCTCATGGCAGGACATGAGAATGCATCTACAAAGGCATTGTTTTTTTGCAAAAACAGTGCTCTATTCCAAACAATGAGGAAGCTGCTCAATTACTTATTCTAATTCTGTATTTTTTAAGACATTTTGGTCTTCCCTATTCTATATCTGGTCCAAAATGTATTTTCTAAAGACATTTTAGTTTACTTTATTTTATGTCTGGTTCAAGGATATCAATTTGAATCCATCTTGCAAATAAGTGCAAGTGTGAAAAATCATGCAATTACTTATTTACAATTATTTGTTAATTTGGCATGTACAATTATTTGCTAATTTGGCATTGTAACATTGGACTCTTCCCACATTCTAATTTTCTTATAAACTTGTGCAGTTTCTTATCCTAATCCAGATGCAATGTCCAAAAATGATTACAGAAAATGCAAGTGAAAACGTCTTACATGGTCTTAGCAATTGTTGCTCTCTTCAGTTTAGATGACTATTATATTTTCATTGTTATCCAGTATATGCTAATATGACATGTGATCAGCATAAAAAGTGTTTAGTGCTTGATTGATGTATAATATAAAACCATCAATATATATTTGTATTTAACAGGGAAACTTCTCTTTAAACGTATATGGCATTGTAATGATCATCTGGTCAATTTGCAACCTTTGTACTATAATTGCACATTATCCTTGTTTTTTTTACAACTTAAATTCCCTTTATGAAAGACAGAGTAGAAAATATTTGGAGAATGTCATTGCTGCAATTGAGGCACCACGACAGTCGGATTTGTTGGTGGATTTGTCATTGAGTACATGCTTTATACTTTGCAAACGAAAAACAATTTTTATTTTAAAAAAAAATATCAAACAAAACAAAAGAAGTTCATTTGCAATCGATATTCAACTTTAATTTAGCTTCGATAAGATTCGTTACAATAACATGGTAAGTCTTTAAACTTTTTCAAGGTTGATTATCATTAATTTTTGGTAGAGCTTACTTTGAAACATAAAAGATTACCATAAATAAAAATCATTATCGTTAAACAAAAAAACATTCATCACGTAACAAGATTACAATACATCAAATAAAATGAATTTCAACTCATACGTATACTACTCAAATAAACATTTTATTCATTATATTATTAAAAGAAATAGACCGAACACCTAAAGCACTATGACAAAATATTATCGTCGCACAAAGAATTGACAACGTGCAACACACGTGTAATCCAAATAGGAATATAAAATGCACGCACTGCATTAAATAAGTTGGTTACTAAATATTGAGAAGATCAAGTATTATGCTATGCCACATCGATCTGATGTAGAATTTTATCATATATTTCCTTTTCAAGGTTCTACGATAAAGCTTGTTCAAAACATATCAGTCATAAAGTTAATACAGTCTTATGATCTTAATTCGTTGTAATTAGTAGTTATTCTAACAATTTGTAACATGACAACAACACAATTAATTACAGTAATTAATAGAGTAAGTGTTTTGCGCATCAAGCAAGTAAAATGCACTTTTGAAAAATTTACGTTTGTTACATATTAATGAAAAGATAACTTTTCAAAAAATGCATTTGAGTTGCACAATCCACCTAAGTATATATAATACTAAGCCTAATTAATAATGTAAAACTTTTGAATAAAGCAACATGCCCCTAGTAAAATAAAATTAAAATAAAATTATGTAAGTAATTAATTGAGAAAACAAACAAATTGACACAAAATAGAAGTTTATTGAAGCTTGTGAGGATGTAAAATCCTGATTTATTATGGTTACAACAAGATGACTGGACTGAGAACACCAACAACACACTTACAAATAGACTAAGAAAATATCAACATCCAAATACATATATTAAGGAATACATAATCCTTAAGAATGGGAGTTAAAATAGGCCATGAAAGGCCTTTCATTACTGTCCGGTGGCATACACTCCTCATCCTCAAGAACAATGGCTTTTAGGTGCGACGACATCTGCATATACATAATTAAACAAATCATTTAGAAGAAATTAATTAGATAAACAGAATTATACAACAATAACACCAACCAATTTAGATGCATGTATAACTCCTACGGTGAAACGCTAAAATAGCCGGAATTTACACATGCTCGAGTGGCGTTCCAAATTATTAAATAAAGTCCACGTTGCGCTCCCTTTGGATTAAATAGGTTCACGTCAATGAGGAGAAATCTCATTTCTAGCCTATTTAACCCAAATTGGGTTGTGATGTGAATTTTATTTATTGACATGAAGTGCCACGCTACGACTATTGTCGGAGCACGTGTAAATTCCCGTCATTTATAAAATAAATCCAGCGAAAATGATCTTTTTTTTAATAACAAAAGGAACGTAATTGAGAAATTAAGAAGATAAATGACCGACTTTTGACTCGGACAAAGTTACAGAACCATTTTTTATATTGTCCCTCATTTAAACGAGAAAATCAGATAAATGAGCATTGATGAAAACTAGAAAAAGAATATATAGTAATTGTTAAGGAAAAAATATATATATATATTATTACTTTGTTGGGAAAAATATAGGGAAGAGAAAGCCGAAACTGAACATAGTTGCAGTAGGAGGAAATTAAGAGTGAGAAGAGAAGTATAATTTTTTTTAGTGGGGGTGAAGGATGTGTTGTGGAAGCCTGCTTGTTTATATAAGGGAGAGAGAGCGCATCTTCACCGCCAACCGGCTAGCTCAATAACCTGCCAAATAAATAATTTAATATTAATAATTTATTAATGTTACCATTATTATGTTTGACTTGGATAAATATAATAATACAAATCACAATGGAAAACAATAATTAACAAAACCATGCTCCCCACACATCCATTGGATAATTCTACAACTATTAAATATGTGCGCACTCTTATATGCACCAGGTGCACGGTGCACTCACTCAACAGTTGGGATTGTTTGTGCTGAAAAATGTAGACTGATTACATTGAAAAGTATGGTTAGATTACACTGAAAAGTCTACACTGAAAATCAATTTTCAGTGTAATCTAACCACATTTTTCAGTGTAAACAGTTTTAACTGTTGTGAGAGTGCACCATGTACCAAGTGCACAGAAAGTTACTCTTAAATATCATAAAAAGCAAAGTATTGAATAAAAATGGTTCGTATATAAACTACTTGAAGGGTATTAGTTGTTTTTATTGAAATATGTTAGTTTTGGAGGATATTAGTTGAAGGGTAAAAAAAAAATATTTAGTGCTTAAATAATATTATTAAAAAAATATATTTCGTCGCATAAAAGAAAAATTAATAATTAAGTAGCTCGCGTCTAGCATGTGAGATGAATAATAAGCAGCTGACATGATTTATTTATATCTTATTACGGTTGACTTGCAGATATTAGCGGAGGTAAAATGATGGATTTAAAAAAAAATTAATTTTTTCAACAAAGGAAACTTATTAGAAGAAGCAAACATGACCGTCGAACTTGCATTTTTTTATACTATGAAAATCCTACAAAATCTGCCAATATTGAAAAATATTTCTTGCTCCTATCAAGCCAAATAATTAGGAGAACCACTATTGACTGGGCATCTTGTCGGGTCCGTCGGGTTCGGGTACCCGAAATTTCGAGTATCTTATGTGAGGACCTGATCCGATCCGAAATATCGGGTAGCTGCAGATCCGAAATCGGGTACCCAATTTTAATTTTTTTGTTTTCTGTTTTGTTTTTTACCGTAAGAATGATTCCACAGAAGTTGAAAGGAGTGCAACAGAGCTTTGGCACTTCTATTTCTGTAATAAATTTGAGAACAAAACTAGTTAAAAAATACACAAAACTCTTCAACATCTCTTCCCGTCTTTGTGCCACCATAAATCGATTTCTGTCTTGTATCCACCTCCTTACGTTGTTTATCACCAATTGAATTTTATTTTACAAAAAATATTCCTCATATGTTAAAATTCGGAAAAAATTAGTGGGAAATGAAGTTTAGTGGTTTTGTAAAAAATTGATGGTTTGTATATATCAATGCAATTTTTTTTTTTATTTGGTGGTGTATATGGAAAATTGTAGATAGTTTAATGGGTACAGTGCAATTAGGCTAAAATATAAATATGTGATCAATTTGAATATGTAAATCGGAATACATAAAGACTTTATGATTTATGATATATATTTTCATTTATAAGGTAATCAATATTTTAGAATTAAAACAGAATTAAAACCTAATTCATTTTTAATCTCTCATACAAATACATTTTTTGTTTATTTAAAATTTAAAGATAATCTTTTTTTTATGGGTGAGCTGAAAAAAGTTTACAAAAGTGGAAGGAAAAATGGTAAGGAAAAAACTTGTGGGATCCCCAAGTAGACAGTGAGAGAATGTATTTAGGATATATTTTGAAACACTAATGCACAATCAAAAGTGATGTAAAATGATTTGTTTTTTGTAGGCGATATACTTCCTCAGTCCCAATGTTGTTTTCCCATTTGACTTTTATTGACTTTAATATGATTCTTGATTTATAGTATTTAAATAGATAAAATAATTTTTTCATAATGACATATTATTCAGTTAAGGGAATGAGATAAAATAAAGATATTTTTTATATAATTATTAGTTGAATGAGGTGTAACTTAGAAATGTTAGAAGTGATACTATAAGCATCTTATAATATTGCTATACACATTAATACATAATAATATACAATACATGTAACCATCACAAATAAAATTGTAACCTGTTCAAGTGAAATGTATGATTTAATTTAGTTACTCTTGTCTCGACAAATAATTAGTGCTAATTATTGACATTTAAATTCAAGAAGACTAAATATATTTTTGGATAAAATAATTTTCATTAAAGTCAGTATTAAAATAATGATCATTTATTAATATTATATACTCCATTTGTTCCAAATTTAACTTCTATTTTACTGTTTGTCACTCTAAACTAAATTGTGTTTAATTAGTAAATGTGAATTAGTATGTATAAAGTAATAACATGAGATGTAAGTATATATATTAGTGTAGGGAATATATAAGGTTGCGGCTAAATAAACCTCCGATTCTCCTATACACACCCCAATTACTATATAAACCCCATTAAAAATATGATTATTTTAAAAATTACTAAACATACCCCAAGTTTAGACAATTATGCCCTTTTTAAAAAATTAACCTAAATTAAAGCACAAAAAAAAAAGTAAATAATTATAAACTCACAATTATTTTCACTTAAACATATACACGATCAAAACAAAAGTGAAGAGTTCCCATATTTTAAAGGAAGAACAACATATTTGACCTCCAAAATTATTCAAACTCAATAAAAAAATATAAGTTGGTCTTCTTAATCTCTAAAAAGATGAGAAAAAAAAAAAGCATTTGCAAGAAAAAAAAATGTGCGGAAAAAAAAAAAAACACAACATAGGCTAACAAAGCGGGTTTAAATTTTGTTCCAAGTAAACTAATTTTTTTGTCTTTACAAAGAAAACTATAAGTTAACGTCTATCAATTTTACTCACTGGTGCTACCGAAAAAAAATGCGAACAGAATCTCACACAAAATAATAATGATGCACTACAGATACAAATTAACTTGTCATTCACCGTAAAAAAAAATTACACCAATGTGATATTTTGTGTCGTTTGACTCCATTAATTAGACACTATAAATTTGAATTGTCTTGTGTTAATTTGAATGAAAACAATCCAATAATTTGATTTTTAGGGGTTTTAATGAAAATAATCCAGAAACTTGATTTTTAGGTATTTCAAAATGTTAATTTTGTGATGTTGAGAATGAGAAAATGAGTGAAAAACTAAAGGAATTTCAATTAATAATTAAAAGAATATTTATAAATGGGTAATATTGACCTTTAACTAAAAACTATTTTTGGAAAAAATAAATTGGGGTATGTATAGGAGAATTGGGGGTTTATTTAGCCGGAGCCAATATATAATTGAAATAAATTATTGTATTGATTGAGCAAGGGGAGGAGTAATTTCTAAGTAACAATTACGTTTGGAGCTGAGGGAGTTCTATAGTATATAATATTGTAATAACTATATATATAAGCGTACAATAAGCCATGATGTTTGAAATCTCTAAATTATGATAATCAATTTAATATTTAATTATATTGAATACGAAAATTACTCTATGACTAAGATAATTTTACTTGTGTGTTTTAAATTTTCATTATGTATAAAATGTTATACCATAAGGTGTTAGAATTTTAATTTATTTAATTTAGGTAGTGTTCAGTATGAATTATAGTTCAATGAAAAGATAATTTTAATTAAACCATAAGCTGAAATTTAAAAAAAAAAAAAAGTCAACATACCCTAAATAAAATTCAGTAAATATTAAATTATCATTTATAAATTAAATTTTCAGCTAAAAATCTGGAATCAATACATATTATTCTGCATTATAATTAATGAAATGTCAGTTTTGTAATTTCTAATAGTGTGGCATGATATTAACTGATAGATATTATTATGCATTATCTTTAAGTATACCATAGATAAATCCAACTAACAATAATCTATAATTTTGACATGATCATATTTTGCATATCTATAAATGTGTGCACTCTCATATGCATCAGGTGCACACAGTGCACTCTCATATTTGTATGGTTAGATGAATAATAAGCAGTTGACATGGTTTATTTATTAGCCGAGGTAAAATGATGGATTTAAAAAGAAAATATATATTTTTCAACAAAGGGAACTTATTCCAAGAAGCAAGCATGACCGTTGAACTTGCATTTATTTTATTCTAAGAAAATCCCACAAAATCTGCCAATATTGAAAAATATTTCTTGCACTTATCAAGCCAAATAAGTGTATTTAAAAAAAAAACTATTAAATATTAAATATAATAAAAAGCAAAGTGGAAATGGTTCATATATGAACTATTTGAAGGGTGTTAGTTATTTTCACTAAAATGTATTAGTTTTGGAGGGTATTAGTTGAAGGGTACAAACAATTTAATAGAGTAGCTTTTATATGAAAATAATCCATGATAAATTTGACAAGATATATAGTAAAATTGGTTCATAGATGAATGATTGAAGGGTATTAGTAGTTTTCACTGAAAAGTATTACTAGTTTACACTGAAGTGTTTTAATTGTTCAGTAAAAACAAACTAAAACTCTGCAGTGAAAACAACTAATACCCTTCAGTAAAAATAACCAATACTCTTTAGTGATAACAACTAATACCCTTTAATGAATTATGTATGAAACTAATTTCACTATATACAAATTGGATAAATTTATCATGAAATTGTTTTAAAGTATCAGATTCAAGAAAATTTACAACAATTAATTACAATATATTACCAATGACCTAGATAAATGATATTCCTGATGAGATTAATGATATTTTAAAATTGATTCATGATAAGCTTATAATGAACTATTTTCACATAATACCTTATCAATTTAATATACTTTGCGTTAAAAAGTGGTGTTCATTTTTTGTTTAATTAAATATGTAAACAATATTTTGTAGCACTATCAATTCAGGGTTTGAAAGATAGTAAAATTATAAATTTAAGGTTTGAAAGATTTTTCCTAGACAAAGTATAGAGTGAAACTAGTTTATATATAAATCCGTGAAGAGTATTAGTTGTTTTCACTGAAGTGTATTAGTTGTTTTTATTAAAGAGTATTACTGATTTACACTAAAGAGTCTTAGTTGTTCGGTGAAAATGAACTAAGACTCTTCAGTGTAAACCAGTAATACTCTTAAGTAAAAACAACTAATACTCTTTAGTGAAAACAACTAATACCCTTCGGTGATTCATATATAAACTAATTTTACTCTATACATGCTCTTTTTCCTATTGATTCAGGGCCTGAAAGATTGAAAACTATCGATTCAGGACCTGAAAGATACAACTATTAATATAGGAGTTACTCATCTTTAATATTTTTTTATTATCCGATAATATTTTTATAAATCATATTTTCAAAAATATAAATATATATTAATTTAATGTGATTGAAAAAATAAGAAACAAAAGAATTAATAAAAAATTAATAATATATATAAAGATAATAAAAATATAAATTATTATATGTCAAACACAGTCTTAATATGTTGGTTATAAGGGGAAAATTGTTATTATAGGAAACTACCTTATAAGTGTTTATAATATTAGGACACTATCTTTACGACCTTGCAAAATTAGGACAATGTCTTTACAAACTTGCAAAATTAGGAAACCCTCTTTTAATTTTAGCTAATTTTGGCCAAATTTTATAAAATACGGCCAACTGGGATGTTGTGACCGTTTCGGACCACATGTCGGATCCGGCCGGAAGCAAGCCGGAAAAGGCACAGGGACGCCCAGGAGATGGGACCGACCTGGCCGGTCTATATCCGACCTCAGCGGGCTCCGACCACGAGTTTCCGACCTAAAAAACGAGGCCGGAAGCCTGCTTGGGGCGCCCGTCAATGTTTATCGCAGCCACAGTGAAGTCCGGCCGTGGCCGGACCGGCCCGGCCACGACCGGTGAAGACCAGCGGAGGCCGCCCGGACGCGACCAACCGGCTGGAAGAATCTCCGACCTCACTTTCCACCAGGAGGCCGGCCTCCGATCACTTAACGCCCCCGGCCGGCAAGGGAGATCTGGAGCACGTGATAGAATCAAGCGAAATCCTCCCCCAAGAGGGAAAAAGGCCGCCTCCGTACTCAGAGACTCAGAGAATATTCCATCCAAATGAGGAAATGTGCCAGAGAATCATCCTTTTTGGACACGCGTCAACACCTTAGTGGCCGGCCGCCTGCAGACTCTGGCACACCAGTGCCCGCGCGTCCTCAGAGGCAGGAGGCATTTAATGCACCTGTCCCCCGAGAGGCCGGAAATGACCAAAATACCCCTGTAGTGAGAAAACTATAAATACCCCCACATTTGTAATGTAAAGAAGGTTCAATCTCTCTCAATATAATCAATACACATACTCATTCAAGTCCAGGGACTAACAACCCCTGGCAATTCTTGGTGTTCTTAGTGTTCTTATGCATTTATTGCCTTTCTTCACTCAAGCATTCAATTTAGCATTTAAGAACCCAATCATTTGATGTTTTTACCAAAGCTCTTATAAATAACCAGTTAATCCCAGCAACAAATATTTGGTAAACAACATTTGGCGCTAGAAGGAGGGTATCTAACCCATCAAACTCATATTTTCTTCACCTCTCTTTGAAGAACACTCACTGTTCTTCAAAGCTTCATATCCTCAAATCTTCAAGTCTTCAAACCACAAACTCCTTTTTTCCTGAAAGCAATGGATCCCCAGAGATCATCCCATGCCCACGGGAAAGCCACACGCGTGGCCTCCCCGATTCGTTTTCCGGAGGAACCCCTCCCATCCGAGGGTCGGGGTTTCCTTACTCCTGACCAGGCCGGGTCAGGAAGACGCAGCCAGGCGGAAGAGGCGAGGGGGTGCCGGAGCACCACCTCTGCCTCCAAAAAGAAGGCCCAAGCTAACGCTCTTAAGGGTAAGGCGAAAGCCAGAGAGCACCAAGGCGAAAGCCAATGTCGGGCGAACCCCATCTCCGCCCGTTCGCGAGGCTCCGCCCATCTGGTTTTCGACCGTTTGGGCACGACAGACCCGTCGTGGTATCCGAGCCGCATTCCCAGTTACGACACTGGGTACGGTGACACTGAGTCCGTCTCCAACTCTGGGAGCACGACCCAAATGCCCCACAAGAGGGCGGCCGAGGTCAGCCTGACCCCGGCAAACTCTGCCAGGCGCAAGCTAAGCTTCGCCCAAAGCGGCCTTTTGGGACGCGGAGTCCCCCGAGTGGCCGTTTTCGACCGAATCGGCCCCCTAGCCGACGGAGGCGACCAACTGGTCGAAACCCCCAATCCTGAATTCGCCAAGATGCAAAAGCAGCTTGACGAAATGAAGGCGTTCCTCGAAGCGCAAGGCCAAACTAAGGCCCGGCCAGTCGCCAGCGAGCCTCTGGCGGTCGATATTGAGCTCGCGCCAGTCCAGCTCAAAATCATCCCCCCGCCAACCCCTCTCTACGAGGGGAAAACAGATCCGGAGACTCACCTGAGCAAGTTCCGGATCTACATGACCGGGCGTGGCGCGACAGACGCCACGAAGTGCAGGCTTTTCCCTCTCACCCTGGGCGACCTCGCCCACAGATGGTACGTATCCCTCACGGAACGGTCCATTGACTCGTTCGCCACTTTAAGCGCCCAATTCTCATCATACTTTGCAGCCAAAATTGCCCGTCCAGAAAGCTGGCATCGCCTGATGCGGATCCGCTAGGAGAAAGAAGAGTCCGACGAGGACTACGTGGCCAGAGTGGACGAGGTCATGCTGACCGGCGAGGCGGTAAGCGATCAACTGGCCTTGCACGCAACTCTGGGGGGCTTCCATGGCCGGTCTCCTATGTTCAAACATCTCACCAAGGACTTCCCTAAGACCTACGCCGAATTTCGCGCCCGAGCCGGCGATTACCTGGCTCGGAGGAAGCTTCTGGCACTAAGGCTGGGGGAGTCCGAGCCAACCCCAAAGGAGACGGAGGCTGTAGCCCAAGCCTCCCCCAAGAGCGGCCCTAAAGCCAGAAAAGTGGCCAAACCGCCCGGTAACTTCAAGTCCTTCGAGGACGTTGAAGTTCACCTAACACAGGCCATGAGGCAGTCCCCCGTGCATATCTTCGAGGACGTTGAAGTTCACCTATTCTGGATACCGGTCCCGGCTGGACCCTAAAAAGTTCTGCGCCTATCACGACTCTATTGGCCACAATACGAGCCAGTGTCGTGATCTCCTAAAGCAGCTTTGGAAGCTGTTTGACGAAGGGCGTCTGAACGACCTCCTTCAGAGGCCAGCCGGCCGGCAGGACCAACAGCAACAGCAGCAGCCCCAGCGCCACCCTCGAAGAAACGAGAAAGGCGGCCGGCCTCTCAGGCCGGTCGCTGCTTTGGAGGAAGACGATGATGAGGATGACCTCCTCCCACCCATGAATCCCGGCGGTCGGGTCAACATGATCCAGGCCGGCGGGGGGAACCTAGGCGGCCTCACCCCCATCTCGACGCAGTCCAACTGGAAACGGAAGGCAGAGGTTCGGGCGGAGACCAACGTCAACTTGGTCACGCCCCCAGAACCAAAGATTCACAAGAGCTTGGAGATAACTTTCTCCAACCAGGACAGGACCGGGGTGCTGTTCCCGAAGGGCGATGCGTTGGTGATTGCCGCCCGGATCCTGGGCAAAGAGGTTCAGCGTATATTGGTCGACAATGGGTGTTTTTGCAATATCATCTTCAAAACAGCCCTAGACCAGCTCGGAGACCTCGTCAACTTCATCAGGCCAATCGACCTTCAGCTGAAGGGATTTGGGGACGCAACGGTCGCTGCGTACGGGAGGATAAAGCTCTCCGTGGAACTCATCTGCTGCTACAACGAGGAGGTCAGGATAACTAGGCCGTTAGATTTTATAATTGTAGATCAGCCAAGCTCATATAATGGCTTTCTGGGTAGACCCTTTTTAGAAGTTTTTGAAGCTGTTACTTCCTCCTACTATTACTGTATCAAATTTCCCACCCCCGAGGGGGTGGTCGGCACCATTAAGGGTGACCAGGCAATGGCTAGAAGGTGTTTGAACTATTCCAACTCTCATTTATTTTCAATTTGCAACGACCAAACGCCGGACGGGCCACACCCCAACTCTGAAACGGCCACTCTGGCCGCAGAACCCATCACGGAGGTCGGATCCACATCCGCCGACCCCCGGCCTATGCAGATCGACGATCCCGAGCCAAGGATCGGTTTCGAACCATCCGAGCTCGATCTCGACCCCAGATTCGATTCTTCCGACCGGCGGAGCTATGAACAAGCTACGACCTTAGAGGAATTGGAACACATTCCAGTCGACCCCTCGAGGCCAGAATTGGAAGTTCTGATCGGCTCTCGCATACCGACCGAAATGTGGGGGGAAGTGATCGAATTCCTCAAAGCCAACGTTGGAGTCTTTGCCTGGTCTCACCAAGACATGGTCGGGATAGACCCAAAACACGCATGCCATCGTCTAAAAATCGACCCCAACAAGAGGCCGGTCCATCAGAAAAGAAGGAAGTTCGGTCCGGAAAAGTACGAAGCCTTGGCTGAAGAGGTCAAGAAGTTGCTAGACAACAGGCTGATCGAACAAGCCCGGGACGAGCCCCAATGGGTCGCAAATGCCGTCCTGGTCAAAAAGACAAACAATGCCTGGAGGCTATGTATAGACTTCACCAACCTCAACGCAGCATGCCCAAAGGATCATTTTCCGATGCCGCACATCGACCACCTGGTGGATGGCACGGCCGGTCACGAGATGATGTCCTTCATGGACGCTTTTGCCGGCTACCATCAAATCCCCATGGTCGTCGAAGACATCAAGCACACCTCATTCCACACGGAGAAGAACATATTCTCTTGGCTCCGGATGCCTTTCAGTCCGATCAACGCCGGCGCGACCTACCAGCGCCTGGTCAACAAGATGTTTGCAAATCAGATCGGAAAGACCATGGAGGTCTACATCGACGACATTGTGGTGAAAAGCTTGAAGAAAGAAGACCATCTCAGGGATCTTGAAGAGACTTTCAAGATCCTCAAGGCCTACAATATGAAGCTAAACCCAAAGAAATGCAACTTTGGGGTGGAGGCCGGCAAATTCTTGGGGCACATCGTCAGCCAGCGCAGGATCGAGGCCAACCCGGCCAAGATCAAGGCCGTCCTTGACATGCAAGAGCCAAGGACGATCAAACAAGTGCAACGCCTGACCGGATGCCTCGCCTCTCTCAACAGATTCATAGCCCGGCTCGGGGATAAAAGTAAGCCTTTCTTCTCGACTATTAAAAATGGCAAATTTTCTTGGAATAGGGAAAGTCATGTAGCCTTTGCAAACCTAAAGGAATATTTGGCAAACCCACAAATCTTAGTCAAGCCAGTCCCAGGGGAGAAGCTTTACTTATATCTTGCGGCCTCCGAGGTCGCACTAAGCGCGGTACTAGTCCGGGCGGACGGTCAGTACCACCTACCGATCTACTTCGTAAGTCAAGCCCTACACGACGCCGAGCTCAGATACACCCCGCTCGAAAAACTAGCTTACGCTCTGGTCATGAGTGTAAGGAAGCTAAGGCCTTATTTCTTCGACCACCAAGTAGAGGTCCTCACCACTCTACCCTTGAGACAAGTCCTACACCGGCCGGATACCAGCGGCAGGTTGCTGAAGTGGTCGTTAGAGATAGCTCAGTACGGGGTCTCATACGCCCCTAGGACGGCCATCAAGGTTCAGGCCCTGGCCGATTTTATAGTAGAATTAACCTTCCCACCCAAGTTCACAAGAATCAACCACCCCCCGTGGAAACTCTATGTGGACGGATCGTCAACTAATACTTGTGCCGGGGCCGGTATCGTCCTGATCGGCCCGGAGGGCCAAAATTTCACCCATGCAGTCCGTTTCAGCTTCCCGGCCACCAACAACGAGGCCGAGTATGAGGCTCTGGTCGGGGGCCTTGAACTCGCGATCGCCATCGGAGTTTGTCGACTGCACGTCTTTATGGACTCCCTGCTCGTGGTCAACCAAATCAAAGGTGAATACGAGGCCCGGGGAGAGCAGATGATGAAGTACCTGGACCTGGTTACAAACTTGTGCGAGAAATTCCATCAAGTTTTCATTGAGCAAATCCCAAGGGAGCACAACACCCTGGCCGACGCTCTTTCCAAACTTGCAACCGCGGAGGGAGCTGCCGACCTCGCCAATATTCAACTTTCCACGCTCGGAATGCCCACGGTCATCCGAGCACAAGTGGCGACCGTTCTGAGCACAGAAGAAAATTGGATGACGCCGATCGTAAAGTATCTCAAGACCGGCGGGCTCCCCGAAGATAGAACTCGGGCACGGCAACTACAACTCCGGTCATCAAGGTACACCCTCATCGGTGATCTCTTGTACTAGAGAAGCTTTACCCTCCCACTCCTAAAATGCATAACCCCGGAACAAGGCCGGACCATGCTGGCCGAGATCCATGAGGGGGTGTGCGGAAATCATGCCGGAGGCCGGGCCCTAGCCCACAAAGTGATCAGACAAGGATACTTCTGGCCGACCTTGAACAAGGACGCCGTCAACTTCGCGAGGTCGTGCAACAAATGTCAGGTATTGGGACCCAACATCAAACTGTCCCCCGAGCAGCTCTCCTCTATGAATAGCCCTTGGCCTTTTGCCCAGTGGGGCATCGACTTAATCGGACCGATACCCACTGCGCCTGGGGGCCACAAATTCGCCGTCGTTGCTGTCGACTATTTCACAAAGTGGGCGGAGGCCGAGCCACTTAACAAGATCAGCCAGACTCAAATCATCAAGTTCATTTGGAAAAACATCATCTGTCGTTTCGGCCTACCTCAAGTGATCATCTCCGACAACGGGAAACAGTTTGACGGTCTCCAGATGATTCAGTTTTGTGAAAAATGGAATATCAAGAAGGTGTTCTCCACCCCCTACCACCCGCAGACGAACGGCCAGGTAGAGGCCGTAAACAAAATCCTCAAGCATACTATCAAAGCTAGGCTTGAGGACAAGAAGGGGAAGTGGGCAGCCAAGCTACCCGACGTGCTTTGGTCATATCGTACGACCACAAGGAACTCTACGGGCGAAACACCTTTCGCTTTGGCTTTTGGGACCGAGGTCGTCATTCCTTCAGAGGTCTCTCTGCCAAGCCACCGGACAGCCCAGACGATCACTGAAGACAATGACACCGCCCGGATGATCGATTTGGACATGTTGGAGGAGAGGAGACTCAATTCCGACCTCCGAAATGCGGCCTACAAGAAGAAATCCGAAAAAAATTTCAACTCCAAAGTGAAGGCCAGACAATTCTAGGTCGGGGACCTCGTCCTCAAGAAGGTTCAAGTACCAAAAGGGGTATTCGGCCCGAACTGGGAGGGTCCGTTCAGGATATCTAAGTGGCTCTCCAAGGGAGCTTACGAGCTGGAACTCATGGATGGCACTCCGGACCAATACCCCTGGAATGCAATTCACTTGAAAAAATACTACCAATGATTTTGTACTATGTATTCAAAATTCTTGTCAATACAAAAGCTCTTCGTACAGCTGAATATTATTCCAAACACCGGGCTCAGTTCAAAAGCATATGCCGATCGTATCAAGGTCGGCATATCACACTTGAGCTCGGAAAAGCCACTTAAGGCCATCCAGAAACCGAGCCCAGTTCAAAAGTATACGCCGACCGTATCGAGGTCGGCGTATCACACTTGAGCTCGGAAAGGCCACTCTAGCCACTTTAAAAGCCGAGCTCGGTTCAAAAGCATATGCCGACCGTATCGAGGTCGACATATCACACTTGAGCTCGGCAAGGCAACCAAGGCAATTCCAGAAACCGGGCTCAGTTCAAAAGCATATGCCGACCGTATCGAGGTCGGCATATCACACTCAAGCCCGGGTCAAAATCTCATTCATACTTATTAAAATTTATAACATTGCGACTAGTGTAAATAAACGAAAGAACAAAGATGGAAAGAAAACAAACTTTCATTTCAGGAGACCGGTCTGAAAGCCGGGAAGAAATACAACGAGTTAAAACAAGATAAATCCGGTCTGAAGCCGGTTACATTCAAAGACAGCAAAGAAAAGCTAAGGCAGAAACGAAAAAATTCAAGATTCGCCTTCACCGGCCGCAGGGTTCGCCTGCCCCCCATTCCCGGCCGCAAAAGCAACCTCGACATCACCTCCACCCGGCACCTGAGAGTCGGCCGGAGGAACCTCCTCTCCCTCCTCTGTCTCCTCCTCTTCGCCACCGACTGGGGGATTCTGACCCGGCAGGATCAGCCTGTGCCGATGGGGGAACCATGAGAGGTCCACCCCATGGTCGGTCTCAAGGTCGAGGATGGGAAACCAATAGCCCTCGTTGACCGGGTTCTTGGCAGCGTACTCCCGGAAATAATCCTCCAAGGATTTGGTCTCAAGACCGGCCTGGCGCGCAACCCGGATCATGCTGGCGGCGGCCATGTAGAAGCAGAACTCAGAGAAGAGCTCCGGGTTGGCGGTCGGATCCTCCGGATCGTATGCCGGCCGGCTAAGGGAGGCAGCCTGTTCTTCAGTTTTCTTTTGGAGCTCCCTCTCCAACTCAGCCTGCCGGGCTAGGGCCTGATCGGCATCCCCTCGGACTCAGTGCGCCTCCAGCCGCAGATCGGCACTGACGTCCTCCATCTCGGCTACCCGATTCCGGGTATCCGCCAGCGCCTTGTACGCTATTTCTGCCCGACCGAGAGCGTCATCCTTTTCCTTCAGGACGGCCTCCATCTGGCCGACCGCATTATCCCTCTCCCTTTTGAGTGCGGCGTTCTCGCTCTCGAATCCGGCCTTCTCCTCCCGAGCCCTGGTCAAATCGGCCTCCAGCCTCCGCACGGTGCTGAGGGCACCAGTGAGCTCGCTCTCCACAAAATTGGCCATGATGGTCGCCTGGCTGACGAGTGCAACACAGGCCCGACCGGCGTATCGAGGTCGGCGCTCGGCGACATCGGCTAACTCCCGCGTCCAAGCTTGGGGCAAAGAGTTCACCGACCGGTTCATATACTCCGGCATATCCACGATAGAGCCCGGAGCCCGGGAGGAAAGGAAATCCAACACCAGCGGAGGGAGGCCTGAGTTATTGCGCGTCAGTCTGCATAGAAAAGAAACGACGGTCAGGTACGATTAAAATTCGACTAAGGAATTTCGAAGTTAGAAGACTTACGCTTGGAAACGGGCGGGATCGCGACCAAAATAGGTCCTGTCATCTTCCTGGCCGGAAACTGGCGCCGCACGGGCCGCATTTTCCGCCCCGACCGGCCCCGGCGGGGTATCATCAGAGAGGACGATAGGGGCCGGACTCGACCCACGCAGGCCGGTCTCCTCGCTCTCAGATTCCTCCCGACCCCTCTTCCGGCTGGAGAGTTGGGGGGATGCAGGGGCCTCGGTAGCAGCGGTCCCGGCGGCCGGAACCGACTGGAGGGGGAGGGGTTCTTCGATCACGATCCCGGTCCGGGCGCCGGCTCCCTTCTTCTTCTTTGCCCCTTTGGCCGCCTTTTTTACCGCGCAGGCCCCAATCAAGGAAAACATCTCCGGGCAGCTTTCAAGGAGTTCGGGCGGGCACTGCCTCACGATCGGGAAATCGGGCACTGAAATGACAAGACACGAAGTGTTAAAAAAAAACACATAAACATAAACTAAAGGTCAAGACTCGGTTCCGCCCTGGTGCTTACCCGTCAACCTTAGATGACGCGGGAACTGGAAGAAGCGGCCGGAAATTCGGGATTGTCGAGTCCGAAGGACGGCCTGATTCCTTTCCGTGGCCGGCAACGACAGAATCCGCTCTCGGACAACCGCAAAGTCGAAATTCAGCTCCCGGTCGGAAGGGCAAGGGTAACCTGCAAAGAGAAGTAAGAAATTAGATCAGTACTCTTAATCTAAATTTAAGCTAAAAATTCCTTACTGGGATTCTTGAGGTGGATGTCGGTCGGAACATCGATCTCCGTCCCATCCGGATACCCGGTCTTCCACGCCCCACCGACGAAAAACCACTTCCTCCGATCGTTCCGACCTTTGCTCGGTAGGCCGGTCACCAACTTCTATCCTTTGGTTTGAATGTAGACCTCACCGGTCCCACTCTTTTCACTCTGGATTCGGTAGAGATATGTCATTTCCCCAGGGGTCGGCATCCGGTAGAGCAGATTCTTGCTAAACAAGACCATGACGCTCACGATGATCATCCATGTATTCGGGAGCAGCTGGATGGGCGCCTGGTTCCAATAGTTCAACAGGTACGAGACGGCCGGATGGAGTGGAAAACGAAGTCCGACCTCCATCATATCTTGGGTCACGGCCACCATCCCGCGAGGAGGCTGGTCCGCCCGTTCATTCGGTTCGGGGGCATAGAGGTAGACGTCGAAGGGGATTTCCCAGTCGGCCCGGGCATCATCAAGAAAATGCTGGGTCATTTTGCTCTGAATTTGTCCAATGGTCCACCTGCGAGACTCCTCCAGGTCGGCTATCTGGATGGTGGCCCGATCACGAACGGTCGGCCCCCGCGGGAAATGCTCCAAATACTCCTCAAAGTCGAAAGAAAGAGACTCGACCTCGTCTTTCATCTCCACGAACTCCGACCACAGACGAAAGGCCTTTCTGACCTATTCTCGCCGATCCTGGCTAACGCTCCGGCCACCTACAGCCGGCCTTTCGGCCTCTTCAGTCTCCGATCCTGAGGCCTCATTCGCCATCCCGAGCCTTTGCCTAATCTGTTCAGCCGCGAGATTTTGGAGCAACAAGTTGGTCCCCAGATCGTCGCCTTCGCCGCGGCCGCTATCCTCTTCGTCTTCTTCCAAGAGGTCATCCAGTGGATCCCTATCCTCCGCAGGCCGGGCCGCCTCCTCGTTCTGAGATCTTTCCGTAGCCAAAGGAACCCCCTCCTGGGCACCTTCACCCAGCAGTGACCGTCCCGGGCGTGGGAATAGGGCATCTAAACCATCGTCGTCGTGAGCCCAGATCGAGCCCGCTAGACGAGAAGGAGAGGCTCCACTCCCTCCACGAGAACTTCCTCCCTCTTCGAACAAATGGCGATTGGCTCCGCCACCGCCGCCACCACTCGAGGAGGCGCCACCCCTTTGCCCAGGCGGAGGACCGGCCCATCGTCGCACCATTATTAAAAAGAAGCTTAAGTTAAGAAAATTTGAAAATTACCTTCTCAAAACCACCAGTCGCCGCCGTTACAAGCTTGTCGCCGCCGTGAGAAGTTTGCCGGAAATCACCAAAGAACAGCTCCAAATCGCGAAAGAGTAAAAACCTTTGGGAAGTAGAATGACTCCCCTATTTATAGGGAATGGGTGAGGGCCTATTCCGAAATAAAATTCTAGGTTTAGGGACCTAGATGCAAGAATTTGAAGAGGCGGTTTCGGTGTCAGACGCCTCGTACATTGCACGCATTAAATGCGCGAGATTCGAGAAGATCAAATCATGTCACGCACGTCAGCCTTTAATGCGCGTAATCTGAGGCATCATCTGGTGTCATGCTCACCTTTTTAGGCAAAACAGTACAACGCACGTCCTTCCAGTCGTCACGAAGCCGTCGGCCGACCTCCGACCACCTCGGGCAGACCCAGACCGGCACCTGCAAAAGACGGCAAACGACCACCTCGCCCCTCATCAACGTTGAGAGACGAGCTGGGGGGCAATTGTTGTGACCGTTTCGGACCACATGTCGGATCCGGCCGGAAGCAAGCCGGAAAAGGCACAGGGACGCCCAGGAGATGGGACCGACCTGGCCGGTCTATATCCGACCTCAGCGGGCTCCGACCACGAGTTTCCGACCTCGAAAACGAGGCCGGAAGCCTGCTTAGGGCGCCCGTCAATGTTTATCGCAGCCACAGTGAAGTCCGACCGTGGCCGGATCGGCCCGGCCGCGACCGGTGAAGACCAGCGGAGGCCGCCCGGACGCGACCAACCGGCTGGAAGAATCTCCGACCTCACTTTCCACCAGGAGGCCGACCTCCAATCACTTAACGCCCCCGGCCGGCAAGGGAGATCTGGAGCACGTGATAGAATCAAGCGAAATCCTCCCCCAAGAGGAAAAAAGGCCGCCTCCGTACTCAGAGACTCAGAGAATATTCCATCCAAATGAGGAAATGTGCCAGAGAATCGTCCTTTTTGGACACGCGTCAACACCTTAGTGGCCGGCCACCTGCAGACTCTGGCACACCAGTGCCCGCGCGTCCTCAGAGGCAGGAGGCATTTAATGCACCTGTCCCCCGAGAGACCGGAAATGACCAAAATACCCCTGTAGTGAGAAAACTATAAATACCCCCACATTTGTAATGTAAAGAAGGTTCAATCTCTCTCAGTATAATCAATACACATACTCATTCAAGTCCAGGGACTAACAACCCCTAGCAATTCTTGGTGTTCTTAGTGTTCTTATGCATTTATTGCCTTTCTTCACTCAAGCATTCAATTTAGCATTTAAGAACCCAATCATTTGATGTTTTTACCAAAGCTCTTATAAATAGCCAGTTAATCCCAGCAACAAATATTTGGTAAACAACATGGGCATATCGTAATCGTGCTTAATTTGACCCACATTTTATAAAACTTGGCCTAAATTTGTCCAACACAAAAGATAGTGTACTTATATATTTTGTAAGATTGTAAAGATTGTGTTCTAATTTTATAAGCCCATAAAAGATAGTTTTCTATATTCGTAAGCCCAAAAAGATAGTGTCCTAATTTTACAAACACCCATAAGACAATGTCCTAAAAAAATAATTTTACCTTGCGTATATGAGTTAATTGAGTGATAAATTATAAGGTATGACTTATTGAATACATAACAATTCGTAGTTCAGATTATATTGATGATAGATTAGAAACATAATTAGCCCCAATGTGGTATTACATACTTTAATCATAAATTATTACCATTGAGAGTATGTTTTAGAATTAAATTATTTCATATATGAATCATTTAAAATTCTTTTTAGATATCTTTTACTTTAAAAAATTAATGTTCTTTAAATAAAAAATTAATTCGCTACGTTATCATTAACTAAATTGGTTATAAGGGAAAAAATATTATTATTTTAGGACACTATCTTATGAGTGTTTGTAAGATTAGGACACTATCTTTACGGGCTTAAATAATTGAGACAATGTCTTTACGAAATTGCAAAATTAGGACAATATCTTTACAAACTAGCAAAACTAGGACACTATCTTTTAATTTTAGCCAACTTTGACCAAATTTTTAAAAATATGGCAAACTGGGCATATCATAATCAAGATTTATTAGATCCACATTTTATAAAATTTGGCCTAAATTTTACCAAATATAAAAGACATTGTCCTTATTTTGTAAGATTATAAACATAGTGTCCTAATTTTATAAGCCCATAAAGATAGTTTTCAAAATTTATAATTCCGAAAAGATAGTGCCCTACTTTTGCAAACACCCATTAGATAATATTCTAAGAAAAATAATTTTCATTGTGTATATGATGTTGGTCCCGGTACAAGACTGATGAATACGTGTATGGGGGGAATACACGTATACCAATTTTTCAACTGAAAACCTTGTTGAGTCCCCTTTACTCAGAGTGATAAAGAACTGAGAGTTGATAATCTCCCCACTGACTACACTTAGTGCGGGTCAGTTGGCTGACTATCAAGTCGAGTCCAGTGCGGAAATGCGTGAGCCCTGATGGTTTAAAGTCTTGTTTAGTTTGCTTTCTGAAAACTTGATTACTCAATTCTGAAATAGTGATTAGTAGGGCAGTACTCTTGTTTGATGATCAGGCTGATTGATTCAGCTTGATAAAACCAAATGCTATGAATGAACAAGTAAAATGACGAGTAAGCACAATTATCAAAGCAGTAATAACACAGGGAGTTTAACGTGGTTCAGAGACTCAAGCTCCTACGTCCACGGCCTGATTTAACAGGAAATTCACTAAAGGGATTCTTGTTTTTAACGTGCCAAGGTGCACCAAGATTAGCTACCTCACTGACCTAAACGAACTCCTCCAACTAACTCACTAACTTAACTTACTACCAACAACCTAACTTAGGATTTTGGTTTCAGTTTGGATTCCAACTAGTTTGTGATTATCCTTACAAGACAAAGCTATGCTAAGGATTGGATAATCACTCTAAGATTAAGATCTTGCTAATACGCTCTTTGGAATACAGAATAACTCTCAGATACTAAAAAACACTTGGGAAATTTAACTGGTTTCGAGTGCTTCTTCTAAAGACTGAATGCTTTGAATGCTTGAGAGTTTGAGTAATTTCTGGCTTGGAAATTTCCCGTAACCTTGAATGGGTTCAAGGCCTTCTGTATTTATAGGTGATTTGAAAACTATCCGTTGGAAGAGATAGCCTTTTGGTCATCTATGTAGAGTGGCTCAAACGGACATATTTCTCATGCATCAGTCGTCCTTGCATGGATTAGGTAACTTGCATTTAATGCACCATTCAATGCTTGCCCGTTGAATATGCAGTCTGAAGTCAGTCTCCGTGTCAGGTTCCGTACGTGCATGTCCTTCCCAGATTGGTCCACGTCATCAGGTTGGTGAGAATGTCTGAACTTATTCCTAGGCTTCAGGTTTGTCTTATTAAGTTCTTTTTGTCTCGAGCACAAAGGTCTTATCCTGATGCTGACATTCCTTTTGCATTGCTTGACTCTACTCCAAGTCTTTCCCATGAACTCAGTATCATCCTGTTCCCTTCAGGACTGAGTTAGTAATAACCTCAGGGTCATATTCTTCATCACTGAAGCTTACTCAGCCAGCTTAGAAGACTGCCGTAAGTTCAGGATGGTGCTCTTCGTCTTCAAGCTCTTAGTCTTAATTGTCATCAGTAAGTTCTCCTCTCACTGAGTACATATAAAGTGTAAAATGGCTAAGTACACAGCCTAGCCTGACTTAAGACAAAACTAAGGCAGCTCATCTTTTCAGGGGCTTTGGGATCTTAATCAAAACTGACAATGTCCCAACAATTTCCCCCTTTTTGATGATGCCAAAACACTGAAAAAATCCTCAAAACATTTAGAGGAAATACAAAATCCTATCTATAAGATAAGTCAGTGTTAGAGCAGTTCTTGATAAAGTACAGAATTTAAATAACAGCCAAAAAGACAATGAGTTTTTGTCTGTGGGCAAAGTAATAGATTTCGTTGATTGATATGGAAATGGTTACAATGAATCTAATTTATTACAAGGAAAGGATGTGAATTACTAGACTAATCTCATCTCAGGCTCGAGTCCATAACCAGCGTAGACTCTGACCTTCAATTCGTCAATTCTCTTAACCTTATTCACATAACCTTCAGCTTTTGCAATCTTCAACACTTCAGTCATTATGGCCTTCGTATCATGCTTTCCCGTCCCAGGTACAAGAGGGGGTGGTCGAGTAACGAACTCAGGAGCTTTCACTTGAACTTGAGCTGTTTCAGCCTCCTCCAAGGTCTTTTGGATCAGCTCAGGATGTTTGTCCATCATGTAGTCAATGAAGTGGGCATTGATGTCTTCAGAGTCGCCCCACTTCTTCACAATGTACCATAACTTAACAAATTCATCCCTTGCATCAGTCCAGAACTCCTTTAATGCCTCTGAAATGAACTCATTCACATAAGCTTCCCTCTGACCTGATTCCGGCCTCCTGACCTGCAGTATTGTTGGCTTCCTTGGCCTCTTCCTATACTTCCTAGGCTCAGGCTTCGCCTTCTTTCTCCTAAGTAGACTGATCATTGCATCGTCAAGTTCTCGTTGTTGCATATCAGTCAGATCAGTCAGCTTCTTCACCTTCCTCTCCAAGATGCGCATCTTCTCCTTTTGAGCAATATCAGCCCTGCGCTCAGCCTCGGACTTCTTAGAAGGAGTTCCCCATGCCTAAACGCACAATTCCACCACCGTCTCCACAGAGTAAGTGATTGGATTTTTCCTAGTATGAACTTGGGGTGACTTCTGAGTTGCCTCAGCCGGTTTGGAAAGTTGGAGATCCTTAGAAGGTTCATTAGTCTTTGCCCTCTTTGCAGCCTCAGCTCTTAGCTTTGCAGCTTCGGACGCATCTTCAGCCTCAGCCGCTGCCAGCCTTGCTGACTTCCTCACTCTGAGCACATTCCCCGCAGGGTTTGCCTTAGGATCAGCCACAACCGTTTCACCACGGTTGGCTGCCTCAGATACCTCCGGGCGGGATCTTTTCTTCTTATTTTCCCCCTTTTTGGCATCATCATTGACCTGGGATGGGAGTGCTTCTGCTCCACTGTTGATAACGAAGGAGGCTAAAGATTGAACTTCCAAGACGCCCTCCTTCAACATCTCAACTCCCGTGGCAATCCCAGTGCCTGCATAAGAAACTGAACTGATAGCAACTTTCAATTTCTTATCAAAGACCTCCATGTTGTGTTGGAGACTTTGTTCAGCCTTAGTGATCCTTTCCTCCACCTTCAAGGACTCACCGCTGACCCTGCTAGCCTCAGTCGGTATCTTTGCTGACTCTTCAGTGGCCTTAGCCAAAACATCAGCAACAGTCTGAGAGGTCTGAGCTAACCTCCCTGACTCCAGCTCCAACTTAGACGCTGAGTCATTCATGGCCTGAGTGAAGAGCGCTCCAGCCTGAACCGCAAGCCTCTCCACTGCCTGATTAAGCTTTTCTTCTCTGAGAGCATCCCTCTCCTCAAGTTGCTTGAGAGTCTGTCTTAGCATTTTCTTTGTACGCTTCCTCTCACTCCTCACTGACTTGGCCGTGTCAGTCATTGTCCTCTTTAACAAGATCAGCTCCTTGTTTGCAAGGGTGTTGTATGCTGACTTCGTCCACCTGATGTGCTTAGCCAGGGCCTTGGCATCTTCCTCCTTCTCAGCGCGTAGCCTCATCACTTCCTCCTGAAGCTCAGCTAGATTCTCTGTAGTCTTTTCTTTCTTTACTTCGACTATGCTAGTGAATTCAGCGCGTCCGACCCTAGTGATAAGCACATCTTCGTCTTCATCAACGGCTTCGTCAGTGACCGGCTGCTTTCCATTGTCAGCCCCTGCATCCTCAGTCCCCTCTTCAGGGTGCACTGAAGGCAGTTGAGAAGAAGTCATAGCTGCCTGCTCAGGCTCAATTAAGATATCTTGAACTTTGGGAACAAGTCCCTCAGAACTAGGAGTCTCTTTTGACGCCTCAACATCATCCTCCTTTGTCTCATGGCAGGGAATCCCTTCATCGACAGATGTCTCATCGGCGGCTGAGATGTTCTCAACATCCCTAGCCATTGGTCCACCCTTGGCACCAATGTCTTTATCACCTTCCCCCTGAGTCTGAGACTCAGGGATCATAAGATCCACCTTTCTCGCTGTCTCCTCCACAGCCTTCTCCACTGTCCCATCCTAGGCATCCTCATCATCATCATCCTTATCCTCCTCTCCATCAGATTGGATGTCGGCCTCCGTTCTGGACATCTTGTCAGCCACCAGCTGCTTCAGATTTTCGAAATTTAAGAGTTGAAACCAGCTGGTGAGCCCAAAGAAGGTACACAACCTTGCTTCCTCATCTCCCAATGCTCCCAGCCACGAGCATCCACCAATATATGTTGCTCCTGCATGTTAGACTGTTTAAAATCCAGCCAAACTTTCAGCTCCACAACATTAGCGAGAAGCTCCTTGTACCTGTTCAGCCCGGGCCAGCACTTAGCTGCCCACTCCTTTGCATTCCCCCCTTAGATTGTTCTCCAGAATGTTACCCACCAAGTTCTCAACCAACTCCTACTCCTCCTGCATATCAAGGAAATCATTTTGTTCAGTTGGCAAGAATTTGGGGCAATCTTTGGGGTTGGGGTAACTGGGAAAGTCTTCAGGGTTAGGGATAGTGGGGTCTGAGGACTGGTCAGACTCATGAATGGGTGAGGTTGTTGGCACTGACTCAGTTGGGCTAGGAAGGTTGTCAGGTGGGGGTGTTTGTGGCTGTTGGGGTGTGGGGTCAGGGTTGGTTTGTGGGGTTGGTTCAGGGTGTTTGGGTGATTGGGTAGGGTTGATCTCAGGCTGCAAAATCTCAGCCGTCTCGATCGTTGATCTCACCACCTCCAAGTTAGAGGCTCGGGGAGAGCTTGACTCCTCCCTCTCACTAATATCAGGCAGGCCCTTTGCTGGGGACTTCTTGGGTCCCTTCCGCAACCTCTTCAGGGGCCTCCTGCCTTGCTCCTCTCCTTCCTGACGTCATCGTCAGTTCCCTCAGTCTCAGATTCGGCTCTCTTGGAATCTGACTCAGTCCCTTGCCTGGTGCTCTTCTCTGACAACACCACCCTTGCCTTCTTTTTCTCAACCTTCTCCACTACAGGCTGAGCCTCAACACACTCAGAGGCATTCTCCTCTTCTGCCTTCTTGCTCATTTCAAAGAGCTCATCCACTTTCTCAATGAGGCTGGTTACCACCTTCTTGGCCTTTCCAGTTGGCTTTTTAGCCTGACCCTTTGCCTTAGCATTGGGATCAGTCAGCCCTAGCATCGAGTAAGTGTCACTCAGAGAAGTAAGCATTACCTTCTTAGAGGAAAGACTGTCCTCCATGTCAAAGGTGTACCCTGGACAGGTATGAGCAATTAGGATGGACATCCTTATTCCAAAGGGAAGGATTGCACCAACGGAAATGTGCTTCTTGTCATCATCCCTCTCCAGTTTGTCCAGCGTAGCCTGACTGATTTCATCAAGGAAGAATTGCTCCCAGTTCGCCTCCACGCCATCAACAATAGCTCCCATGATCCTCAGCTTGGGCAGGCTCAGCTGCTCATGTGAGCCTGTGGATCCCATCACCACCTTCGACACTAAGTCCACAAGAGCCCTGTACTCAGACTTCAAGGTGCTCTTATTCTGACGAGCTCCGAATTCAGATGAGCCCGTCTTCGTCCATTTCCCCAAGAGTTCTCTTTCGGAATTTTCTTTGTAGACCCTAGGGTTGATGCCTGAGGATGGCAACTTATAGACTTCCCTGACCGCCCTCCTTAAATCAATATCGATTTCCTCCGTATTGTAAAAGGGCTCGCCGTCGTCGTCCTTCTCTCAAGTCGGCTTCAGAACCGTTACTCTGGTAAAAAGTTCCCTCTTTCGCACAAACAGGTTGAAGTAGGCTTCCACGACTGCTTTCAGAAGCACAGAGATAGGGCGCATGGTGAAATATATTTCCAACCCAGCTTTGGAGATCCAGTTGAAAACTGGTTTGATCTCCTCAACATTAAGACGGATACCTTCCATGGAGATGACTTGCTCCATGTGTACCAGCCTGTTGTCGACAACATCCTCAAGCTTATCTGTTGTCCAGTTGGAATCAAGACACGCCATTGATTTTGAAAGAGATTTTTTTCGAAAAACTGTGAGTGTTTGAGCAAGAGGAAAACTCAATGTGCAGAAGTGCTTTGTGTTTGTGTAAAAACCTCAAATGACATTCTTGATTGATTAGAACAAGTCAGTTACTCAGACGTGGGGTTGAGATTAATTCCTGAATTCGAAAGGTTTTGAAATGAAGGGCCAGGATTAATCTCAACATCAATCAATAACCCATGTCAGTCATATTCCGTATAAAACGGACACGTATATGAAAAAGTAACTGAAGCAATAAATGCTCCGCTGCGCGTGGGTTTAAATATGAAAAGATGTGCTTTTAATGAAAATGGAATGCATTTAATAAAGATTTTCGGGACGAGGGACTCAGAGAGATGCTTGAAATTCACTCAGGTCAGGATAGAACTCATACCTGTCAGGAAGACATTGTAGCACCCTGATACCTCGCTGAGTCGAGTCTGGCCTGAGTTCCCCCAAAATTCTATACTGACTGCTCTCCCGGATCTAAGAGTCCTAACTCCATTGACAGTTCCATAAACCTTGCTTCAGCCAAAGGCTTGGTCAAGATGTCAGCTCTCTGCCTGTCAGTGTGTATTTTCTCCATCCTAATATCTTTTTTCTCCACATGATCTCGAATGAAGTGATGCCTAATATCCATATGCTTGCACCTTGTGTGAAGCACTGGGTTCTGAGTAATTGCTATAGCACTATTGTTGTCACAATAGATCGGAACCTCATTAGCAAACACTTGGTAGTCCCTCAATTGTTGCCTTAACCATAAAATCTAAGCACAACAACTACCTGCAGCCATATACTCAGCCTCAATTGTGGATGTTGCAACTGAAATCTGCTTCTTACTAAACCACGAGATCAACTTACTTCCCAAAAACTGACATGTCCCTGAGGTTGATTTCCTATCAATCCTACAACCTCCATAATCTGCATCTGAATAACCTGTCAGTTCTAAGTTGTCATCTGAAGGATACCATAGTCCCATATTGACTGTCCTCTTCAAATACTTAAGTATCCTCTTAGCAGCCTCCAAATGACTCATCTTGGGATCAGACTGATACCTAGCACACACACCAACTGCAAATGTAATGTCAGGCCTACTTGCAGTCAGGTACAAAAAGAACCAATCAGCCCTCGATACACAGTCTGATTCACTGAAGTCCCTTCAGTGTCAGGATCCATCTTCCAATCTGTGTTCATTGAGATCCTAGCAGGATTGCTATTCTGAACAGCAAACTTATAAATCAAGTCTCTTGTATACTTGGCCTGATTAATAAAAATCCCTTGATCAGTCTGCTTGACCTGCAATCCTAAAAAGAAGTTCATCTCTCCTATCATTGACATCTCAAATTTACCAGTCATCAACTTAGAGAATTTCTCACAGAGCTGATGATTTTGTGATCCAAATATTATGTCATCCACATAAATCTGGACCAAGAGAATGTCATCACCTTCAGTGATCCTGAACAAAGTCCTATCCACAGTTCCCTTCTTGAACCCATGGTCTGTCAGGAATTGAGAGAGGGTATCATACCAAGCTCTTGGTTCTTGCTTAAGTCCATAGAGTGTTTTCTTCAAATGGTATACTCTATCTCCAACCTCAAAACCGGGAGGTTGTTCAACATATACCTCTTCATTGAGTACACCATTCAGGAAGGCATTCTTGACATCCATTTGATACATCTTAAACTTCTTATATGTTGCATAAGCAAGGAACAACCTGATAGCTTCCAACCTAGCCACTGGAGCAAAAGTCTCATCATAGTCTATCCCTTCAGACTGACAATATCCCTTTGCCACCAGCTAGCCTTGTTCCTTACTATAACACCATTCTCATCCTTCTTGTTCTTAAAGACCAACTTAGTGCCAATAACACCTTGGTGCCTAGGTCTATCTACCAGTTCCCAAACCTGATTCCTTGTGAACTGATTCAACTCCTCTTGCATGGCTATGATCCAGTTCGAGTCAGTGAGAGCTTCTTCAATGTTCTAAGGCTCTTTCTCAGAGATAAAGCAACAGAACAGTGCGCTCTCACCATGAAACCGTCTGGTCATGACTCCCTCAGTTGGATCACCAATGACTTGATCAATGGGGTGATCCTCTAGCCATGTTCTCTTGCCTGGAGTTGTTCCTAAAGTACCTGCTATGTTAGTGTCTACAGGCTCATAAAATTCAGGAAATTGAACAGAAGGGGATGAACCTGAGTCTATACCAAAGGGATTAATAAGTTCAATGTCAGGAACATTGATTCCCCCTTGATGAGGTGACTCATGAACCGTCTCAACTGCGACCGCATCTTCATAGACGGTACTTACCTTAGGTTGAGCCTGTTCCTCAGTCTGAGGCTCAACTATCCCTGATGTGCTGGGCTTAGGAGTGGCTCTTGATTCATCTTCCTGATCATCGTCATCATCCCATCTTGGAATAGGCACAATTTTGACCTTTGGATCAGGTTGATTCTTTAAGCTCAGTTTTGTCACTCTCTTTGTGACCTCCTCAGTGTCAGGATTCAACACTTTTACCCTAGACCCATTAGCAGATTCATCAAACACAACATATGGTGATTCTTCAACAACTAGGGTCCTACAATTGTGAACCCTGAATGCTTTACTGAATTCAGAATATCCTAAGAATATTCCTTCGTCAGATTTACTATCAAAGGCTTTCAATTGGGTCTTTCCATTGTTGCGGATGAAGCACTTACAACTAAATACATGAAAGTAAGAGATACAAGGCTTCCTCTTATTCCATGTCTCATATGGGGTCTGTGCATGTTGTTTGTTCAGCATGGATCTGTTTTGAGTGTAGCATGCAGTGTTGATTGCCTCAGCCCTAAATTTCTTGGGCAATCCTGACTCAGCCAGCATGGTCCTTGCAGCTTCCTTCAGTGTCCTGTTCCTCCTTTCAGCGACACCATTCTGTTGTGGGGTTCTAGCTGCAGAAGTCTCATGAGCTATACCAAGTTCATTACAAAAGTCAGAAATATATGAATTTATAAATTCAGTGCCCTTGTCAGATCTGATCTTAGATATGAACTGACTCTTCTGATTGCTGAGCCTTCTGAGCAACACATGAAGCTTCACCTATGTTTCCTTCTTATTCAACAAGAAAATAACCCAAGTATATCTAGAATAATCATCAATAACCACAAGGGTATATTTCCTACCATTCATACTCACATGTGTTATGGGACCAAATAAATCCATGTGCAAGAGCTGAAGAATCCTGTCAGTGGAATGGGAAGCCTTTTCTTTGAATGACGCTCTGACCTGTTTCCCTTCCTGTCAAGCTTTGCACACATGATCTTTGCTAAAAACTTCATTAGGTAGACCTTCAATAAGTGATTGTCTAGAAATTTTGTTAAGAATCTTGAAGTTCAGGTGGCTTAATCGTTTATGTCATAACCAACTGAGGTCTAGAGAGCTTTTAGCAACAAAACAAGTATTAGGAATAGTGTTGCTCCAATCAGCGAGATAAACGTTATCTTTCCTGATACCTGATAGAAGCACTAGTGTTGATTTGTCCTTGACTGAACATATATTCGATGAGAACTCAACACTGAAACCCTTGTCACAGAACTAACTTACTGAAAATAGGTTATGCTTCAGTCCTTCCACAAAGGACACATTTTCCACTCTAATTGTACCTATAATCAAGACACCAAAACCCTTAGTAACACCTTTTGAGTTATCACCAAAGGTTACCTGTGGACCATCTTTAGCTTAAAATTCTTGGAGAAGACTCTTCATTCCAGTCATATGCCTTGAGCATCCGTTGTCTAGGTACCAAATAGCTTTGTTTGAATCTCATCTCCTCTTGTTGTGATCCACAGCAGCCTGTAAGCAAATCAGGCTTTAGGTACCCATTGGGTGTTGGGTCCTGTTGTGTCAGCTGTACCCTGATCCAGACTTGCTTAACTCCCTGAAACATCAACATACACAACTTTCTTCTTCTTTGCCTGAGAGAAAGATGGTGTATGAGTGCTAGACTTAGGCTTCACATGAGCCTGAGTGGGTGCCTTTTGGGCTGGCTTCATGTTCTTCCTAGGTCTGGGTGCAGCAGGTCTTGGGCCTTGTTCTTGATAAGGACCCTGTGTTCTATTCCCCCTAGGCAAGTGAGGGAATGGAAAATAGTTAAAGGCCTCAGGATGCCAAAACCATGGGGGTGTCATCATGTTTGGCCTTCCCTGTTGGTATTGCCAACCATGATGGTACCCCCGCTGACCAGTCTGAGGGCTCTTGGCCTGAGTTTTCCTCTGCTTTCGCTGAGGCTTCCTCTGGCCTGAGCTCTCAGGGACCTCCTTTGGTTGCTTTGCCTTTCCCTTGGGTTTGGCTTAGCAAGCTTGGGGGCAACCCTGACTAGTCAACAGTTTCCTTGCCCTTATCAGTTTGACGGGCCTGAAGTACAACCTTAGGTGCACTCGGGCCTGCCTGGACAAATGCCCTCTCAGTGTTGCTCCATTAGGCAACATGAGATTGACCTTGTGAGGATTTCTTAGGAACATATCCAAGTCTTTTTTTCTCGTTCCCAAGCATCTGGCTGCTATTTATTTCCTCTCTAGCCACTGAGGATTTATTCATTGCTGCAACCTTTTGCTTGAGTGAGTCCTCACTCTTTTTCAGGATTTCATGTCTGGCAAAGAGGTCATCAAACTTACTCTTAAGTACTTTCAGTTCTTCCTTCCTGACCAACTCTTCATCAGCCAGTTCCTTCAGAATCTTCTCTCTTGGGAGACGCTCAACATTGATCAAATCAATTTCCTGTCTCACGATCTGAGCAGATTCTTTAAGATCAGACTGAGTGAGCTGCTCATTCAGGCTCTGGACCTCGGTACTTAATTTCTTGTTCTTCTCTACCAAGAAGACATTAGTTTCCTACAGTCTGGAGAAATCAACCATCAATTGATCCAGGCAGATCTGAAGGTTAATTTCTCTAACTGACTCTTAGCTAAGCTCAGGATTTTGACCAGTGTAGGAACCACATACAGAGTTAGATGTTACCTCTGGTTCCTCCCTTGCCATAAGGCAAACATCATCGTACTCATCGTCAGAAAAGAGTTCAGGCGACCTCTCCTCAGGACCATCCGAGTTAGTTGCATCCTCAGCGAGCATGGCTCTCCGGTCAGCAAGTCTCTGATCTCTCTTGGCCCTTCTGTCCTCTCTTTCCCTTGCACTCAGCTTCAGACAATCATACTGATATTGCCCGCTCTTGTTACAGTTGTAACATGTTGGTTGCTCATCTCCTCTTTCTTTCCTGGGTTCAGGGTTCCTCCTTGAGTCAGATTCCCTCTGTCTTGATGAGCTTTCTGTCTTCCCTGAGTGCTTATCATAATGAGTACGTCTCTATTCATCTCTACGATCGGGCTTTGGATCTGAATATCTTCTTTCATCGCCATGATCTCTCCTCTGGTCAGTGTTTCTCCTTTCCTCATATCTCCTCGAGCTTTGGTGGGTTCCTTCAGGTTTTCTGTCACGTGAGTCCTGATAAAATTTCTAATAACGACCAAACCCGGAATTGAACGGTTTAGTCAAACTACTAGTACTTTTAGTTGAAACAAATAATATCAGTGAAGCTGATGAATTTAGTGAAAATATTTAGTACACTACAAACAAAAAATAGATGATAATTTATTAACATAAATTTTTAGCAGTATAATTTTATTCCAAATTTGTTATTAAATTATGTATGCATTACGTGTAGTATTTGGGAAAGTGTATTTCCATGTATAGTATCTAAAAAATCTACAAATACTGCATATAGTAATTAATATAACAAAAAAAAATCTTGCCCAGTTATCAAATAATGAATCTCTTCACTTCTTTTAATATTATTTGAACTATAATTACCAAAGAACATACCGTATAAAATTGTAAAACACAAAAAAAGATATATAGTATAATTATGTCTCAGTCATCTTGCGACTTTTTGTCATGTCAACCTATTCATAAGTCCATGGTCATTTGTATTGGTATCGCTATATTCTCATTTGCTTCTAATTTTTTCCATTACTCATGATTTCACCAGTCCTCCCGTTGATTTATGTACATGTTAAGAGACAGTGCTTAAACTTATTTTTGATTGATGGAAAATTTAGTGTATTTATAGTATGTTTGTGTTAGGTATATATAGTTGAATTGAAGGTCTGTATCTTTCAAGTTTATTTTGTATTGTTTTGGGTTTTTTTCATAATACAGATTCTGCTTGTAACGGTTTCCCATTTTACTGGGTCTTGCAATAACTATAAATAAAAGTCAATTCCAATCTCTTTCAACCGTTGGCCTATACCTCCCAAAATCAGTTTTCACTCACGATCAATTGTACGTTGCAGTATCAAGGGTAAATAGTAGAAATGTATTGAAAATTTTATTTTTTTTATTCTGAAGGAAAACCATGTAATTTGTAATTATTATATTGATGTTGAGTGTTTGTCTTAATAAAATAAATATACTTTTATCAATTTAATACATTTGTCAAAATTAAGTAATTAATAATTATATAAATAAATGAATAGAAACATATTTCTATGATATACTAATAAAAAAATCTAACCAATATTTTTGAAAGCCTTGATTTGAAGGTCTTAACATGGCAAAATAGTACTAATAATAGCAATTCAGATGATGATGAGGTTGTCGAGTTCTCCCGGTGGACTTTGAATGTTGGTGATGCTAAACTTGGGGAGAGTGATAATAGTTTTGCAGAAATTAAAATTCCAGAGGATATTTTGATTTCTAGTGTAAGTGATCCGGTTCAATCAACGATACAAATTATTTATATACTCGAGTCTAAAATAATTTTTGGAAGAAATATTGGAAGTAAGGTTTACATTCCAAGAATGACCTTAACTAATTCGGATCGCAGTGTGAATTTTACGAGGAAGCAATTTCAAATTTTACTTTGTTTTTCTATGACAATAAATAAAACTCATGGTCAATCTCTATCCACTGTCAGATTGTATCTTCCCATTCCAGTGTTCACGCATGGGCAGTTATATGTTGCAGTGTCTAGGGTAAAAATAAGAAAGACTTGAAAATCTTGTGTCTCGATTCTCAGGGTAAACCGTCCAAATATATGACGAATGTAGTTTACTGAGAAATATTTTGGAATTTGTATTAGTATTGTAATTTTTTTTGGAGTAATAGAAATAAATGATGTTTCTATTTATTTTTTTCGACTTGCGTTTAACATAATAGTTAAAATAAACTTAACAGACATTTTTTTCTAATGTGGGGAAAGTATTATAAGAAATTTTATAAGTTTAAATTTTAGAGATGAAATTTTAAACAATAAAGTGTAACCATTCTGACAAAAGTGTACTTGAGTTCTGACAGCGTCTGCCGGTCGAAGTTTAGACACAAACGTAATGAAGAAATGGTATCTGTTGATTTTCTAAATTCTGTTAAGTGTACGGAAATGTCAAACCACCGTCTAATACTGAAGGAGGGTGTCCCAATAGTTCTTCTGAGAAATATTGATTAGAAATCGGGATTATGCAATGAGACAAGATTGATTGTCATCAGGCTTGGAAATCATATACTCGTGGCTAAAATAATTTCTGGAAGAAATATTTAAAGTAAGGTTTACATTCCAACGATGAACTTAACGAATTCGGATCACATGATGCCTGTGAATTTTACGAGAAGGCAATTTCCAAATTTACTCTGCTTTGCTATGACGATAAATAAAAGTCAGATTCATTCTCTATCTATTGTTGGGCTATATCTTCCCAAGTCAGTGTCTAGAGTGAGGGGTAGAAGCGGCTTGAATATTGTGCTTGGATTCTCAGGGTAAACACCATCCGAACGTACGACAAATCTGGTTTATAGAGAAATATCTCTTAATGTATAATAGTGTTGTATTTTTTTCCTTTTTATTTGAATAGAAATAGACGATGTTTCTACTTTTTTCTTTTCTTTTAAGTCATGTGTTTAACGTACATTTTTTTTGGATATTGTGTGTGTATTATAAAAAGGTGTATAAGTTTGAATTTTAAAAATTAAAATTTTGAAAGAAAAATAGTTAAAAGCCCGCGTAACAGCGGGTCTAGCACTAGTAGTAATATATTTGCAGGTTTCCTATTTTGCCTTGGCCCTATTTTTTTTTAAAATAACAGTTTACATTGGTTTGAAATGCTAGAACTTCAAACTTTTTATTTTTTTCTTAAATCAATAACTATATAATGACAAAATATTTTAAACCTATGTGGCATATTTACCTATAAGCTATTTCTACATATATTTTTTCTCCTTAATTCACTCTTTTTGTTTTCATCTCATCCATTCATTTCTTTGGATTAATCTCTGTCGTCTATTTTTTTTACAATTGTCCTTTAAATTCATAACCTCTTGGGACTTATTCAGTCATCTAATTTCATTCATCCTTAACAAAATCACATTTTTCTTTCATGCTAACCTTGTTTTTTAAGCAGATAGCGTTTGGATCGTTAGTGCCCATTCATTCAGTTTCTCTTTTTGCTTTTGTTCATTCGATATATGTTTTGATGAACATATTGTGTTGTAATTGCATATCGTCTATATTTTCTTTCAAAATTTCATTTTCTTTCAATCATATTTACATGGTCGTTAATCCTCATCATTCTATTATCTTATTCTTTCTCACCAATACTGATTTTTTATTGTTAATATTTTGATGAAGATATTGTGTTATATTATTGCAGATCGTGTACGTCATACTTCAATGAAGATCATCAACTTACTTCATTGTCTTGATCCGAATGTATAATGCTTTTGATATCGTCTACCTTTTTCAATTGAGTCGTCGTTTTTCTTCTTTCTTCTCGCAAATAAGATATCCTACTTCTGCGTGTGTGGATATAGTAATGGTTACACCAAGAAAAAATATCACATGGATTCGTGTTTTCGTTTTCATTTTTCAATCGAATTGTTATTTAACTTTTTTGTTTTTAATCAATGTAAATGTAAATTATATAGATATATGTAACATGTTATTATATTCAATAATAAAAATAGTTATTTTACGTAAATTAAGATTGCTTTTCATATTTGGATTGATTGAGTAATTATTTAACATTATATAAATATTACATATAATAATTAGTTAGAACCCTATATATATGGCAGTAATTTAGAATGCCTTTTATATTTTGAATTAATACTTAATTATTTATCCTTATATAAATATAATGTATTATCATTAATAATTCACCTTAATTATATGGTATGTTGTAGACATGTATCTTTAATAATTTGGAATTTAATGATTATACTAATCCTTGGTTATGTCTAGAAGAATGACAATGACGAGCTAAAACATTCAATACATATATGTCTTGAATGTTTTTTATTTTAATTAAATTGTACCAAGATATATGTTATAAACTACTATTAAATTTGAGGAATTTCGATTGCAATTTTAATTAAAGTGTATCAAGATATGTGTTATAAATTACAATTATATTTGAGAAATTTTGATTGCCACAAATGGTAACTGTTAATGTGTTTGAAAATAATTATATCAATATCTAATTACAGGAATGCTTAATATATTAGTAATTTATTTATTTTATTGATAATTTACAATTATTTGCCAATTTGTCATGTACAATTATTTGCTATTTGACATTGTTACATTGTACTCTTCCGACATTCTAATTTTCTTATAAACTTGGGCAGGTTCTTATCCTAATCTAGATGCAATGTCCAAAAATGATTACAGAAAATGCAAGTGAAAACGTCTTACATGATCTTAGCAATTGTTGCTCTCTTCAGTTTAGATGACTATTATATTTTCATAGTTATCCAGTATATGATAATGTGACATGCGGTCAGCATAAAAAAAAAATTTAGTGCTTGATTGAAGTATAATAAAAATTCATCAATTTATATTTGTATTTAACAAGGAAACTTCTCTTAAACGTATATGGCATTGTAATGATCATCTGGGCAATTTGCAACCTTTGTACTATAAGTGCACATTATCCTTGGTTTTTTTTTTTTTAAATTCCCTTTATGAAAGACAGAGTGGAAAATATTTGGAGAATGTCATTGCTGCAATTGAGGCACCACGACAGTCGGATTTGTTGGTGGATTAGTCATTGAGTACATGCTTTATTCTTTGCGAACGAAAAATAATTTTTATTTTAAAAAAATAGATCAAACAAAACAAAAGAAGTTCATTTGCGGTCGATATTCAACTTTAGCTTCGATAAGATTCGTTACAATATCATGGTAAGTCTTTAAACTTTTTCAAGGTTGATTATCATTAAATTTTGGTAGAGCTTACTTTGAAACATAAAAGATTACCATAAATAAAAATCATTATTATCGTTAAACAAAAAAACATTCATCACGTAACAAGATTACAATACATCAAATAAAATGAATTTCAACTCATACGTATACTACTCAAATAAACATTTTATTTATTATATTATTAAAAGAAATAGACCGAACACCTAAAGCACTATGACAAAATATTATCGTCGCACAAAGAATTGACAACGTGCAACACACGTGTAATCCAAATAGGAATATAAAATGCACGCACTGCATTAAATAAGTTGGTTACTAAATATTGAGAAGATCAAGTATTATACTATGTCACATCGATCTGATGTAGAATTTTATCATATATTTCCTTTTCAAGGTTCTACGATAAAGCTTGTTCAAAACATATCAGTCATAAAGTTAATACAGTCTTATGATCTTAATTCGTTGTAATTAGTAGTTATTCTAACAATTTGTAACATGATATCAACACAATTAATTACAGTAATTAATAGAGTAAGTGTTTTGCGCATCAAGCAAGTAAAATGCACTTTTGAAAAAATTACGTTTGTTACATATTAATGAAAAGATAACTTTTCAAAAAATGCATTTGAGTTGCACAATCCACCTAAGTGTATATAATACTAAGCCTAATTAATAATGTAAAACTTTTGAATAAAGCAACATGCCCCTAGTAAAATAAAATTAAAATAAAATTATGTAAGTAATTAATTGAGAAAACAAACAAATTGACACAAAATAGAAGTTTATTGAAGCTTGTGAGGATGTAAAATCCTGATTTATTATGGTTACAACAAGATGACTGGACTGAGAACACCAACAACACACTTACAAATAGACTAAGAAAATATCAACATCCAAATACATATATTAAGGAATACATAATCCTTAAGAATGGGAGTTAAAATAGGCCATGAAAGGCCTTTCATTACTGTCCGGTGGCATACACTCCTCATCCTCAAGAACAATGGCTTTTAGGTGCGACGACATCTGCATATACATAATTAAACAAATCATTTAGAAGAAATTAATTAGATAAACAGAATTATACAACAATAACACCAACCAATTTAGATGCATGTATATATAACTCCTACGGTGAAACGCTAAATTAGCCGGAATTTACACATGCTCGTGTGGCGTTCCAAATTATTAAATAAAGTCCACGTTGCGCTCCCTTTGGATTAAATAGGTTCACGTCAATGAGGAGAAATCTCATTTCTAGCCTATTTAACCCAAACTGGGTTGTGGTGTGAATTTTATTTATTGACATGAAGTGCCACGCTAGCACTATTGTCGGAGCACGTGTAAATTCCCGTCGTTTATAAAATAAATCCAGCGAAAATGACCTTTTTTTTAATAACAAAAGGAACGTAATTGAGAAATTAAGAAGATAAATGACCGACTTTTGACTCGGACAAAGTTACAGAACCATTTTTTATATTGTCCCTCATTTAAACGAGAAAATCAGATAAATGAGCATTGATGAAAACTAGAAAAAGAATATATAGTAATTGTTAAGGAAAATATATATATATATATTATTACTTTGTTGGGAAAAAAATAGGGAAGAGAAAGCCGAAACTGAACATAGTTGCAGTAGGAGGAAATTAAGAGTGAGAAGAGAAGTATAATTTTTTTTAGTGGGGGTGAAGGATGTGTTGTGGAAGCCTGCTTGTTTATATAAGGGAGAGAGAGCGCATCTCCACCGCCAACCGGCTCAATAACCTGTCAAATAAATAATTTAATATTAATAATTTATTAATGTTACCATCATTATGTTTGACTTGGATAAATATAATAATACAAATCACAATGGAAAACAATAATTAACAAAACCATGCTGCCCACACATCCATTGGATAATTCTACAACTATGAAATATGTACGCACTCTCATATGCACCAGGCGCACGGTGCACTCACTCAACAATTGTAGTTATTTGTACTGAAAAATGTAGGCTGATTACACTGAAAAGTATGGTAAGATTACACTGAAAATCAATTTTCAGTGTAATCTAACCACACTTTTCAGTGTAAACAGTTTTAACTGTTGTGAAAGTGCACCATGTACCAAGTGCACAAGAAAGTTACTCTTAAATATCATAAAAAGCAAAGTATTGAATAAAAATGGTTCGTATATAAACTACTTGAAGGGTATTAGTTGTTTTTATTGAAATATGTTAGTTTTGGAGGATATTAGTTGAAGGATAAAAAAAAAAAATTTAGTGCTTAAATAATATTATTAAAAAAAAAATTCTTCGCATAAAAGAAAAATTAATAATTAAGTAGCTCGCGTCTAGCATGTGAGATGAATAATAAGCAGCTGACATGATTTATTTATATCTTATTACGGTTGACTTGCAGATAATTACCGGAGGTAAAATGATGGATTTAAAAAAAAATAATTTTTTTCAACAAAGGAAACTTATTAGAAGAAGCAAGCATGACCGTCGAACTTGCATTTTTTTATACTAAGAAAATCCTACAAAATCTGTCAATATTGAAAAATATTTCTTGCTCTTATCAAGCCAAATAATTAGGAGAACCACTATTGACTGGGCATCGGGTCGGGTCCGTCAGGTTCGGGTACCCGAAATTTTGAGTATCTTATGTGAGGACCTGATCCGATCCGAAATATCGGGTAGCTGCGGATCCGAAATCGGGTACCCGATTTTGATTTTTTTGTTTTCTGTTTTGTTTTTTACCGTAAGAATGATTCCACATAAGTTGAAAGGAATGTAACAGAGCTTTGGCACTTCTATTTCTGTAATAAATTTGAGAACAAAACTAGTTAAATAAATACACAAAACTCTTCAACATCTCTTCCCGTCTTTGTGCCACCATAAATCGATTTCTGTCTTGTATCCACCTCCTTGCGTTGTTTGTCACCAATTGAATTTTATTTTACAAAAAATATTCCTCATATGTTAAAATTCGGAAAAAATTAGTGGGAAATGAAGTTTAGTGGTTTTGTAAAAAATTGATGGTTTGTATATATCAAAGCAATTTTTTTTTTTTTTAATTTGGTGGTGTATATGGAAAATTGTAGATAGTTTAATGGGTACAGTGCAATTAGGCTAAAATATAAATATGTGATCAATTTGAATATGTAAATCGGAATACATAAAGACTTTATGATTTATGATATATATTTTCATTTATAAGGTAATCAATATTTTAGAATTAAAACCTAATTCATTTTTAATCTTTCATACAAATACAATTTTTGTTTATATAAAATTTAAAGATAAGCTTTTTTTTTTATGGGTGAGCTGAAAAAAGTTTACAAAAGTGGAAGGAAAAATGGTAAGGAAAAAACTTGTGGGATCCCCAAGTAGACAGTGAGAGAATGTATTTAAGATATATTTTGAAACACTAATGCACAATCAAAAGTGATGTAAAATGATTTGTTTTTTGTAGGCGATATACTTCCTCTGTCCCAATGTTGTTTTCCCATTTGATTTTTATTGACTTTAATATGATGCTTGATTTATAGTATTTAAATAGATAAAATAATTTTTTTCATAATGACATATTATTCAGTTAAGGGAATGAGATAAAATAAAGATATTTTTTTATATAAATATTAGTTGAATGAGGTGTAACTTAGAAATGTTAGAAGTGATACTATAAGCATCTTATAATATTGCTATACACATTAATACATAATAATATACAATACATGTAACCATCACAAATAAAATTGTAACCTGTTCAAGTGAAATGTATGATTTAATTTAGTTACTCACAAATAATTAGTGCTAATTATTGACATTTAAATTCAAGAAGACTAAATCTATTTTTGGATAAAATAATTTTCATTAAAGTCAGTATTAAAATAATGATCATTTATTAATATTATATACTCTATTTGTTCCAAATTTAACTTCTATTTTACTGTTTGTCACTCTAACTTAAATTGTGTTTAATTAGTAAATGTGAATTAGTATGTATAAAGTAATAACATGGGATGTAAGTATATATATTAGTGTAGGGAATATATAATTGAAATAAATTATTGTATTGATTGAGCAAGGGGAGGAGTAATTTCTAAGCAACAGTTACATTTTGACCTGAGGGAGTTCTATAGTATATAATATTGTAATAACTATATATATTGGCGTACAATAAGCCATGATGTTTGAAATCTCTAAATTATGATAATCAATTTAATATTTAATTATATTGAATACGAAAATTACTCTATGACTAAGATAATTTTACTTGTGTGTTTTAAATTTTCATTATGTATAAAATGGTATACCATAAGATGTTAGAATTTTAATTTATTTAATTTAGGTACAATTAAGTGTTCAGTATGAATTATAGTTCAATGAAAGATAATTTTTAATTAAACCATAAGCTGAAATTTAAAAAAAAAAAAAAAAAAAGTCAACATACCCTAAATAAAATTCAGTATATATTAAATTATCATTTATAAATTAAATTTTCAGCTAAAAATCTGGAATCAATACATATTATTCTGCATTATAATTAATGAAATGTCAGTTTTGTAATTTCTAATAGTGTGGCATGATATTAACTGATAGATATTATTATGCATTATCTTTAAGTATACCATAGATAAATCCAACTAACAATAATCTATAAATTTGACATGATCATATTTTGCATATCTATAAATGTGCGCACTCTCATATGCATCAGGTGCACACGGTGCACTCTCATATTTGTATGGTTAGATGAATAATAAGCAATTGACATGGTTTATTTATTAGCCGAGGTAAAATGATGGATTTAAAAAGATAATATATATTTTTCAACAAAGGAAACTTATTCCAAGAAGCAAGCATGACCGTTGAACTTGCATTTATTTTATTCTAAGAAAATCCCACAAAATCTGCCAATATTGAAAAATATTTCTTGCACTTATCGAGCCAAATAAGTGTATTTAAAAAAAAATATTAAATATTAAATATAATAAAAAGCAAAGTGGAAATGGTTCATTTATAAACTATTTGAAGGATATTAGTTATTTTCACTAAAATGTATTAGTTTTGGAGGGTATTAGTTGAAGGGTACAAACAATTTAATAGAATAGGTTTTATATGAAAATAATTCATGATAAATTTGACAAGATATATAGTAAAATTGGTTCATACGTGAATGATTGTAGGGTATTAGTAGTTTTCACTGAAGAGTATTACTAGTTTACACTGAAGTGTTTTAATTGTTCAGTAAAATCAAACTAAAACTCTGCAGTGAAAACAACTAATACCCTTCAGTAAAAATAATTAATACTCTTTAGTGATGACAATTAATACCCTTTAATGAATTATGTATGAAACTAATTTCACTATATACATATTGGATAAATTTATCATGAAATTGTTTTAAAGTATCGGATTCAAGAAAATTTACAACAATTACAATATATTACCAATGACCCAGATTAATGATACTCCTGATGAGATTAATGATATTTTAAAATTGATTTATGATAAGCTTATCATGAACTATTTTCACATAATACCTTATCAATTTAATATACTTTGCGTTAAAAAGTGGTGTTCCTTTTATGTTTAGTTAAATATGTAAACAATATTTTGTAGTACTATCAATTCAGGGTTTGAAAGATAGTAAAATTATAAATTTAAGGTTTGAAAAATTTTTCCTATTGATTCAGGGCCTGAAAGATTGAAAACTATCGGTTCAGGACCTGAAAGATTGAAAACTATCGGTTCAGGACCTGAAAGATAAAACTATTAATTTAGGAGTTACTCATTTTAAGATAGTGTTTGTTCTTTAATAATTTTTTATTATCCGATAATATTTTTATAAATCATATTTTCAAAAATATAAATATATATTAATTTAATGTGATTGAAAAAATAAGAAACAAAAGAATTAATAAAAAATTAATAATGTATATAAAGATAGTACAAATATAAATTATTATATGTCAAATATAGTCTTAATATTTTTTAGTATTAAATTGATAGGTTTTATCTTTCAGGTCCTAGATTGATAGTTTTCTATCTTTCAGTCCTTGAATGATAAGAAAAATCTTTGAAGTCTTAAATGGATAGTTTTCCCATCTTTCAAATCTTAGATTGACATTAATCCAAATAAAAATTGATTTATATGTGCAAATGCACACAAAATAGGAACGTAATTAGTAGGGTTTTGAGGTTAATAAAAGTTACAAATTAAAAATTTAGATAAAAAAGAAAGCTAAACACCAAATTTAACAAATAAAAATTAGAAAATTTGATAAGCCCATAATAAAAACCATTCCAAAAAAACTGATTATCTATGTCACTAATAATAAAGATCATTGAAGAACTAATGCCAACTGATTTCGCTCTTCCACAAAACACACATAAGCGTGCACACGTATAGAAAAGAAACGACATATAAAATTATTTTCAAGTTAAAAAATTGCTTCTCACATTGAATTTATGCTCATAACTTGAAATTTTACTAATTTCTTGTTCAGATCGACTTTCAGTTTCAGGGTATTCTCTTGAAATTGTCTTGTTAAGATTTGACGGTTATACTAAGAAACAAAATTTCTGATATTCATAGTCATGTTTAGGTAAATTTTAATGCAAAAATTACTGAGCTACAATTAATTTTACATTTTTGAGTTTTAATTTATTTGAAATACTCCATTATAAAAAAACCCTGAAAGACATGAAGCATCTATGGACTCACCATATATATATTTTGATATATCTACAATTTTGATGGATTTAATTCTTTTTTTAATATTTTGTGTCAAACTAAAGAAAAAAAATGAACGATGCACTCTTGTGCTTAATATTATGGAATCCTAATTTTGCATTTTGGACATCAAGCACTGTTGAGTGATTTTAAGCATTGTTGAGTGATTTTAAGCATTGTTGAGTGATTCTAGGGTGCATGATGGAATTTAATCTCAATTTAAAATTAATTTTGACTTTTTGCGGGTCTGGCAACAAACCGAATTGTAAATGGGCCGCGCATCACTACCCAAGTTATAACACCAATACCCCAAGTTATAAACCAATACTCCAAGTTATATTCCCAAAAAATTGTTCACTAATATACGAGACTTAATCACCAATACCCAAGTTATAATCATCAATACCTCAATAATTACTCAACAATACCCCACCAATACCCTAAAATTTAATCAACAATACCCAAAAGTTACTCAACAAAAATTAAAACTGTAACGCCCCGAACCCGATATATAATAATTATATCGAATTCGAAGTGTTATTGTGATCAAAAGTCCGAAATATAAAATTTTTGAAAGAAATATAACTGAATTGAGAGAGAAGTTTTATGCAGCGGATAAGTGGGGAGGAATATTATAACGTAAGGGTATTTGTGTATATATATATATAAAGATGGATAGAGGGTTCTGTATTTTCAGAATAATACACACTGAGTTTGGATAATTTAAACACACGGAAAAAGTATCGTCTTGCATAGCAGTAACGATAACATTTATTGGGAAATAGAAATGATAGGCATCATTGTATTAGTAATAATATATTTTAAGCAAAAGGGAGACTTTGTGTCTTCTGTGTCACTGTCCTTGCTCCCCATAATTGTAATCTGCAAGGGGTTAAGAAAAAGGGGGCGTGAGAATTGAATTCTCACTTATGGGTGATTGCAACATCATGGGATTAGTAAATCCGAAATATATTAAGTTATACTCATTGATAAAGTGTTTATTTTATTTAATCAGTTTCATATAAAAATTTAAACGGCATTTAAACATATTTCGCATAATAAAATTGAAATAGCACAAATTGGTTCACATTGGGGCAAAGCCCAAAGTCATATCACATATTATCACAACTATCAAACCATAAACGTACAACCATTCCACTTCCAACAAAGTTACTCTTTTCAACTCCAACCATCAACAGCCTTGATTCTGAGGGCGTCCAACGACAGCTGTCCCCGGAGACCGGAAAAATAATCAACGACCTTGATTCCGAGGGCGTCCAACGACAGCTGTCCCCGGAGGCCGGAAAAATAATCAACGACCTTGATTCCGAGGGCGTCCAACGACAGCTGTCCCCGGAGGCCGGAAAAATAATCAACGACCTTGATTCCGAGGGCGTCCAACGACAGCTGTCCCCGGAGGCCGGAAAAATAATCAATACCCAAATCACAACTCCGTACTTACTGATTTTCCATAAAACTGATACAACAACTTCACTGAGAAAATACTTGACTGATAACTGAACTGATTCATGCTCACGTAAGGTGTTTACTCATGCAGTGATGATCGATTCACAAAACAACAGGCTAATATATAACATATATAGTTATATCACATAATCCAAACAGTTATATAGATAGATAGGTGTTACATTTATTGTAACGCCCCGAATCCATATATATTAATTATATAGAATTCGAGATGTTATTTGAGATCAAAATACCGAATTATAAAAAAAATTTGAAGAAAAGATAACATGAATAGATAATGAGTTTCATACTGTAGGAAGGTAGGGAGGAATATTATAAAAACGTATCACACTCTTATATATTTATATGTATAATAGTATAGAGAGTTTTAGTATTTCAAAACATTACATACTGAGTCTTAGGTACTGAATCACACGGAAATTTATATCGTCTTACAATGTATTGGCGATGACATTTATTTGAAAAATAGGGTGTAATATAAGCATCATAGTGTTCTAATTATCATTTTAAAAGAACAGGGAAACGTCGTGTCTTCTTCATCACTGTCCTTGCTCCCCGTACTCGAAATCTGCAAGGGTTAGAAAAGTGGGGCGTGAGATTTGAATTCTCACGTATGGGTGATTTGCAACGTCATGGGATTGGTAAATCCGAAGTATATTAAGTTGTACTTATTAATAAAGCGTTTAATGTATTTAAGTAGTTGATATGTAAACATGGATAATGTATATCACAGAACAAGCAGATTCATGTAATAATTAATTGGGCATAACAAGTCTTACATCATACAATTGGCATATTACAAGTTGATTCACAGTAAGGGGACTAAACCCAAAATCATTTTTCACGTATCGTAAAAGATTTTACTTGGACTACTTTCATACGACCATACTCGACTTGTTCCACTTTCCAAAACCTTACTTCTCCCAACTACTGACAAAATAGAATAACGCAAACCATCAATGGCCTTATTCCCAGTGCGCAACGTAGGCGTCTGACCCGGGGACCAGATCTGTTTGAATCAACAACCTTGATTCTGGGGGCGTCCTCGACAGCTCCCCGGAGGTTGGATTTAATACCCGTACCACGACTCCGTACTTACTGACATCAGATCCTTTTATAAAGCTGACATTTTAAAACGTGGAGGAAAAATTCCTCGATTTGCAATCAAATTGATTCATGCTCACATACGCCCTTAGTCATGCAATAGTGATTGATTTGGATTTAACAACAGGTATTTCGTATCACGTATGATTATATCACGTAATTCAAACAGTTATATAATAGGGATACATTTATGTTGGATTAATCGTTTTAGGTTTAATTAGTCGAGTTCAGAAAATACCAGCACAACGTATTATAAGCAGATCGATCAACCGATCATCACCCACCTGATTGTTGGGAGTCCTGGAAGTGGTGTACAGACGAGTGGTCGAGTCTCTGGCGCGGAATCCCACTAGCACTGATTCCTAATATAAAGTTTATTTGATTAAAAGTTGATTTTTGATGAATTTAGGAAGAATTCGAGAGTTTGCATTACTAGAGACGAGAGGTTGGTGTCTTATATACTTTAAAAGGACTGGTTTAAGGTTCACACCCCATTTTGGTGAATACACCACCTCTAAAAAGGATGGGTGTATTTTTGGAGTGTACTTACTGATTTTCTTGATTGTATGATTATTTATAAATCTACAAAACAAACCTTTAATTTCCTTTATTCTTTTGTAAAAACTTTTACTATTTTGAAAAAATATAACTTTAAATACTTTTCTTGAAAAGGATAAAAAGATAAGAAATTTATAGAAATTTACACTAATAACATATGTTCTAAATTTAATGTCTTTCTTTCCTAAAATTTCACTTTCTTATTCTTAGAAGGTCATTGAATATAGTTATACTTTTATAAATAAAATCCTTTGAAAATTATTTCATTTAAAGAATAAATACTAAAATATTGTCATATATATATATTTTTCTTCATTTTTAGTAGTACTTGATTTTAAAGAGATTTTAATAAAACTTAAAAGAATAATAACATTTTTCTATATTAATAGTATTATTAATTGAGTTAACTCGTATCATTTTCAAAACAAAAGAGTACTATTATTTTCTACTAAACTGTTTTTCATTTGATACAACCGTTTAACCCGAGACAAGGGAGAAGACGAGTTTCCCTTTGTCTACGGATTTAAAACAAAAGCGTTTTAACAATTGAAATTATCAACCAATAGAAATTAGCAATACTAATTTCCAAAACACTGTCCAACTAAACAGTGATACCATACATCTATAAGAATAATACTCATATAAGTAAAATACTAATGGTCAAAACTAATAACACTATATCACTAAAACAGTGATACTAAACCTTTACAAAAGATATACCAATCCATTTGTGTTCGAAGGCCTCAAAATTCGAAGCATCCCAACACAAGAAAAAAAATCATCTACTGATAAACATTAACTCAAAACTCAAGAGGGTACAACCCAATTCAAGAACGTTGAACAATTTTAACAGAAGAATGAAAGAAGATATCCAAGGTTCAAAAAAATGTCTTGTTTCTACGGTTCCGAATAGTCCCCCAAAAAAGAAAAAAAAACAGAATTTACCAAAGGAAGAAAACGAAGGTAAAGCCCTTACGTTTCTTCGGGTTCGAGGTGGAAATTGGGCAGCCTAACGGCGTGTCTTAGTATTTCCAGAAATCTTGGCAACGGGTTTTCGTCTCGGCGTCATTTGATCGGAAAAACGAAAGAGTTGGGTTACGGTTTTGAAGTCGAAATTTAAACGGAGTTAATATTGAAAAGGGGAAAATTTATCTTACTGAAAGAAGAGAGAGATGACGGTTGTGGCTTCGTTCGGTGGTCAGGGGAGCGTCGATCGGTGAAGAGGCGTCGCTGGCTGGCTTCGCTGAGCTTCGGCGAGGAGGCGTCGCTGGTTGGCTTCGATCAGAGAAGGAGCGATCGGCGGCGGCTTCGGCTGAGCGGCATCCGTTGTCGATCGGAGAGGGGAGAGGAAGGCGTCACGGCTGGAGACGACGTCGGACGCAGAGAGAGAACGGAGCACGGCTTTCGGAAAGAGGGAGCGTGAGGCGACGCTTGCCGGAAAAAGGGGAGAGGCGGTGGCTTTGCGACGGCGCCTGGAGAGTGACGGCGGTGGTTGCGATCGGAGGGGTGAACCGAGAGAAGAGGAGAGAAGAGAGAGAAAACGCGTGGGTTTCTTTTTTTTTTTTTTTATTCTTGTAACTGATCTCTTGGGTATGGAAAGGGACACGGTATCTATATAGAGGATAAGTCCAAAATTTAAGAATTTTAATGAATTAATTTTAATTCCCTTAATTATCTTGTGGCCAAGAATTGTAGAAGCAATATTTCCATAGTATCTCTTGTATTTACTAAGGCATGTTTGGTTTGTGCAACTAAAATTTGAAACGAGTAAACAAAGTAGAAATTAAAATTTAATTAATTAATTAGTTATTTCAAAACATTGCAATTAATCTTAATAAATTATACGGGTCGAAAACCCCGATTTTAATTTAATTCACGAAGTTCCTTATTCGTTCGAAAGATTCGATTTCTTTCTACGAATTTTGAAATTTTGTAAGTAGGTATAAATTTAAATTACACGAAGCACACAAAATTAAATAAAATTTAAAATAATATATATATATATATAAAAAAAAGAGAAGGAAACAAAAAAGGTTTCTAAAAAGGGTATAGAACGGGACGGGGTGTTACATTTATGTTGGATTAGATATTTTTTATTTGATTTAGTCGAGTTCAGAAAATACCGGCACGACGTTATTAATAGCAGATCAATCAACGGATCATCACCCACCTGATTGTTCTGAGTTCCGGGAATATTGGGTAAGCAGACAGTCGAGTCCTTCGTGCGTGTTCCGAAAGGTACAGAATCCTAATAAGGAGTATTTCGATTAAAAGATTGACTTTTGAATTTGAAAAGCTTAAGAGTGCGAAACTCGAGGATTGAGTAGGTCGTTGTCTTCAGAAAACTATTGAAAACTAAAGTTTTCAAAGGTTGATTTCAAATTGGTAAGTACACCTCTTTTAAAGGGAAGGTGTATTAGGGGAGTGTATTTACTGAATTGAATGGTGTAACAGATGGTGTATTTGCTGAATTTAGTGATGTAACAGAGGGTGTATTTACTGAATTTGGTGGTGTAACAGGGGGTGTATTTACTGAATTGAGTGGTGTAACAGAGGGTGTAGTTACTGAATTGATTGGTGTTCTCAGAGGGTGTATTTACTGAATTTGGTGGTGTTCTCAAAAAGGTCTTTTAAGGAAAAAAATCATTATTAAACTTGGAAAGATACTTAGAAAAATAAGATTATTATTTAATGAAATTAAAGAAAAGGTTATTCTTTCTTAAGAGTTCTATTTCTCTTTTTAAACGAAAACTTGAATATAAAACTTTTCTTTTCTAAACTTATTAAAAGACTTTATTTTTGCGTTTTCTAAAAATTCTAATAGGGGTACGAGGTGAAGACGAGTTTCCCTTTGTTTACGAAATTTATTCAAAAGTGTTTTTATCCTTGAAAAACATCAAAACAAGGATACTATAGGATTTTGCTAATATCATCATAATACTAAAAACAATGATACTAAACATTCATAAGAATAATACTAGTCCTCTAAGTCATTAATACCATCCATCTAAAACAATAATATTTCAACATTCAACTAATATTACTAAATACTAAACTAAGAATCCAATCTCATGGTTTGTGAAAGAATTAAAACAAAGAAACAACTATCCAAAAACTCACTTCTAAAGAGTGATACAAGTGAAACAAAACAATAATACTAAATAGGTTAATAACTAACACTAATTCATCTAACCAACTAACACTAAGTTTTCTTTAATTTCTTTTCTTGTTCCAAGCTCCTAACAACTTAACAGAATAACCCAAAAATCTACCCAAGATGAAAAACGAAGATAGAAACCTTACGAGCTTCAGTTTGAGACGTTAAACGGGCGGCCTAACAGCGTCGTTTCGAAACCCGGAATTCATTCACGAAAATTGGACAGCCTAACGGCGTTGTTCGGGAATTCGGAAAAACGATTTGGGCAGCCTAACGGCGTCGGTTTGAAATTCCAGAAATTTTGCAAAAGCAACCGGTTCAACGGCGTCAAAAATCGATCGGAAATTAAACGATAAGAAGGTTACGGTTAGAAATTGAAATAGTTCGGTAGTCGAAATCGAATTAAAGGGAAATGAATTTCGAAGGAACGAGGAAGAATTCCATCTTACCGGAGGTGGAGGAGGAGACGGCAGCAGCGTGCGGCGGAGGTACGGCTTCGGCGGCGGTGCGATGGCTTCAACGGAGAGAGAGAGTGAGAGCGACGGGAGCAGGGGAGCTCGGAGCGCGACGGCGGTGGCCTGGCTTCGTCGCGGCGGCGTGCTCGTTGAGGCGGTGACGGCGGGGAGCGGGTCGCGGCTGAGCGGAGCTCCGGCGGCGATGGCGCTTGCGGCGGTGGGAGCTCAGAGGAGCAGCGACGTGGGCGGCCTGGGCCGTGGTTGAACGGAGCTCCGGCGGCGTGGAGTTTTGTCGGCCGGAGGAGGAGAAAGGAGGCGGAAAGAGGCGGAGGAAAGAAGAGGCCGGAGGAGGAGGAAGAAAGAGGCGTGCGTGAGAAGAGGAAAGAAATGAGGAGAGAGAGAGAAAATTCTTCTATTTATACTCCCTCTTTCCAAACTTATCTACTCCTCAATTCTTATCCAAATAATTTCGATATTTTCGTTCCCAAATGATACGGTTCAGGGATCGTTTGGTTCACGAGTATAATCCCGATTCAGAAAATAATACAGTTTTTAAACTCAAGTAATATTTTATTGTATTTTGATTTTTCTCAATAAATTAAACGGATCGAAATCCTTAATTTAATTTGAATAATTAATTTCTCGTAGTCCTTTATTCGTTTGAAAGAATTCGTTTTCTTTCTTCGAATTTAGGAGTTTTATAAAAAGGGTATGTATTTTTAAATACACAAATAGCACACAAAAATAATTAAAATTAAAAGAAACAAAGAAGAGAAAATAAAATAAAATAAAATAAAAAGGTTTCTAATTAAGAAAATGGTACAGAACGGGACGGGGTATTACATCCTCACCCCCTTAACAGAATTTCGCCCCCGAAATTCATGTCTTAGGTATTACTTAAGCTTTGAGGGTATTTGGCTAGGACTTCATCCTCTCTTTCCCAAGTCGTTTCTTCCTTTCCGTGTCGGCTCCACTGGACGAGCACTAAAGGTATCTCTCGATTCCTTAACAAGTGTAACTTTCTTCCCAAGATAGTTACTGGAATCTCTTCATAAGTCAGGTCACTGTTTAGACCTAATTCTACGTGATTAATAACGTGGTTTGGATCGCTCACGTATTTCCTGAGTGTAGATATGTGAAACACATTATGCACTCGTGATAACTCCGGTGGTAAAGCTATGCGATAAGCTACATCTCCGATTCTATTCAGGATGTCGAATGGTCCAATGTATCGCGGCTTTAGCTTACCTTTCTTCCCAAAACGGATTAGACCTTTCATTGGTGCAACTTTGAGAAATACTTTCTCGCCGATGTCAAATTGTAAATCCCTTCTTCGGGTATCCGCATACGATTTCTGGCGGTCCTGGGCCGACTTGATCCTTTCTTTAATCTTTGCGACTATCTCAGCCGACTTCTCGACTAATTCGGGTCCGAGAATCTTTCGAATCCCGACTTCATCCCAACAAACTGGCGATCTACACCTTTTCCCGTAGAGTGCTTCGTACGGTGCCATTTGTATTGTTGCTTGATAACTGTTGTTATATGCAAACTCTACCAGTGGTAGATGGTTTTCCCAACTTCCTTCAAGATCTAGAGCGCAAGCTCTGAGCATATCTTCAAGCGTTTGAATGGTTCTTTCCGATTGCCCGTCCGTCTGCGGGTGGTACGCGGTGCTGAACTTCAATTCAGTACCTAAGGCTCGTTGCAGACTTCCCCAGAATTTGGAGGTAAAACGGGGGTCTCTATCGGATACTATTGAAACTGGTACTCCGTGCAGTCTGACTATCTCTGCTATGTACAGTTGGGCGAGCTTGTCCAACGTGTACGTCATTCTTATAGGGATAAAATGGGAAGTTTTCGTAAGTCTGTCTACGATAACCCAAATGGCATCGTGATTCTTCACCGTTTTCGGAAAACCGGTGACAAAATCCATAGTGATGTCCTCCCATTTCCACTCTGGCATCTCCAGAGGGTGCAACAACCCTGGAGGTCGTTGGTGATCTGCTTTAACTCGTTGGCAGGTTAAACAACTCCTGACGAATTGAGCTATCGATCTCTTCATACCCCTCCACCAAAAGTTCTCTTTCAATCCTCGGTACATTTTCGTCTCTCCGGGATGAACGGTGTAAGGAGTGCTATGTGCCTCTTTCAGAATTTCGTTCCTAATTCCATCATCCTTAGGCACACAGATTCTGTTATCGAACATTAAAGCTCCATCAGTACCCAATACGAATCTCTGAATGGTTCCTCTTTCAGCGCGCTTACGTATTCCTCTCAAGAATTTATCGTCCTTTTGCGCTGCTAGGATCCTTTCTCGTAAGGTCGGTTGTAGGGTGAACGCGTAAACCATGGAATCTGCACAACACTGTGTGGGAAATTCCAAGTCTAAACGAGAGAGTTCTCCCATTAGTGGTAATTGCGTGGTTGGAACGACGCTTAGTTTTGTATCTTCCTTTCTACTCAAAGCGTCTGCCACTACGTTTGCCTTTCCAGGGTGATAGTGGATAGTGCAATCGTAATCTTTTACCAATTCGAGCCATCTTTTCTGACGCATGTTCAATTCCTTCTGCGTAAAGAAGTATTTTAGACTCTTATGGTCAGTGTAGATCTCACACTTTCCTCCATATAGGTAGTATCTCCAAATTTTTAACGCGTGAACTACTGCGGCCAGTTCTAAGTCGTGCGTTGGGTAGTTTTGTTCGTGATCCTTAAGTTGTCGAGATGCATAAGCTACAACTTTCTTATTCTGCATCAGAACACAACCCAAACCTGACAAAGAAGCGTCTGTGTAAATGACGAATCCTTCTGATCCATCTGGGATGGTTAACACAGGCGACGTGGTTAGCCTTTTCTTTAGCTCTTGGAAACTTTCTTCACAAGTTGAATCCCAATTAAACTTCTCAGTTTTCTTGGTCAGTTTCGTCAGCGCTTTCGCAATGCTGGAAAAATCTTGTATGAACCTCCGGTAGTACCCTGCTAACCCAAGAAAACTCCGAATTTCATTGACGTTAGTAGGTGCCTTCCAGTTCATGATGGCTTCTACCTTTGCTGGGTCCACTTCAATCCCTTTTGCGGAGATTATATACCCTAAGAACATCACACGGTCGATCCAAAATTCACACTTGCTGAATTTGGCATACAATTTCTCCCGTCTCATTGTCTCTAAGACTGCTTTGAGATGTTCTTCGTGTTGCTCTTTGCTCTTAGAGTACACGAGTATGTCGTCGATGAAGACAATAACGAATTGATCCAGGTACGGATGAAATACTCTATTCATCAGATCCATGAAGATCGCTGGAGCATTCGTTACTCCAAAGGGCATCACGGTGAACTCGTAATGTCCATACCGAGTCCGGAATGCTGTCTTCGGGATATCCTCGCTCTTGACCTTTAGCTGGTGATAACCAGACCTCAGATCGATCTTTGAGAATATCGTAGCATCCTTTAACTGATCGAACAAGTCTTCTATCCTTGGAAGAGGATATTTATTCTTAATGGTCAGTTGATTGAGACCTCGGTAATCTATGCACATACGGAAAGTTCCGTCTTTCTTCTTTACGAACAACACGGGTGCTCCCCATGGTGATGCACTAGGTCTGATGAACTTCTTTTCAAGAAAACCTTGCAGTTGTTCCTTCAGTTCTTCTAATTCCTTTGGGGCCATTCGATAGGGTGCTTTAGATACTGGTGCTGCCCCAGGTATAAAGTCGATGGAGAACTCTATCTGACGATCGGGAGGTAACCCGTTTAATTCCTCGGGGAATACGTCAAGATATCCATCCACAATTGGCACCTTGATGCGTAACTTATCGTCTATCTCTCCTGCTGAGATGTGAACGAGGTAAGCTTGGCATTTCTCTTTTCGTAATATTGCAGCAGCTTGGATTGCTGATATTACTCGGGTTTCCTTCTTGGTCTTGACTTCGCGAAACGTGAAACGTTGGCCATCACGAGTTTCGAGGTCGATCTCGCGTTCGGCGCATTTTATTATCGCTTTGTTTCTCGATAACCAGTCAATGCCTAAGATTATGTCAAAGGTTTTCATCTTAAGGACGTGAAGGTCAGACTCTATCAAGTGATTGTCTAGCGTTAGAGGTAAACCTCTAATTTGACCCTCAATTTCCATACTAGTTCCAGATGGAATACTAACGTTTAAAACTTTTCCTTTTATCTCGACTAATCCTAACTTTCTTTTAAAGTTATCAGATATAAAGGAATGAGATGCTCCAGTATCAAACAATACATACGCAGGTTTTTCAAGTACAAAGACAGTACCTGCTAGCGTCTCATGCTGCTCAGGCTGAGCTGGTCCTTTCAGGCGAAGTTGCTCTCCACTATTTTCCCCTTCCTCTAGGATAGCATTCACGTGGCCTGGCCTTCTCTGACCTTGATTAGGCGGACCTCTGACTGGGGGTCCCGCTTGGCGGTTGTTAGGTGCAGGTAGCTGACGAGCCTGATAATTGTTTGCCTGCTGAAGGCGGTACTGAGCGCTATTAACCGATTGACGGTTGTTGTTCGGTGGCTGAACACATTCATTGGACTTGTGCCCTGGTTGATGGCAACAAAAAAAAATTACTCCTCCCTGATTACAGGGTCCCCAGTGTCTCCTTCCACACCTTTGACAGTTCTGGTTAGCTCGAGAGCCAACAAAGTTACTCCCCTTGGATTGCGGAACTGAATTCCTTTTAAAGGGTGGCTGCCAATTCTGATTGACAGGGACAGTAGTCGGAGTTGGTTTGTACTCCAAGTTTTGACCGATCGAAACCATCAATGCTCGATGGAAAACTTCTCCATAATTTGGCACCTGAAGGCCAATTATAATTCCTGCTATCTCGGGCCTCAAACCCTGCTCGAACCTGCGAGCTTTCCTTTCATCGTCACCCACCAGATGTGGGGCATAACGAGACAGTTGGTTGAACCTTCTCTCGTACTCTATCACTGAGAGAGTTCCCTGTCGAAGGTTGACAAATTCTTGTTCTTTCCGATCCCTCAGGACTCGTGGAAAGTATCGATCCAGTATAGCTTTCTTAAAGTCCTCCCAAGTAAGGACCTGTCTAGCTTCTTCGTCCATGGTTCATTCATAAGACTCCCACCATTGGGCTGCATCTTCCATCAGTTGGAACTGGGCACAGGAGACCTTCTGTGCATCAGCCAGTGCCATGTGTCTGAAGATACGTTCCAATCCCGATATCCACTCCTCGACTTCAAAGGGATCCTCTTTCCCATCCAGCCTAGGTGGCTGCAGTCGTCGAAAGCGTTCGACAAAGTCATTCACCCTGGGCGCTATTTGAGGTATAGGCCCGTACAACGGCGGAGGAGGTGGTGGAACTTGTTGTTGAATGTAGTTCTGAAGAAAGATCAGTATTTCTCTCGCGATATCGTTTTCTGGCGCGGCCTGCTGAGGCGGCTCAGGTTCAGCCTGAAGAGGTGGTTCTTGTTCTATCGGATCCACGGGTTCAGGGATAGGGTTAACGCGGGGTCGTCCACGTTTACGTCCGAGTGTCATTCTAAAGGTAGTTCTGATCGAAAAGAATAATATTGTTACGATACGTATAGGTGTGAAAAGTTATAAAAACATAACCGGATTAACCAAATCAACACAACGCTAGCACTGAAACACGTGTGGTACGTAATTCACCAGCTGCGCATTGGGGCCCTCAATGGTACAGTGCTCACATTCGCACAGTATTCTAGGAACCAGTGATGTGTCATTAAGCGATAATCAGATAAAATATACGACAATCAATATATAAAGCAAGTAAAACACATTGACAAGTAGTGAGCACATAATAAGTATATATATATCTAAAAGTTTTGGTTCTACGGAGTCAGTCTCCTTACATTCGTCATGGAATGCAAAAGGGTTCTAGGTAGTGCTATAGCATCGTGTCCTCACATCAATATGGACCACGAGCGACAAAATAGGGGGTTAGAGCTACGCTGCAATGGTCTATAAGGAAAACGACCACGCAAAATGACTACTACTATAAGTCAAACGGCTACCACCTATACCATATATATGCGTCTACTACTATATACAAAGTCTGGTAGTCCAACTAATCATCAACTTTTGACTCAGGCAGGGAATCTATCTCTATCTCTGGCTCATCTACCTCCAATTCGATAATCTCGGGCTCGACTCTCGCCAACTCTATCACAGGATGTGCGGCTTCTCCCAAGCCGAAAGGTCCCTCTCCAGGTAGTCCACTCGCTATCCAGTAAGTGATGGAGTTATCCCGTTGCGCGAGAGCTGTGTCCAAGTACAGCATGGACCTCCTGAGGGTGGTACGGGAGAACTCTTCTTGAGAGTTTGCGGCAGCCCTTGATGCGGCGGCTGAGACTCGGGCAAGTACGGCATCCTCGTGAAGAGCTCCGGACATGGCAAAATCACTCCGAGAAATTCCGGCGGCCTGTCGGGACAGGGTGCGGTGATCATCCGCGTGCCGAATCACTCTCTGGGCCTCCACCCAGTAAGCGTCTAAGTGAACCTGAGGTCCCTGCTCTGGGTCGTCTACCCTCATGCGATCTAATAGTCCGGTAGTGATATGGCGGAAGATTTCAATCACTCCTCCCGCGAATCGGGTCACAGCTGCGAAGTCAGTCTCGATGTGGGGCTCTGGGGCAGTCCTTGCCCTTTCGCGTGACTCTACAAAGCGGGCAGTGAAGGTATCAATGGTCTCTACTTCTAACTGCTCAATCTCTAAGTACTGGGCCACATCCATCTTAGGCTTCCTATAGGGAAAGGAAAGTTCTAGTCAAATTTTAGTTTTAAAGGAAAAATAACCGTAAAGTAAACATTTAAAGCACGTAATCAAAGAAATCACATAATATCATTTATGAAGTTCACAAATTATTCGAGCATTCTTATCAACTATTCGAGTTCCAAAAGCAACTTAGACTAGATTTTGTAGTTCTTTCTTCGTAGTACGAACACTATTTTGAGTTATCGTAACCTTTTTGATCGGGTAATATTATGAATTTAAGCAGTTTGTGAATTTTAAAGGCCTTTAAGCAACATTATAAAAGTAGTATCGTACCTTCGAGGAGCTTGTAGACAGTAACCAGAGACACGTTTCCCTCAGAAAATTTTAATATTTTAATACTTAAGTGATAATAAATAATATTATTGTGACAAGGGAACAAGATTTGGGGTTGGGTCCGAAAGTTTTGAACATAGGCTCTGATACCACTTGTAATGCCCCGAACCCGATATATAATAATTATATTGAATTCGAAGTGTTATTGTGATCAAAAGTCCGAAATATAAAATTTTTGAAAGAAATATAACTGAATTGAGAGAGAAGTTTATGCAGCGGATAAGTGGGGAGGAATATTATAACGTAAGGGTATTTGTGTATATATATATATATAAAGATGGATAGAGGGTTCTGTATTTTCAGAATAATACACACTGAGTTTGGATAATTTAAACACACGGAAAAAGTATCGTCTTGCATAGCAGTAGCGATAACATTTATTGGGAAATAGAAATGATAGGCATCATTGTATTAGTAATAATATATTTTAAGCAAAAGGGAGACTTTGTGTCTTCTGTGTCACTGTCCTTGCTCCCCATAATTGTAATCTGCAAGGGGTTAAGAAAAAGGGGGCGTGAGAATTGAATTCTCACTTATGGGTGATTGCAACATCATGGGATTGGTAAATCCGAAATATATTAAGTTATACTCATTGATAAAGTGTTTATTTTATTTAATCAGTTTCATATAAAAATTTAAACGGCATTTAAACATATTTCGCATAATAAAATTGAAATAGCACAAATTGGTTCACATTGGGGCAAAGCCCAAAGTCATATCACATATTATCACAACTATCAAACCATAAACGTACAACCATTCCACTTCCAACAAAGTTACTCTTTTCAACTCCAACCATCAACAACCTTGATTCCGAGGGCGTCCAACGACAGTTGTCCCCGGAGACCGGAAAAATAATCAACGACCTTGATTCCGAGGGCGTCCAACTACAGCTGTCCCCGGAGGCCGGAAAAATAATCAACGACCTGGATTCCGAGGGCGTCCAACGACAGCTGTCCCCGGAGGCCGGAAAAATAATCAACGACCTTGATTCCGAGGGCGTCCAACGACAGCTGTCCCCGGAGGCCGAAAAAATAATCAATACCCAAATCACAACTCCGTACTTACTGATTTTCCATAAAACTGATACAACAACTTCACTGAGAAAATACTTGACTGATAACTGAACTGATTCATGCTCACGTAAGGTGTTTACTCATGCAGTGATGATCGATTCACAAAACAACAGGCTAATATATAACATATATAGTTATATCACATAATCCAAACAGTTATATAGATAGGTGTTACATTTATGTTGGATTAGATATTTTTGATTTGATTTAGTCGAGTTCAGAAAATACCGGCACGACGTTATTAATAGCAGATCAATCAACGGATCATCACCCACCTGATTGTTCTGAGTTCCGGGAATATTGGGTAAGCAGACAGTCGAGTCCTTCGTGCGTGTTCCGAAAGGTACAGAATCCTAATAAGGAGTATTTCGATTAAAAGATTGACTTTTGAATTTGAAAAGCTTAAGAGTGCGAAACTCGAGGATTGAGTAGGTCGTTGTCTTCAGAAAACTATTGAAAACTAAAGTTTTCAAAGGTTGATTTCAAATTGGTAAGTACACCTCTTTTAAAGGGAAGATGTATTAGGGGAGTGTATTTACTGAATTGAGTGGTGTAACAGAGGGTGTATTTACTGAATTTAGTGGTGTAACAGAGGGTGTATTTACTGAATTTGGTGGTGTAACAGGGGGTGTATTTACTGAATTGAGTGGTGTAACAGAGGGTGTAGTTACTGAATTGATTGGTGTTCTCAGAGGGTGTATTTACTGAATTTGGTGGTGTTCTCAAAAAGGTCTTTTAAGGAAAAAATCATTATTAAACTTGGAAAGATACTTAGAAAAATAAGATTATTATTTAATGAAATTAAAGAAAAGGTTATTCTTTCTTAAGAGTTCTATTTCTCGTTTTTAAACGAAAACTTGAATATAAAACTTTTCTTTTCTAAACTTATTAAAAGACTTTATTTTTGCGTTTTCTAAAAATTCTAATAGGGGTACGAGGTGAAGACGAGTTTCCCTTTGTTTACGAAATTTATTCAAAAGTGTTTTTATCCTTGAAAAACATCAAAACAAGGATACTATAGGATTTTGCTAATATCATCATAATACTAAAAACAATGATACTAAACATTCATAAGAATAATACTAGTCCTCTAAGTCATTAATACCATCCATCTAAAACAATAATATTTCAACATTCAACTAATATTACTAAATACTAAACTAAGAATCCAATCTCATGGTTTGTGAAAGAAATAAAACAAAGAAACAACTATCCAAAAACTCACTTCTAAAGAGTGATACAAGTGAAACAAAACAATAATACTAAATAGGTTAATAACTAACACTAATTCATCTAACCAACTAACAGTAAGTTTTCTTTCATTTCTTTTCTTGTTCCAAGCTCCTAACAACTTAACAGAATAACCCAAAAATCTACCCAAGATGAAAAACGAAGATAGAAACCTTACGAGCTTCAGTTTGAGACTTTAAACGGGCGGCCTAACGGCGTCGTTTCGAAACCCGGAATTCGTTCACAAAAATTGGGCAGCCTAACGGCGTTGTTCGGGAATTCGGAAAAACGATTTGGGCAGCCTAACGGCGTCGGTTTGAAATTCCAAAAATTTTGCAAAAGCAACCGGTTCAACGGCGTCAAAAATCGATCGGAAATTAAACGATAAGAAGGTTACGGTTAGAAATTGAAATAGTTCGGTAGTCGAAATCGAATTAAACGGAAATGAATTTCGAAGGAACGAGGAAGAATTCCATCTTACCGGAGGTGGAGGAGGAGACGGCGGCGGCATGCGGCGGAGGTACGGCTTCGGCGACGGTGCGATGGCTTCAACGGAGAGAGAGAGTGAGAGCGACGGGAGCAGGGGAGCTCGGAGCGCGACGGCGGTGGCCTGGCTTCGTCGCGGCGGCGTGCTCGGCGAGGCGGTGACGGCGGCGAGCGGGTCGCGGCTGAGCGGAGCTCGGGCGGCGATGGCGCTCGCGGCGGTGGGAGCTCAGAGGAGCAGCGACGTGGGCGGCCTGGGCCGTGGTTGAACGGAGCTCCGGCGGCGTGGAGTTTCGTCGGCCGGAGGAGGAGAAAGGAGGCGAAAAGAGGCGGAGGAAAGAAGAGGCCGAAGGAGGAGGAAGAAAGAGGCGTGCGTGAGAAGAGGAAAGAAATGAGGAGAGAGAGAGAAAATTCTTCTATTTATACTCCCTCTTTCCAAACTTATCTACTCCTCAATTCTTATCCAAATAATTTCAATATTTTCGTTCCCAAATGATACGGTTCAGGGATCGTTTGGTTCACGAGTATAATCCCGATTCAGAAAATAATACAGTTTTTAAACTCAAGTAATATTTTATTGTATTTTGATTTTTCTCAATAAATTAAACGGATCAAAATCCTTAATTTAATTTGAATAATTAATTTCTCGTAGTCCTTTATTCGTTTGAAAGAATTCGTTTTCTTTCTTCGAATTTAGGAGTTTTATAAAAAGGGTATGTATATTTAAATACACAAATAGCACACAAAAATAATTAAAATTAAAAGAAACAAAGAAGAGAAAATAAAATAAAATAAAATAAAAAGGTTTCTAATTAAGAAAATGGTACAGAACGGGACGGGGTATTACAAAAACTATCAAAGATTATAATCATCAATACCTCAAAATGGAATAATTGCAGGTTAATACAATACCAAATACCTTTTTACAAATTGATACAAAATAATTGAACAGAAGCACAAAAAAAAGTTGAACACAAAAAAATTAAATTCATTTATCTTCTGGTTGGAAACCTTGGGTAATTAAATTAATTTTCCAAAAATTATAAAATAAGACCTAATATATTATAGAACTAAACATCTGGCATAAAATATGAGACTACGCAACAACTTCTTCGTCTTCTAAACTGGACGACTAGAATCCTCCAAATTGAGGTGAGATGTTCTTCGAAGTTTAAACCATAAACTATAGCTTTTTAATTAATTTCATACATATACATATGTGTATCAGTTCAAATCTGGTACAATGAATTTGAGACCGAAAAAGTGAGAAGAAAAAGAATATGGGGATCTCTTCCCTCTTTTTTGCAGGAAAAAAAAAATAGAACTTCAATAAATATAAAAAAATGAATATTAACGTGAAAGAAGAGTTGATCACAGATTTATCGTTTATATTTTTCTTCACCTTTTTTCAATTTTTAGTTTCAGTTAAATATCGTTTATTACCGTAAGAATGAAGTTTCTTTTTTATTTTGAATGAGCGGATATAATGGTCAAAATATAAGGTGTGTTTAGTAAATTTCAATGTAATTTTGTATTTAACTGGGGTACATTTAGTGATTGGGGTGTGTATAATAAATTTTGGGGTTTATTTAGCCGGAGCCTAATTAAAAATATCTCAACAAATTGTCAGCAATACAGCAAGCAATACCCTAAGATATAATCAATAATACCCATAATAAACTAACTGCAAACAAAAAACTCAAGATGCCTGCAAACAAAAAGCTCAAAATCTCATTATCATCTACCTTTCGAACCCGCCCGCCCCGCCTATCCGAACTATCAAAACTTTTGAAATTTGAACTCATATTTATATGCTATGAATTAAAATACAAGTGAAAAATATATACAGACAAGAGATTAAAAGATGAATTTTTTTTTTTATGAAAATAGAAAAGATGAATTTCAATTAAGATGGAAGATATCTGAAGAAAAAAATATTTAACTGGAATTGACTAGATTGGAGTGTGAGTTAGAAAAATTTACGAAATTTGTGGTAAATTTGGAAATCAATTGACTGATGGAGACGAGACAAATGGCTGGAACTTCGGGGGTGATTTGACTCTGCGGCGGACGGTAATTGGAGGCGACGTGTAGTAATGGCGGATTTCGGCGAGGAGCATTACCACACGTGATTGGAGGCATTACCAAATGGCTGATTCTCGCCTTGAAAAAGAAGCGAGAAATGAGTGAAAGTATACCTGACCCGGTTTAGATGGATATAGATCCCACAGGCAATTGGATCTTCAATTAAATTTATATATAGTATGCACTTGGATGCACCCTAAAATTTGTCAGTCAATGGACCGTTTCCCGAAAGGTCGCAAATATAAATGTAAGATTTGCGACGGCTTTGGTCCGTCGCAAATACAAAGTTAAAAATTGCGACGGCCTATTCTGTCGCAAATCAGTCAAATGGGTCACTTCCCGAACGGTCACTTTTAAACGGGTATATTTGCGACGGAATGGACCGACGCAAACTCAAAGTTGAAATTTGCGACGCCCTATCTGTCGCAAATGTAGCCGGTTCAAGACGAAGGCGGTGGGCCCTAGTTGTTGCGACAGACTTTTCCGTCGCAAAACACTAACTTTTGCGACGGTCTTCCTATGTCGTCGCAAAGTGTCATTTTTTCCGACGGCTTACCAAAATCCGTCGCAAATTCACGAAATTTGCGACGGATATTTGGTCGTCGCAAATTCTCCGTCGCTAAACTCCGTCTTTTTTGTAGTGTTGAATTCATATTTATATGCTATGAATTAAAATGCAAGTAAAAAATATATACAGACAAGAGATTAAAGACGAAACTTTTTTTTTTTTTACGAAAATAGAAAAGATGAATTTAAATTAAGATGGAAGATATTTGAAGAAAAAAATATTTAACTGGAATTGACTAGATTGGAGTGTGAGTTAGAAAGATTTACGAAATTTGTTGACAATTTGGAAATCAATAGGCTGATGGAGATGAGACTAATGGCTGGAACTTTGGGGGTGATTTGACTCTGCGACGGACGGTAATTGGAGGCGACGTGTGGTAGTGGCAGATTGGAGGCATTACCAAATGGCTGATTCTCGCCTTGAAAAAGAAGTGAGAAATGCACCCTAAAATTTGCCAGCATTGTTGGGCTAATTTGGATGTGCAAAAAATAGACAATTTATAGGTTCTCAGTATTATGGTGAAATTTTACCATGTTCTTTAATACAAAATTATACACTAAATATTGTAACAGATCTTGTTGAAAAGGTCACATTTTATCTTATCATTGAGCAATTTATGTACATGAATTTCCGATATTTTTTATGTTAATCTCTCATCGTGTAATTTGAACCATTCGATATATGAATTTTTTTAGTGATTTAAACCAAATTCGTCCTCTATCTTTTTACCTTTATTGAAATGATCCTCTATTTATTTGCTTTATCAATTTAATCTTGTAGCTCTTCAAATTTTGCAAATTAAGTCCTGATTGGCCGAAAAAATGCATAAAATGTTACTATTTTGATCCTCTATTTATTTTCTTTATCAATCTAATCCTATACCAATTCAAATTTCGCCAATTAGGTCCTAATTTGCAAGAAAATACACTTAATCACCACCTGCTAGAAAACCAAGCACGTGATCAAAACGGTGTTGTTTCACTACAACAAATATGACTTTTAGTTAGGAAAAAATTAGTGAGGGGATGATTTACTCTCGTTATGTGTAGAATTCGTAGGTTTAATGAGAGGATAAACCTACTCTAGTTAAAAGTCAATTTTATTCCAATAAAAAAAATCTACCTTCACTAAACATGATAGCATAACATAATTTAAGAGAATATTTGATTTTTTTCCCCCAAAATGTTATCATTTATGTGAAAATGTAAACCCTCAATTCCTCGCGCCATCCGCCTCCGCTTAATTTTCCTACCCGCCGCCGCCGCTGCATTGTGCCGCCCGCCGCCTCCACCGCCCGCTATCCGCTCCTTTGTTACGTTGCGCCATCCGATGCCTCGTGTCCCCTTCGTCTCCACTCTCCACCGCAAAACGTAAGTCCTTCACTCCCAATCATTTACAAAACATAAACCCTCAGTTCACCTCGCACCATCCGCAACCTCAACTAGCTCACGCTGACGCACCGTGCTCCGCCTCCACCAAAAAAATAAATAAAGTCCTCGTTTTCTCGACATTGATCCAAAAGCATGATATTCTCTGTATAAAAATAACTTTATTTAGTCTGTTGCAGGATAATAATTGTGTACAGATCTGTTGATGTGTATAGGTTTTATAATACTTTTTACCTTGCTTAAACAGGAACTCTTGCATGTTCCTGCCCTAATTTTCGCCAATTGAATGCTTAGTAACTTACTTATTCTAATTCATTCATTTTCATAGTTGCATACAGAAGAGGCTGCTCTTATGGATACATTGATTGGAAAGAGCTGGTTCAGTTATCACTTATCAGTTGTAAACCATGAAAGCACGTTATGAATGTTTTGTCTGTCAAAATCATCACAGCTATAGGTAGCTAACTTATGAAACTCAACTCCGTATTTAATGCATTTTACTAATATGAGCCAACTTTTGTTGATAACTCAAGTCATGTAATCGCACTGTAAAAGCAGTAGAGGAAAATTAGATCTAGAGTAGTAATACATTTGCAAAGCAGCTTTTGTTGATAAATCAAAGTCTATGCAGGACAGTGAATTGTTCAAGATGTTAGTGGAACTCATTTCTTGTCTTTGCAAAGCAGTCACATTCTGCTCTTTAATCTCATCTGATGCTCCTGGGCTATCAGTGTATATCATTGTTATCATTTCCATCCAACATTGCATGCTCAACTCATTCATTTCTTGCTGCAGTGGAGCAAGCAAAAGCTGTTTAGCTCTGTTAAGCTCTCTGGAGTTGGACTTTTGTGACCACACAATGCTTTTCAAGTAGCTGCATATATTGTTAAGGTAGTGTCACAAATGTTTGCTAAATTATTGACTTTTTCCATACTAGCATCATAATAATTGATAGCTCTGGACATTTGTAGAAATTTGTATTCCTTGATGCTGCAACCCATCTTAAGGTGCACACGAACAATAATTGCACGTTTTTTTCCCCTCTATTTTCTCTCATTATTACTTTCTAACTCATGCTCTCGCACTCAAGAAAGCTCTGAATTATAGTTTTTATGTTTTCATTCATGCTATGCAGGGGAAATCATTGGACATCTTTGTTATTATTGGATCTGAATTTCAGGTAATTAGTTAAGCTAGTACCAATTTCTTCAAGTCTTTTGGTTATTACAAAGTGTATCCTTATAAACTTCTTCCCGCCCGCTATATTTTTAGAATCTCATTATATACTCTTTCATTCACTTATAGGTTATCTTCGTACTTTTTTTCTACCCATTCTCTTAAACGTGCAGGGAATACCTACATTTGAGCTGCCATATACTTTAGAAGTGGTACTGCTTGCTTCTTGAACCTTAGAACATATACAACAGGTAAGATGGTGCGTATGACTTCTAAGATTGGAGCTCATACGTGTTTTCTTGTAGTTCCTCCTAAAATGAAATTTCAGTTTAAGTTCGAGATAATTAAGGTTTTCTATGGTGTTAAATAAAATGAAAGTACCCTGAATTAGCATTGACCCTGTAATGGAGTATATATTGATGTAAATACGTTTCCTAACCTTTATGCCTCCTGAAGTTTAGGCTATAGGTTATTGATACTAAGTTTCTGTTTAGTTTATTTAATCAAATTAAACATATTATGGAGAATTAATGGAGATAATAAGTAGTTTTTTCAATCTCTTTGGACAAAGTATTGTATCTATAATGAAATAAGTAGTATTGCACCTTCTTATATTGTTATTATTTTACTGATATTCTCTCGCTTCACTTTTCAGAATTATTGAATCAATTTGATAATGATCTAGCAGTTAATTAGGTAAATCCATTGCATCATATTATTTTTGTTAGTTACTTAGTTTTGAATTAAAGTGGAATGCATATTACTCGGTGTGTGCGGTTATGAGATTTAGTTATGAGATGCTATCAAGTTGGGTTAATAGTGTGATGCTCAAAGTTAAGTAGAATGTAGGGTGATTCTCCAATTATGTTAGGCTTTAAGTTGTTCCTCCATTCTTCTGATCATCATCTTTGGGAGTTTGTCTTATAATTTTGGAATAATGAGTTTTGCCAGTAAGTTCATGGAATTCCCTGTACTTGGTATTTGGTTGCATACTTACATCATTAGTTCAGATTAGTGATGTTGGTAGCTCCACAAACTTTCAATTACTAGACTGCATATACATTACAAGAAAAAGTATTTTTAATGATAGAAAAATTAGTGATAGTATAAAAAATCCTCACTAAATGTGTAATTTACCTAGTTTTAGTGAGAGTAAAAGAATACTATAATTAAAAACCAATTTTATTCTAACAAAATATATGCCCTATCACTAAATACGTCCTCTCTCTTTTCGTTTAATATAGAACTCAGACTTACTGATCAGAAGAAATTTATTCCCCCTTTGGCCCTTTCTCCCTATCGTTAACTCGTTCAATATCTTCTCCCAATCATGAAATTAGAAGAAAAATCCTCTTCCAAGTTAATTGGTCACAGAAGATCGCTTGTTTCACTGCTGCGTTCAGTCTTCTACTTCGTATAGGGCACTGCTTCATCCCTGCTGAAACTCCTCTATTTCCTTATCGTTAATACGCAACAATCCTAATAGGAATAACAAGTGTATGAGATGACAATGATTCTTACAGCTTATGAAAATCCATAGCACATTTTTTACAAGCTTGATTTACACTCATATGACTGTCATTTTTAATGATTGCTTCTCACTGGTTCTGCTAAATTGGACTCTAAACTCTGTTAAGATCTACCACAAAGAGACCTTGGTGTCCTGGTTTCTAGTCCTAAAAAATAATGTAAATATTACTTTGTACTTACTCTTTAATTTCCACTTGAATATATTGTTACCTTTTGCTTGTCCAGATATGTGTTTGATTCTTTTCTAATGAGTTTTGGTTGAGTTTCTTAGTGTAGCATGTCATCATAAGTTTTATATTTGTAAATGCATGGCCAGTTTCCATCTGTAAGATGGTATGATCAGTGAAGACATTTGTAACACTTCTCTTATGAAAATTTGTATTTTTCACAAGATGGTGGTATCTACAAGGGTGTTAAGTCTGTTTTTTGTATGGAGTTATTCAACCATCAACTTATTCTTGCTCCCACTTTCGCAGCTCCTTCTACTTTGCCCCCTGTTCAGGTGGCAAAATCTCATGATCTCAGCTTGTCAGACACCAAAGAGAAGGTTTTTCTAGGGATATGCATTACCAATAAGTCAGTGAATAAAAAGTTGCTATTGTCTGGTTTTCCTCTCTCCAAGATGTGAGCAGGTTTAATTAAGTTATGCTGGCAATTGTCAAGAATTATCTTTGATAAACTAATACTTCTTTCTGTGCAGCTCTGTACCCAGAACATATAACGTATGTCAATGTATATTATGCTTGGAGTTTCTTTCTGCATGGTGAGTAATTTCTTCGCTTATTTAGAGTAATTAATTTTCATATTAAAGATGGAATAACTTAAAACAGTTCTCTAGGGATTTACTTCTCTGTTTCATAATATTGTTTATGGTTAATCTTGTTAATATAGCATTTGTTGATTATAATCCGGACCCTGATCAGGTTAAGGATAGTGAAGCTCCAACAAATTTGTGCGTCGACTGCCATATGTCCTGGTATATATAAATGATTATTGAAGAACCTTAGTATATGCCTTAATTTTCCTGCTCATGTAGTTGTGTGTCATCAGATAATTGTTTCAGGAATTTAAGCTAATTGATGAATTTGGAAAATCTTCCAGGTGATGAAATCTTACTCATAACAATCTCATATATGCAGGTTCTTAATATATTTAATGAATTATATTTCAGGTTAAAGTGTGGTATGTTAATTTAATATGTACAACCATGCAAAATTTCTAAGTTATCATATTTTTCTAACTTATATATTTCATCCTTTTATTTAACAGGCGAGGTTCTATTGAAAAGCAGAAAGCAATACTGATAGTTAGTTACTTGGTGTTAAAAGTGTTTATAAAGCAGTTTAGAAATGATTTTGTAATATCGTACGAAAATGATGATTTGGGAATGCTTTTTAACATTTGCAAATTGTGATTCAATATTATTTAGCTTGTTTGATTTTAATGCATTATTTAATTTTTGATATAATACAATGATTTTATATTGTGTCATTTAGTGACAGGAGTTTTGGGTTTAGGGTTTAGGGTCAATTTAGTATAAATATATATACAATATAATGAGAGTAACATGATGTATTAGTGACATGATTTTTCATCACTAAAGTTTATTTTTTTTAGTGATGGTAAATTTACTCTCACTAAATACTCATTATTGAGGGGACTCAATCCTGTCACTATTGATTTTTAACTAGAGAAGCAGTAACTAGAGGCCATGACAGGAGATTTTCCGTCACTAAAACTTATTAGTGATGGTATTTTGACTTTTAACCACAGTTTTTACCGTCACTAAAAATAAAATTTCTTGTAGTGTTTTGTGCATTTTCTGGCAAATTATGACCTAAGTGACGAAATTTGATTATATATTAGACTTAATTGATAAAACAAATAAATAGAGGACCGAAGCAACAATGTTTTGTGCATTTTTCTGCCAATTAGACCTAGTTGGCAAAATTTGTATAAATATTATAGGACTAAATTCATAAAGAAAATAAATATAGGACCATTTCAAAAAAGGTGAAAAGATAGAGGATGAATTTGGTTTAAATCCCAACTTCTTTTTTTTGTGTCAAAATGATTGATATACTATTTTCTTTTCGTTATTGTTCGAAAAAACGATGATATTGTATTGGAATTTTTACAAATTGGTTCAATTTTTGTGTTGATATTAGGTTTTAGTTCTCACCTTTTTAACAATACCAAATAGGTTCAAAAGAGGGCCCCACATATCCTTTCCCATAGCTATCACCCTAAAGTGCACCGTCCCCAAGATATCTCTCATCTCTCGCCGCCTCCAGCATTCTTTTTCGTTCCCCTGAGAAAATGGAAAGTGTCAAATCTGGGCAATGTTTCGTACAATTTTCGTTCAAAATTCAAATTAAAACATATTATACTAGGCTCCATAGGTCTCATGTTTAAAATCCACTAGGTGCAAAAAATTCCTGTGATGAGTCAGTCCATACAGAGCTACGCTCTAGCTTAAAATGGGGCCCTCCGCTAGTGGACGGTGGGTTATGGGTGCCCCGAATTAGTCGGTCAATGAGCCGGATACCATGTATCGAAAAAAATCATATTATATTAGATACAATGTTAAAACTCTCATTTTTTTCATCTTGTCTCAAAGCTCACAGAGTGTGGTTCATGAAATTCTTAAATTCAAGCAATATATAGTCGAGAAGATGGATGATCGATTTTATTTTGTTGCAAAGCACACCGAGGAGTGCAAGTTGATTACCGCCGATGGAAGCTTGCAATTTGGAATTCTCCAGTCTCTGGTTAGGGCTAAGTGGATTCTCATGGTAAACCATCCAAACGTACGACAAATGTGGTTTATAGAGAAATATTTCAGAAATCTGTAGTAGTGTTGTTACTTTTTCCTTTTTATTGGAATAGAAATAGACGATGTTTCTACTTATTTGTTTTTTTTTCTTTTAAATCATGTATTTAACGTAAAAATTGAACCAAAGTTAATGCACTCATTTTTTTTCCGGATATTGTGTGTGTATTATAAAAAAAGTGTATAAGTTTGAATTTTAAAAATTAAAATTTTTAAAGCAAAATAGTTACAAGCCTGCGTAACCGCACGTCTAGCACTAGTTTTAATATATTTGCAGGTTTCCTACTAGAACTGACGCTATTTTTTTTTATAATACCTGTTTAACTTGGTTTGATATGCTAGAATTGCAAGCTTTTTACACTACAAAAAAAACACTGTTTTGCGACGGAATTTGCGACGGAAAATCCGTCGCAAACAGTGTTTTGCGACGGATTCTGCGACAGACACGTATCCGTCCCTAAAACAGCAGTAGCTAATTTTTGTGACGGATTTTGCTCTCCGTCGCAAATTAACGACGGACAAATCTGTCGCAAATTTGGCAGGTCAGACCCGGCCGGATCGCACAAAATTTGCGACGGACAGTAGTCCGTCGTAAATCTTTCGGGTTAGACCCGTTCGGGTCAATAACATTTGCGACGGCCACATTCCGTCGCAAATGTTTATATATATTTTTTTTATTTTTTTCTGTTATAATTTGCGACGTGCTGTTTTCCGTCGCAAAATTCAATATTTGCGACGGATTTCGGCCGTCGCAAATTACCAAGCATATACAAAAAAAAAGTAGCTCGCGTGGTTCGAGCCCAGGCACCCGGGGCGGGCGGGGCGGGCGCGAACCACTGGGCCACCCGGCCCGTTCCTTATTATATGCGGCCCACCTTCTATATTAGTCTTATTAGGCCTTGAACAATTAATCCATTTTTGCGTCCAAGGGAAATTGACTTGAAGCGAATAAACTAACTTCTACTAGTCGCTCACCCGCAAGCGAACGGGTTCACTGTAGTATTAGCAAGTATAACGACCAAGTATATCGAACCCAAGGGACAGTGTATATGCGAATAGATCCCTGAAGATCTCCGCGTCGTAATTAATATGAGTGTGTTGTTTTTGGATTTTTGGAAAGATTAATTAAAACTAAAATAAGCTAAGTTAACTAAAATACTAAAGAAGATGAATTATCTACGGGTTGTTTTCAAATGAGAGATGATGATACTTAAGATAGGAATCCCTACGTATACTAACGGAGTAGGTACATAATCAGAATAACTGTGACACACAAGAAATAACCTAAGTCTAAGAATGCAAGGTGAAAGCTCAAGATTCTAAACCCTAATACTTTACCCTAACACTCGACTTCACTAATCTACTAACAATTTAATAGATTGTGCTTAATTAATGAGACCCTAATTTAACTAAGGTGATGCGGTCGTCCTCCTTCGCTAAACCGGTAAATGAATTAACCTCTCCTAAACCTTCTCGTTAAGACTACTAATTATTATTGAGTGATGCGGTCGTCCTCTCTCTAACACTTTCATACGAAATTCAAAGGTAAAGTTGAGATTAATTATATGCATTCATTAATCAAGAGAATTAAGACTAATGTCACAAATTACCCTAATTACGTACTCACAACCTACTTCTACGAGTTCATCCTACCCTAAGCATGCAAGGGTTTTAGCCGGACATGGCTTTAACAAACATAAAAGCAATAGAAGAAACAACGAACATAAACATAATGAATTGAACGAAGAAAATAAGAAACATGAACTAGGGTTTAAAGAAATAAATACTAAGAACTGAAATTTAATTAATAAAAACGAAGTTTCAAAGCGTTTAAAGTAACCAAGCTAATGAAAAGAAACTATGAAATGAAAAGAAACTAAGAATTCGTACGAAAAAACTCAACAAAACGTAAACGTAAACTTCCTTCTCCTTCCTCTCCAAAAACTAAGTCTAAATCTAGTGTGCGTGTCAAGTCGTGTTTTAAAACGCGTTTGGAAGAGGTATATATAGGCACTGGGTCGAAACGGGATCTCATGGGCCAAAAAACGAACTTTGGAAAATAAGCCTCGGAAGCGCTCGAGCTGTCCCGCTCGAACGGGGTGCTCGAGCTGCTTTGGTCGAATGATTCAATAGCTCGAATGGGGCGCTCGAGCTGTGTTGCTCGAGCGGTTCAAGAGGTCGAATGAGGCGCTCGAGCTATTCCCCTCGAGCGGCAAAAACTCTCTGTAAGTTTGGAGTGCTCGACCTATGTTGCTCGAGCGAGGTGCTCGAGTGATGGTGCTCGAATGGCCCTTCCTTCCTTGCAACTAACACTTTTCTTTTCACGTACTAATACCAATCGTATTTCTTCGATATCTTCTCATCCGGGCATCCGTTTGAGTCGATTCAAAGTCCTACGAACTCCGTTTTTCGTCCTCGATTCACCTATGAGTATCAAAGAGACAAATTCATCAATATATAGAAATAGTACTCATTTGGCTCTAAAAACTCGATAAAATCGACCAACACTAGGGCTTTCTAGCTATGAATCATAACAATTTCACGCCTAATCAAACCCCCCAAACTTACCATATTGCTTGTCCTCAAGCAATGAAATAATAAGTCAAGTGAAATTGTTAGGGATGAGTCAAAGAATCAATCATGCAAGCTAATGAACTCGAGTTTCAAAAATCAATCACCCGTATACTCACTCACTTTCCTTTATCATACTCATGCAACAATAACAAGAAACACCAAGATCAAGCATGGATGTGCACTCAACGATGTGTTTCTCTCCCTCACAAGTGTATATCAATGATTAAGGGACTCACTCAAACAATCAATCACTCATATCGGCAGCCATAGGCTTGTAAGTGCTCTTAACTTCGACCATACTCTAGAAATCAATGCCGAATCAAAAAGGACTTTTCTCAAGGTTGTAATGTAGGCTCTTTGGACAGGTGGGATAACAATATTGGGTAAAATGACTCACGTGAATGGAGAATAGAAAATTAAACTTTAGCACTTCGAGTTTAGGAACAGAATACTTCAAACATATTCAATCAACACACTTTCAATTCCACTACTCTCAACACTTCAATCTTCTTTTCTTTCTAACTCCTTTCACTTTTTTTTTCAATCACTTCACTTTTTTTTTTTCGCACAAACACATGAGCTCATTTTTTCTTTTGCTCATTCTCAATTTTTTTCTCTTTTTCCCACATCTCCTAACTTCATCACTCCTTATTCTCATATTCACTCAACAAATAACCTTTTCCTTTCTCAACTCAATTAACTCCCTTCACATTCACACTTTCCTATTCTCCACTCAAATTGGGACAAAAAGGCTTAGGAATTGGAATAGTGTTCATATGTGCTAGCAAATAAAATAGGCTTTAGGCTCAAAAGGGGCTAACAAGGGATTCAATGTCATTGGTAGGGAAAATTTTGGCTAAGTGACTCAATCAAATCAAAGATGGCCTAAGATTCTTTTCGGCATATCAAACTAGACACAATCAAGAAGCAAGAGCACACACAAGTTTTAGCATCCTCTAAGGTGATGATTCACTCACAAACGAAGAGATCAATTCATGCATAAAAATCTCATAAGGCTCAACTCTCACGGCTTTCACATCCATGTTAGTCCTAGTGCATTCTCACAATCATCACACAAGCACTCAAAAGGAAAATTTGTAAGCATACGAGTTCTCTCTCAAATCAACTCTTACTCAAACACTCACACAATAAAATTCCTGACTCAACTTCACAACTCATCAACTCATCAACTCATGCTCAAAGATAGCAATCAACAAGCATAAGATGGTTGATAGGCATGAAATATGCAATAGCGAGTCAAATCAAAATCACCCCAAGGAGTATCTCAACAAACCAATAATCAATCAAACTCAACTCAAAGATAAGGGCGTGCATGCATGTGCAATGTAATCATAAAACAAATAAAAAAAAACTCCACCCCCCCAAACTTCGACCTTGCTAGAGGTCTAAGTTTGAGGTTGTGGGTTACCTCAACCAAATAATTCAATTTCTCTCAATAGCTTTGCACATTCCCTTGTCTCAAGTTGGTTCCTTCAATCTCCACTTCTTTGGCACTCCATCGAGACAAGCCTACAAAATAAAACTCTCAAGTACAAGGTTAAACATACGACTCAACAACATCCTAGTAACATAAAAGGAAAATAACTAAAAACACTCAAAAGCAAATAAAAAATGGGTTGCCTCCCATTCAGCGCTATTTTTGAGGTCCTCATGCCGGACCGAGCTCAAAGGAGCTTATGGGACATCATATTCAAATTTACCTCACTCACTCTCATAAGAGTGGTGTTTGAATTTCTTTCCTTGATGCCCCTCCATCATGAGTTCTTTTGCTTCCTTCCCCACCTCAAGTGGTATAGGTCTCAACTCCTTCTCCCCTTTATCTGGAGGAGTCTTACTAAACAACTTCTTGAATTTTGACTTCTTCTTCTTAACTTCTCCTTTCCCTTCTAACTGGACCACGTCCACTTTCTTCACCTCTTCATCCTTCAACTTCTTCACTTTATCCCTATCAAAATAATCAAGATCATAATGCTCATGGGTTAAATAATCAAGTGAAGGACTAACAAAATCATGAATATAAGAAGGATTAGGGATAGAAGGTGTGTTTTCAACACGAGGATCAATGGCATCCATGCAATACAAGCTCTCATCCTCCTTCGGGAGCTTCATGGCTTCATACAGGGAAATCTTCACTTCTTGATCATCAACCTTCAATGTAATCTTCCCATTTGCCACATCTAGCACCATCCCCGCCGTAGCTAAGAACGCTCTTCCCAAGATTAGGGGCACGTGCTCATCTTCCTCCATCTCTAGCACTACAAAGTCGACTGAAAAAATGTGATCTCCAACTCTCACTAGGACGTCTTCAACCACACCTTGAGGTCTAGTAATAGACCGATCGGCAAGTTGAAGCGTCATCATTGTGGGTTGAAGTTCTCCACCTTCCAACTTCTTGAAAAGCGACAAGGGCATGAGATTGATGCTCGCCCCTAAATCACATAGCGCTCCTTTCTTGATCCCGTTCCCAATGTCACATAGGATCGTGAAGCTCCCGGGATCCTTCAGCTTTGGTGGAAGCGCCTTGTGCACTAATGCACTCACCTCGTGGTTCAGCTGCACCAACTTCGGCTCTTCCACTCGCCGTCTTTTCGCAATCAAGTCCTTCATAAACTTTGCATAATGCGGCATCTGTTCCAAAGCATCATAAAAAGGAATGTTAATGTAAAGTTGTTTAAAAACATCAAGAAATTTTGCAAATTTTTCGTCAAGCTTCTTTTTCATGAAGCGCTGTGGATACGGGACTGGTATCACAGATTTGGGTACCCCTCATTCATCTCTTTCTGTTTCTTTCACTTTATCCCTTGCTTCCTTTGCCTTTTTCCACTTAGGAACTCTCTCACCCTTCTCAATGCCTTCTTCTTCAAGCTCCTTGCTTGCTTGAGTGCTCTCATCCTCAACCTTCTTCTCAATTCCTTCACTTTCAATTCCCTTCTCAACTTGGGGCGTCTCAGAATCAGCAGGCATCTGAGGACCTTCATAATTGGTTCCACTTCTAAGCTGGATCGCCTTGCAATGCTCCTTCGGGTTCCCCTCCGGCATAGAAGGATACTTACCCGGCTCTCTATTCAACGACTTTGCAATCTGGCTCATCTGGAACTCTATAGAAGTGAACCTTCGATTGTTCTCTTGTTGAGTTCTAGTCCACTCAACGTTCATTTTCTGGAGCTCTTGATCACGATGATCACCCTTCTTATGCAACTCCTTCACATCGTACTCCAAGGAGGACAATCTCTTACTTCCTTCCTCCACCTGCTGAAGGATAGCTCTCAACATCTCCTCGGTTGATGCACCGCCTTCTCCACCAGGAGGTTTAGACCCCGTATCAACACCTGCAGGCACAGTAATACCAGCTTTTGGGTTAGCATATGAGAAATTCTCATTCTACCTCCATGTGTTTTGAGGAGGCTGCTGGCCTCCTTGAACTCCTTGTGTGTTCCTCCATTGATTTTGAGGTGGCTGTGGGCCTGGAGGTACAAATGGTTGGCCATTAGAAGGTCTTCCAAACTAATTTCCACCTTGGTAGCCATTTTGATTGTAATACGGACCTCCCATGTAATTTGCTACCTCTTGCTGTCCACTTGGTTGGTCTACTCTCTCGTTCTCTACTGCATGCTCTCCAACCACATTCTTCTCCAACTCGAGGTTGTTGATCTTCTCCATCATGGCCATCAACAGCCTTCTCGTTCCTTCACCCTCTTCAACCTGATGCACTCTCTGAAAATCTGGATCTCCATTCCAAGCCCTGGCATTCGTGACAATGTTGTCCACGATCTCTCTACACCTCTCTATGCCTTGATTCAGGAATGCTCCGCCCGCACAGGCGTCTAAATGGTCTTGCCCCGCCTTGTTGGCACTACTGTAGAAGAATGCCATAATATCCCCCTCATTGTACCCGTGCTGCGGGCACTCTATCAGCATGTTTGAGTATCTCTCCCACGCTTGACGTAAATCCTCTCCAGACTTCTGGCGAAAAGAAAAGATCTCAATCCTCATTTTTATAGTTCTTGATGGAGGGTAGAATCGCTCGAGGAACAGACGCTCGAGCTCGGCCCAAGTGGTAACACCTCCCCGCGGGAGCGTATTATCGTACCACTCTTTAGCTATTCCCGTCAGTGAGAATGGGAACAACCTAAGCCTCTTGGCATCTTCAGACATGCCATTGTAATTGAATGTAGAGGCTATCATGAGAAAACTCCTCAGATGTGTGTGAGGATTCTCCTTCCCGATCACCCCCTTGAACTGGTTCTCTGTCAGCAGCTTAAGAATTCCCGGGGAAATCGAGAAGTTGTTCGCCTCAACAGGAGGCAACACCACTCCATCATAGTACCGTTGTGGCTGCGCTGCAAACCTCCCTCGAATAGCCATATTGTGATCTGCGTTCTGGCGCACAGGCTGAGGAGCAACAGGTACGGGTACTTGTTGGGGTGGTGGTTGGTAAACAGGTGGTGGATGATATGGGTATGGATGATAAGGGTATGGTGGGTATGGGTAATGTTGGTATACTGGGTTGTTGAAAGGGTTATTTGGGTTTTGTGGGTAAGCAGGGTTGTTCAGAGGATTATGGACAAAATTCTGAGCTGGATTGATCACGTTTTGTGCACCCGGGTTTTGGCTCTGACTATCCCCTAACGGATCTTGGTTCTTACTGGTGTTGCCATCAGTGCCGTCAACCCGGTTCAACCCCTGGTTAAACTCATTCTCGGAATCTTCCAACTCATTAGTGATGTCCATTGGTTCTTTCCCAAAGTCGGCAGCGTTCATCCTTCGTAAGAAGGCACGATTTCTTCTTGCTATTGTCTCAGGATCTGCAGGTAACCTCTCTTCGCTCGTATTGCCTTGTGAGCGTGTTTTCATAAACCTGACACACTAGCAGAAGGATCAAAATGCAACTGCCGAATGAATAAAAATAAATAAAAAAGATAAAAAATTATCACTCACTACTAACTACTAAGCTATCGACAAGTCCTATTCAAAAAGCATACAACGCCATCCCCGACAACGACGCCATTGACTTGAAGCGAATAAACTAACTTCTACTAGTTACTCACCCGCAAGCGAACGGGTTCACTGTAGTATTAGCAAGTATAACGACCAAGTATATCGAACCCAAGGGACAGTGTATATGCGAATAGATCCCTGAAGATCTACGCGTCGTAATTAATATGAGTGTGTTGTTTTTAGATTTTTGAAAAGATTAATTAAAACTAAAATAAGCTAAGTAAACTAAAATACTAAAGAAGATGAATTAACTACGGGTTGTTTTCAAATGAGAGATGATGATGCTTAAGATAGGAATCCCTACGTATACTAACGGAGTAGGTACATAATCAGAATAACTGTGACACACAAGAAATAACCTAAGTCTAAGAATGCAAGGTGAAAGCTCAAGATTCTAAACCATAATACTTTACCCTAACACTCGACTTCACTAATCTACTAACAATTTAATAGATTGTGCTTAATTAATGAGACCCTAATTTAACTAAGGTGATGCGGTCGTCCTCCTTCGCTAAACCGGTAAATGAATTAACCTCTCCTAAACCTTCTCGTTAAGACTACTAATTGTTATTGAGTGATGCGGTCGTCCTTTCTCTAACACTTTCATACGAAATTCAAAGGTAAAGTTGAGATTAATTATAAGCATTCATTAATCAAGAGAATTAAGACTAATGTCACGAATTACCCTAATTACGTACCCACAACCTACTTCTACGAGTTCATCCTACCCTAAGCATGCAAGGATTTTAGCCGGACATGGCTTTAACAAACATAAAAGCAATAGAAGAAACAACGAACATAAACATAATGAATTGAACGAAGAAAATAAGAAACATGAACTAGGGTTTAAAGAAATAAATACTAAGAACTGAAATTTAATTAATAAAAACGAAGTTTCAAAGCGTTTAAAGTAACCAAGCTAATGAAAAGAAACTATGAAACGAAAAGAAACTAAGATTTCGTACGAAAAAACTCAACAAAACGTAAACGTAAACTTCCTTCTCCTTCCTCTCCAAAAACTAAGTCTAAATCTAGTGTGCGTGTCAAGTCGTGTTTTAAAACGCGTTTGGAAGAGGTATATATAGGCACCGGGTTGAAACGGGATCTCATGGGCCGAAAAACGAACTTTGGAAAATAAGTCTCGGAAGCGCTTGAGCTGTCCCGCTCGAACGGGGCGCTCGAGCTGCTTTGGTCGAATGATTCAATAGCTCGAATGGGGCGCTCGAGCTGTGTTGCTCGAGCGGTTCAAGAGGTCGAATGAGGCGCTCGAGCTATTCCCCTCGAGCGGCAAAAACTCTCTGTAAGTTTGGAGTGCTCGACCTATGTTGCTCGAGCGAGGTGCTCGAGTGATGGTGCTCGAATGGCCCTTCCATCCTTGCAACTAACACTTTTCTTTTCACGTACTAATACCAATCGTATTTCTTCGATATCTTCTCATCCGGGCATCCGTTTGAGTCGATTCAAAGTCCTACGAACTCCGTTTTTCATCCTCGATTCACCTATGAGTATCAAAGAGACAAATTCATCAATATATAGAAATATTACTCATTTGTCTCTAAAAACTCGATAAAATCGACCAACACTAGGGCGTTTCTAGCTATGAATCATGACAATTTCACGCCTAATCAAGAATCGAACACGGGACCTCTTGTGCAAGAGGAGGGGGCGCGCGCCACTAGGGCACAAGCTACTTTCGTTCATTTTTATGCAATTAATTGTATATGTATTCAAATTAAGTCTTTTTTTTTATAATTCACCAAATTAATTTCATTTCGCATCTAAGTTGTTTATTAAAATATTTTGCCCAACTATTTTTTTTATTTTGTAAAATTATTTATTTCGACAATGCATAATTTTATAATTCGTTCATTTGTACGCAATTAATTGTATATGTATCCAAATTGACTCTTTTTTTTCTATAATTCACCAAATTAATTCATTTTTGTTTCTCACTTGTTTTTATAAATGTTGTGGCCATTTAATTTTTATTAGTTTGGTAAAATTATTTATTTCGACTCCCGCTTAAAATTATAATTCATTCATTTGTATGCAATTAATTGTATATGTATCCAATTGACTCGTTTTTTCCATAATTCACCAAATTAATTCATTTTCGTTTCTAACTTATTTTTATAAATATTGGAGCCATTTAATTTTATTTCTGTAAAATTATTTATTTCGACTCCCGCTTAAAATTATAATTCATTCATTTGTATGCAATTAATTGTATATGTATCCAAATTGACTCGTTTTTTTTTTCATAATTCACCAAATTAATTCATTTTAGTTTCTCACTTGTTTTTATAAATTTTGCGGCTATTTAATATTTTTTTGGTAAACTTATTTATTTCAACTCCCGTTTAAATTTATAATTCGTTCATTTGTACACAATTAATTGTATATGTATCCAAATTGACTCATTTTTTTTTTCAAAATTCACCAAATTAATTCATTTTCGTTTCCCACTTATTTTTATATATGTTGTGACCATTTAAATGAAACTCACGAGGTATATAAATGAATAATAGAACAACATGATCTAAGATCATGTATATGTTTGCTACAAGTAATTAATTAATTAACACTGAATCTAAGCATTCCCGGTCACAAGGTTTCCGCCATTATTACAGAGATAATGAGGGATAATCTAGAGGAGAACGCAATGAAGTTCAAACTCGTCTCGTCGCAGCGGAAGCAGTACTACTTGGATGAGTTTCGGGTATATATATGCAAATATTTTTAAACCAACTTATTTCCATATATATACCCGAAACTCATCCAAGTAGTACTGCTTCCGCTGCGACGAGATGAGTTTGAACTTCATTGCGTTCTCCTCTAGATTATCCCTCATTATCTCTGTAATAATGGCGGAAACCTTGTGACAGGGAATGATGCTACAAATTTTTTTCAAAAAACATAAATAAATTGTTCAAACTGACTCTCTCTTCTCTCTATCTTTTCTCTCTCTCTCACTCTCTCTCTCTCTCTCACTCTCTCTCTCTCTCTCTCTCTCTCTCTCTCTCTCTTCATGATCTTCTGAATGATGGTTCACTGTTCCAGTGATCCACCAAACCATCCCATATCGATCGTCCGTCTGGTGCTCGACCCAACTCCACCCGATCCCCACGCTCCCACCGCTTCTTCAGGCCGTAGATAATATTTTTGTACCGTTCTTGCGCTTTCGCACATAACAATTGGTACATAATACTATCGTTGGCAGGGTCCCAAACGCACCGCCTCTGCAAATAAATTAAAAATAGAATATTAACGAATAAATTAAAAAATTAAAAGTTAAATTAAAATCATAATAACTAAATTTTTTATACCTTGAAGTCATCAAAGTACTCCATCCTCTTTTCCTCGGACACTTGACTCCACGAGTGGACACCATACTCAAACGGTCTCATCCTAATGATTTGTGAGACGATTGAGCTAGTCTCATGAGCTGGAAGCAGTCTGTGACAACAAAATTAAAAAAATCAAGTTAATTATATTAATATATATAATTAAAAGTATACATAATTCATTAAAAAATACTTACTTGTTGTCGACTATGATGACAGTGACAAAATTATCTTGACCTGGGTTCATCTGTAATAATTTTAAATTCAACTAATAAAATCAATCAACTAATATTATTCAACTAAACTAAAATCAATCAACTAATAATATTATTTTGTAAAATTATTAAACTTAAATCAAGCAACTAATATTATTCAAACTACCTACTCAACTAAATTCATTCAACTAAACTAAAATCAATCAACTAATAATATTATTTTGTAAAATTATTAAACTTAAATCAAGCAACTAATATTATTCAAACTACCTACTCAACTAAATTCATTCAACTAAACTAAAATCAATCAACTAATAACATTATTTTGTAAAATTATTAAACTTAAATCAAGCAACTAATATTATTCAAACTACCTACTCAACTAAATTCATTCAACTAAACTAAAATCAATCAACTAATAATATTATTTTGTAAAATTATTAAACTTAAATCAAGCAACTAATATTATTCAAACTACCTACTCAACTAAATTCATTCAACTAAACTAAAATCAATCAACTAATAATATTATTTTGTAAAATTATTAAACTTAAATCAAGCAACTAATATTATTCAAACTACCTACTCAACTAAACTAAAATCAATCAACTAATAATATTATTTTGTAATATTATTAAACTTAAATCAAGCAACTAATATTATTCAAACTACCTACTCAACTAAATTAAAATCAATCAACTAAAATTATTTTGTAAAATTATTAAACTTAAATCAAGCAACTAATATTATTTAAAATCATTAAACTAAAATCAAATAACTAATATAATTCAGACTACCTACTCAACTAAATTCAATCAACTAATATTATTTTGTGAAATTATATATTAAACTTAAATCAAACAACTAATATTATTTAAAATCAATTAACTACCTACTCAACTAAATTCAATCAACTAATATTATTGTGTAAAATTATATATTAAACTTAAATCAAATAATTAATATTATTTAAAATCATTAAACTACCTACTCAACTAAAATCAAACAACTTATAAATATTATTTTGTAAAATTATATATTAAACTTAAATCAATTTACTAATATTATTTTGTAAAATTATTAAACAATTCAACTAAAATCAATCAACTAAAATTATTTTGTAATATTATTTAAACATGCTTAACAATTAAAAATTAACAAATTACTAAAACAATTCAACTAAAATCAAACAACTAAAATTACTAAAATTAAAAATATAATATAAACTTAACAATTCAACTAAATTCAATTCTAAACTTAACAAATTCTAAACATGCTTGGAAATTAAATTTTAAACGGTAAAAATGAAGAAAACTTACGATTTAATGAAGAAACGAGCACTCGGTTGGGACGGATTGGCTCTACAGCGACTGCACCCGACTTCTCCCTCCTTTTCCTCTCTTTTTCCTCTTCTTCCTCTTATTCTTCTCGCCGCCTGCGCTGTCCTATATATAAGGGGAAAAATTTGCGACGGACGCCTGTCCGTCGCAAATTGCGACCGCCAAACACCTGAACGGCGTCGTTTTTTAGTATTTGCGACGGCCAAGCCGTCGCAAATGTGAAATTTAAAATTTTGCGACTGACACTCCGTCGCAAATCAGTCAACGCGACGTTTCCCGAAAGGTCGCGCAAAACCGGGTCAATATTTGCGACGGAATAGGCCGTCGTAAATTTGAAGCTAAAAATTGCGACGGCAATTTCCGTCGCAAAATAGTCAAGTGGACCGTTTCCCCAACGGGTATTTTTTAACGGGTCGGTTTGCGACGGACACGTCCGTCGCAAAATTGAAATTGAAATTTGCGACAGCTAATCCGTCGTAAAATTTGTCGGTATGCAACAAAGTTAATGGACCCCACACTTTGCGACGGAGTAGCCGTCGCAAAACAGTGCAGTTTGCGACGGTTTTTTATATCCGTCGCAAATTATCTTTTTTTCCGACGGGTCTCCAATATCCGTCGCAAATTCATGAAATTTGCGACGGATAATTGCCCGTCGCAAATTTCCCGTCGCAGAACAATGATACACTATAATTGCATGTCAAATTGTTACAGATTATGAGATTAATAGTGGTTCTCCTAATTATTTGGCTTGATAAGAGCAAGAAATATTTTTCAATATTGGCAGATTTTGTAGGATTTTCTTAGTATAAAAAAATGCAAGTTCGACGGTCATGTTTGCTTCTTCTAATAAGTTTCCTTTGTTGAAAAAATTAATTTTTTTTTAAATCCATCATTTTACCTCCGCTAATATCTGCAAGTCAACCGTAATAAGATATAAATAAATCATGTCAGCTGCTTATTATTCATCTCACATGCTAGACGCGAGCTACTTAATTATTAATTTTTCTTTTATGCGACGAAATATATATTTTTAATAATACTATTATTTAAGCACTAAATTTTTTTTTTTTTTACCCTTCAACTAATATCCTCCAAAACTAACATATTTCAATAAAAACAACTAATACCCTTCAAGTAGTTTATATACGAACCATTTTTATTCAATACTTTGCTTTTTATGATATTTAAGAGTAACTTTCTTGTGCACTTGGTACATGGTGCACTCTCACAACAGTTAAAATTGTTTACACTGAAAAGTATGGTTAGATTACACTGAAAATTGATTTTCAGGGTAGACTTTTCAGTGTAATCTAACCATACTTTTCAGTGTAATCAACCTACATTTTTCAGTACAAACAACCCCAACTTTGAGTGAGTGCACCGTGCACCTGGTGCATATGAGAGTGCGTACATATTTAATAGTTGTAGAATTATCCAATGGATGTGTGGGCAGCATGGTTTTGTTAATTATTGTTTTCCATTGTGATTTGTATTATTATATTTATCCAAGTCAAACATAATGATGGTAACATTAATAAATTATTAATATTAAATTATTTATTTGACAGGTTATTGAGCCGGTTGGCGGTGGAGATGCGCTCTCTCTCCCTTATATAAACAAGCAGGCTTCCACAACACATCCTTCACCCCCACTAAAAAAAATTATACTTCTCTTCTCACTCTTAATTTCCTCCTACTGCAACTATGTTCAGTTTCGGCTTTCTCTTCCCTATTTTTTTCCCAACAAAGTAATAATATATATATATATATTTTCCTTAACAATTACTATATATTCTTTTTCTAGTTTTCATCAATGCTCATTTATCTGATTTTCTCGTTTAAATGAGGGACAATATAAAAAATGGTTCTGTAATTTTGTCCGAGTCAAAAGTCGGTCATTTATCTTCTTAATTTCTCAATTACGTTCCTTTTATTATAAAAAAAAAGGTCATTTTCGCTGGATTTATTTTATAAACGACGGGAATTTACACGTGCTCCGACAATAGTGCTAGCGTGGCACTTCATGTCAATGAATAAAATTCACGCCACAACCCATTTTAGGTTAAATAGGCTAGAAATGAGATTTCTCCTCATTGACGTGAACCTATTTATTCCAAAGGGAGTGCAACGTGGACTTTATTTAATAATTTGGAACGCCACACGAGCATGTGTAAATTCCGGTTAATTTAGCGTTTCACCGTAGGAGTTATACATGCATCTAAATTTGTTGGTGTTATTGTTGTATAATTTTGTTTATCTAATTAATTTCTTCTAAATTATTTGTTTAACTATGTATATGCAGATGTCGTCGCACCTAAAAGCCATTGTTCTTGAGGATGAGGAGTGTATGTCACCGGACAGTAATGAAAGGCCTTTCATGACCTATTTTAACTCCCATTCTTAAGGATTATGTATTCCTTAATATATGTATTTGGATGTTGATATTTTCTTAGTCTATTTCTAAGGATTATGTACATCCTCACAAGCTTCAATAAACTTCTATCTGTGTCAATTTGTTTGTTTTCTCAATTAATTACTTACATAATTTTGTTTTTTATTTTATTTTACTAGGGGCATGTTGCTTTATTCAAAAGCTTTACATTATTAATTAGACTTAGTATTATATACACTTAGGTGGATCGTTCAACTCAAATGTATTTTTTGAAAAGTTAACTTTTCATTAATAACAAATGTAAATATTTCAAAATTGCATTTTAGTTGCTTGCTGTAATTAATTGTGTTGTTATCATGTTACAAATTGTTAGAATAATTACTATTTACAACGAATTAAGATCATAAGACTGTATTAACTTTATGATGATATGTTTTGATCAAGCTTTATCGTAGAACCTTGAAAAAGAAATATATGATAAAATTTGTTGGTCCCAAAAATATATCAAGGTCTAGGGGGGGGGGGGGGTGAATAGACCTTGATTTTTAAAACCTTAGAACTTTTTAACTAGAAATGTATACAGATCAAGCTCTACAGCTGTAGAGTTGAAAACAGAAAGGTTTGCAGCTGCAGACTTTTCAAATGCAAAGTCTGTATAAAAGATTCAAACACTTATCAAAGTTGATGTTATAATACTTGAGAGTATTTTAACACCTTGTGCAGCGGAAATAAGTAAAGTGTGTGAAATGAAAAATTAAATGACTAGAGCTTTAGCTAAGTGATTCAAAGAATCTATAGTTGTAGCTTTGTGAAGTTTTAGACACACAGATAATATGAATGTAACAATATGTAATGAGATAAATACAGACAACAAATAGTAGCAATATAAATGAGCACAGAGTAAAAGAGCAAGAGGGGTTATAGTGGTTCAGAGGTGTTGTAATCCTCCTACATCCATTGTTACACCACAAAGGTGCCAAATTCACTAAGAATCTTCACTCAGTCACAAAGTTGTTCCCCCTTAGACTTAGAACTCTCACTTAGGTCACTCTAATCTAGGTAGAAACACAAATTCACTCAGATACTCTCTCAATCTCACTTAGAACTAAACACTCACTAAGAATGATATCTACTCTAGGTAGAATACAGGGGTGTGTATAGTGAGAGAACAACAACAAAGAAAATACAAGACACTGATCCTAGCTTCTAAGTTCTAAACTTCTATATTTGAAGGGCCGTAGACTTTGAAAGCTATAGATATTGTGCGCTTGAGAGCTTGGGGTTGTTGTTGTTGATCCTCTGAGGTCTCCTCTCCTATTTATAGGAGACTTGAGGGGTCCTTTAGCCGTTGGAGGGATTGAAATTTCAAAAAAATTTCACCTCCAGCTTTGACTTCAGCTTAATTAATGTTTCTTGTCATATAGCATTGTCTTTCGAGTAGTACAAGTTGTCTTGTAGTGATGACTGCTCAAAGAGCTATTAATCACTGAGATACTTGTTTCTACTGGCTAGTAATTAGCTCTGGTAAACACTGAGACATTTCAAACTAAGTGAGTGAATGTACATGATGTACTACACTTAATTAGTCCTACTAATCTCAAGTTTACATCTTGTAGTCTTTAAACTTTGCAGATGTAGACTCTTCGGATGCAGACTTGTCTTGAACTAGTTGTAGAGTCTAGATCCATCTTTACAATGTAGACTTTAACTTTTAAACTCTTCATTTCTCTTTGTACCTGCAAAATTAATTTTCACATTACAAATATATGTTTTGACATTATCAAAATCAAAGTGAGAAAATCCTTAGGACAAAAATATCCTAACAAAATTCTATATCAGATCGATGTGGCATAGTATAATACTTGATCTACTCACTATTTAGTAACCAACTTATTTAATGCAGTGCATGCATTTTATATTCCCAGTTGGATTACACTTGCATTGCACGTTGTCAATTTTTTGTGCGACGATGATATTTTATCATAGTGCTTTAGGTGTTCGGTCTATTTTTTTTAATAATATAATAAATAAAATGTTTATTTGAGTAGTATACGCATGAGTTGAAATTCATTTTTATTTGATGTATTGTAACCTTGTTACATGATGAATATTTTTTTCGTATAACGATGATAATAATTTTTATTTATGGTAATCATTTGTGTTTCAACGTAAGCTCTACCAAAAATTAATGATAATCAACCTTGAAAAAGTTTAAAGACTTATCATGATATTGTAATGAATCTTATTGAAGCTAAAGTTGAATATCGATCGCAAATGAACTTCTTTGTTTTGTTTGATCTATTTTTTTTTAATAAAAATTATTTTTCGTTCGCAAAGAATAAAGCATGTACTCAATGACAAATCCACCAAAAAATCCGACTATCGTGGTGCCTCAATTGTAGCAATGACATTCTCCAAATATTTTCCACTCTGTCTTTCATAAAGGGAATTTGAGTTGTAAAAAAACAGGGATAATGTGCAATTATAGTACAAATGTTGCAAATTGCCCAGATGATCATTACAATGACATATACATTTAAGAGAAGTTTCCCTGTTAAATACAAATATAAATTGATGAATTTATATTATACACCAATCAAGCACTAAACTCTTTTTATGCTAATCACATGTCACATTATCATATACTGGATAACAATGGAAATATAATAGTCATTTAAACTGAAGAGAACAACAATTGCTAAGATCATGTAAGACGTTTTCACTTGCATTTTCTGTAATCATTTTTAGACATTGCATCTGGATTAGGATAAGAACCTGCACAAGTTTATCAGAAAATTAGTATGTGGGAAGAGTCCAATGTAACAATGTCAAATTAGCAAATAATTTTACTTGCCAAATTAGCAAATAATTGTAAATAAGTAATTTTATGATTTTTCACACTTGCAATTATTTGCAAGATGGATTCAAATTTAAGTCCTTGGTACATTTTGGACCAGACATAGAATAGGGAAGACCAGAATTAGAATAAGTAATTGATCAACTTCCTCATTGTTTGGAATAGATCGCTGTTTTTGCAAACAACAATGCCTTTATAGATGCATTCTCATATCCTACCATGAGATGGAATATACTAAAAAGTAAAAATAAAGATATGAATAAAGAAGTTCGGTTACCTGGCAGAGTGGGTTGAAGGCTTGAAGCTTCAAGAAGGAAGAAAAGATCAAAGCAAATATTCAATTAGCACATCATCCAATCTCATTCAGTTTCTAATAAAAAAATAAACGTGCACCCAACAACTATAAAATGTAAAACCTTGATGTTGGGATATGTTTAGTTTTGATGATTTTCCAAAACCACATGTAATAGAGCAGTCAGGATTGTTTCTTTAGGTTTCATGTCAGGCTAGGTTATTGTTCAAATAAACAGGTTGTCAGTTGAGAAGAACTCAGTTGAGGAAGCTCTCAGTTGAGAGGGAACTCAGCGAGGGGGAACTAACTGACACAGCCTGAGGAAGTTAAGATGACATCACAAGGAAGACAGACTGAAGCCATGGCAGAAGACCTGAACTTGAAAAGAAGCCTGGAGGATGTCCCACTGAGTATAAACCTGACTGATCTAAGCTAAGTCAGTGGACTACTCAGTGAGGAGCATGATCAGGAGGATTAGTGCTGTACCAAGTAGGCCCTGAAGGAGTCAGGCTACTGTGGTCAGGGAAGTTTGTCATTCAGCCTTATGACAAACTTCTTGGAAAGATCTTCAAGAGTCTACTGAATGACGACTACACTGAAGACAGCTGTGTCTACTGAAGATCATCAAGTCAGTGAAGGATTAGCCATCTTAAGTCAGTGAGCCCTGATCAAGCCCACTGAACCAAAGAGTCGTTGGATTCAAATGTACTTGCCTCCAACGGTAACATTTGAATCCACACTATAAATACAAGCTCATAGCTGCGGTTCAAAGCGTGTGAGAAGAGAAAATCTACACCTACGAGTTGTGAGGGTGTGAGAGTATTGTGCGTCTCAATGGGAGATATAAGGAGGCACATCTACACCTAGAACACTGACCTTTAGGGTCGTCACGTATATTATCTGAGTGTTCAGCTTGTATTTCTTAGCTTAGAGAGGTTTTCCCAATCTTAGCTTGAGGCTAACACATTGTAAGGGAAAATCTCACCTAGTTGGAGGAAACCAAACTGAAACCAAAACCCTCTAGTCAGGTTTGTTGGTTGAGGTTCGAAGAGTTAGTAAGTTAGGAAGAAAGTGAGCAAGGTCAAGTTGTTGTACTGATCTGGGTGCATCTTGGCACGTTAAAAACAAGCTAATCCCAAGTAGTAGATTCTCCTGTTAAATCAGGATAGTGGACGTAGGAGCTTGAGTCTCTGAACCACTCTAAACTGAGTGTCATTTATTATTTAAGTACTTGCTAAGTATTTTGTATTATTTGCTCACTGAGAGTATTTCGAAAGTAAGAACTTAGCTGAGTATATTAGTCAGGGAGAACCAATCTCACTGACAAGCTTAAGCAAGCACTCGAGAGCTCAGTGTCTCGAGTCACTGTGTTGTTTAGAACATGAGTCTTCAAATCACTACACTGACATGGTAGCCCAGCCTCTAAGCAATGCAGTGACTTGAAGTGTTGTCTCTAAAAAAAAAATTCCTAAATTCCCATTCAGTGTTTTTGAAAACTTTAAAAAACGGGACCCACACTTGAAATAAAAGAAACTTTTGCAAGAATAATGAGAAATAGACAGAGAAACTTCTAGTTGATGAATTTTACTAATTATTTGTTAGTGTTTGAATCAACTATAATTATTCAGTAAAATAAACCCCCAAGCAAAAACCATTATAAACAAACTGAAAGTAGATTTAAATCTTCCCGCCAGAGAAATAGACAGTAATCAATAACAGAAGCATACTTCCATTATACTTCTTTATGCTACAATATATCTAATGGACAACCAACTCTGAGTCATAGGAAGTTACTTTTCCTACAAGGATAACCTCTTACACTACAAGAAATTCACATTTTAGCAACGGATTAATATCTGTTGGTAATATAGACCGATACTAACAGATTTGCAACAAATTCTTTTGCAGCACAATACTAACACTTTACTAACGGAATATCAACAATATTTTCTAACAAAAAATATTCCGTTGGTAATTAGTTGCTATGTAATTTATTAAATATTATTATCTATTTTAACAATAGATTACCAACAAAATTGTGACTAAATTTTATAACAACATAAATTTCCGTTGCTAATCTTATCAGATACTAACGGATTTTTAATAGATTCCTCTATACGAATTTTATAGTTATTTTAGCAACGGATTACCAACAAATTGTTAATTAATTTTATAGAATATTTTAATAACGGATTACCAACGAATTGTGAATTAATTTTATAGTTATTTTAGCAACGGATTACCAACGAATTGTGAATTAATTTTATATCAACGGAAACTTTATGCTGGTAAAATAATTAACTTTTACCAACAAAATAATTATGATGGTAAATTAATAATGAATATAAAAAAAAATGCAAATATAAAATTAATTAAAAAGAAACAAATTTGACAGAAATTCTGAGAAAAGTGTCGTCGTTCTTATTCCTCCATGTTTATGTCCTAGCTCGCGCCCAATTGCCCTAACTCCGCCAAACTCCGCCAATCGATGCCTATTGCAGAGCTCCGGCATCCATTGCTTCCATCGTCCTTAACCATCCGCAACCATGCCCTAACTCGCGAACAATCACCCGTCTCCGCCTGTTGCAGAGCTTCGTCCCAACTCGCCAATCGCCATCTATTGCAGAGTTCCGGTGTGCATCGCTTCCATCGGCGGTATATTTCAGTGTTTTTTTTTTATTCTGAATGTGTCTTGTTCTTTTAATTTAATTGATTTTATTGATGGTGTATTTGACGGATTTGATATAATGCCCACCGGTGGGCATAACCTATATGCCCACCGCGAATGTGATAATGACACGTAAGCAAATTTAAATAGAGGCCCCGCTATTATTTTAATTGATTACTTAAATTTGCTTACGTGTCATTATCACATTCGCGGTGGGCATATAAGTTTATGCCCACCGGTGGGCATTATATCAAATCCGGTGTATTTGAATGTACTTCCTAGTGCTGAACCTAACACACAGTCTTTTGTTTCTTCGGTGAGATTTTCAGCACATGTTTATGTTCTTCTTAAAGCATGTCTTAAGATTACTCGATTCTAGCAGATGTCTTGCTATTCTGTTCCTGATTGTAGCACGCTCTGAAGATTCATCGGGAACTTAGCCGCACAACTGTCCCCAGGCTTGTGTTACAAAAATTCAGGTGGGATAGCATCACGATTTTTGGTACAGGTATATCTAATAAAATTATTATTCGAGTTGAATCGAGTCGACTCAAGCATTTATTAAAATAGGATTTGACTCGACTCCACTCACTAACAAGTCGAGCCTAACAAGCGTAGTGAAATTATAGTGAAATATTTGATTATTAGGCCTAATGAGTCTAATTCGAGCCGACTTATTATGTTCTTTTTAAAGCATGTCTTAAGATTACTCGAGTCTAGCAGATGTCTTGCTATTCCGTTCCTGATTGTAGCATGCTCTGAAGATTCATCGAGAACTTAGGGCAGGACAATGCCACTGAATTAACTATTTCTATAGCCTTAACGAATTATTAGTTTATTCATGCTTTGGTATTTGTGTATGTATCATTTTTTTTCAAGAAAACTTAATAATCGGCATTTTTGTTAACATGTAGTATGTGTATTGATCTGGAATTAGCAAAATGTTCACAAATTAGGTCAACTTGTGTAATTTATTTGATTCGGGTGACAAGTTTATGCTCTGGTCTAGTCTTGTTGATTCGTAAAAATCACGAAATCCTCTACCATGAAACAATTTATGACTGAAAAAATTTGCAACCTTTCTGATGAGAGAGAATGAAACTGCACCTTGATTCCTCAATTTGTTATAGAATATAAATTCGCATAGCTCATGGTGCACCTGCCTGTCACATTCACGTAAATAAGCTATAATTTGAATTGTATATGAACAATTTTAGTGATAGCATGAGATGCCTTAAATCAAAATAGATATTTGGATATAACTAGTTGTTTGGGTTTGATCTGGTAAGATTATGGCAGTAGAATACATGTACAGTCACCCCGTGTCCAAACATGTTTAGTGCATATCTTTCACAATTCTGGATATTGCACAACTTGATTTAGCTGCTGATTGCAATAACTTATGTTCGATTCTGCTCCCTCCTTCCAGTCTTACTTATTACTTGTCTTCTTCTTGTGAAGGGCGTTGAAATTAAAGAACCAAGCCATTTTATAACTCCAGAAAATATTGACAAACTAAAGCAAGAGAAAGAAGCTAACAGGGTTCAGGTATGCTATTCTCTTAATTCCTTCTTTCACCTTACCTTGGTTTTCTGTAAAAGTCAAGTTATTTTGGTTTTCTGTAAAAGTCGAGTTATTTTGGTTTTCTGTAAAAGTCAAGTTAATGAATTGTGATTGCTTGAAGCTTTTCTTCTTACACCTTGCTATATGTACTGATAACTCCATAGGTAGGCCATATTACTAATCAAAACATTGTTGTTTGTGTGTTTCATCTAAAAATTGTGATTTCCTAATGTTTAAAACAGGGGTTTTGTAGTGTCATTTTGGCTGATCAGAGGAAATAGAGGCAGTTATACACACCCCCTCATATTGGCAGGAGTTTGTTGCCCGAAAAAGACTCAGGTTTCTTGTTCCTTAGTTATTCTAAAGTGTTAATATATATGACATGCGTACATTGATATCACATTCATGCATTAGATATTAGAAAAGTAAAATTCATTTTGATAATGGAAGGTTCAACAGGAGGTTAACATCGACATCACATGACCACAACTTCCTCTGCATAAAAATTTAATGAGACATGTTTGAAAATTGTGCAAAATTGTTATATTTAATCAGGTGTGAGTAATTTTCTGTGATAAAGTATGTAACATTTTAATTGATTTTTTTTTTATAGATTTTAATAGTAATCCTGTTTGATTGAATGATCATTTTCTGTAATCCTGTGTGTTGACATCATATCTTCAATCTTGTGTACTAATTATCTGATTGAAAAAGAACTCATCCATCATACACAGGACACAAGATGCATGAAACACCCAATTAAAATAGAGATCCGGTGTTCAACTATTTTAGTATAGAAATTTGGCTGTGATCACTATTGTGATAAATGGAAACTGGAATATAATTATAATTCAAGAATTCAATGACTATCTATCTCTCAAGATCTCAGTGGCTTTTTTTGACCTGCTCCTATTCAGACATACCTTGCAAGAGAGCAAAAGTGGCACCATTACAGGTAAATGACTATCTATCTCTCACTTTCTTGTATGCTTGTTGTGTTTCATGTGAAACTTAACTACCTAGTACACTACTAAGTTACTTTGTTTCCTCTTTACATGCTTACATTGTATTTATTTTCTTTTTTCTTTTCATGTTAGTAGTTAAATATTTTTATATATTATTTTTCGCTGTTTTGATGTAGGAGCGTAGATTAATCGATCGGTTTAGGCTATGGGCTAAAGGAGGTGATTGAGGAAATGGTTGTTCTAGCTTTCGTCGCAGCCGTCATGTTCGTCACTGTAGACCTGATGGTAGGTTTTTGTTTATTGTCCTGGACTTGCTTTGAAATTTAACCACTTGATTGTGCTTCTTAATCTCTTTGGCCACTCTATTTTTTCTGGTTGAGCATGGAAATTGATTTATACTTTTTGAACTAGAGCATGTGTATGTTTCATATAGAATTGTGAAGAGGAGCATTGTAAAAAGTTGATTAGTTTTTGTCTTGCTTCTGATTTAGTTTATGCACCAATTTTTATCTACTCTATGCGGATTAATTATTGGTTTCCTTACTTTTATTAGAATCAATTAGCAAGCATGCAAGACGTTGATGGGCATGCAAGACAATTGGTAATTTTTATATATATATATTTTTGTAAATATATTGACATTTATGATATTTATCACCAAACAAAAATATTTCACCTAATAGGCCAAAGAGTTGGGGCGACAACCAAGTGAATTCGAGGTTTTCAAAAACACTCATTGATGAAAAAAAGAGAAAAAATGGGTGGATACGCGTTCGAACGATGTTGCTGTAAGTTTTAGACTAATTTTTATTCTTGTTTCTCCAATTGATGTTATATATATATTTTTTTTGTGTTGCTAGTCTTTTAATGAAATTGTTAAACCGAGATTAGTACAATATATAGTGAATGATTCTTGAAATATACATTAGACGTGTGGCAATCAAATCAACTATGTAAAATAAACTTGGCAACTTAGTAGCCATTGGGCATGTACACTATAGTGTTATCTTGTGTAATATTAACATTGAGTTGATGTTGTTAAGATCATATAAACAGGTAGTCACTTTGGAATTGCAGTTTGAATCAGGAATTTATGTGATTAGATCCATAAAATGAGCTAGTATTATATATTTTGTGGGCTAGCGTAATTATCTGTAATTAAATAAGTAAGATCTTCTCATTTTGACTTGCTAAATAAGCACAGCTCATACCTCTCAGATATCTTCATGTTCTCTCATGTTTGGAGTCAAATCTTCAACCTTTTCTATTCTGACAACTTATAATAGAAGGTCAACTATAGTTGTTACCAATTTATTCATACTTATAGACTAAGCCAAATAGAAATGTTGAGCTGCATAATCAGTTACTGGTCAGAGCAAGTTTCTGATAATAGCTCTAGCAACTTCGGCAAGATCATGCACACCTCTCCGATAATAGTTACATTTTTGCAATATAGCTGACTGCAGTGTGGTGTTTGTTTGATCCTGGGATTAATTTCTTTGTAACTGTCTCGACATAATATGTTTGGTGAAAGCATTACTACTGAAACTTATAATATTTATTTGTTCTTGTTAATTTGTTTAGTACAAAAACCCACCCCTCTTTTTTTATAAGTTATAACATGTAAAGTCTTACTAAATATTGTTTTTTTTTTTTTACAGGAGAAGGTTGAGGCGAAGATTGTTCTTGATCCCATTTTATCTAATCCCGACATAGATCCATTGGAGAGTATTAGGAAAGTAGATGATCACTACATGGACATTGTTGGAGGGGTTAAAAAACGTCGCATCTACGGGCTTGGTAATTTGGGCTCGTCGCAGAGTTCCACAGGTATGACATGTGGATGTCGAGCGCATTCAAGCTGAGTGTCGAGCCGAGGTCCAACAATTATTGGACGATGTTGTGGCACGACAAACACAAATGGAGGAGACTATACGCACTCTAATGGCCCGCTTCAATGCCTCGGATTCCAACTTACCAAGAGCCCCTTGATTCCAATTATGTTAGTATTAGGGTTTATTTAACTTTGAATTATATTCGAAATTATATTTTGACATATTACACTCCAAATTATGACTTTGAATTTGAAGTTTATGTTATTATGAGTATTTCGACTATATTGATTCTTAGTAAATTTGAATTTATTATGTTTATTGAATGACAATATAGGAAAATTATAGTAGGGAAACAAAATAAAAAAATTAAGAAAAAAAATTACCAACGGATTAGCAACGAAAATAGTAGGTATTACCTTTGTCCAACTTTAGTAATAAATTAGCAACGGAATAGCAACAAATTTTACCAACGGATTATCAACAGATTTAATTATCAACGGATTACCAACGAAATTTAGCAACGGATTATCAACAGATTTTTTACGGATTATAACACTAATTTAGCAACGGATTTTATTTACCAACCGTTTTACCAACGGATTACCAACAGATTGATCATATAAACTAATATTTCATTTTCCGTTGGTAATCCGTTGATAATCTGTCGGTATTTTTTACTAACGGAATACTATTCCGTTGGCATATTTAGCAACGAGCAGAATAACAACGGAAAATATTCGTTGCAAATCCGTTACTAAATGCAAATTCACTGATTAGCAACGAAATTTTTCCGTTGCTAAAATGCAAAAATCTTGTAGTGTTAGTACTTTTAAAGCTCCTCTACTGAGCTACCAAAAATGAGAGACTATCCCACAGTTCATAGAGCATTTCTTCTTTGCTATCGATGAAATGAACAACATAATTCAAAGAACTTAAATGACTTTACTGAAAAGCCGAAAACTTCTACTATCCAATGATTACCAATCCACAATCGGCAACAAAATTAATCACATCCAAAAACACTAACATTTCAACAACAGTAACATAATTGTTATGCAACACAGACAAAGCATGCAATCATCTCCCAAATGATAAAACAAAATTTACCATGTTCATATAAAAAATCTTAAAAACTCCCAGAGAAACAGAACAAAATTTCTACTTTTCAAGAGTTAATTAGCAACTAACTACAAAATAAAGCTTCCCAAGTACTTTCTTTAAAAAAAAAACATAACTCGCATTACAATGATTAACCTTTCTCCTAAGAGCCTCACGTTTTAAGTCTTACCCACTACTACTTCCGGATAAATTAAAAGGAACAAAAATCGAGAGAAAATCCAACATTTCTCGAATTATAGGAAAAATATCATATCATAAACCCAGAAAATCAAGAAAAACAGTCATAACCTCATCAGAAAAACCCAATTTATATTCAAATTAACTGAGGCATTACATTTTTGTCGCAACTGGGGATGGAAATGTTGTCTCCATAGAAACTTAGGACATATATGTTTTGATCAAGCTTTATCGTAGAAACTTGAAAAATAAATATTTGAGAAAGTTTTGCATCATATCGATATGACATAGTGTAATACTCGAACTTCTCACTATTTAGTAACCAACTTATTTAATGCAGTGCGTTAATTTTATATTATATATGTTTATTTATTAGAGTGCGACTAAACAAATTTTTCGTTTTTAGTGTACACACCCCTATGAACCCCATTTAAAGTGTTTATTATTATTTAATTAATATATATACCCCAATTTTAGACCATTGTACTCTTTCAATTAAAAAAACCAAAAACAAATTAATCTTGTTATATAGTAGACAGATAACTTGAAGATAGTTTCACATATTAAAAAGTTTATTTAAAAAAAATGAATGTTATTATAATGTCTAGTGGATTAATTAATTATAGTTTTGATTCTACAAGGAAATAATAACTGGAGATCGGATCAACTCTCTCAAGTCTTCTCTGAAGCGGTTATCGTGAGAATATATTTTTTGAATAAGTATCATATTTTTCTCCATTAAAATTGACATTATTTTTTTGGTTTCTCAATCTTACTTTTCTTAAATATGTTGGTTATAAGAGAAAAATTGTTATTATAGGAAACTACCTTATAAGTGTTTATAATATTAGGACACTATCTTTACGACCTTGCAAAATTAGGACAATGTCTTTACAAACATGCAAAATTAGGAAACCCTCTTTTAATTTTAGCTAATTTTGGCCAAATTTTATAAAATACGGCCAACTGGGCATATCGTAATCGTGCTTAATTTGACCCACATTTTATAAAACTTGGCCTAAATTTGTCCTAATTTTATAAGCCCATAAAGATAGTTTTCTAAATTTATAATTTCTAAATCTACTTTTGCAAACACCCATTAGATAATATTCTAAGAAAAATAATTTTTCGTTGTGTATATGAGTTAATTTAGTGATAAATTATAAGGTATGACTTATTTTATACGTATCAATTCATAGTTTAGTCAATATTGGTGATAGATTAGAAACAAACCTCAATGTGGTATTAAATATTTTAATCATAAAATATAACAAGTGAGAGTATATTTTTATATGAATCAAATTATAAGTATTTTTAGATACATTTTACTTTAACTAATTAATGTTCTTTAAATAAACAATTAATACTCTTCATTACCATTAACAAATTATTTTAACTGAAAACTACTAATATGTTTCATATCTAATACCCTTTGATGAAAATATTTAATATCTTTCAGTGGTACAACAAATACTTTTCAAAAGGGTTCATTTTTAAACTATTTTCACTTTATACTTTGTCTACAGCTGAAACCTATTTTTATTTTTTAAATATTTTTTTATGCAGACGTTATTATTGAATTGTACGTAACATATTAGTTATACATGTTTTAATCATTTTCAAAGATGTTAGTTGCTAAAGGGTAATTGGACTTAAAAGTAATATGTACTACTATTAAATGCATCGTTATCAATATTAATAAGTAATGTATGATGTGAATAATACTCATGAAAAATAAAAATAATGTACTCCCTCCGTCCCAATTTAATTTTCCCATTTGAATGTGCGCGGAGTTTAATGCGAGAGTTGAATTTTAGTATTTAAATGAATAAAGTAGTATTGAAAATGATGAATGGTGAATAAAGTAATATTGGGAATGATGAATGGTGAATAAAGTATTATTTAAATGAATAAAGTAGTTTCCATTTTAGGGATGAAAAACCAAAATTGGGACGGACTTTTTTGGCAAATGGAAAAATAAAATTTGGACGAAGGGAATACCATTTTTTATTAATACGGTTTAGTCAAACTACTAATACTTTTAGTTGAAACAAATAATATCAGTGAAGCTGATGAATTTAGTGAAAATATTTAATACACTTCAAACAAAAAATAGATGATAATTTATTAACATAAATTTTTAGCAGTATAATTTTATTCCAAATTTGTTATTAAATTTTGTATGCATTACGTGTAGTATTTGGGAATGTGTATTTCTATGTATAGTATCTAAAAAATCTACAAATACTGCATATAGTAATTAATATAACAAAAAAAAAAAAATATTGCCCAGTTATCGAATAATGAATCTCTTCACTTCTTTTAATATTATTTGAACTATAATTACCAAAGAACATACCGTATAAAATTTTAAAACACAAAAAAAGATATATAGTATAATTATGTCTCAGTCATCTTGCGACTTTTTGTCATGTCAACCTATTCATAAGTCCATGGTCATTTGTATTGGTATCGCTATTTTCTCATTTGCTTCTAATTTTTTTCCATTACTCATGATTTCACCAGTCCTTCAGTTGATTTATGTACATGTTAAGAGACAGTGCTTAAACTTATTTTTGATTGACGGGAAATTTAGTGTATTTATAGTATGTTTGTGTTAGGTATATATAGTTGAATTGAAGGTCTGTATCTTTCAAGTTTATTTTGTATTGTTTTGGATTTTTTTTTCATAATACAGATTCTGCTTGTAACGGTTTCCCATTTTACTGGGTTTTTCAATAACTATAAATAAAAGTCAATTCCAATCTCTTTCAACCGTTGGCCTATACCTCCCAAAATCAGTTTTCACTCGCGATCAATTGCACGTTGCGGTATCAAGGGTAAATAGTAGAAATGGATTGAAAATTTTATTTTTTGATTCTGAAAGAAAACCATGTAATTTGTAATTATTATATTGATGTTGAGTGTTTGTCTTAATAAAATAAATATACTTTTATCAATTTAATACATTTGTCAAAATTAAGTAATTAATAATTATATAAATAAATGAATAGAAACATATTTCTATGATATAATAATAAAAAAATCTAACCAATATTTTTGAAAGACTTGATTTGAAGGTCTTAACATGGCAAATGTTGTTTACCAAATATATTTTGCTGGGATTGGATGGCTATTTGTTAGAGCTTTGGTAAAAACACCAAATGATTGGGTTCTTAAATGCTAAAATGAATGCTCAGATGAAGAGAGACTTTAAATGCATATGAACACTTAAGAACACCAAGAATTGCCAGGGGTTGTTAATCCCTGGACTTGAATGAGTATGTGTATTGATTATACTGAGAGTGATTCAACCTTTTTTTACATTACAAAAGTGGGGGTATTTATAGTTTTCTCACTACAGGGGTACGTTGGTCATTTCCGGCCTCTCGGGGGACAGGTGCATTAAATGCCTCCTGCCTCTGAGGACGCGCGGGCTCTGAAGTGTCAGGGCTCGCAGGCGGCCGGCCACTTGGGTGTGGACGCGTGTCCAAAAAGGACGATTCTCTGACGAATTTCCTCATTTGGATGGAATATTCTCTGTTGCAGGGTACGGAGGCGTTCTTTTTCTTCCTTGGGAGAGGATCTTGCCTGATTCTGTCACGTGCTCGAGATCCATCTTGCCGGCCGGGGGCCTTAAGTGATCGGATGCCGGTCTCCTGGCGGACACCGAGGTCGGAAAACGCTCCAGCCAGTCGGTCGCGTCCGGGCGTCTTCTGCTGGACCTCACTGATCATGGCCGGGCCGTACCGGCCACGGCAGGGCTTTGATGTAGCTGTGATCGACGTGGACGGACGTCCCAGGCAGGTTTCCGGCCTCGCTCTCGCGGCCGGAATCTCGCGTTCGGAGCCCGCTGAGGTCGGATTCAGGCCGGCCAGGTCGGTCCCGACCTCGGGGTATCTTCTTGCCTTTTCAGACTTTCTTCCGGCCGGATCCAATGCGCGGTCCAAAACGGTCACAACAATTGCCCCCCAGCTCGTTTCTCAATTTGAGGGGCGAGGTGGTCGTTTATCGTTTCTTATTGGTGCCGGCCTGGATCCGCCCGGGGTGATCGGAGATCGGCCAACGGTTAGGAGATGGTTGAGGTGACGTATGTTGTCAGGCGACGCTTCGGGTTTCGCGCACTAGCCTGACGTGACGTGATGCGACTCCTCGAAACCCGTTCATTTAATGCGCGCCTAGTACGAGGCGTCTGGCGCTGAAACCGTCGTTTCAAATTCTTGCTTCTAGGCCCCTATGCCTAGAAACTTATTTCGCCGTAGGTCCCTGCCCATTTCCTATAAATAGGGGTGTTACCTCATTTCCAAAGGTTTTCACTCTTTGCGATTTTGCTACAGTTCCTTAGGCGATTTCCGGCAAGCTTCTCACGGCGGCGACGAACTTTGCACGGCGGCGATTGGTGTTGCGAAGGTAATTTCTTAAACTTTTTGCAACTCCGAATTTTAATTTTACATCATGGTGAGACGGTGGGCTGGTCCTCCGCCTGGGCAAGGGGGCGGAGCTTCCTCAAGTGGCGGCGATGGTGGCGGAGCCCATCGCCGTTTGTTTGAGGAAGGAGGGAGCTCGCGCGGAGGAAGTGGAGCTTCTCCTTCCCGTCTTGCGGGCTCGATCTGGGCCCACGACGACGACGGTCTGGATGGCCTGTTTCCGAGCCGGTCGTTGTTGGGCGAAGGTGCCTGGCAAGGGGCTTCGGCTGCGGTCGTGAGATCGCAAACAGAGGCGATGGCCCGGTCCATGGATAACAGGGAGCCCTTGGACGATCTCCTCGAGGAGGACGAGTGTGAAGACGCTCACGGTGAAGGAGATGATCTGGGGACCAACTTGTTGCTCCAGAATCTTGCGGCCGAGCAGATTAAACAAAGACTAGGGATGACGAATGAGGTCTCAGGGTCGGAGACTGAGGAGATCGAGAGGCCGGTTGCGGCTGGCCGGAGTGTTAGCCAGGATCAGCGAGATCAGGTCAGACGGGCCTTTCGTCTGTGGTCGGAATACGTGGAGAGGAAAGATGAGGTCGAGTCCCTCTCTTTCGACTTCGAGGAGTACTCCGATCACTACCCGAGTGAGCCGACCGTACGCGACCCGACCACTATTCGAATAGCCGACCTGGAGGAGTCTCGCAGGTGGACTATTGGCCAAATTCAGAGCAGAATGACCCAGCGCTTTCTTGATGATGCCCGGGCCGACTGGGAAATCCCCTACGACGTTCAACTTTATGCTCCAGAGCCGAATGAATGGGCGGACCAGCCTCCTCGCGGGATGGTGGCTGTGACTCAAGACATGATGGAGGTTGGGCTGCGTTTTCCGCTCCATCCGGCCGTCTCATACCTGTTAAACTACTGGAACCAAGCGCCCATCCAGCTGCTTCCGAACACATGGATGATCCTTGTGAGCGTCATGACTTTGTTTGGCAAGAATCGGCTCTACCGGATGCCGACCCCTGGTGAAATGACATACCTCTATCGAATCCAGAGCGAAAAGAGTGGGACCGGTGAGGTCTACATTCAAACTAAGGGGCAGAAGTTGGTGACCGGCCTACCGAGCAAGGGTCGGAATGATCGGAGGAAGTGGTTTTTCGTCGGTGGGGCGTGGAAGACCGGGTATCCGGATGGGACAGAGATTGACGTTCCGACCGACATCCGTCTTAAGAATCCCAGTAAGGAATTTTTGCTTATATTTGGATAAAAAGTACTGATCTAATTTCTTACTTTCCTTTGTAGGTTATCCTTGTCCTTCCGACCGGGAGCTGAATTTCGACTTTGCGGTTGTCAGAGAGCGGATTCTGTCCTTGCCGGCCGCGGAAAGGAATCAAGCCGTCCTCCGGACCCGACAGTCTCGGATTTCCGGCCGTTTCTTCCAGTTCCCGCGTCACTTGAGATTGACGGGTAAGCATCCGGGCAGGTCCCGGCCTTTAGTTTGCTGTGTTGTTTTTTTTTTTTTTTTTTTTTTTTTTTTTTTTTTTTTGACACTCCGTGTCTCGTCATTGCAGTGCCCGATTTCCCGATAGTGAGGCAGTGCCCACCAGAACTAGTTGAGGACTGCCCGGAGATGTTTTCTATGATCGGAGCCTGCGCAGTGAAGAAGACGGCCAAGGGGGGGAAGAAGAAGAAAGGAGCCGGCGCCCGGACCGGGGTCGTGATCGAAGAGCCCCTCCCCCTCCAGTCGGTACCGGCCGTCGCGACCGCTGCCACTGAGGCCCCTGCATCCCCCCAACTCACCGGCCGGAAGAGGGGTCGGGAGGACATTGAGGACGAGGAGACCGGGCATCATGGGTCGAGTCCGGCCCCTATCGTCCTTTCCGACGACACCCCGCCTGGGGCGATCGGGGCGGAAAATGCGGCTCATGCGGCATCCGTTCCCGGCCGGGAAGACGACGGGCCCTACTTCGGTCGCAATCCCGCCCGTTTCCAAGCGTAAGTCTGTTGTTTCTGGATTTTTCCTAAGGCATTTTATTCAATACTGACCTAATTTCTCTTTTTGTCCAGATTGACCCGCAACAACTCCGGCCTTCCTCCAATGGTGCTGGATTTCCTCTCTTCCCGGGCCCCGGGATCTATCGTGGAGATGCCGGAGTACATGAGCCGGACGGTGAACTCTTTGCCCCAAGCTTGGACGCGGGAGTTAGCCGATGTCGCCGAGCGCCGACCCCGATATGCCGGTCGGGCCTGCATCGCACTCGTTAGCCAGGCGGCCATAATGGCCAATCTCGTGGAGAGCGAGTTCAACAGCGCCCTCAGCGCCGTGTGGAGGCTAGAGGCCGACCTGACCCGAGCTCGGGAGGAGAAAGCTGGGCTAGAGAGCGAGAACGCCGGGCTCAGAAAGGAGAGGGACTGTGCGGTCGGCCGGATGGAGGCCGTCTTGAAAGAGAAAGACGATGCTCTTGGTCGGGCAGAGACGGCATACAAGGCGCTGGCCGATGCCCGGAACCGGGTGGCAGAGATGGAGGACACCAGTGCCGATCTGCGGCTGGAGGCTCATCGAGCCCGCGGGGGACTGCCTCGTGGCCTGGGTTAGGTGAACCTCAACGTCTTCGAAGGACTTGAAGTTGCCGGGCGACTTGGCCACCCTTCTGGCCTTTGGGCCGTTCTTGGGGGAGGTTTGGGCTACGGCCTCTGTCTCCTTTGGGGCCGGCTCGGACTCCCCCAGCCTTAGTGCCAGAAGCTTCCTCCGAGCCAGGTAGTCACCGGCTCGGGCGCGGAATTCGGCATAGGTTTTAGGGAAGTCCTTTGTGAGGTGCTTGAACATAGGAGACCGGCCGTGAAAGCCTCCCAGGGTTGCATGCAAAGCAAGCTGGTCGCTGACTGCCTCGCCGGTCAGCATGACCTCGTCCACCCTGGCCACGTAGTCCTCGTCGGACTCCTCTTTCTCCTAGCGGATCCGCATCAGGCGATGCCAGCTTTCCGGCCGGGCGATTTTGGCCGCAAAGTATGATGAGAATTGGGCGCTCAAAGTGGCGAACGAGTCAATGGACCGTGCCGGAAGGGACACGTACCATCTGTGGGCGAGGTCGCCCAGGGTGAGAGGGAAAAGCCTGCACTTCGTGGCGTCTGTCGCGCCACGCCCGGTCATATAGATCCGGAACTTGCTGAGATGGGTCTCAGGATCTGTTTTCCCCTCGTAGAGAGGAGTTGGTGGGGGGACGATCTTGAGCTGGACCGGCGCGAGCTCAATATCAACCGCCAAAGGCTCGTTGGCGACTGGCCGGGCCTTGGTTTGGCCTTGCGCTTCAAGGAGCGCCTTCATTTCGTCCAGTTGCTTTTGCAACTTGACGATTTCTGGACTGGGGGTTTCGGCCAGCTGGTCGCCCACGTCGGCTAGGGGGCCGATTCGGTCGAAAACGGCCGCACGGGGGACTCCGCATCCCAACAGGCCGCTTTGGGCGAAGCTTAGCTTGCGCCTGGCAGAGTTTGCCGGGGTCAGGCTGATCTCGGCTGCCCTCTTGTGGGGCATTTGGGCCGTGCTCCCCGAGTTGGAGATGGACTCGGTGTCTTCGTACCCAGTGTCGTAACTGGGTACACGGCTCGGGTACCACGACGGGTCTGTTGTGCCCAACCGGTCAAAAACCGGATGGGCGGAGCCTCGCGAACGGTCGGAGACGGGGTTCGCCCGCCCTTGGCTTTCGCCTTGGTGTTCTCTGGCCTTCTCCTTGCCTTTGAGAGCACGAGCCTGGGCCTTCTTCTTGGAGGCAGAGGTGGTGCTCCGGCAGCCCCTCGCCTCTTCCGCTTGGCGGCGTCTTCCAGACCCGGCCTGGTCAGGAGTAAAGAATCCCCGGCCCCCGGATGGGAGAGGTTCCTCCGGGAAGCGAATTGGGGAGGCCACGCGTGTGGCTTTTCCGTGGGCCTGGGATGATTTCTGGGGATCCATTGCTTTAGGAGACGAGGGGGTTGAGGTTTGAAGATTTGAAGCTTTGAAGAACAGTGAGTGTTCTTCAAAGAGATGAAGAAAAATGTGTTTGATGGGTTAGATAACCCTTCTTCTAGCGCCAAATGTTGTTTACCAAATATATTTTGCTGGGATTGGATGGCTATTTGTTAGAGCTTTGGTAAAAACATCAAATGATTGGGTTCTTAAATGCTAAAATGAATGCTCAGATGAAGAGAGACTTTAAATGCATATGAACACTTAAGAACACCAAGAATTGCCAGGGGTTGTTAATCCCTGGACTTGAATGAGTATGTGTATTGATTATACTGAGAGTGATTCAACCTTTTTTTACATTACAAAAGTGGGGGTATTTATAGTTTTCTCACTACAGGGGTACGTTGGTCATTTCCGGCCTCTCGGGGGACAGGTGCATTAAATGCCTCCTGCCTCTGAGGATGCGCGGGCTCTGAAGTGTCAGGGCTCGCAGGCGGCCGGCCACTTGGGTGTCGACGTGTGTCCAAAAAGGACGATTCTCTGACGAATTTCCTCATTTGGATGAAATATTCTCTGTTGCAGGGTACGGAGGCGTTCTTTTTCTTCCTTGGGAGAGCATCTTGCCTGATTCTGTCACGTGCTCGAGATCCATCTTGCCGGCCGGGGGCCTTAAGTGATCGGATGCCGGTCTCCTGGCGGACACCGAGGTCGGAAAACGCTCCAACCAGTCGGTCGCGTCCGGGCGTCTTCTGCTGGACCTCACTGATCATGGCCGGGCCGTACCGGCCACGGCAGGGCTTTGATGTAGCTGTGATCGACGTGGACGGACGTCCCAGGCAGGTTTCCGGCCTCGCTCTCGCGGCCGGAATCTCGCGTTCGGAGCCCGCTGAGGTCGGATTCAGGCCGGCCAGGTCGGTCCCGACCTCGGGGTATCTTCTTGCCTTTTCAGACTTTCTTCCGGCCGGATCCAATGCGCGGTCCGAAACGGTCACAACAGCAAAATAGTACTACTAATAGCAATTCAGATGATGATGAGGTTGTCGAGTTCTCCCGGTGGACTTTGAATGTTGGTGATGCTAAACTTGGGGAGAGTGATAATGGTTTTGCAGAAATTAAAATTCCAGAGGATATTTTGATTTCTAGTGTAAGTGATCCAGTTCAATCAACGATACAAATTATTTATATACTCGAGTCTAAAATAATTTTTGGAAGAAATATTGGAAGTAAGGTTTACATTCCAAGAATGACCTTAACTAATTCAGATCGCAGATGCATGTGAATTTTACGAGGAAGCAATTTCAAATTTTACTTTGTTTTTCTATGACAATAAATAAAACTCATGGTCAATCTCTATCCACTGTCGGACTGTATCTTCCCATACCAGTGTTCACGCATGGGCAGTTTTATGTTGCAGTGTCTAGGGTAAAAATAAGAAAGACTTCAAAATCTTGTTTCTCGATCTTAGGGTAAACCGTCCAAATATATGACGAATGTAGTTTACTGAGAAATATTTCGGAATTTGTATTAGTATTGTAAATTTTTTTTGGTGTAATAGAAATAAATGATGTTTCTATTTATTTTTTTCGACTTGCGTTTAACATAATAGTTAAAATAAACTTAACAGACATTTTTTTTCTAATGTGGGGAAAGTATTATAAGAAATTATATAAGTTTAAATTTTGGAGATGAAATTTTAAACAATAAAGTGTAACCATTCTGACAAAAGTGTACTTGAGTTCTGACAGCGTCTGCCGGTCGAAGTTTAGACACGGACGTAATGAAGAAATGGTATCTGTTGATTTTCTAAATTATGTTAAGTGTACGGAAATGCCAAACCACCGTCTAATACTGAAGGAGGGTGTCCCAATAGTTCTTCTGAGAAATATTGATTAGAAATCGGGATTATGCAATGAGACAAGATTGATTGTCATCAGACTTGGAAATCATATACTCGTGGTTAAAATAATTTCTGGAAGAAATATTTAAAGTAAGGTTTACATTCCAAGGTTGAACTTAATGAATTCGGATCACATGATGCCTGTGAATTTTACGAGAAGGCAATTTCCAATTTTACTCTGCTTTGCTATGGCGATAAATAAAAGTCAGATTCATTCTCTATCTACTGTTGGGCTATATCTTCCCAAGTCATTGTCTAGAGTGAGGAGTAGGAGCGGCTTGAATATTGTGCTTGGATTCTCAGGGTAAACACCATCCGAACGTACGACAAATGTGGTTTATGGAGAAATATCTCTTAATGTATAATAGTGTTGTATTTTTTTCCTTTTTATTTGAATAGAAATAGACGATGTTTCTACTTTTTCTTCTTTTAAGTCATGTGTTTAACGAACATTTTTTCCGGATATTGTGTGTGTATTATAAAAAGGTGTATAAGTTTTAATTTTAAAAATTAAAATTTTGAAAGAAAAATAGTTAAAAGCCCGCGTAACAGCGGGATGTCTAGCACTAGTAGTAATATATTTGCAGGTTTCCTATTTTGCCTTGACCCTATTTTTTTTTTAAATAACAGTTTACCTTGGTTTGAAATGCTAGAACTTCAAACTTTTTATTTTTTTCTTAAATCAGTACCTATATAATGACAAAATATTTTAAACCTATGTGGCATATTTACCTATAAGCTATTTCTACATATATTTTTTCTCCTTAATTCGCTCTATTTGTTTTCATCTCATCCATTCATTTCTTTGAATTAATCTCTATCGTCTATTTTTTTTACAATTGTCCTTTAAATTCATAACCTCTTGGGACTTATTCAGTCATCTAATTTCATTCATCCTTAACAAAATCATATTTTTCTTTCATGCTAACCTTTTTTTTAAGCAGATAGCTTTTGGATCGTTAGTGCCCATTCATTCAGTTTCTCTTTTTGCTTTTGTTCATTCGATATATGTTTTGATGAACATATTATGTTGTAATTGCATATCGTCTACATTTTCTTTCAGAATTTTATTTTCTTTCAATCATATTTACATGGTCGTTAATCCTCATCATTCTATTATCTTATTCTTTCTCACTAATACTGATTTTTTATTGTTAATATTTTGATGAAGATATTGAGTTATATTATTGCAGATCGTGTACGTCATACTTCAATGAAGATCATCAACTTACTTCATTGTCTTGATCCGAATGTATAATGCTTTTGATACCGTCTACCTTTTTCAATTGAGTCGTTGTTCTTCATCTTTCTTCTCGCAAATAAGATATCCTACTTCTTCGTGTGTGGATTTAGTAATGGTTACACCAAGAAAAAATATCACATGGATTCGTGTTTTCGTTTTCATTTTTCAATCGAATTGTTATTTAACTTTTTTTTTTTAATCAATGTAAATGTAAATTATATAGATATATGTAACATGTTATTATATTCAATAATAAAAAATAGTTATTTTACGTAAATTAAGATTGCTTTTCATATTTGGATTGAATGAGTAATTATTTAACATTATATAAATATTACATATAATAATTAGGAGTAGTTCTAGGGTGCATCCAAGTGCATACCATGCACTTGGATTTTGCACCCAATTTGAAAATCAATTTTGACCAAATCTGAAATTCGCAGGTCAACCTAAACCGGTAAAAATTCGCGGGTCAGCTTAACACGGCAAAATTCGCAGGTCGTTATCACCCGTGCAGAAATCATGATCGTTATTCATCCTCTCTTTCCTTCCTTCATCGCAGCGCTATATCGCCCAACTTTATAATTTGTTTCTTCCTTCAGCGCAGCGCTATAATTGCGTCAATTATTCTGAATTCGAAATTATGCACTTTCTCATCAAGCAGAAGCCCTAAAAATGGATTCAATTCGATTTCATACGAAGGGAAATCGAACGCTCCGATCGGAACTACAGATTTCCAGAGCAGAGGATTAATCCCTCCGGCGAAGATCGCCGGAAAAGGCCTCACCGATGCGACTGTATTGTCGTGATCTACAGGAGAATTTCTCTGTATGCGTCGTGGCCTTTCTATGTGGGTATATTGTTCAATTGAATGTAGACGTTTGGGGGATTTGATTACCAATGCTCATCGTTGTTGTTGAAAGAAATGTAAATCTCAATCACTAATGTTCAAGACAAGAATACACAAGTATTAGTGATTATTAATTTGGATAATGGTGATTAAATCTTAGGGTACTATTGAATAATTCTTGGGGCAATGATGATTATAACTTGGGGTATTAGGGTATTGGTGATTATAACTTCGGGTATTGGTAATTACAACTTGGGGTATTGGTGATTATAACTTGGGGTATTGGTGATTATAACTTGGGGTATTAGTGATTATAACTTGGGGTATTGGTGATTAAGTCTTGGGGTATTGGTGATTAAGTCTTGGGGTATTGGTGATTAAGTCTTGGGGTACTACTGAATAATTATTTAGGATATTATTATTGAGTAATTCTTGGGGTATTAGTGATTATAACTTGGGGTATTCGTGATTATAACTTGGGGTATTGGTGATTAAGTCTTGGGGTATTGATGATTATAACTTGGGGTATTGGTGATTATAACTTGGGGTATTGGTGATTAAGTCTTGGGGTATTGATGATTATAACTTGGGGTATTGGTGATTATAACTTGGGGTATTGATAATATAACTTCGGGTATTGGTGATTATAACTTGGGGTATTAGTGATTAAGTCTTGGGGTATTGGTGATTAAGTCTTGGGGTACTACTGAATAATTATTTAGGATATTATTATTGAGTAATTCTTGGGGTATTAGTGATTATAACTTGGGGTATTGGTGATTATAATTTGGGGTATTGGTGATTAAGTCTTGGGATATTGATGATTATAACTTGGGGTATTGGTGATTAAATCTTGGGGTATTGATGATTATAACTTGGGGTATTGGTGATTATAACTTGGGGTATTGATAATATAACTTCGGGTATTGGTGATTATAACTTCGGGTATCGATGATATAACTTCGGGTATTGGTGATATAACTTCGGGTATCGGTCCGAAGTGCGCACGACCATTTGCGACCCTGTTTGTTGCCAGACCCGCAAATTTTGGTCGGGTTGGGCCTGACCCGCGAGTTTTTGTTGGATCTTAATTGGTCAAAATTAATTTTAAATTGATTTTAAAATTCCAATGCACTTGGATGCACCCTAGAATTTGTGAATAATTAGTTAGAACCCTGTATATATGGCAGTAATTAATTTAGAATGCCTTTTATATTTTTAATTAATACTTAATTATTTATCCATGAGTAGTTCTAGGGTGCATCCAAGTGCATACTATGCACTTGGATTTTGCACCCTAATTTTAAATTGATTTTGACCAATTATAGAATCTCGCGGGTCGGCCGACCCGACTAAAACTCGCGGGTCAGCCGACCCGAATACTAAGCTCGCGGGTCTCAGGTCCAGAACCCGAAGAAAAAACCCAAACCAAAAACCCACAACAAAACACGTACATAAAGATTCGAAATCAAACACAGCAAAAACGAAATCAAATCGAATTAAAAAAATAGCAGTAAAATCGTACTACTGTGAAGAAAGAGAACGTCGAAATCGAAAGCAAAAACACATTGAAAAATTCATTGCGAATTAGACGAGCACAAATATCAGATAAAACATGGAATATGCTGAAGAATACGATGAATCAGGTATTTGACCTAATTTGCGAATTTTTTACTGTAATTTAACAGATTTATGAGGAGCATTTTATAATTATACGAAGGGAATGAAACAGGTGAAAATTTACACTCGATTCAAATACTACAGGCTGAAGGAGAAGAGGAAATATATGATTGCACAATAATTGGTGAACAAAGTCTTCAAAAGGATGATGAGATGTTAAAACCAGTAACAACTGAAGAACTTTCCGTGATAGTAAACAAAGGTAGAAAAACATTCTTCGGGTATTACTATTTTGATCTTAGGGTATTACTCATTAATAGCTTAAGGTATTACTGTTTTGTCCTTGGAGTATTGCTTATTAATACCTTCGGGTATTGTTAATTTATTCTTGGGGTATTGATGATTTGTTCTTGGGGTATTGCTAATTAATACCTTCGGGTATTGTTAATTATATCTTGTGAAATTGCTACTTTGTTCTTGGGGTACTGCTGATTAATACCTTCGGGTATTGTTAATTTAGTCTTGGGAAATTGTTGCTTTGTTCTTGGGGTATTGCTTAATAATACCTTCGGGTATTGCAGATTTGTTCTTAGGGTATTGCTAATTAATACCTACGGGTATTGCTGTATTATTATTGGGGTATTATTAATTTAGTCTTGGAGTATTACTACTTTGTTCTTGGCGTATTGCTGATTAGTACCTTGGAATATTGCTAATTAAATGTTCTATTATATAATACTAATAATATTAAAGATATATGTTTGTTTAAAACAAATGACAATATAAAATATGTCGATATAAGAGGTTCTTTGATCGGCGTAGAAAAAGACACAGTAGAAAAGATGTATTCCTTATACTGTAAGCATGCACATTATTTGGGATTCAGTGTTCGTAAATCAACAAACAGATTTTCTGCAACTGATAAATCTATAGTTTTGAGCAAGTTGTTTGTGTGCTCCAGTACTGGAATAAGAACGAAAAAGGACAGTAATTCAACTTCTGTAACATCTGTCAAAAAAAGGAGAATTGGTATAACAAGAACAGACTGCAAGGCAAGAATGTTGGTCAAGAAGACTAAAGAGGGAAATTATTCAGTTGTGCAACATGAGACAGAGCACAATCATAAGCTTACTAGAACAGAATGGAACCATATGCACCGTTCGGAAAGACAAATCACTATGGACAAGAGTAGAGTGATAGAGGATATGGTGTCTTCAGGGATGAGAACAATAGACTCATATCGCTATATGACAAATGAAGTTGGAGGGGAGGAAAACTTAGGACACACAATAAAGGACCATTACAACTTGGTAAACAAGTTTAAAATGGAAGCAGTTAAAGGGGGCGATGCAAACAACCTGATCAACATGATGGAAGCAGAAAAAATAAGAGATAAAAATTTCTTTTACAAGATTAGGCTCAATGAAGATGGGAGATTATCAAGTATCTTTTGGAGGGATTCTTTGATGATGAAAGATTATGAAATCTATGGAGATGTAATGGTTTTTGATACAACATACAGAACAAACAAGTACAACTTGATATGTGCACCTTTTGTTGGGATAAACAACCACTGGAAGAACGTAATGTTCGGCTGTGCATTCATATCCGATGAGAAAACAGAAACGTTCGAATGGCTTTTCCAGATGTTCAAAAACTCAATGGGGGAGAAAGTACTAAAGACAGTGTTCACAGACCAAGACTTAGCAATAGCAAATGCGATAGGGAAGGTAAATTTCTTTTAATATTGTATACATTATTTAATACTTGAGAAGGAGTTGTGTTTTATATTTGATTAAGTTCTGTTATTGATATTTATAGAATTGGGTATTGTTATATAATGCTTCGGGTATTAGTATTTTCTGTTTCGGGTATTTGAATTTACTTCTTCGGGTATTGCTGAATTTTTTTCTTTTTGGATATTGCTTATTGAATGTTCTTTTATAGGAATTCCCTGAAGCAAGACACAGATTGTGTCTATGGCACCTAAACCAAAACGCAATTGCAAGATTTGGAGAATTAAAGAAAGACGGTCCTTTTAAAGATGTTTTCAACAGCGTTAAGCATCGACATATTTTCTGCTGGAATAAGATCATCCCAAAGAAGTGAAAGCACAAATCATGCAATAGGTTTTAGAGTAAACAAGCAGACAAATTTGAAAGAATTTTATGAGATATTCAAGAACACGGTAAATAAATGGAGAAGCACTGAAAAAAAAAGATGAATTTAATTGCTCAAGAATGATACCTGAATCGCACATGGGAATGAAAGGAATGCTCAAACATGCTGTTGAGATATACACACTCACCATATTCAGATGTTTTGAAGAGGAGTTCATAAAGTCCATATTCGTCTGTTCGAGTGTTGTACAAGTCTATGATACCAGTTTGATCTATGAGGTCAAAAATGATAATATTGAGCACAACAACAGAGTGGTATATGACACTGCCATGAACCTAATAACCTGTGATTGTAAGAAGTTCGAAGAATTAGGCATATTGTGTTATCATTCCTTGAGAATATTGAACGTACATTCAGTACAAAGGATACCCGATAACTATATATTAAAAAGATGGTACAAACTTGCAAAAGCACATGTGTGGGACAAGAACCAAAATGATATCAATAACAAAGAAAGGTACAGTTTGTGTTTTTTAATTACTGTTATTTTACTATTCTCATTAAAACTAATAAGAACTAACTAATGTTACTATTCAATTTTTTTAAAAACAGGAACAATGACAAAGTTGCAACCAATATCCCATGGAGACATGCTATCATAAAGAAGTACTATAACATAGTCTTGATGAGTGAAGAAAGTGAAGAAATGAGAGAACTTATTGAAGAAGGATGTGAAAGATATGAGAAAATACTTAACCAAAGATACTGTGCACAAAAAGAAGGAAGTGAAGCTTATTCTGAGACATCTAACAAAATTCTAGATCCAAAACGATCAGTAACGAAGGGAAGAAGTCAAAGAATAAAGAGTGGTCTCCATCAAAACAAGAAGAAGAAGAAATCAACATCACAATCATCACAAATGAGGGAATATGGTTCCACTACACCAAATCCATATATTATTTGAATGACAATTGCAATTCTTTTTTCAGATTATTCATCATTTACTTGAGATATTGATGATCAAATATTAGAGTATTTTTGCAAGTACTTTATGTTTTATACATTGTTTAAGTTTTAGCAATACCCGAAGTTAAAGATTGTAATACCCGAAGTTATAGTTTGAAATACCCGAAGTTAAAGATTGTGTTGGTCCCATTTTTTTCATTCACAAACAAAGACAATATGGGAAATTAGGAGAAATTTTTGTTTTAACACTGATGTTATGCAAGTCAGTAAAGCAATAAAGAACACAACAATGTAAAGTGGTTCGGAGGCTCAAGCTCCTACATCCACTGCCTGATTTAACAGGAAATCCACTACCCGGGATTCTTGTTTTTAACGTGCCAAGGTGCACTCACAACTGGACTCACACCCCTCCGCGGAGCTGCCTCTCGAACTGGCCTCACATCCCTCTTCACTCAGGGACTGCCTCTCCTCACCTCACTGCAACACCTAACACTATTCTGGAAAGGGTTTAGTTTGGTTTGGTTCTCTCCAACTAGGTGAGATTTTCCCTTACATGGTTTTAGCCTTTAAGCTAAGGTTGGGAAAATCTCTCTAAGCTTAGGATGCATATGATGAGCTCGAGTATACAAACTGGAACACTCAAATATGACTATGAAGAACTCAGGTCAGTGTTCTTGATGGAGATGGTGCCTCCTTATGCCTCCCTTGAAACGCACCACTCTCACATCAGCTCCTTGCTTGAGTTTGTATTTATAGTTTGGATTTGAATGTTACCGTTGGAGAGAGTAACATTCAAATCCAGACTATCTCTGGAGTGAAATTCTCCTTTTCAGTAAAGTATGGCCTTTGTCAGCTTTTGTCAGATTCGCTGCCTTGACTTGATTGGTCCACGTGGACTGAGTCCAACGGCTCTTTTCTTCAGGGTACTTGATCAGGGTAGTCCTGACTTCAGGCGACTTCTCTTCAGCTGACTTGTAATCCTCTCAGGATACCTTTCTTCAGTAGACTTGAAGTCTTCTTAGGAACCATCATTGGACTTTAAGTCTTCTCAGTGGACTTCCTTCAGTAGACTTGAAGTCCACTCAGGGGAGTTGATATAAGGCTATTTGTCAAGCTTCCCAACCTCAGTAGCCTGACTCCTTCAGGTCCTACTAGGCACAGCACTGATCCTCTCAATCATGCTCTTCACTGAGTAGTCCACTGACCAGCTTAGAAAGTCAGGTTTATACTCAGTGGGACTTCCTTCAGGATTCTCTTCAGGTTCAGGTCTTCTGACATGGCTTCAGACTGTTCTCCTTGTGATGTCATCTTGACTTCCTCAGGCTATATCAGTGAGTTCCCCCTCACTGAGTTCCCCCTCAGTAGAGTTCTTCCCTCAGCTGAGTTCCTCTCAGCAGAGTTCCCGCTCACTGAGTTCCTCTCAGTAGAGTTCCCCCTCACTGAGTTCCCCCTCAGCTGAGTTCTTCCTCCACTGATAACCTGTTCTACTGAGAAACAAACTAGCCTGACCTGAAACTAAAAGATGCTATCCTGACTGCTTCAAACCTATTACATGTGGTTTTGGAAAATCATCAAAACTAAAATATATCCCAACAATTTCCCCCTTTTTTGATGATTCCAATTGTTGGTCCCATTTTTTTCATTCACAAACAAAGACAATATGGGAAATTAGGAGAAATTTTTGTTTTAACACTGATGTTATGCAAGTCAGTAAAGCAATAAAGAACACAACAATGTAAAGTGGTTCGGAGGCTCAAGCTCCTACATCCACTGCCTGATTTAACAGGAAATCCACTACCCGGGATTCTTATTTTTAACGTGCCAAGGTGCACTCACAACTGGACTCACACCCCTCCGCGGAGCTGCCTCTCGAACTGGCCTCACATCCCTCTTCACTCAGGGACTGCCTCTCCTCACCTCACTGCAACACCTAACACTATTCTGGAAAGGGTTTAGTTTGGTTTGGTTCTCTCCAACTAGGTGAGATTTTCCCTTACATGGTTTTAGCCTTTAAGCTAAGGTTGGGAAAATCTCTCTAAGCTTAGGATGCATATGATGAGCTCGAGTATACAAACTGGAACACTCAAATATGACTATGAAGAACTCAGGTCAGTGTTCTTGATGGAGATGGTGCCTCCTTATGCCTCCCTTGAAACGCACCACTCTCACATCAGCTCCTTGCTTGAGTTTGTATTTATAGTTTGGATTTGAATGTTACCGTTGGAGAGAGTAACATTCAAATCCAGACTATCTCTGGAGTGAAATTCTCCTTTTCAGTAAAGTATGGCCTTTGTCAGCTTTTGTCAGATTCGTTGCCTTGACTTGATTGGTTCACGTGGACTGAGTCCAACGGCTCTTTTCTTCAGGGTACTTGATCAGGGTAGTCCTGACTTCAGGCGACTTGTCTTCAGCTGACTTGTAATCCTCTCAGGATACCTTTCTTCAGTAGACTTGAAGTCTTCTTAGGAACCATCATTGGACTTTAAGTCTTCTCAGTGGACTTCCTTCAGTAGACTTGAAGTCCACTCAGGGGAGTTGATATAAGGCTATTTGTCAAGCTTCCCAGCCTCAGTAGCCTGACTCCTTCAGGTCCTACTAGGCACAGCACTGATCCTCTCAATCATGCTCTTCACTGAGTAGTCCACTGACCAGCTTAGAAAGTCAGGTTTATACTCAGTGGGACTTCCTTCAGGCTTCTCTTCAGGTTCAGGTCTTCTGACATGGCTTCAGACTGTTCTCCTTGTGATGTCATCTTGACTTCCTCAGGCTATATCAGTGAGTTCCCCCTCACTGAGTTCCCCCTCAGTAGAGTTCTTCCCTCAGCTGAGTTCCGCTCAGCAGAGTTCCCCCTCACTGAGTTCCTCTCAGTAGAGTTCCCCCTCACTGAGTTCCCCCTCAGCTGAGTTCTTCCTCCACTGATAACCTGTTCTACTGAGAAACAAACTAGCCTGACCTGAAACTAAAAGATGCTATCCTGACTGCTTCAAACCTATTACATGTGGTTTTGGAAAATCATCAAAACTAAAATATATCCCAACAGATTGTAATACCCGAAGTTAAAGATTGTAATACCCGAAGTTATAGTTTGCAATACCCGAAGTTAAAGATTGTAATACCCGAAGATATATTAGCCAATACCCGAAGATATATTTAACAATACCACATGAAATAATTATTAATACAACACAAAAATTAAAAAAACATATAAAACATAAAATAAACAAAACACTAAATACATATTAACCCGCATCATTTAAACACATGTTAACCCACATCAGTTAAACCATTACACATTAAACCACTAATATACATATTAACCCACATCAGTTAACCATTACAAATTTCAAAACAAAAATACATACAAAATACTTTAAATTTTCAACTAAAAAATATAACTTAACATTTCTCCTCTTTCCCCTCCCCAAATCATCACCCATAGTTTTCAAAGCATTAGCAGCCCGTTTTTTTTCTCTTCTGCAGCTTTTTCATCTTTTTCCTTCTTCAAAGCAACATTCTTGATTAAATCGGTCTTTTGCTTATAAAAATTGTAAACCTTCTCAATAACATCAGACCTAGACGAGTTAAAGTTCGAGAGAACTAGGATTGCACAGATTTCTGCCCTGATAGCTATACGGATATCCTCCTATAAAAAAAAGTCAATAAAAAATAAAATAAGTAAATAAGCAAATAACAAAAAAAACCATCAAAAATGAAATATAACAATTACCCGAGTCAAGTCTGGATAAGAATAAGAAGTTCCATTGAATTGTTTGATGTGATGCATCATATACACACCACAATCCTTATCAGGCTTTCCAGTTTGCCATTTTAAAGACATATTTTCAAATTGATATTCCAAAATATCATCAGCCTTAGAATGTTTCTTCAACTTAAGAAACCTACACATCAGTTTGACCTAAAAAAAAGTAAAAAAAAATATATAAATACAAAGTTGTAAATTAAAAATATAAAATGATTACAAACAAATATGTATAGAATAATTACCAATATATCAGCAGACTTTGTGTAATCATTAACTTCCTCAACATGCTTCAAGTTATCCAGCAATTGCAACTTTTTATCAGTAAAGTTAATTACAACAACAGCATAATGATCATGGATACAAAAAGGAACGAAAATCTGGAAAAACAAAAGAAAGAATTATTAAACTTTAGTAAAACCAAAATAATTAAAAATACACAAAGCAATAACAATTCAACTAACCATTTCTGCAGATATGAAACAACCTTCAAACACAAAAATCCATTTATCCCACACATAGAAAAAGTTATCAGCCATTTTTTCAACATCAACTCCCTTCATTACGACCTCAATCAAGAAAAACTACAAAAAAAATCAATAATAAATAATAGCATAAAGTTTAAAAAGCAATACACAAGAATATACACAGCAATACCCCAAGAATAAATCAGTAATACCCTAAAATATACACAGCAATACCCCAAGGTATACAAAGCAATACCCCAAGTTATACACAGAAATACCCCAAGAATAAATCAGTAATACCCCAAGATATACACAGCAATACCCCAAGTTTACCCCAAGGTATACAAAGCAATACCCCAAAAGGTATGCAAAGCAATACCCCAAAGGTATGCAAAGCAATACCCCAATGTATACAAAGCAATACCCCAAAGGTATGCACAGCAATACCCCAAGGTATACACAGCAATACCCCAAGGTATACAAAACAATACCCCAAGGTATACACAGCAATACCCCAAGAGTAAAACATTAATACCCCAAGAGTAAAACAGCAATACCCTAAGAATTAAAAAGCAATACCCAAAGAGATAATTACCAACACCCAAAGCATTAACAACAAAACACAAAAAATACCTATAAAACAAAACTTACACTGTGATTAAGATTGAAGGCAAATCTGCTCCGTCTATCATCCGTAAACACATCCCATTAACATCCAAGCACCAAACAGAAACAACAGCAATTTCAATCTCTTGGTTAGGAAACAATGTGTTAATTTCAGCCTTGTACAGACTAATATCATCGCCATGACTATAATAAGATTCCCTGATCAAAAAATAAAAATGTATATATAAGTATACACACATATAACTACCAAACTAAAAAAAAAGTAATTAAATACTTACACTTCAACAGAACCATCACCATCATAAAAACAAAAGTCAACAACTTCCATATGAGGTTGTGGAATAGTACGATAACACTTCTTGTTTAACTTCACCAACTTGGAAACATACCCAACTTTATCATTAATCAACCAAAAAAGACTTGAACTATCCTTACCAGCTCTTTTCACCTTTGAAGAAACAGATTTCACTGCATCATCAAGTTCATCACCTGTAAAAGTATTTTCACGAGCCTTGATACCTCCATCCACCCCAGCATTCTGACCACTACACTTATCCATCCTGCCTCCATCAGCCACATTCTTCACACCACCATCTTCTTCAGCAGCTTTTTTCTTCAAACTTTCATCAACCACAGGATTCTCTTGAACAGGTTCATTCAAATTATCCATTCTAGCTTCATCAGCACCATTCTTTGCACCAACATCCTCTTCAGCAGTTTTTTTCTTAAAACTTTCATCAAAAACAGGATTCTCTTGACCAGGTTTATTTAAAGACGGCTCATCAGCCCCAAGATCAACAGTAAAACCATCCTTAAACCAGTCTGCTTCATCCCCAGACAAATTGGTTTCAAAAATAGGTGGCTCAGGAGTCAGCAAATCAAACTTAGGAGCTTCACCAGCCAAATCCTTCATCATGGTAACATATTTTACCAATTTATCAACATATCTGTGAAGCTTTAGGTTCATAAAGAACTTTTGCGTATTCGAAAGATCGGATTCAGGAGTGGATTGTGAGGAAGAAGAGGACTGAATACCATCCACAAGCCTCTGAATCTTACGCATAAAAGATCCAGAAAAATCCCTAGCCTCTGACTGGATGGACACCAAAATGTTTTGATCTCCTGCAACAAAAACAACATAATTTAACAAACAAGAAGCAGTAATATGGAAAAATTAATAAAACATTGTATACCTGATACTCGGTATCCACACTTTCTTTACCAGAAATGCTAGACTTCAAAACACCATTAACAGATACAGGATAAACACCACGAACCAAATCACCAGAACCAAAAACACCAGCACTAAGCTCTTGATAACACCTCTTCTTCATCTTCTCATTATTCCAATGCTGAATCGGAGGAATAGAACACGACTCACAAACACCCCTCCACTTCAGCCTATGCAAGTACACTATTTGTAACACAAGAACACAGCCACTAACATTCTTAACCCCATCATTCTGATACGCTAACACAGAATCTGACAACCTTTTCAAAACAAAACTACACCAATCCAACTTAGGTATATCTTCTACAACCTCCAGAGACTTAAAATAAATGGTACTAATAGAACGATTTGATGAAGGACAAAGAAAAGAACAGAGACAAAACAAAACAAAAGCCCGTTTAAAATCATCACCCCCTTCAACTAATCTATAAACAATCAAATCAGCCAACTTTCGAATCGGAGTTTTAGCAGCAATACCATATTTCTTACTAAACGAATCGAACACAGACGTATCATCAGAACGAGAATAACAAACTACATTTCTGCCCTCATTCCTAGGTATCGTAAAAACATAAAAAACATCATCAGCATTAACAGGGAATTGCCTAAATTTATCTACAGATAACATATGACTACTTCCATTAAAGTGTTCCACCAACCACTTCAATATTTTCTAACCATAGCACTTATTCACATTCAACTTCAGAAGACCATCAAAACCAATGCTAATAACATCTTCTTTTTGCTTACCATTCAAAGAATTAACCAACTCAAACAAACCAAGAGGACGACACTGCGTCAAAAACGTGCTGCATATAGAAAAACAAAAATAAGATCAAGAATAACAAACAAAAACTAAACATAAACAATTAAAAATAATACCCCAAAGATATAATAACCAACACCCGAAACTATAATAAACAATACCTGAAGGTATAGTCACCAATACCCCAAGGTATAGTCACAAATACCCGAAGTTATAGTCACCAATACCTGAAGATATAGTCACCAATACCCCAAGGTATAGTCACCAATACCCCAAGGTATAGTCACCAATACCCCAAGGTATAGTCACCAATACCCCAAGGTATTTTGACCAATACCCGAAGGTATAGTCACCAATACCCGAAGGTATGATGACCAATACCCGAAGGTATAATAACAAATACCCGAAGATATAATAACCAATACACCAAAAAATTAAGAAAAAGAAGAAAGAATACCTTTTAGCAGTTTCCTTCTTTACAAAAAATTTTTTCTTCTTAACACCAGAAGATTTCCCAACAAATTCTTTATTCAAAGGTCTTTCTCCACCAGATTTAACATCACCATCATTCTTTACTGCATCAACATCAACTTCTTCCTCTTCCTTACTTGAATCATCCATTTGGTGCACTTTCCTCTTTTTAACACCACTTGATTTCTTCTTAGAACCTTTAAGATCAGACCTCACAACATCATCCTTCACAACATCTTCAACACTAACTCCAGTTTTTTCCTTAATAACACACTTCTTTTTCACAGACCTTACACTTATAGAAACATTACTCCCATCTTTCCTCTTCAAATTACAATATAAACCAATAGGAACAGAATCCACAAAATCATCAGAATCATTGCCAGGAACATTAGAAGGAACATTCAAAGGAACATTATCCTGAGACATTTTCAAAGAATTTTCTAATCTGCGATTAACATTAGATCTTGTTCGACTAGAAATAAGTTCTTTTCTCCTAGTAGGACCACTACCTTTAGGAACTCGGTATTTAGTTCTCACCATTTTTGAAGAAAACTGAAAGAAAACAACTAAAAATCATAAGAAAAATTGACATGCAGAAATAAAAAATCGAAGAAATAGAAGAGAATTTTGAAAAATACTTACGTGTTCGATGAAATACACTACTTCAACAACAAAAGCTTCAAAATCGTACAACAACAACCTTCGATCGGACTTCAGCGAACAAAATACTTCGAAAATAAAGATAATATCAAAAACACTTTGAATCGAGAGATATATAATGGTTACCAAATTTAAATACGAAAAAACTGAATTAAAACTGAAAAGAAACTAACGATTTCGAAGTAGAAACCGTTTAAAGAAGTTTCGAAATCTAAAAAATGAAGAAAATTCGAACGATTGAAGGGTATTGCTCAAGGGTATCACTGAGAGAAGAACTAGCGTGAAAAAAGAGAGAGAAGCGAAAAAGTGAATCGGATCCAGGTCTTACCCGCCCATTACCCAGATGAGATCCGCGAAAAAATAAAAAATCCGACCCGAACCGACCCGGCGACCCGCGAATTTAAGTCAAAATTGATTTTAAATCAATTCGAAATTAGGGTGTAAAATCCAAATGCATAGTGTGCACTTGGATGCACCCTAGAATTTGTGTTTATCCTTATATAAATATAATGTATTATCATTAATAATTCACCTTGATTATATGGTATGTTGTAGACACGTATCTTTAATAATTTGGAATTTAATGATTATACTAATCCTTGGTTATGTCTAGAAGAATGACAATGACGAGCTAAAACATTCAATACATATATGTCTTGAATGTTTTTTATTTTAATTAAATTGTACAAAGATATATACGTTATAAACTACTATTAAATTTGAGGAATTTCGATTGCTATTTTAATTAAAGTGTATCAAGATATGTGTTATAAATTACAATTATATTTGAGAAATTTTGATTTCCACAAATGGTAACTGTTAATGTGTTTGAAAATAATTATATCAATATCTAATTACAGGAATGCTTAATATATTAGTAATTTATTTATTTTATTGATAATTTATAATTATTTGCCAATTTGTCATGTACAATTATTTGCTATTTGACATTGTTACATTGTACTCTTCCCACATTCTAATTTTCTTATAAACTTGTGCAGGTTCTTATCCTAATCTAGATGCAATGTCCAAAAATGATTACAGAAAATGCAAGTGAAAATGTCTTGCATGATCTTAGCATTAATTGTTGTTCTCTTCAATTTAGATGACTATTATATTTTCATTGTTATCCAGTATATGATAATGTGACATGTGGTCAGCATAAAAATTGTATAGTGCTTGATTGAAGTATAATAAAAATTCATCAATTTATATTTGTATTTAACAAGGAAACTTCTCTTAAACGTATATGGCATTGTAATGATCATCTGGGCAATTTGCCACCTTTGTACTATAATTTCACTTTATCCTTGTTTTTTTTACAACTTAAATTCCCTTTATGAAAGACAGAGTGGAAAATATTTGGAGAATGTCATTGCTGCAATTGATGCACCACGACAGTCAAATTTGTTGGTGGATTTGTCATTGAGTACATGCTTTATTCTTTGCGAACGAAAAATAATTTTTATTTTAAAAAAATAGATCAAACAAAACAAAAGAAGTTCATTTGCGATAGATTTTCAACTTTAGCTTCGACAAGATTCGTTACAATATCATGGCAAGTCTTTAAATTTTTTCAAGGTTGATTATCATTAGTTTTTGGTAGAGCTTACGTTGAAGCATAAAAGATTACCATAAATAAAAACTATTATCATCGTCAAACGAAAAAAATATTCATCACGTAACAAGACTACAATACATCGATATAAATGAATTTCAACTCATTCGTATACTACTCAAATAAACATTTTATTTATTATATTATTAAAAAAAATAGACCGAAGACCTACAACACTATGACAAAATATTATCGTCGCACAAAGAATTGACAACGTGCAACACACGTGTAATCCAACTAGGAATATAAAATGCACGCACTACATTAAATAAGTTGGTTACTAAATAGTGAGAAGATCAAGTATTATACTATGCCATATCGATCTGATCGATGTAGAATTTTATCATATATTTCTTTTAGGTTCTACAATAAAGCTTGATCAAAACATATCAGTCATAAAGTTAATACAGTCTTATGATCTTAATTCGTTGTAATTAGTAGTTATTCTAACAATTTGTAACATGACAACAACACAATTAATCACAGTAATTAATAGAGTAAGTGTTTTGCACATCAAGCAACTAAAATGCACTTTTGAAAAATTTACGTTTATTATTAATGAAAAGATAACTTTTCAAAAAATGCATTTGAGTTGCATGATCCACCTAAGTGTATATAATACTAAGCCTAATTAATAATGTAAAGCTTTTGAATAAAGCAACATGCCCCTAGTAAAATAAAATAAAATAAAATAAAATTATGTAAGTAATTAATTGAGAAAACAAACAAATTGACACAGAATAGAAGTTTATTGAAGCTTGTGAGATGTAAAATCCTGATTTATTATGGTTACAACAAGATGACTGGACTGAGAACACCAACAACACACTTAGAAATAGACTAAGAAAATATCAACATCCAAATACATATATTAAGGAATACATAATCCTTAAGAATGGGAGTTAAAATAGGTCATGAAAGGCCTTTCATTACTGTCCGGTGGCATACACTCCTCATCCTCAAGAACAATGGCTTTTAGGTGCGACGACATCTGCATATACATAGTTAAACAAATAATTTAGAAGAAATTAATTAGATAAACAAAATTATACAACAATAACACCAACAAATTTAGATGCATGTATAACTCCTACGGTGAAACGCTAAATTAACCGGAATTTACACATGCTCGTGTGGCGTTCCAAATTATTAAATAAAGCCCACGTTGCACTCCCTTTGGAATAAATAGGTTCACGTCAATGAGGAGAAATCTCATTTCTAGCCTATTTAACCTTAAATGGGTTGTGGCGTGAATTTTATTCATTGACATGAAGTGCCACACTAGCACTATTGTCGGAGCACGTGTAAATTCCCGTCGTTTATAAAATAAATCCAGCGAAAATTACCTTTTTTTTTATAATAAAAGGAACGTAATTGAGAAATTAAGAAGATAAATGACCGACTTTTGACTCGGACAAAATTACAAAACCATTTTTTATATTGTCCCTCATTTAAACGAGAAAATCAGATAAATGAGCATTGATGAAAACTAGAAAAAGAATATATAGTAATTGTTAAGGAAAATATATATATATATATTATTACTTTGTTGGGAAAAAAATAGGGAAGAGAAAGCCGAAACTGAACATAGTTGCAGTAGGAGGAAATTAAGAGTGAGAAGAGAAGTATAATTTTTTTTAGTGGGGGTGAAGGATGTGTTGTGGAAGCCTGCTTGTTTATATAAGGGAGAGAGAGCGCATCTCCACCGCCAACCGGCTCAATAACCTGTCAAATAAATAATTTAATATTAATAATTTATTAATGTTACCATCATTATGTTTGACTTGGATAAATATAATAATACAAATCACAATGGAAAACAATAATTAACAAAACCATGCTGCCCACACATCCGTTGGATAATTCTACAACTATGAAATATGTACGCACTCTCATATGCACCAGGCGCACGGTGCACTCACTCAACAGTTGTAGTTGTTTGTACTGAAAAATGTAGGCTGATTACACTGAAAAGTATGGTAAAATTACACTGAAAATCAATTTTCAGTGTAATCTAACCACACTTTTCAGTGTAAACAGTTTTAACTGTTGTGAAAGTGCACCATGTACCAAGTGCATAAGAAAGTTACTCTTAAATATCATAAAAAGCAAAGTATTGAATAAAAATGGTTCGTATATAAACTACTTGAAGGGTATTAGTTGTTTTTATTGAAATATGTTAGTTTTGGAGGATATTAGTTGAAGGATAAAAAAAAAATATTTAGTGCTTAAATAATATTATTAAAAAAAAAATTCTTCGCATAAAAGAAAAATTAATAATTAAGTAGCTCGCGTCTAGCATGTGAGATGAATAATAAGCAGCTGACATGATTTATTTATATCTTATTACGGTTGACTTGCAGATAATTAGCGGGGTAAAATGATGGATTTAAAAAAAAAAAATTAATTTTTTCAACAAAGGAAACTTATTAGAAGAAGCATGCATGACCGTCGAACTTGCATTTTTTTATACTAAGAAAATCCTACAAAATCTGCCAATATTGAAAAATATTTCTTGCTCTTATCAAGCTAAATAATTAGGAGAACCACTAATAATTAGGAGAACCACTAACAACCCCCACCAAGGTGCACTTATTACGGTCGCATCGGACAGTGTCTGCCACTAAAAAAGTATTAGCTGAACAATTCTCTCAAGCTAATATACCTACTTGCCAAAAAATGCGATTGATGGAGATTGATTATGGAGGACCAGAAAACGTGGGGTGCACGGAAAGAGATATTAGAAACCATGAGCAGTCAATAAAAGAATCACAAAGAGGACATGATGCTGAGACATTGATTCTTTTTTTTTTTTTGAGACAGAAAAGGAGAAAAATTCAGCATTCTTTTTTTATTACGAAGTTGATGAAAGTAATAAGTTTATTAGGTGTTTTTGGTCTGATGCAATGTCAAGAAGATATTATAATTTTTTTGGTGATGTGGTTGTGTTCGATACGACGTACAACACAAATAAGCATGGAATGATTTTTGCTCCATTTACTGGGGTTAACCATCATGGACAGACAATTATTTTCGGTTGTGGATTCTTAAGCGATGAAAAAATTGATTCATTCGTATGATTGTTCAATAAACTAATGGAAGCAATGACAAAGGGACCCCCAGTTGTTATCATCACCGATCAAGATCCTGCCATGGCAAAGGCTATCGAGAAGGTTTTTCCCAAACTTTTCATCGCTATTGTATGTGGCACATTTTGAGTTTGCACTGGGTTCCAGAAACCCGAATAAAAGTGCCCACCCCTATTAATCTGTAACAATTTGACATGCAATTATAGTGTATTTAAAAAACAAATAAAAAGCTTGCAATTCTAGCATATCAAACCAAGTTAAACGTGTATTATAAAAAAAAAAAATAGCGTCAGTTCTAGATAGGAAACCTGCAAATATATTAATACTAGTGCTTGACTTGCGGTTACGTGGGCTTGTAACTATTTTGCTTTTAAAATTTTAATTTTTAAAATTCAAACTTATACACTTTTTTTTATAATACACACACAATATCCGGAAAAAAAAAATGAGTGCATTAACTTTGGTTCAATTTTTACGTTAAATTCATGATTTAAAAGAAAAAAAAAACAAATAAGTAGAAAAATCGTCTATTTCTATTCCAATAAAAAGGAAAAAATAACAACACTACTACACATTCCGAAATATTTCTCTATAAACCACATTTGTCGTACATTTGAATGGTTTACCCCGAGAATCCACTTAGCCCTAACCAGAGACCGGAGAATTCCAAATTGCAAGCTTCCATCGGCTGTAATCAACTTGCAGTCCTCGGTGGTGGGAAATGGGGCCCTCTTTTGAACCTATTTGGCATTGTAAAAATTCCAATATAATATCATTGTTTTTTCGAAGGATAACGAAAAGAAAATAGTATATCAATTATTTTGACACAAAAAAAAAAAGTAGGGATTTAAACCAAATTCATCCTCTATCTTTTCACCTTTATTGAAATGGTCCTATATTTATTTGCTTTATGAATTTAGTCCTATAATATTTATGCAATTTTTTCCAATTAGGTCTAATTGGCAGAAAAATGCACAAAACGTTGTTGCTTCGGTCCTCTATTTATTTGTTTTATCAATTAAGTCTAATATATAATCAAATTTCGTCACTTAGGTCATAATTTGCCAGAAAATGCACAAAACAACACCGTTTTGATCACGTGCTTGGTTTTCTAGCAGGTGGTGATTAAGTGTATTTTCTTGCAAATTAGGACCTAATTGGCGAAATTTGAATTGGTATAGGATTAAATTGATAAAGAAAATAAATAGAGGATCAAAATAGTAACATTTTATGCATTTTTTGGCCAATCAGGACTTAATTTGCAAAATTTGAAGAGATACAAGATTAAATTGATAAAGCAAATAAATAGAGGATCATTTCAATAAGATCTGTGACAATATTTAGTGTATAATTTTGTATTAAAGAAAATGGTAAAATTTCACCATAATACTGAGAACCTATAAATTGTCTATTTTTTGCACATCCAAATTAGCCCAACAATGCTGGCAAATTTTAGGGTGCATTTCTCACTTCTTTTTCAAGGCGAGAATCAGCCATTTGGTAATGCCTCCAATCTGCCACTACCACACGTCGCCTCCAATTACCGTCCGTCGCAGAGTCAAATCACCCCCAAAGTTCCAGCCATTAGTCTCATCTCCATCAGCCTATTGATTTCCAAATTGTCAACAAATTTCGTAAATCTTTCTAACTCACACTCCAATCTAGTCAATTCCAGTTAAATATTTTTTTCTTCAAATATCTTCCATCTTAATTTAAATTCATCTTTTCTATTTTCGTAAAAAAAAAAAAAGTTTCGTCTTTAATCTCTTGTCTGTATATATTTTTTACTTGCATTTTAATTCATAGCATATAAATATGAATTCAACACTACAAAAAAGACGGAGTTTAGCGACGGAGAATTTGCGACGACCAAATATCCGTCGCAAATTTCGTGAATTTGCGACGGATTTTGGTAAGCCGTCGGAAAAAATGACACTTTGCGACGACATAGGAAGACCGTCGCAAAAGTTAGTGTTTTGCGACGGAAAAGTCTGTCGCAACAACTAGGGCCCACCGCCTTCGTCTTGAACCGGCTACATTTGCGACAGATAGGGCGTCGCAAATTTCAACTTTGAGTTTGCGTCGGTCCATTCCGTCGCAAATATACCCGTTTAAAAGTGACCGTTCGGGAAGTGACCCATTTGACTGATTTGCGACAGAATAGGCCGTCGCAATTTTTAACTTTGTATTTGCGACGGACCAAAGCCGTCGCAAATCTTACATTTATATTCGCGACCTTTCGGGAAACGGTCCATTGACTGATTTGCGACAGAATGTCCATCGCAAATCCGACCCGGTTTTACGCGTCTTCTCGGGAAACGGTGCGTTGACTGATTTGCGACGGAAAAGCCATCGCAAATCAGTAAAAACGACATCGTTTTGGCTTTGACAGACATAATTTGTAACGGATAGGCGTCCGTCACAAATTTTTTTTCCACTTATAAAACTCTCCTCGCGAAGCAGACGGAGAATGCGAGAAAAAAGTAGAAGAGTAGGAAAACGAAAGGAAAAGGAAGGAGAAGTTGGGTTTAGTTGATTGTAGAGCCAATCTGTCCCCACCGAGTTCTCGTTTCGACATTTTCTACAAATAAACCGTAAGTTTTCTTCATTTTTACCGTTTAAAATTTAATTTTAAAGCATGTTTAGAGAATTGATTTTAGTTGAATTGTTTGAATTATATTAGTAATGAATTGATTTTAGCTGAATTAGTTGATCGAATTTTAATTTAAAGCATGTTTAATTTTTGTTATGTTTAGAATTGAATTAGTTGAATTGTTTGAATTATATTAGAAATGAATTGATTTTAGTTGAATTAGTTGATCGAATTTAATTAGTTGATCGAAATTTAATTTAATTTTAAAGCATGTTTAGAATTTCTTAAGCTTAAAATTGAATTAGTTGAATTGTTTGAATAATAATAGAAATGAATTGATTTTAGTTGATTAGTTGATCGAATTTTAATTTAATTTTAAAGCATGTTTAGAATTTCTGAAGCTTAGAATTGAATTAGTTGAATTGTTTGAATTATATTAGAAATGAATTGATTTTAGTTGAATTAGCTTAGTTGATCGAATTTTAATTTAACTTTAAAGCATGTTTAGAAATAGTTGAATTAGTTGATCGAATTTTAATTTAAAGCATGTTTAATTTTTGTTAAGTTTGGAATTGAATTAGTTGAATTGTTTGAATTATATTAGAAATGAATTGATTTTAGTTGAATTAGCTTAGTTGATCGAATTTTGATTTAATTTTAAAGCATGTTTAGAATTTGTTAAGTTTAGAATTAATTTTAGTTAAATTGTTTGAATTATAATTTAATTTTAAAGCATGTTTAGAATTGATTTTAGTTGAATTGTTTGAATTATATTAGAAATGAATTGATTTTAGTTGAATTATAGTTGAATTGTTACTTTAATTTATAATTTTGTAAATTTATTTTAGTTTGAATTTACTTTTATTTAATGTCAAAATAAATAATTTTAGCAAAAAAATAAAAATAAAATGGACACAACATTTATAAAAACAAGTGAGAAACGAAAATGAATTAATTTGGTGAATTATGAAAAAAAATGAATCAATTTGGATACATATACAATTAATTGCGTACAAATGAACGAATTATAAAATTATGCATTGTCGAAATAAATAATTTTACAAAATAAAAAAAATAGTTGGGCAAAATATTTTAATAAACAACTTAGATACAAAAAGAAATTAATTTGGTGAATTTTGGAAAAAAAAAAAACGAGTCAATTTTGATACATATACAATTAATTGCGTAAAAATGAACGAATTATAAATTTAAGCGGGAGTCGAAATAAATAATTTTACCAAAATAATAAAAATTAAATGGCCCCAACATTTATAAAAATAAGTGAGAAACGAAAATGAATTAATTTGGTGAATTATGGAAAAAAACAAGTCAATTTGGATATATATATACAATTAATTGCGTACAAATGAACGAATTATAAATTTAAGCGGGAGTCGAAATAAATAATTTTACCAAAATAATAAAAATTAAATGGCCCCAACATTTATAAAAATAAGTGAGAAACGAAAATGAATTAATTTGGTGAATTATGAAAAAAAAAAGAGTTAATTTGGATACATATACAATTAATTGCGTACAAATGAATGAATTATAAAATTATGCATTGTCGAAATAAATAATTTTACAAAAAAAAAAAAATAGTTGGGCAAAATATTTTAATAAACAACTTAGATACGAAAAGAAATTAATTTGGTGAATTATAAAAAAAATGACTTAATTTGAATACATATACAATTAATTGCGTAAAAATGAACGAAATAAGCACATGGCCTAGCGGCCGCCCGTCCTCCCCATGCACAAGAGGTCGCGGATTTTCTGTCGCTAAACAGTGTTTTTTTTTGTAGTGCAAATTTCAAAAGTTTGGGTAGTTCGGATAGACGGGGCGGGCCGGGTTCGAAAGGCAGAGGATAATGAGATTTTGAGCTTTTTGTTTGCAAGCATCTTGAGTTTTTTTGTTTGCAGTTAGTTTATGTATATGGGTATTATTGATTATATCTTAGGTTATTGCTTGCTGTATTGCTGACAATTTGTTGAGATATTTTTAATTATTGTTGATTAATTTTGAGTGGGGCGTTTACAAAATGATACAATCTCAAACCACTATTTACAAGATAGCACAATGTTAAAAAAATATGTTCTTATGTTCAACTTTTTTTTGTGCTTATGTTCAATTATTTTGTATCAATTTGTAAAAAGCTGTATGATATTGTATTATCCTGCACTTATTCCATTTGGAGGTATTAATTGGTGATTATAATTTGTGATAATTTTAATTATTGTTGAGTAACTTTTGGGGTATTGGTGATTAAATCTTTGGGTGTTGGTGGGGTATTACTGAGTAATTTTTGAGGTATTGGTGATTATAACTTGGGTATTGGTGATTAAGTCTCGGATATTAATATATATAATTTTTTTTGGAATATAACTTGGGGTATTGATGATTATAACTTGGGGTATTGGTGTTATAACTTGAGGTACTGATGCGCGACCCATTTACGATTCAATTTATTGCCAGACCCACAAAAAGTTAAAATTAATTTTAAATTGAGATTAAATTCCAGCATGCACCCTAGAATTACTCAACGATGCTTGATGTCCAAAATGCAAAATTAGGAGTCCATAATAACATAAAGCACAAGAGTGCATGGTTCATTTTTTTTTCTTTAGTTTGACACAAAATATTAAAAAAGAATTAAATCCATCAAAATTGTAGATATATCAAAATATATATATGGTGCACCAAAGAGTCCAAAAACGTTTCATGTCTTTCAGGGTTTTTTATAAGGGAGTATTTCAAATAAATTAAAACTCAAAAATGTAAAATTAATTGTAGCTCAGTAATTTTTGCATTAAAATTGACCTAAACATGACTATGAATATCAGAAATTTTGTTTCTAAGTATAACCGTCAAATCTTAACAAGACAATTTCAAGAGAATACCCTGAAACTGAAAGTCTGAACAAGAAATTAGTAAAATTGCAAGTTATGAGCATAAATTCAATGTGAGAAGCAATTTTCTAACTTGAAAATAATTTTATATGTCGTTTCTTTTCTATACGTGTGCACGCTTATTTGTGTTTTGTGGAAGAGCGAAATCAGTTGGCATTAGTTCTTCAATGATCTTTATTATTAGTGACATAGATAATCAGTTTTTTGGGAATGGTTTTTATTATGGGCTTATCAAATTTTCTAATTTTATTTGTTAAATTTGGTCTTTAATTAGCTTTGTTTTTTATCTAAATTTTTAATTTGTAACTTTTATTACCCTCAAAACCCTACTAATTACGTTCCTTTTTTGTGTGCATTTGCACATATAAATCAATTTTTATTTGGATTAATGTCAATCTAAGATTTGAAAGATATGGGAAAACTATTCATTTAAGGCCGGGTAAATTGTAAAGATGGTCCCATGAGAATTTGTACTTGACAGATTTGGTCCCATGTTTTTTTTTGGTCCCATTATTAGCAGAAAAGGTCCCATCCGTAAAATATTTTACAGTTTTCTATGGAATACTGGATGAAAAAACCTTTTCAACTTGATTTTTGGAGGAAAATGGGCCAGTTTTTGCTATTAACAATCATTTCAATGTAAAATCCAAGTATGGAGGCGATTCTGCAACTTTAGTTCGTAGAGTTTTAAGAAGTTGGATATTAATTATTTTTAAGTTGGGACTTATACGCGCGAGTTTTTTTGGCAGAAAACTAACCGGCGTGTGCGCCTCATGCTCGTTAATTTGTTATTTTTTGACGGAAAAATCTTATGGGACTATTTGCGCTAAAAAAAAGGACCAAATCCATGAGGACCAATTCTTATGGGACCATTTCTGTAATTTTCCCATTTAAGGCCTAAAATATTTTTCTTATCATTCAAGGACTGAAAGATAGAAAACTATCAAGCTAATAAATAAACCATGTCAACTGCTTATTATTCATCTAACCATACAAATATGAGAGTGCACCGTGTGCACCTGATGCATATGAGAGTGCGCATGAGAGTTCACATGCACATTTATAGATATGCAAAATATGATCATGTCAAAATTATAGATTATTGTTAGTTTGATTTATCTATGGTATATTTAAAGATAATGCATAATAATATCTATCAGTTAATATCATGCCACACTATTAGAAATTACAAAACTGACATTTCATTAATTATAATCCAGAATAATATGTATTGGCTAATATCATTCCAGATTTTTAGCTGAAAATTTAATTTATAAATGATAATTTAATATTTACTTAATTTTATTTAGGGTATGTTGACTTTTTTTTTTTTTTTTTTAAATTTCAGCTTATGGTTTAATTAAAAATTATCTTTTCATTGAACTACAATTCATACTAAACACTTAAATGTACCCAAATTAAATAAAAGGCGTTGCTATTCACCCACATAAAAATGCTTTGTTCACCCACCTCTTTAAAAAAATACTAATATACCCTTCATAAAAAATTCTAACACCTTATGGTATACCATTTCATGCAAAAGTCATAGAGTAATTTTTGTATTCAATATAATTAAATATTAAATTGATTATTTTAGAGATTTCAAACATCATGGCTTATTGTACGCCAATATATATAGTTATTACAATATTATATACTATCGGTTTTGATATCGAGACCACAATTGAGTTCCTTATGGAGCCTAATTGCTTAGTTGGCATCCACATCATCAAGATTATTGATTATTAAGTAGATATTAATTATATTATTAATTTAAATTTTTCCACAAATCTCTCAAAGGAAAAAAAAAACAGATTCGTATATATCCCTTTTTGCCACATATACTATTAGTTATCGGCTAAATATTACTATTTATTTCCTCTCTCAAGAATTTATATATTAATAAAATATTAATACGTATAAAGACATTGAAATTAATGGAAGATCCACTAAATAAATTTAACTTAAACAAGTCTTAATTTATATATTTTTTAATTGTATACTTTCAAATTATATAATGATTTTTTCTCCATGTTAATTGTTACGTACAAAGTATTTTTTTTTTCCTGTAGTTCATATGATTTCTTGATGTAGTTGTCTTAATATGGATATAAATAATTAATTTCAGGAAAAAAAAAAAGAAAAAAAACAAAACTTAAACAATCTGGACTCTTTTTTCTTATTCATGTGTGATGATTTGCATGTTTTTTTTTTCAACCAACTAATATCCGCTTTAGTTAATAAAAAGTTCTTAGATGACAATTTAATTATTTTATACACTAGTATATGAATTTTTAGTTTACGTACTCATTAAATTTTGTTAGTAATTTTTAGTAGTTCTAGTATGCAATTAATTTTTTTTAAATATCCAAAATAGAAATCAGTAATACCCCAAGTAGTAATCAATAATACCTCAAAAAGTAATCAGTAATACTCCATAGAGTAATTTTTTAATTGTATATTTTTTTACGATCGTAATCTTTTTCCACATCCCTTTGCCCTCACTTTTGATGGGTCATTGATATTTAAATGTTTTTCATCATCTCTTTTCTCTAAATCTTTGAAGTTCACTTGTTTATCACTATGAATTTCTTTCACTTTGATATGCAAGTTTTCAAGAGCATTCAATACAAGATTAAAGTCAACATCTGTTAAGGATGCATCATCCACCAATAATGATGCAAGATGTGACAATCTCCCATGACGAGCAATTAAAGATACATCTCCCTTTTCACTAATACATATGCCACTTTTATCTGTTACTACTCCTACCTTCGCACTCTTTGTCCACCTATGCAAAATGTACTTATCAGGTAACTCAAATACTTGTTTGTGTCGAAAATATATTAGCATGTGTCTGCATGACATTCCTTCAAACTCAAACATTTTGCAACTACATGAGATGTGTTGCAAATTCTTGTTGTATGTAAGTACACGTTGTCGAGAGTTCTCTACTTTTTGCATCCTCGTAACAGTGTAAATCTCATTCTCTTGGCAACTAGCATCAAGGTTAATAAAATATGCATTACTTTCATCAACCTCATTTTGGAAGAACAAATTTTTTTCCCTTGTGTACAAATTGCACATTTGTCTTTCAATCGGCCACAGTGATCTGCATTTCTTTCATCAACCTTATTTATATCAACATGATCAGCTTTTAACTTATTGTGTCGCTGATTTCAAAGAGCACTATTGAATCGAGTGATGAAATCCATCAAGGAGTTTTGACTTGACACATATCTTTTGAAGAAAGCATGTGTATTTTCAACTCGTTGACTACTTGACATTCCTGCACTAAAAAATTGTCTCACGTACACTGGGACCCATCGCTTCCGCACATTAAACATACTGCTCAACCAAACATTATCTTTTAATTTTGTAATTTTCACCATCTCAGTCAATTTGCTTTCAAATTCATTAGATGATTCAGAATCAAAAATTAATTTTTTTATCATATGATACTGGTCCCGATAAGTTACTGGATTTTTCTTCTCAGAAAATTTATTCAAAATGTGCCACATACAATAGCGATGAAATGTTTGGGAAAAAACCTTCTCGATAGCCTTTGCCATGGCAGGATCTTGATCGGTGATGATAACAACTGGGGGTCCCTTTGTCATTGCTTCCATTAGTTCATTGAACAATCATACGAATGAATCAATTTTTTCATCGCTTAAGAATCCACAACCGAAAATAATTGTCTGTCCATGATGGTTAACCCCAGTAAATGGAGCAAAAATCATTCCATGCTTATTTGTGTTGTACGTCGTATCGAACACAACCACATCACCAAAAAAATTATAATATCTTCTTGACATTGCATCAGACCAAAAACACCTAATAAACTTATTACTTTCATCAACTTCGTAATAAAAAAAGAATGCTGAATTTTTCTCCTTTTCTGTCTCAAAAAAAAGAATCAATGTCTCAGCATCATGTCCTCTTTGTGATTCTTTTATTGACTGCTCATGGTTTCTAATATCTCTTTCCGTGCACCCCACGTTTTCTGGTTCTCCATAATCAATCTCCATCAATCGCATTTTTTGGCAAGTAGGTATATTAGCTTGAGAGAATTGTTCAACTAATACTTTTTTAGTGGCAGACACTGTCCGATGCGACCGTAATAAGTGCACCTTGGTGGGGGTTTTTAGTGGTTCTCCTAATTATTTAGCTTGATAAGAGCAAGAAATATTTTTCAATATTGGCAGATTTTGTAGGATTTTCTTAGTATAAAAAAATGGAAGTTCGACGGTCATGCTTGCTTCTTCTAATAAGTTTCCTTTGTTGAAAAAATTAATTTTTTTTTTTTAAATCCATCATTTTACCCCGCTAATTATCTGCAAGTCAACCGTAATAAGATATAAATAAATCATGTCAGCTGCTTATTATTCATCTCACATGCTAGACGCGAGCTACTTAATTATTAATTTTTCTTTTATGCGAAGAAATATTTTTTTTAATAATATTATTTAAGCACTAAATATTTTTTTTTACCCTTCAACTAATATCCTCCAAAACTAACATATTTCAATAAAAACAACTAATACCCTTCAAGTAGTTTATATACGAACCATTTTTATTCAATACTTTGCTTTTTATGATATTTAAGAGTAACTTTCTTGTGCACTTGGTACATGATGCACTTTCACAACAGTTAAAACTGTTTACACTGAAAAGTGTGGTTAGATTACACTGAAAATTGATTTTCAGTGTAATCTTACCATACTTTTCAGTGTAATCAGCCTACATTTTTCAGTACAAACAACTACAACTGTTGAGTGAGTGCACCGTGCGCCTGGTGCATATGAGAGTGCGTACATATTTCATAGTTGTAGAATTATCCAATGGATGTGTGGGCAGCATGGTTTTGTTAATTATTGTTTTCCATTGTGATTTGTATTATTATATTTATCCAAGTCAAACATAATGATGGTAACATTAATAAATTATTAATATTAAATTATTTATTTGACAGGTTATTGAGCCGGTTGGCGGTGGAGATGCGCTGTCTCTCCCTTATATAAACAAGCAGGCTTCCACAACACATCCTTCACCCCCACTAAAAAAAATTATACTTCTCTTCTCACTCTTAATTTCCTCCTACTGCAACTATGTTCAGTTTCGGCTTTCTCTTCCCTATTTTTTTCCCAACAAAGTAATAATATATATATATATATTTTCCTTAACAATTACTATATATTCTTTTTCTAGTTTTCATCAATGCTCATTTATCTGATTTTCTCGTTTAAATGAGGGACAATATAAAAAATGGTTCTGTAACTTTGTCCGAGTCAAAAGTCGGTCATTTATCTTCTTAATTTCTCAATTACGTTCCTTTTATTATAAAAAAAAAGGTCATTTTCGCTGGATTTATTTTATAAACGACGGGAATTTACACGTGCTCCGACAATAGTGCTAGCGTGGCACTTCATGTCAATAAATAAAATTCACGCCACAACCCATTTTGGGTTAAATAGGCTAGAAATGAGATTTCTCCTCATTGACGTGAACCTATTTAATCCAAAGGGAGCGCAACGTGGACTTTATTTAATAATTTGGAACGCCACACGAGCATGTGTAAATTCCGGTTAATTTAGCGTTTCACCGTAGGAGTTATACATGCATCTAAATTTGTTGGTGTTATTGTTGTATAATTCTGTTTATCTAATTAATTTCTTCTAAATTATTTGTTTAACTATGTATATGCAGATGTCGTCGCACCTAAAAGCCATTGTTCTTGAGGATGAGGAGTGTATGCCACCGGACAGTAATGAAAGGCCTTTCATGACCTATTTTAACTCCCATTCTTAAGGATTATGTATTCCTTAATATATGTATTTGGATGTTGATATTTTCTTAGTCTATTTCTAAGTGTGTTGTTGGTGTTCTCAGTCCAGTCATCTTGTTGTAACCATAATAAATCAGGATTTTACATCCTCACAAGCTTCAATAAACTTCTATTCTGTGTCAATTTGTTTGTTTTCTCAATTAATTACTTACATAATTTTATTTTATTTTATTTTACTAGGGGCATGTTGCTTTATTCAAAAGCTTTACATTATTAATTAGGCTTAGTATTATATACACTTAGGTGGATCATGCAACTCAAATGCATTTTTTGAAAAGTTATCTTTTCATTAATAATAAACGTAAATTTTTCAAAAGTGCATTTTAGTTGCTTGATGTGCAAAACACTTACTCTATTAATTACTGTAATTAATTGTGTTGTTGTCATGTTACAAATTGTTAGAATAACTACTAATTACAACGAATTAAGATCATAAGACTGTATTAACTTTATGACTGATATGTTTTGATCAAGCTTTATCGTAGAACCTAAAAGAAATATATGATAAAATTCTACATCGATCAGATCGATATGGCATAGTATAATACTTGATCTTCTCACTATTTAGTAACCAACTTATTTAATGTAGTGCGTGCATTTTATATTCGTAGTTGGATTACACGTGCGTTGCACGTTGTCAATTCTTTGTGCGACGATAATATTTTGTCATAGTGCTTTAGGTCTTTTGTTAATAAATAAAATGTTTATTTGAGTAGTATACGAATGAGTTGAAATTCATTTTTATTTGATGTATTGTAATCTTGTTACGTGATGAATATTTTTTTCGTTTGACGATGATAATAATTTTTATTTATGGTAATCTTTTATGCTTCAACGTAAGCTCTACCAAAAACTAATGATAATCAACCTTGAAAAAATTTAAAGACTTACCATGATATTGTAACGAGTCTTGTCGAAGCTAAAGTTGAATATCTATCGCAAATGAACTTCTTTTGTTTTGTTTGATCTATTTTTTTAAAATAAAAATTGTTTTTCGTTCGCAAAGAATAAAGCATGTACTCAATGACAAATCCACCAACAAATCCGACTGTCGTGGTGCCTCAATTGCAGCAATGACATTCTCCAAATATTTTCCACTCTGTCTTTCATAAAGGGAATTTAAGTTATAAAAAAAACAAGGATAATGTGCAATTATAGTACAAAGGTTGCAAATTGCCCAGATGATCATTACAATGCCATATACGTTTAAGAGAAGTTTCCCTGTTAAATACAAATATAAATTGATAAATTTATATTATACATCAATCAAGCACTAAACAGTTTTTATGCTGTCCACATGTCACATTATCATATACTGGATAAAAATGGAAATATAATAGTCATGTAAACTGAAGAGAGCAACAATTGCTAAGATCATGTAAGGCGTATTCACTTGCATTTTCTATAATCATTTTTGGACATTGCATCTGGATTAGGATAAGAACCTGCACAAGTTTATAAGAAAATTAGAATGTGGGAAGAGTCCAATGTAACAATGTCAAATTAGCAGATAATTGTACATGCCAAATTAGCAAATAATTGTAAATAAGTAATTGCATGATTTTTCACACTTGCACTTATTTGCAAGATGGATTCAAATTAATATCCTTGGACCAGACATAGAATAAAGTAAACTAAAATGTCTTTGGAAAATACATTTTGTACCAGACATAGAATAGGGAAGACCAAAATGTTTTAAAAAAATACAGAATTAGAATAAGTAATTGAGCAGCTTCCTCATTGTTTGGAATATATTTTGCAAAAAACAATGCCTTTATAGATGCATTCTCATGTCCTGCCATGAGGTGGAATATACTAAAAAGTAAAAATAAAGATATGAATGAAGAAGTTCGGTTACCTGGCAGAGTAGGTTGAAGGCTTGAAGCTTCAGGAAGGAAGAAAAGATCAAAGCAAATATTCAATTAGCACGTCATCCAATCCCATTCAGTTTCTAATAAGAATATAAACGTGCACCTAACAACTATAAAATGTAAAAACTTGAAATAAAAGAAACTTCTAGTTGATGAATTTTACTAATTATTTGTTAGTGTTTGAATCAACTATAATTATTTAGTAAAATACGTCCCAAAGCAAAAGCCATTGTAAACAAACTTAAAGTAGATTTGAATCTTCCAGCCAGAGAAATAGACAGTAATCAATAACAGAAGCATACTTCCATTATACTTCTTTATGCTACAATATATCTAATGGATAACCAACACTGAGTCACAGGAAGTTACTTTTCCCACAAGGATAACCTCTGTTGATAGACGAACAACTAATATTTTTGGGCGAACAAGAATTAAGGCTTAAATGAAGAATATGAAATCAAATATATAAACCAAGGATGATTAAAGAAGAAAATCAAGGGGGAGTGCATATACTAATTCAAGAAGTGCATCCGGTGACGAAGAACATCCTTGACGAACAACTTTTGGGCGAACAAGTCCCAAGACACGAGGCCGAATATGAACTCTATACCAGGCCATAAATGACGAACAACATTTCTAACAGAGGCTCACCCACTTCGAACATCCGGGCGAACAACTTGTGAGTCGCCTAGGTAAAAGGTGAACAACTTATACAAAAGGACTCCAAGTGAAGACTTACCAAGCAAACAATGACGAACAACAATAGACCCGAGATAAGACCAAATACATGACTTTGTAATTAAGTTTCAGCTTAGATAAGGTCAAACATGGTCAAAAGGACACATGTCAAGCATGCAAGCTTGGTAGTCCAAGAGTCATGTACACCACCTACTTGGTGGATAGTATAAATAGTTGTTCTCGACCAATAAATTATAAGTTCAAATTCACAAATACTCCAATACAAACACTCTTACACCTTCAAACGCACACATACGAAATAAATATGAATTCAATACTCGTATTTACGATTTTATAACCCGAACTACCGAATTTACCATTTACAGTGGTAATCAATCACACGTTCTTGTTTGGTGATCCTGAAACCGGTTAAAAACAGTCACTAATCCATGCGATTAGAACCGATCACCAACAATTTGGCGCAAGAATGAGGGTATCGAACCTTCGGTTAAGTGTGATTACTCAAGAACTTCAAGTTCAAAACTTGAAGATTTGAAGGAATCCTAAAAAATTCTTAAAGATTCAAACAAAAGTGTTCTTGGTGTTCTTCAAATTCAAACTTGAAGATTTAAAGCTTAAGAGAATAATTAAAATCAAGATGCTACAATCCAAAGAAACTCAAGTCTCACATCCTTCAATGAGAGCTTCTCCCACTCGGGCCTCATCTGTTGGCCATCGGGATCGTGAGCCACAAAATGCAAATAGATATCGACCCGTGGCAGTGACACACGCCATACCACCAAAATTGGAGGCACTGGAGAGCAATCCTAATGAGCTGGCCAAAACTATTGCTGCTCTCCAGGCAATCCAGAGGTAGCAAGAACAGCTTAGACCTTCACAAGCAAGGTCTAGGTCAAGACCACTTGAAGTGGTAAGGGCTAGATCAACTCGCGGCGAGCAACATGAGGTCATCAGTGCCCAAAATTACAGGAATAAGGGCAAAGCTAAGATGATGGACCAAGTGGAGGGCCAAGCAAAGTGTTCCTGGGCGAACAACTTTATCAAGCCAGGGAACATCTCGTCCCAGTGCACAGGATAGACTTGGCCAGCCCCAACTCCAGCAAGATATTGCTCGCTAGGAGGCAGACGATGGGTGAGCAACTTTCGAACAGGCTCGCCCATCAGTACATAAAAGACTCACGAGGTTTGCTTTCGGGCGCCTAGGGCCCAATGCAGCGAGCAACCCCAGAAGACAGTCTCAGGAGACCCTTCCTCCAAGATAGGGACTACGACGAGAAGAAGGGCAAACTTCCTTGCTCGCCGAACAGCCTCCAAGCAAGGTGGCATCTCTTGATGAGTTGTCAAGTTTAAGGAAGACAGCGGAGAGCATGCAGGGGCAACTTGACCAACAAAGAGGAATTGGGGAGACCAACATGCCATCTTAACCGTTGTCTTTAATTATACTGAAGGCTCCAATCCAGAAAAAGATACAATTTCCAGCAAGCATTCAATACGAAGGCATTGCTGATCCCAGAGTTCATCTAACAAAATATTCAGACTTTATGATTTCTGTAGGAGCTAGTGATGCCACCCAATGTCGGAATCCCCCCCTGACTTTGGGGGACAGAGTGCACAAGTGGTTTCTGCAATGCCACCAGCATCTATCCACTCATTTGCTCAACTAAGCCGAGAGTTCCGCTCCCACTTCTCCACAGCTGGATCATATTTATCCCAAAAATACCGGTTGTCAGACCTAAAGCAAAATGATGATGAATCAGACCGGGCTTTTATGGAAAGATTTGACAGAGTGTTGCTGGAGGGGGAACTAGTCAGTGAGGACATAAAAATCGTAGCCGTCATTGTCGGGTTAAAGAACGGATCTGAATTATGGAAAGAGGTACGTCTGAAGTGCCCAAAAAGTTATGCCGAATTCAGAAACCAAGCCGGCATATTTGTCTCCATGCACGAAGCTTTGCAAGCAAACTTGGGAGACAATAAAACTGATCAAAATGAGAACAACAAGAAACCTGGCGGAACAAACTATAGAGTCCCGATGAACATGAAAGCATTTACCGAAGGGACGGAGTTGAAGAAATAACTAAACCAACTGCTAACAGTATCCATTGATACTGTATACAACAATGTGAAGGAGAAAGAGTTGCTCTCCCCTCTCCGGAAGATTCGCCAAGAAACTGGCAAACTCAACCCAAACAAGTATTGTGCTTACCATCAAAGTGTGGGGCATTTTACTAGTGAGTGTAGAGATTTGCTTAAAAAACTTTGGCGATTTTACGAGGAGGGAAAACTCTCCGACTTCGTTAAGAGGCAACCTGGAAAAAGAGGCTGAGAGACCAATTTAGAAGATGAGACAGATGATCAACCCCCAAGGAATAATAGACCCGGGCGACCTGTTCCTGTTGTTGCTGCTCGTCCAATAGAGGATGTATACATGATGGAACTCTCAGGACCTACCGGAGGATGTTCTAATGGAAGACCACAAATTTCTAACCGTAAAAGAAAAGCCGAACTACGAGCAATCGACCATGTACAAGAAATGGGAATCAACTCATCCGTCCTACAAACATCTGAGTTAATATTCACAGAAAAGGACTTGGACGGAATTTTGACTCCACATAATGATTCGCTCGTAATTTGTGCTAAAATCATGGGGACCAGGATGCATAGATTGTTGGTGGACACTGGGGCTTATACTAATATTCTTTTCAAAAAGATGCTCGACCAACTTGGAGATTAATCGAGCTACATTCAAGATTCAAATCATCGAATCTTAGGCTTCGGCAATGTTGTAGCAGTCCCATTAGGGGAAATTAGGTTGTCCGTTCTGCTTGTAACGGCCGAAGAACCCGAAAAGAATATAACAAGAATGGTGGACTTCTTGGTCGTAGATCAAGAGTCAACCTATAACGGGTTCCTTGGTCGATCCTTTTTAAATAAATTCAAAGCTGCGTGTTCAACTTATTACTATTGCATAAAGTTTCCAACGGCAAGTGGAGCTGGTTCGGTGAAAGGAGACCAAAGAAAAGCTCAAGAATGTCTCCTACAAATGCAATCAAAAGAAGGGCGAATTTCCATGATGGAAGCCATCACTAGCCATCCAGTTGATGAACCACCAGTGTCGAAAGATGTGAGGAGGTTGAGGGAGACCACATGGATCTCGACGAACAACTTTCGGACGAACAACACATTGCCACCAAGGAGAAACCTTCACCTGACGAACAATATTCGGATGTTGACGAGCAACTCACTATTAATAACTTGGAGGGCCACAATCTGGCGAACAATGACGGGCCAAGGCAAGAAGATGATCTAGAACCCCACCTGGAAGCAGAACCAATGAACATCGAAAATGATTTAGACCATGAGGGACCTATTATTGATCCTCATTGGAAAGGGTAAAAACGACGAGCAACTCTAGTCGAAGAACTGGAGGCTATCAAACTTAACCCTGAAAATGAGGATCTGGAATTATTCATAGGGTCTGAGCTTCCTGAGCCTTACAGATCCGGTATGGAAGAATTCCTCAGGAAAAATCTAGATGTTTTTGCATGGTCACATGCAGACATGGTGGGAATAGATCCAAAACATGCTTTCCACAAGCTCAATATCAATAGCAAGAAAGCCAGTCCATCAAAAGAGAAGGAAGTACGGCCCAGACAAATACCAAGCTTTAAATGAAGAAGTAAAGAAGTTGCTAGACAACGACCTTATCCAGCAAGCACTATGTCCACAATGGGTAGCAAACCCAATCCTTGTGCGAAAGCCGAATGGAACCTGGAGACTATGCATAAATTTCACAGATCTGAATGCAGCATGCCCGAAGGACAATTTTCCTCTCCCGCACATTGACCAACTGGTGGACAACACTGCTGCGCATGAAATGTTAACTTTCATGGAAGCCTTTGCCGGATATCATCAAATCCCAATGCATCCCGACGACCAAGAAAAAACAGTTTTTTATACAAATAAAAATTTGCTATGCTGGAAAAGAATGCCATTTGGTCTCATTAATGCGCGAGCAACTTATCAAAAGGCTGGTGAATAAGATGTTCGACGAACAAATTGGGGACACAGTGGAAGTTTATGTTGATGACATTATGGTCAAAAGACCCAAGAAGGAAGACCATGTCCAACAATTGATCCAGGTGTTTGATATCCTCCGATATTACAAAATGAAACTAAATTCAAGGAAAAGCAGCTTTCGAGTGCATTCGGGGAAGTTCCTGGGCCATCTTGTTAGCCAGCGTGGTATTGAAGCAAATTCAACAAAAGTCAAGGCAATCGTAGATATGCAACCACCTCGCTTAGTAAAAGAAGTTCAAAGATTAACAGGATACCTAGCAGCTCTGAACAGGTTCATATCACGATCAGGGGATAAATGCCATCCATTCTTCGATGCTATCAAAAAGGGAAAGCTCACATGGACAAATAACTACCAAAGAGCATTTGAACAACTCAAAGACTACCTGGGAGACGTGAAAATACTATCAAAACCTATCCCGGGGGAGAAACTTTATCTATACCTGGCAGCATCTGAAGTGGCAATCAACTCTATTTTGGTGTGCAAGGATGGTAAATTCCATCAACCAATCTACTATGTTAGTCAGGCTTTGCATGAAGCAGAGATCAAGTACTCACCAACAGAAAAGCTGGCATACACACTTGTCATGAGCGTAAGAAAGTTAAGACCGTACTTTTTCGACCATCAAGTCGAGGTACTAACAACTTTCCCACTCAGACAAATTCTTCATTGCCCAGACACAATTCGGAGTGACTTATGCTCCTCGAACAACGATCAAGGGATAAGCGTTAGCCGACTTTATTGTCGAGCTAACTTTTCCCCAAGATCCGACGAGAGGACTTGACCACCCATGGCATCTCTATGTTGACGGATCATCCACCAACATGGCCTCGGGGGCAGGTGTGGTACTCATTAGCCCCAGCAGACAGGTTTTCACCTCGACAATCAGATTTAATTTCATGGCAACTAACAATGAAGCTGAATATGAAGCTCTTATTGCTGGTCTCCACCTATCACTTGATGTAGGTGTTAGACGTTTACAAATATTCGGTGATTCACAATTGATCGTAAACCAAGTCCGAGGTGAATACGAAGCAAAAGATAACCACATGATCGAGTATCAAATAATAGTTGCTCACCTAATGTCCTTGCTAGATCAAGTTTTCATTAAACAAATTCCAAGGACTAACAACACTCAAGCAGATGCATTAGCTCGACTAGCAACAAGTGAAGGATCGACTGAGTTAGCAGACATTGTTATAACTAAGATGAATAACCCGTCTACGACAAGCTATAATGTTAACCAGCTACACAAGCAAACAAATGAGGACGAAGATTAGAGAACAGATATAGTCAAATACTTTAAGAGTGTGCAAAAACCAAACAACTCTTTTGAAGCAGCCAAGTTAATCAAACGAGCCGCCAGATACACTCTGGTGGGAGAACAACTTTTCAAAAGAGGAATATCAATCCCACTCCTCAAATGTTTGCCTAGGGGGCAAGGACGAGCAATACTTGAAGAGATACATGCCGGAGTATGCGGAAATCACACTGGGGGCAGGCCTTGGCATACAAAACTATCAAACAAGGTTATTATTGGCCGACTTTACATCAGGATGCAATCAAGAAAGCAAAAACTTATCATCAATGCAAGATTTTTGTCCCGAATATTCACACCCCGGCTCAGGAGCTCGTGTCAGTTTATAGCCCATGGCCATTTGCAAGATGGGGGATGGACATTATTGGTCCTTTTCCAACAGGAGTTGGGAATGTTCGATTTGCCGTTGTGGCAATCGATTATTATACAAAATGGGCAGAAGCAGAAGCTATGGTGAAGATTACACAGCAGAAGATGATCAACTTTATATGGAAGAACAATGTCTATCGTTTTGGAGTTCCGCAAACAATTGTGACAGACAATGGGCCGCAGTTTGATGGAAAAGAATTAAGAGACTTCTGCACAAAGTGGGGAATCAGAAAGCATTATTCTACCCCATATCATCCCCAATCTAATGGACAAGTCGAAGCCGTCAACAAGATCATCAAACATACATTAAAAGTACAATTGGCGGAAAGCAAAGGCAATTGGTCTGAAAAAATTCCGGAAGTCTTGTGGGCATACAGAGTTTCTCCCAGGACCAGCACCGGAGAAACACCTTTTTGCAATGGCTTTCGGAACAGAAGCTGTCATTCCAATTGAATTAAAGTCTAACACCATAAGGACGACCAACTTTGATGAACAAGCGAACAACTATCTCTGGCTGCAGAGATGGATTTGCTCGAAGAAAAAAAGTTAAGTGTCGAGCTAAGAAATGCTACGTATAAGCAACGAGCAGAACATTACTATAATTCCCATGTCAGAATTAGGGAATTCAAAGTTGGAGATTTAGTTCTAAGAAAGTTGCTCGCCCAACCTTCAGGTGTATTGGGTCCGACTTGGGAGGGTTCGTATCGTATAATGGATAAATTCCTTAATAGTGTATACGATATCGAGGACATGGAAGGAAAACTGGCCCAATACTCCTGGAATGTTGTACATCTAAAGAAGTACTATCAGTAGGCCGAACAAGTTCAACTCTTGGGCAAGCAAATATATTCGGGGGCAAGTGAGCCAGATGAATGAACCAAAAACTTGCCTAATTTTTTGAAAATTTGGTTAAGTATAGAATGATAAGTTGTTCGGCACATTTTATAGCTTGGTGCAGTTCAATTTTTTTAAGTTTTAGATAAAGTTTCTCGGTAAAAATATTATGAGCGAGCAACTATTTTTGTATTAGTGTTCAAAGTTGTTCGTCAGATTGTATATGTTAATGATGAACAGTTTTAAAACACTTGTAAATTTTCACAATGTAAATATAGTTGTTCGATGGTAGATAAGTCTAAAGCTCAAGGTACAAGTCCATTTTTTAAGGATCAAGGCCATTAAAAGGTTGTTCATCTTTTAAGATAAGCAGAACCTAAGGCCAAACCCATATTCTATCAAATGACAAAGTTCAAATCGAACAAAGCCCAATACTATATGTTATAATTGCAAAAGCATTAGGCAATTAACATATAAAAAGAAAATGAGCGAACAAAAGACACGTTCATTAATACTAAGGCACTGAGCCTTAAAAATGGTACAAAAATGTGGAAGTTAGAAACTACAACTGAAAGTTAACGAGCAACTATTACCAAAGGTTACATCAAGAAATTCTAAGTCATATCAAAGGAATCTAAGCACTACTCTTGATGTTGCTCGCCTTGAAGATCCTGGGCTTGGTTGGCTGATGGATCGACGATCATGTCGCTTGCCAAGTCTTCGGCTGCTTTCTGCTCTTGCTCGGCAGTTGCTTGCTCGCCATCAACGGGTTGCTCGCCCTCTTCAGCAGGAGCTGGGGGACAAGTAACAATGATGCTGGGGTCAAGTTTATCAATCTTAACCCCATAGTCAATCATGTCCCCCAGCTAAAGTTCGATGTTGTTCGGAGGAGGGTAGTGCTCGACGAACTCTGCCAGATCATGTCCCATCTCATCGACCAAATTGGGCTTCTCGTATGCATGTGCAACGCGAATGCAATCATCATAAGCACAAATATACCCCAGATTTGTGATGGGTCCGGATCGACTTTGTAACTCGACCTCTAGCTGCTCCTGAGTGAACATATTCTTGATGTTCTCATTAAGGGGAGCAACTTCAGCCTCAGACTCAGCTAGATTTTGCTCGGCAGCAGCCTCATTCTTCTTCTTCTCTTCAAGCTTAGCATCTTTACTCTTGAGCTCGGCCGACAACAGTTGATAGTCCTCAACATGTTTTTTCTCAATATCGTCGGTATGCTTGAGTTGGCTGTTGAGGCGAGCAATATTGGCCTCGTATTGGCTGACCAAGCCATCCTTCTCTTCAGTCAATTGCCGAATAGTACCGGCATAGCGACAAACAACTTCTTCCAGGTCGGCAAGCTGGGCCATTCCTTTTTGAACCGTTACAAGAGCATTGGCGTGCTGCATCATGGAAAGATGAAAGTTGTCCGCCACTCCTTGCATGGAGATGGTTTTCTCCATGGGTCTGGTCCAGGCACGGGTGATCAACTCAGTACCCCTCTGGATGTGCTCGCCTGGAATCTCCTTTATATTTACCGGAGTTTTGGAGCAGGCATATTGATGGACGAGGCTTGCTCGACCCGAATGATTCTCTATCTGATATCTGCGAACAAGAAAATAACTTATACTTAGAAATTTCTAGAAAGTATAAACATTGTTCGCCAAATCAAATCAAAGGATAAACTTACTCAGTATATTTTTTTATCATCCCAGCCTAAGTAGGTGATATCTTCGGAGCCTCGAGGGGGACTCTGTTTATCTTTCCTCGTCTTGTCTGTTCGCTCGACCGGCTCAGTGGAAGTATGGAGAACAATTTCATCGTAGTGAGTGCGAGCATGGCTCTTCCCCAGCTTTTCCTTCCCCTTATTACCTGCGGGGACAGGTTGCGCCACAGGTGTCCCATCTTCCCTTTTTAGGCGTTTTGCTCCTTGAGAAGATAAGGTGGGGGAGATGGGGTTGGAACATTTGCTGGAGGGGCAGCTTGCCGTGCAACTTTCGCCCCTTCAGGTCTGTTCGTCATTGCGAGCACTTTGGAGGGCGGATCCCCCTTAATTTTCCTTCCCTTCCGTGGCGGAATCTCGTGAACCCTTTGTTCCAAAAGGCCGAAATAGGAAGGGACTGCTACTGTAACTTGCTTGGCTAAAATAAAATGTTAAATAAACAAGCAAGTATTGAAATTAACGAACAAGAGTATTCTTGAGAGTTAGATAATTTTATATATACCTGGGGGCACCTCAACTAAGGACTCACGATGATGAGGATATGTGAGTAGAAGAGCAGCTTTTTGACACTTCTCTTCGCTCAAATATTGAATGGTCTTGTCTGCTTTATTTCGTAAGGCGACCAAACAGGATGTGAAGAGAAACTCCGAGCCAATCTCTTCCTCTTCTGTGTTCCACTTAAGCAATTTAGGACCTGTGAGCAAACAAGAAAAGTTAAATTAGAACAATACAATTCAAAGACGAACAGAAGTAAGCTTACGTCTAATTTTTCCATAAGATATGGGGGAGTTTATGCGCCCAACACCACCGTGTGGACCAAAAGATGCTCGCCAATCACCCCCTATGAAGAAGAAGTGTTCTTTCCAATTTTGAATCTTGTTCGGCACCCCTTTAACAATCTTGAGTCCAGTGCGGGTCTTCAAATAGTAAGAACCCTCTTCGCCCACAGGACACTTGGTGATTGTCATTAGGTAGTTGACCTCTTCAGTAGTAATACGATCAACGTACCCCTCCAGGGCGAACAAACCCATTGTGCCGAGCAAATTCATCCACCCAATTGGAGTGATCTAGGTGATGGCAAGATTGGGGGCCTTCAGGAAAAGACCAACAACTGGGGGCTATGACAACCTCAACCCTACTATCAAGGTGTCAATGTTGATCGTCGTGCATCCGGGAGGTAGGCGACCAGCTCTCTCTTTCTTCTTGGGAGCCCACATATGAATATCGAAGGGAATTTGATACGTTTCCCGAATTGAATCAAGCTCGCTCCTATGAATTACACTTTTGATTTTGCTTGCCTAGAAGTCAATCTTCTCCAGATCTAGGACTTGTCGTTGAGGATGAGGAAAGTTGTTCGCATATTCAGCAATATATGCTAGCCACTCGAACGGGCAGACAACACCAGAGGGAATCTCTTTCTTGAGCATTTTAGGGTTTGAAAAATCAATCCCCTCCAGGAATTCACTGGTTAATTCGTCAAACCCAGGATCCTCCTCTTCAGATTCGGAGCTTGATGAGGAATCTTCGTCTGAGTTCCTGTTCGCAACAATTACAACTTCCTCGCTAGATGAGCGAGCACCAGTGTCCTTAACTAATCGAACCACCGAATCGACGTCGGGATGTATTTCTGACGAGATTTTAAACGGCAGTTGATTCTAATAAGCCACAATCGAAAAAAGAGGGTCTAAGCTCTCCTCAGAACTTCGACTACTTGAATAGGAGGACATATAATTAGAGATAGATGAAATATAGGTTCAAGGGTCCTTTCTGGAGAAGATGGTTTTGAATTCCGGCGTCGATTTTTATAGGAGGCGGCGGCAATGAGTTTCACACGGTAGTGGTGGTGGCGCGATTTATGAGGAAAAAGAAAAGAATGAAATTGAATAAGTAAATAAGATAAAACAACTACCTTGGAAGAACTTAAAGGTCCGGAATATATATGTGGAATTACGCCGGAAAAGCTTGAGATCGCCGGAGATGGAGGATTTCGCCGGAAGTTTCGTAGCAAAGGAAGAAGAGTGGGAAAAATTTCATTTCCCACTCACTTTTATACTCCAAGGAAAAACGGGGTATTTTCCATATTATTTAGAAAGATCGGGGGTCAAAATGGAAGGAAACGGGATTCCAAACGAGCAAGAGTAAAACTTGAAGGGCCTACATGCAATTATAAGGGCGCGTGACCTTGGGCTTGGTCGCGCTTGGGCGGTGCATAATCATGCCGCTCACGTCATCGTTGTAGGACTCCCACAATCTTGGGAAGACGTAACGGCGCCCGTAAAGTTGCTCGTCAACAGCAAAGCTGCTTGTCAACCCATACAACTAAGAATAAAATTATGACCACAGTTGCTCGCTACAAAGTTGCTCGTCCAAAGCAACATCTGGCCAGGATAGGGGGCAATTGTTGATAGACGAACAACTAATATTTTTGGGCGAAAAAGAATTAAGGCTTTAATGAAGATTATGAAATCAAATATATAAACCAAGGATGATTAATGAAGAAAATCAAGGGGGAGTGCATATATTAATTCAAGAGGTGCATCCGGTGACGAACAACATCCTTGACGAACAACTTTCGGGCAAATAAGTCCCAAGACACGAGGCCGAATATGAACTCTACACCAGGCCATAAATGACGAACAAAATTGCCAATAGAGGCTCACCCACTTTGAACATCCGGGCGAACAACTTGTGAGCCGCCTAGGTAAAAGGTGAACAACTTATACTAAAGGACTCCAAGTGAAGACTTACCAAGCAAACAATGACGAATAACAATAGACCCGAGATAAGACCAAATACAGAACTTTGTAATTAAGATTCAGCTTAGATAAGGTCGAACATGGTCAAAAGGACACATGTCAAGCATGCAAGCTTGGTAGTCCAAGAGTCATGTACACCACCTACTCGGTGGATTGTATAAATAGTTGTTCTCCAGCAATAAATTTTAAGTTCAAATTCACAAATACTCCAATACACACACTCTTACACCTTCAAACACACACATATGAAATAAATATGAATTCAATACTCGTATTTACGATTTTATAACCCGAACTACCGAATTTACCATATACAGTGGTAATCAATCATACGTTCTTATTTGGTGATCCTGAAACCGGTTAAAAATAGTCACTAATCCACGCGATTAGAATCGATCACCAACAACCTCTTCATACTTTTGAAGCTCCTCTACTGAGCTCCCAAAAACGAACAGCTTTCCTCGTCCTCAACGACAAGTCCTAGGGAGGAAATGAACAACATAATTCAAAGAACTTAAATGACTTTACTGAAAAGCCGAAAACTTCTACTATCCAATGATTACCAATCCACAATCGTTAACAAAATTAATCACATCCTAAAACACCAACATTTCAACAGCAGTAACATAATTGTTATGCAACACAGACAAAGCATGTAATCATCTCCCAAATGATAAAGCAAAATTTACCATGTTCATATAAAAAATCTCAAAAACTCCCAAAGAAACAGAACAAAATTTCTACTTTTCAAGAGTTAATTAGCAACTAACTACAAAATAAAGCTTCCCAAGTACTTTCTTAAAAAAAAAACATAACTCGCATTACAATGATTAACCTTTCTCCTAAGAGTCTCACTTTACCCACTACTACTTCCGGATAAAAAGGAACAAAAATCGAGAGAAAATCCAACATTTCTCGAATTTTCGGCTAGTTGAGCACGTCCAAGGTAGGCCCTAGGGAGGACTTTTGAGTTCTCTCAGTATTTACGGACACAGTACTGTTTTCGATGTTCAAATCGGGTGTTTTTCGACTAAGTTTTGGACTCCGAAAGTTAGCATTTTGATCGATTTTCTTAAAGAAGGGATAGGATTTTGATTTTATTAATTCAAAATTAGTGTTTAACTTATTTTATTAATTGAGTATTAATACAGGTTCGTATTTATTCGACGAATCGAAAATTGGGGATTTTTCGTCCAACTTTTGGCAACAAAAAGAATTTTTATTCAAATAATTATAAGCATTATTTGGGCATTGAAATGCCTATTTGGACTTCATATTTTATTCATTTTATAAATTAGACATAAATTTTGATTCATATTTATTGTGCTAGAACTGCTTCCGGCTCAGATTGCTCGTCTGTCGCCTGCAAAAAACCAAATTCTAAAATATATGGTCCTCTAATTAGAAATAAAAACATGAAATTGCATAAATAAAATCTTAAACTTGATTTTTGGTTCGGGGTAATACACAATTACTAAATTAAAAGATTTTCGTTTGTGCACTTATATTAGAGATGTAGGTCATAAAAACTTATATAATTAATATATTGAATGTCATAGATAATCTTGAACAAATGTAGCCTTTTTTGGAAAATAGCCAAAGAATTGAGCTTAGGTTGGAAACTGCAAAATTACATAGTAAATGTTGCAATTTGATAAAAATAATAGTACAAGTTGCAAGTTGAAAAATGGATTATAGATCAGGTTGCAAATTGATATTAACCCTATATAATATCCTAACTAAATATTGTTGTTACCAAATAAACCAGTTCATAGTCAGTATCCTAATTAATGTGAATTATTTTTCTGCATTACACTGCACATCAAGTTAACCCTCGCGACTCTTCTCTGAAGCAGTTCTTCATAAGAATATCTTTTTTTGTAAAAGTTTCATACTTTTCTCCATTAAAATTGACCTTATTTTTTGGTTTCTCAATCTTACTTTTCTTAAATATATTGGTTATAAGGGAAAATTGTGATTTTAGGACACTACCTTGAGTGTATGTGAAATTAGGAAAATTGACCTTATTTATGGGCTTGCAAAATTGAGACAATGTCTTTACAACACTTGCAAAACTAGGAAACTATATTTTAATTTTGGCCAATTTAGGCCAAAATTTATAAAATATGGCCAAATGGGCATATTGTAATCCGACTTTATTTGACCCACGTTTATAAATTTTGGCCTAAATTTGTCCAATAGAAAAAATGGTCCTTATTTTGTAAGATTGTAAAGAGAGTGTTCTAATTTTATAAGCCCATAAAGATGGTTTACTAAATTTTTTAACCTGAAAAGATATTTTCCTAATTTTGCAAACACCCATAAGATAATATCCTAAAAAAATAATTTTCCTTGTACATGTGTTAATTTATTGATAAATTATAAGGCAGACTTATTGTATACATAATAATTCATAGTTCAGATAACATTGGTGATAGATTAGAAACATAATTAACCTCAATATGGTATTACATAATTTAATCATAAAATATTATAATTGAAAGTATGTTTTATAATTAAATTGTTTCATATATGAACCACTTTATAATTATTTTTAGATACACTTTACTTTAACCAATTAATGTTCTTTAAACAAACAATAATACTATTTGTTACCATTACCTAAATTGGTTATAAGGTAAAATTTCTTATTTTAGTCCCTTGCCTTATTAGTGTTTGTAAAATTATCTTTATTGACTTGTGTAATTGAGACAATATCTTTACGAACTTGCAAAATAAGGATGTTTACAAACCTTTAAGACTAGGACACTATTTTTTTTTTTGACAATTTAGTTCAAATTTTATAAAATATGGCCAACTAGGCATATCGTAATCGGGCTTTGTTTGACCCAAATTTTACTAAATTTGGCCTAAATTTTCCAACATAAAAGATAGTATCTTTATTTTACAATATTGTAAAGACAATGTTCTAATATTATAAGCCCATATAGATAGTTTCCTATATTTGTAAGCCTGAAAAGACAGTGTCTTAATTTTTCAAATTCCCATAAGTTAATGTCCTTAAAATTTATTTTTTATTACGTATACGAGTTAATATAGTGATGAATTATAAGATATGACTTATTATATACATATCAATTCGTAGTTCAGACAACGTTGATGATAGATTAGAAACATAATTAATCTCAATGTGGTATTACGTACTTTAATCATAAAATATTATTATTGAGAGTATGTTTTAAAATTAAATTATTACATATACGAACCACTTTATAATTATATTTAAATACATTTTACTTTAACCAATTAATGTTCTTTAAATAAACAATTAATACTCTTCGTTACCATTAACTAAACTGGTTATAAGGGAAAATCTATTATTTTAGGACATTACCTTACGAGTGTTTGTAGAATTAGGACACTATCTTTACGGGCTTGCAAAATTGAGGCAATATCTTTATAAATTTGTAAAATTAGGACAATATCTTTACAAACTTGCAAAAACTAGAACACTATCTTTTAATTTTAGCCAATTTATACAAAATTTTATAAAATACGGCCAACTGGGCATATCATAACCGGGTTTTATTTGATCCATATTTTATAAAATTTACGCAACATAAAATATAGTGTCCTTAATTTGCAAGATTGTAAGACAACGTTTTAATTTTATAAGCTCATAATGATATTTTCTTAAATTTGTAAGCCCGAAAAAATAGTGTCCTAATTTTGCAAACACCCCATAAGTTAATGTCCAAAAAAATAATTTTTTCTTGAGTATATGAGTTAATTTAGTGATAAATTATAAGGTATGACTTATTGTATACATATCAAATTTTAATTCAGACAATATTTGTGATAGATTAGAAACATAATTAACTTCATCGTGATATTCCATATTTTAATCATAAAATATAACTATTGAGAGTTTTTTTTAGAATTAAATTTTTATATATATGAATCACTTTATAATTATTTTTAGATACACTTTACTTTAACCAATTAATATTTTTTAAGTAAAAAAATAATACTCTCTGTTACCATTAATTAAATTGGTTATAAGGGCAATTATTTTTTAGGATACTTCCTTATGAGTGTTTGTAATATTAAGACACTATCTTTACAAGCTTGAAAAATTGAGATAATATATTTACGAACTTGCAAAAGTAGGACAATATCTTTACAAACTTGCAAAACTAGAACAATGTCTTTTAATTTTAGCCAATTTAGGCCTAATTTTATAAAATATGGCAAACTGGGCATATCATAATCAAGCTATATTATATCCACATTTTATAAAATTTGCCCTAAATTTTACCCAATATAAAAGACATTGTCCTTATTTTGCAAGATTATAAACATAGTGTCCTAATTTTATAAGTCCATAAAGACAGTTTTCTAAATTTGTAATCCCGAAAAGATATTGTCCTACTTTTGCAAACACCCATTAGGTAATATTCTAAGAAAAATAATTTTTCGTTGTGTATATGAGTTAATTTAGTGATAAATTGTAAGGTATGACTTATTTTATTCGTATCAATTCATAGTTTAGTCAATATTGGTGATAGATTAGAAACAAACCTCAATGTGGTATTTAATGTTTTAATCATAAAATATAACAATTGAGAGTATATTTTTATATGAACCAATTTATAAGTATTTTTAGATACATTTTACTTTAACTAATTAATGTTCTTTAAATAAACAATTAATACTCTTCATTAGCATTAACAAATTATTTTCAATGAAAACTACTAATACGTTTCATATCTAATACCCTTTAACGAAAATATTTAATACATTTCAGTGGTACAACAAATACTTTTCAAAAGGGTTCATTTTTAAACTATTTTCACTTTATACTTTGTCTTCAGCTGAAACCTATTTTTATTTTTTAAATATTTTTTATGCAGACGTTATTATTGAATTGTACGTAACATATTAGTTATACATGTTTTAATCATTTTCAAAGATGTTAGTTGCTAAAAGGTAATTGGACTTAAAATTAATATGTACTACTATTAAATGTATCGTTATCAATATTAATAAGTAATGTATGATGTGAATAATACCCACGACAAATAAAAACAATGTACTATTTTTTATTAATACGGTTTAGTTAAACTACTAATACTTTTAGTTGAAACAAATAATGTCTGTGAAGCTGATGAATTTAGTGAAAATATTTAATACACTTCAAACAAAAAATAGATGATAATTTATTAACATAAAATTTTAGCAGTATAATTTAATTCCAACATTGTTATTAAATTATGTATGCATTACGTGTAGTATTTGGGAAGGTGTATTTCTATGTATAGTATCTAAAAGATCTAAAAATACTGCATATAGTAATTAATATAACAAAAAAATATCTTGCCCAGTTATCGAATAATGAATCTCTTCACTTCTTTTAATATTATTTGAACTCTAATTACCAAAGAATGTATCATGTAAAATTGTTAAACACAAAAAATATATATAGTATAATTATGTCTCAGTCATCTTGCGACTTTTTGTCATGTCAACCTATTCATAAGTCCATGGTCATTTGTATTGGTATAGCTATTTTCTCATTTGCTTCTAATTTTTTTCCATTACTCAAGATTTCACCAGTCCTTCAGTTGATCTATGTACATGTTAAGAGACAATGCTTAAACTTATTTTTGATTGATGGGAAATTTAGTGTATTCATAGTATGTTTGTGTTAGGTATATATAGTTGTATTGAAGGTCTGTATCTTTCAAGTTTATTTTGTATTGTTTTGGTTTTTTTTTTCATAATACAGATTCTGCTTGTAACGGTTTCCCATTTTACTCTATTTGCAATAAATATAAATAAAAGTCAATTCCAATCTCTTTCAACCGTTGACCTATACCACCCAAAATCATTTTTCACTCACGATCAATTGTAGTTGCAGTATCAAGGGTAAATAGTAGAAATGGATTGAATTTTTTATTTTTTGTGATTCTGAAGGGAAACCATGTAATTTGTAATTATTATATTGATGTTGAGTGTTTGTCTTAATAAAATAAATATACTTTTATCAATTTAATACATTCGTCAAAATTAAATAATTAATAATTATATAAATAAATGAATGAATAAAAACATATTTCTATGATATACTAATAAAAAAATCTAACCAATATTTTTGAAAGCCTTGATTTGAAGGTCTTAACATGGCAAAATAATACCACTGATAGCAATTCAGATGATGATGAGGTTGTCGAGTTCTCCCGGTGGACTTTGAATGTTGGTGATACTAAACTTGGGGAGAGCGGTAATGGTTTTGCAGAAAATAAAATTCTAGAGGATATTTTGATTTCCAGTGTAAGTGATCCGGTTCAATCAATGATACAAATTATTTATATACTCGAGTCTAAAATAGTTTTTGAAAGAAATATTGGAAGTAAGGTTTACATTCCAAGAATGACCTTAACTAATTCGGTTCGCAGATGCCTGTGAATTTTACGAGGAAGAAATTCCAAATTTTACTTTGTTTTGCTATTACAATAAATAAAACTCATGGTCAATCTCTATCCACCGTCGTATTGTATCTTCCCATACTAGTGTTCACACATGGGTAGTTATATGTTGCAGTGTCTAGGGTAAAAATAAGAAAGACTTGAAAATCTTGTGTCTCGGTTCTCAGGGTAAATCGTCCAAATATATGACGAATGTAGTTTACTGAGAAATATTTTGGAATTTGTATTATGTTAGGATATTTTTGTCCTAAGGATTTTCTCACTTTAATTTTGATAATGTCAAAACAAATATATTTGTATTACTGCAAACATTAGATACAGACCCTACAGCTAGTTCAAGATAAGTCTACATCTGAAGAGTTGAAGACAAGTCCACAACCGAAGAGTCTACATCTGCAGAGTTCAAGACTACAAGTTGTAAACTTGAGTTTAGTAGGACTAATTAAGTGTAGTACATCTTGTACACTCACTCACTTAGTTTGAAAAGCCTCAGTGTTTACCAGAGCTAATCACTAGCCAGTAGAAACAAATATCTCAGTGATTAACAGCTCTTTGAGCAGTCATCACTAAAAGACAACTTGTACTACTTAAAGGACATTGCTATATGACAAGAAGCTTCACTTAAGTAGAAGTCAAAGTTGGAGGTGAAAATATTTGAAATTTTCAATCCCTCCAACGGCTAGAGGACCCCTCAAGACTCCTATAAATAGGAGAGGAGACCTCAGAGGTTCAACAACAACAATCCCAAACTCTCAAGCATACTGCACAATATCAACAGCCTTCAAAGTCTACAACCCTTCAACTATAGAAGTTTAGGACTTAGGAGCTAGGATTATTGTCTTGTATTTTTTATTGTTGTTGTTCCTCACTATAAACCCTTGTATTCTATCTTGTGTAGATTTCATTCTTAGTGAGTGTTTAGTTCTGTGTGAGATAGAGAGATTTTTCTGAGTGAATTTGTGTTTCATCCTAGACTAGACTGATCTGAGTTAGAACTCTAAGTCTTAGGGGGAACATCCTGTTACTGTGTGTGGTTTCTTAGTGAATTTGGCACTTTTATGGTGTAACAGTGGATGTAGGAGGATTATAACACCTCTGAACCACTATAAACTCTCCTTGTTCTTTATCTCTTGCTCATTTACATTATCTATCTTATTGCTTATTGCATCATTCATATTTTCCGTGTTCCCAAAGCTTCGATTTGATTTTTCACTTCACACATTTTACTTATTTCTGCTGCACAAAGTGTTAAAATACTATAAAGTATTACAACACCAACTTTGATAAGTGTTTGAATTAATTATATAGACTTTGCATTTGAAAAGTCTGCAGCTGCAAACCTTTATTTTTAACTCTACAGCTGCAGAGTTTGATCTGTATACTTTACTAGTTGTTTAAAAGTTTTAATTTTTTAAAACTCATGGTCTATTCACCCCCCCTCCCTCTAGACCTTGATACACTTTTGGGACCAACAAGTGGTATCAGAGTAGTTGGCTTGCCACTGCTTTGACCAAGTTTTAAAAGTTTTCAAGCTAGATCCAAAACTTTTTTTGAAAAATCATATCTGCATTTCTCTATGGCTCCTAAAATGATGAAATCTAAAGTGCCTATGTTTTCCACAGATGAATATGATGATTGGAAGATACGAATGCAAGTTCACCTATCTGCTATGAATGATGAAATGTGGTCCATAATTGAGGATGGTCCAATTGTGATAGAAAAAGCTAACATTGTAGGAGATCAGACTGGTTTAGCCCAAATCATTCCAAAGCCCAAGAAGGAGTGGACAGATGAAGACAAGAGGAGAGCAAACCTCGACAATGTTGCTAGAAACACTATTTATCACTCCCTAGATAAAATTGTGTTTAACAAGATAAAAAGTTGCAAAACTGCTAAAGAGATATGGGATAAGTTAGAGATGATCTGTGAAGGAACCGATCAAATTAAGGAAAATAAGTTCATGATAGTTGTCCAAAAATTTGAGAACTTCAAGATGATATCTGGAGAAACTCTTGAAAAGTTTGATTCAAGATTCATTTAGATACTCAATGAGCTTGAACTACTTGGAAAAGAATACTCACAAAGGGAAAAGAGCATGAAAGTTCTAAGAGCCCTACCATCTGAATGGGATATGAAAGTGGTTGCTATGAGAGAATCTAAGGATCTATCCAAAGTATCTACATTTGAGTTGTTTTCTGACCTCAAAGCCTTTAGATTTGATATTGACAGGAGAAAAGACAAAGACTCAACAAGTTCAAAAGTCACAGCTCTTGTAGCTGAAGAGTCTACCCAACTGCAGAATAAGATTCAGAAAGTGATGAGATGGCCCTGTTGATCAAGCAATTCAAGAAATTTGCCAAGAGAGCTAACTGGAAGAAAAATCCATCTAAGAAAGAAGGTAAGTCAAGTAAACCAGTTGTTAACTCCAACTATCTTTGTTATAATTGCAGGAAACCTGGACACTTCATCAAGGACTGCCCCTACCCTGAAGCAAAGAAGTACACTGAGAAGGAGAAAGTTGCAAGGATGGAAAAGAAGAAAAAGTTAGATAAAGAAAGAATAAGAGCACTACTATCCGAGTTTGAAAAGACTCAAGAAGAAAGTCCCTCTTCTTCTTCTCACCCAACTGCAGAGTGTGAGTCCACAGACTTTGAGGACAATGAAGCACTAATTTTTCTTATGGCAAATGTTGAAGAGGTACAATCCTCATCCAGTTCTTTAACTGAAAATGATTCTTCCAGTGATATGTTCACTTGCTCCAAAAAGGTTTTGAAGGACTGCTTAATATAAGAAGTGATTATGATGAACTCTTAGTGGAAAATAAAAGACTAAAGCAAAGAATTGAGGAACTGCTTGTTGAAACTTGTGAAGACAAGCACAAGCTATCCTTAATGAATAATTTGCAAGAAGAATTTGATTATCTAAAAATGAGTCATGAAGAACTTTTTGAAGAAGCTACCTGCAGAATTGCTGACTGCATAGATCTCAAGATTGAAGTTGCAAAGAAAGACAACATTATTCTAAATGTTGAAGCTGAGAGAGATTATTTCATAAAAATATTGGAATGCTATGGTAAATCTTCTAGAAAGTTAAAAGCAATGCTCTTACAACAAAGACCTTCTAGAGATATGACAGGCATTGGATACAATCCATGTGATTGGATGGAATATCTTGAAAAATCTATTCCTGCCTTTGTGAAACAACAATAAGAGTTCGAGAGAGAAAACATTATACTACAACAACTTGAGGAACCAATTGTTCAAAGATTAGTAAAAAATCAATCTGGTGAAAAACAAAGGAAGATTATTGACATTATCTATGGAAAGAATGAATGTGAAAAGCATTTGGAAGAAAAGATCAATCTATACACAGACAAGATCACATCAATCTGTAAAGAAGAGACTTCAAGCCAAACTCTACGGACAACAACTGTGCAGCCGGAAGCTGTAGACTTCAAAAGAAAAGAAAATTTTAATAAATTCTGGAATGGAAAGAAGTCTACAGGTGACAAGAAAGTTGCTCAGGAAGTTCCTTACAAGAAAGGCAAAAGACCAACTATTGCAAAACCAACTTGGGTGGTTAAGAATGTCACTGGAGGAGATCCAAATCTTTAGATACCTAAGCACTAACTCTTCACTTATTGCAGGGACATTTGTCAACCACTCCATAGGAAATCTAGTATATTGATAGTGGTTGTGCAAGGCACATGACAGGTAATAAAGAAGCACTTTCCAACCTTAGAGAACTAAATGGACCTAGAATAGTCATTGGTGATAATGCCAGTGGGACTGCCAAGGGTTTAGGTTCAATAAGAAGAGGAAATGTTCAAATCAATGATGTATATCTTGTGGATGGACTGAAGTATAATTTACTTAGTGTGAGCTAATTTTGTGACAAAGGATACATTGTAGACTTTACACCAAACTCATGCATGATTAAGGATGCTGAAGCCAAACAAGTCAAGCTTTGTGGTACTAGAAAAGGAAATGTGTATATAGTTGAATGGAGCTCAGCTGAAGAGAATGTTTGTTTTATAGCAAACAACTCTACAGATACAAGCTGGCTTTGGCATAAAAGACTGAATTATATAAATTTCAAAACCATGAATGACCTTGTAAAGAACAAACTTGTAAGAGGTCTACCAGAGATAAAATTCAAGAAAGATCACCTTTGTGATGCATGCCAAAAGGGTAAGCAAACAAAGAAGACTTTTTAGCACAAAATCTTTGATGGCTCAAACAAAGTTTTGGAACTGCTTCATATAGATCTCTTTGGACCCATAGAACCAGTTAGCATTAGTGGGAAAAAGTATACCCTTGTAGTGGTAGATGATTACTCAAGATTCACTTGGACTGTGTTCCTAAGGAAAAAAAGCGAGACTCTACAAAGATTGCCTGAACTTATGAGAAGAATTCAGAATGAGAAAGGTTTAAAGATTGTAAAAATCAGATCTGATAGAGGAACTGAATTTACAAATCAAGTTATTGTGGAGTTTTGTTCTCTCCATAGGATTCATCATGAATATTCAGCAGCTAGAACAGGTGTTTAATCAACAAGCCACATTCCAAAACACCTTATGAATTATGGAAAGGATTTAGTCCTAACATATCTTATTTTCACATTTTTGGGTGCAAATGCTACATTCTGAATAATGGGAAAGATTATCTAAAGACATTTGATCCTAAGGCAGATGAAGGATTCTTCATTGGATATTCAGTAGTAAGCAAAGCATTTAGAGTGTTTAATAAGAGGACAATAGTTGTGGAAGAATCTACACATGTTTTGTTTGATGAACCACACATTGATGACAAAGAAAATCAAAAGATCATTAAAGATCTGCAGAGAGATGAAAACTCTAGAGATAGAACTCTACAACAATATGTAACAGTTGAAATTCCAGTAGGAGCAACTGAACAAGGCAATAGAGAATCTTCTAAAGAGTTACCTAGGATTGAAGAACACTTGAATGAAACATGTCAAGACAATCAAGATGATATTCTTTCAGTGGAAGAGTTAACTGAAAGACTCAATGAATATACAGTTAATAACTCTGCAGCTGAACAGAATATTCACCATGACCCTTTAAACATGAAATGACTTAAAATCCATCCCCCTGAACAAGTTATTGGAGATGTAACTGATGGAGTAGGAACCAGAAGACAACAACATGAAGCTATGTTTGCAAGTTTTCTATCTGAGATTGAACCATCAAACATAGAAGAAGCTCTTATGGATGTCAATTGGATACTTGCCATGCAAGAAGAACTGAATGGATTTGAGAGAAATCAAGTTTGGGAATTAGTTCCTAGACCTATGCATAAAAAAGTTATTGGAACAAGATGGGTATTTAAGAACAAACTTGACGAAGAAGGAGTTGTTACAAGGAATAAGGCCAGACTTGTAGCACAAGGATATTGCCAAGATGAAGGGATTGATTTTGATAAATCTTTTGCACCAGCTACAAGACTTGAGGCAACTAGGATATTTTTGGCCTATGCTGCTCATATGAAGTTTACTGTATACCAAATGGACGTAAATAGTGCATTTTTTAATGGACTTTTGTCAGAAGAAGTCTATGTGGAGCAACCTCCTAGTTTTGAAGACTCTACAGATGGAGACAAAGTCTACAGATTAAGAAAAGCTTTATATGGATTAAAGCAAGCCCCCAAAGCATGGTATGATACACTATGTGATCATTTGATCAAGAATGGTTTCAAGAAAGGAATGGTGGATAAGACCCTATTTAGACTCAAACATGGTGAAGACATCTTACTAGTTCAGATTTATGTTGATGACATTATTTTTGGATAAACCAATGAAGAATTGTGTAAGAAATTTTCACATCTTATGCAAGAGAAGTTTGAGATGAGCATGATGGGAAATCTAAATTTCTTTTTAGGATTGCAAGTAAAGCAAATGGACAAGGGAATTTTTATAAATCAGGCCAAATACACTCAAGCACTGATCAAGAAGTTTGGAATGAGTTGTTCAAAGCCTACATTTATCCCCATGTCACAATCAACTTTGCTGGATAAAGATGAAAATGGAAAAAGTGTGGATGTTACATTGTATAGATGATTGATTGGATCTTTGCTCTACCTTACAGCTAGCAGACCAGATATCATGTTTGTTGTGGGTGTATGTGCTAGGTTCCAAGTCAACCCCAAGGAATCACACTTAAATGTTGTGAAAAAGATAATCAAGTACATTAAGTCTACCCAAAATCTTGGTTTATGGTATTCAAAAGAGGGTGGAATAGAACTTAAAGGTTACAAATACTCAGATTTTGCTGGATGTAAAGTTGACAGAAAGAGTATTAGTGGGATATGTCAATTTCTTGGACAAAGACTAGTCTCTTGGCATAACAAGAAACAAAATTCTATTGCACTATCTACAGCTGAAGCAGAATACATTGCTGCAGGAAGCTTGTTGGTGATCAAATTTAGTCGTGAAGATTAGTGGCTATTTAGTTCGGTTTAAGACCACCAATCAATAATGTGTGATTGATTACCACCGTAAATGGTAAATCGAAGATTCGGGATATGAAATCGTAAATACGAAAGTCGAAATTGTATTTAGTTCGTATGTGTGCAGGTTTAGGTGTGTTTGTGTGTGTTTTGGGATTATTTGTTAATTTGAACTTGTATTTCTTAGCTGGAGAACAACTATTTATAGAAACTAGCAAGCAGGAGGTGTCCAAGACTCTTGGACTTCCTAGCTTGCATGCTAGACAAGTATCCTTTGACCTTTGTTTGACCTTATCTAAGCTATATCTTAGTTACAAAGTCTTATTTGGTCTTATCTCGGATTCATTGTTGTTCGTCCAGGTCGGCTTAGTTGGTCCATAATGGTTTCTTCATCAAAGTTGTTCGTCTTTTGAGGTTATGGTTCAGAAGTTGTTCGCTTGGACTTCGTATTGAGATGAGCTTTGGAATCTATTGGTTCCTTGTTCGTCTTCATACACCTCTTTTTGTCAAGGTTGTTCATCACCTGCGACTTGGTTAAAAGGCCAAGTCAGGTCTCGAATCTTAAAACATGTTCACCTATAAGTTGTTCGTCGAAGTAGTTGCTCGTCGCTTTATACACTCCCCAGATTGATTAGTGCCCCCATTCTTGATTTTCTATTAAAGTGTTTAATCTTGGTTCACACCGCAAGGATTGATGTTCGCCTATCAACAATTGCCCCCTATCCTGACTAGGTGTTGCTATTGACGAGCATCTTTGGGCGAGCAACAGTAGTTAGGATATTAAACTGATGAGGATCGGGACGAACATCATTGAACCTGACGAGCAACAAAGGGTCCGTCGTTACATCTCCCCAAGGCCTGGGGGATGTACGAAGATGACGTGGGCGGCATGATTGCGCGCCGCCCATGCGGGATCAATCCCGAGGTGACGCACCCCTATATTTGCTCGTAGATCCCCCAACTCTTTCTTGAATTCGCAAAATGATCCCGTTTTTTTTCACTTTGGTCCCTAATTTTTGGGAAAATTACGGGTTTTACCCTGTTTTTCCAATTAGTATAAATAGAAGTGGGAAATGAAAATTTTCCCACTTCTTTTCTTCTTGCTACAGTGCTCCGTCTTCTTCTTTTTTCCTCCGGTGATTTCAAGCTTCTTCCGGCGATTACTCCGATTTCGAGTCTCCGGTGCAATTCTGAGGTAGTATTCTTGTGCTTATTCTTCAATTTTAGTTTTTGTTTGTTTCTTTTCTTAAAAAACCTCCATCGCCTCCGTGTGTGACCTTGCGCCACCTTCTTCTCCAGGGATTCGCCACCCTCTACAACATTTTCCGCCGTCGTGTGTGTTTTTTTTCTCCTTTTCTCCTATGTCTTCTCATTCGAGCAACAAATCCGAGGAAACCCTTGATCCCCTTTTTCCCATAGTTAGATATGAAAACTAGCCTCCATTTGAAATTTCCTCGGCATCAACCCTACGTTGATCCAGTTGCTCGATCGGTGGAGGATACTGGTGCTCGCCCATCTGGGGGGGGAAGTGGTTGCCGCTGCGAGTAGAGATTCCGACGAGGACTCCTCGTCCAGTGCTGAATCGGAGGATCCCGAATCTGACGAACTCACTCGAGAGTTTTTGGAGGGGATAGACTTTCCATCTCCAAAGATGTTGGAAAATGAGATCCCAACTGGAGTTGCTCGGCCCTTTGACTGGCGAGCATATGCGGAGGAACATGCGAACAGCTTCCACAGACCACAACGACAAGTTATGGATTTGGTGAAGACCGAGTTCCAGGCGAGCAAGATCAAGAGTGTGGTTCTCAAGGAGGATCTAGACTTGATCCGAGAGACCTACAAAATCCCATACGATATTTATATGTGGGCCCTCAGGAGAAAGAAAAGAGCTGATCACCCACCTCCAGGATGTACGACGATCAACATTGACACCTTGATCGCCGGTTTAAAGCTGCCTCTGCCTCCAGTTGTTGGTCGCTTTCTGGAGGCGACCAATCTTGCCATCACCCAAATCACTCCAATTGGCTGGATGAACCTGTTGGGCTCGATGTGTTTGTTCGCCCTGGAGGGATACGTTGATCGCATCACCGCGGAGGAGATCAACTATCTCATGACCATCACAAAGTGCCCCATCGGAGATGAGGGTTATTACTACCTCAAAGCTAGGACTGGGCTTAAGATGGTGGAAGGGGTGCCGATCAAGATCTGTGATTGGAAGCAACACTTCTTTTTCATTGGGGGCGACTGGCGAGCATCTTCCGGTCCACACGGTGGCATTGGACGAATAAACTCTCCTGCCGCTTATGGAAAAATTAAGCGTAAGTTTATTTTTGTTCGTCTTTGAACTGCATTGTTCTAATTTAACTTTTCTTGTTTGCTCGCAGGCCCTCAATTGCTTAAGTGGAATTCGGCGGAGGAGGAGATTGGCTTCGAGTTCTTGTTTACTTCCTGTTTGGTCGGCTTACGGAATAGAGCGGATATGACCATCCAGTATCTGAGCGAGGAGAGGTGTCAGAGAGCTGTTCGCCTATTCACCTATCCCCACCACTTAGAGGCTCAAGTTCAGGTGCCCCCAGGTATGAAATTTCACCAACTCATACAAACTTTCTTGTTCGTCAAGGAAGAAAAGAAAACTTGCTCGCACCCTGTACAATCTGAATTTAACCTTTTTTTTACAATCGAGCAAGTTACTGTTGCGGTTCCTCCCTGTTTTGGTCTTCTGGAACAAAGGGTACACGAGATGCCCCCACCAAAGGGAAGGAAGGTGAAGGGGGACCCCCCCTCCAAAGTGCTCGCGCTAACGAACAAGCCTAAGGGGGCCAAAGTTCCTCGACAGGCCGCCCCCTCTGGCCATGCTCAACCAGCACCCCCTTCACCTACCCCCCCTCATGGGGGAAAACGATTAAAAAGGGCTGATGGGACTCCCGTAGCACAAGATGTCCCCCCCCCCCCCCGGCCATAAGGGGAAGGAGAAGATGAGCAAGAACCTTGCTCGATCCGATGAAGAAACTGCTCGCCACTCCTCTGTTGAGCCTACTAATAGGGCGGGCAAAGCTGAGAAAGATGTGGCCCCAGCCCGTGGCCCGGAGGACATTACTCTTTTAGGCTGGGACGACTGTAAATTCGCCGAGTAAGCATTCATTCTTCTTTACCGAGCAAGATTTATTTCTTACTTTTGCAAATTTTTCTAAGTGTTGCTTGCTTTCTTGTTCGCAGATACCAGGCTGACGACCATCCTGGGCGAGCACATGCTGTTCACCAGTATGCTTGTTCCAAGACTCCCATTAATATAAGGGAGATCCCACGCGATCATGTTCGCAGGGCGACGGAGTTGGTCGCCCGAGCCTGGACACGGCCCATGGAGAAAACTATCTCCATGCAAGGGTTGGCGGACAACTTCCACTTGTCCATGATGCATCATGCTAACGGCCTCGTGATGGCACAGAAGGCGATGGCCCAAATGGCCGAGCAAGAATAAGCTGTTCGCCGATACGCCAGCACCACTCGGTAACTTACAGAGGAGAAAGATGGCCTGATCAATAACTATGAGGTCAAGCTTGCTCGCCTCAATAATCAACTCACCATCTCCCTTGACAACGAGAAGAAATATCTTAAGAGATTCAAGGTCTTTCTGCTGAACTGAAAGGCAAAGATGCCTTGCTCGGTGAGGAAGAGAAGAAGTTATCCGCAGCCTAGCAGAGAATCACCGAGCTCAAAGTGGATAATGCTAGCCTTAGGGAGGTGGAAGGCAATACCTTCACTCGTGAGCAACTCGAGGTTGAGCTCCAAACCCGGTCCGCCCCCATCTCAAACTTGGGATATATCTGCGCCTATGCCGACTGCATCCGCAATGCCGAAGCGTATGATTATAAAGATATGGTGGACGAGATGGGTAAGGATTTGACGGAGTTCTTGGAGAATTATCCCCCGCCAAACAACATTGAGATCCAAATGGGGGATATAGCCGAGTTGGGGGTCAAGATTGACAGCCTTGACCCCAGTATCACTATTACTCGCCCTACGGCTCTAGTTGATGAGGGCGAGCAAGAGGGAGATCCGGCTGCTGCGGATGAGCAAACTGCTCGGGAGATGGAGCAAAAAGCCGCCGAGGATATGGTCAGAGATATGATTGTTGATCCTCCCACTGACCAAACTCAAAACCTTTCTCCCGCCGAGCAACAATAGATTTAGGACTTTGATTTTTTAGTCTTCCTTTTGTAATAGATGTTCGCTTTTTGCAGTACTTCACACTTTGTACTATTTTTTAGGCTTAAAACCTTTTATAAATGAATGTCTCTTTTATTCGCTCATTTTCTTTTTATATGTTAATTGCCTTTACATTTTTGTTTCAATGCTTTTGCAATTATAACATATAATGTTGGGCTTTTGTTCGATTTGAACTCTGATTTTTGGTGGAATCAGGGTTTAGCCTTAGGTTCTGTTCATTTTAAAAAATGAACAACCTTTAAGTGGCTTTGGTCCTTAAAGATGGACTTGTACCTCGGGCTTTGGACTTTTCTCTCAACGAACAACTATATTTACATTGTGGAAAATTTACAAGTGTTGTAAGACTGCTCATTAATAACATACACAACCTGACGAACAGCTTTGAACACTAACTAAGATATGCTCGCATATAATATTTTTTCCGAGCAACTTTGTCTAAAATTAAAAAAGATAAAATTGCACTAGACTATACAATGTGTCGAACAACATTTCATTCTATACTTAGCAAAATTTTCAAAAAATTAGGCAAATTTTTAGTTTGCCCTACTTGGTTCCCTTGCCCCCAAGACATTTGTTCGCCCAATCAAGAACTTGTTCGGCTCATTGATAGTACTTCTTTGGATGTACAGCGTTCCAGGAGTATTGGGCCGACTTGCCTTCCATATCTTCGATATCGTATACACCATTAACGAATTTTTCCGTTATACGATACGGGCCCTCCCAAATTAGTCCCAATACACCTGGAGGTTGGGTGAGCAACTTTCTTAGAACCAAATCTCCAACTCTAAATTCCCTAATTTTAACATGGGAATTATAATAGTGTTCTGCTCGTTGCTTATAGGTAGCATTTTTTAGCTCGGCACTTAATCTTTTTTCTTCGAGCAAATCCATTTCAGTAGCTAGAGCAGAGTTGTTCGCCTGTTCATCAAAGTTGGTCGTCCTGATCGTGTTGGTCTTTAATTTGATTGGTATCACAGCTTCTGTTCCGAAAGCCATTGCAAAAGGTGTTTTTCCGGTGCTTGACCTAAGAGAAACTCTATATGCCCACAGGACTTCCGGAAGTTCTTCAGACCAACTGTTTTTGCTCTCCGCCAGCCGTACTTTTAATATATGCTTGATTATTTTGTTCACGGCTTCGACTTGTCCATTTGACTGGGGATGATAGGGCGTAGAATAATGTTTTTTGATCCCCCACTTCGCACAGAAGTCTCTCAACTCTTTCCCATCAAACTGCGGACCATTGTCTGTCACAATGGTTTGTGGAACCCCAAAGCGACAGACAATGTTCTTCCAAATGAAGTTGATCATTTTCTGTTGTGTGATCTTTAACATGGCCTCTGTTTCTGCCCATTTGGTATAATAGTCGACTGCCACAACGGCAAATTGAACATTTCCAACTCCTGCTGGGAAGGGACCAATAATGTTCATCCCCCATCTTGCAAATGGCCATGGACTGTAAACTGATACGAGCTGTTGGGCCGAGATATGAATGTTTGGGGCAAAAATTTGGCATTGATGACAAGTTTTTGCTTTCTTGATTGCGTATTGACATAAAGTCGGCCAATAATAGCCTTGTCTGATAGTTTTGTATGCCAAGGCTTGCCCCCTAGTGTGATTTCCACATACTCCGGCATGTATTTCTGTGAGGATAAATATTGTATAGTTTTGATGAGTTAAAATAAACTAGAGGATGTAATAGGACCATCTGGACCTGTTAGCCAGATGATGATCTAGATTAGGACTTAGTCTAGGGAGAACTGCCAGACCAGAAGACTTCACCAGAAGAGTCACCAGAAGACCCCACCAGAGGACTTCACCAGAAGACTCCACCAGAAGACTTCTCCAGAAGAGATCTGACCAGAGGCAGAGAACCTTTCCCCAGACTAGACGAGTCCGGACCAGACGAGTCTGGTGGAACAAAAGATGCTCAGTTTAATCCCCTATTTCTACTGAGTATTCTGGTTGTTAACCAGATCTGGACCAGAAGACACCGAGGTTGCCTGGTGTCTGGTCTTGCCTTCTCTGGAGAGAATCAGAGTTAGGCAGAGGAAGCATTTATCCGTTGGTGATTCAAATCAAGTCATCAAGATCAGGATTGGAAAGTATTTGAAGTTAATCAATCCAAGGATCTCACCAACCCAATCAATCAATTAGGGAATTGATTGATTGGAAGCTTCCTTAAATAGTTGATCTGATTGGATTAGCTCTCCAACAGCTAACCCTAATCTCCTCTATATATACAAGAGTGAAGTATCAAGAAAAAGCTCTAGAGACTCTCACGCGCACAAGTCATATTCCAAGCTTTTGATAATCACTCTTAGCACTTTTATTGTTCACATTACATATCTACTCTTAAGGAGTTGCTGGACTTTCACCTGTTCATCTCTAAGATAAGGTTGAAGGTTGATTACTTTAGATTGTGGTTAGATCTAAAGGAGTTGTAAGAAGGAACTGGTACTTCGAAAATTCCAGTACGTGAGTAAGTTGGTTGGTTGATAGTGAGACCCTTGGATAAAAGGGAGAGTGGATGTAGGATATTTAGATCTGAACCACTATATATACGGTGTTATTTATTGCTTTCGTTTATTTATTCTCTTATTTGTTTTGTGCTCTTATAATAAGAAGTTTGTTAAGACATAACTTTAAAGCTTCCGCAATCAATCTATCTAGTGGGACCAACAAGTGGTATCAGAGCAGTGTGTACAACGACCACTGCTTTGTAAAGCTTTTGGTGGTCACCGGGCTGATCCATTGCTCTTTATTGTTTTTGTTCAAATTCTTGTTAAATCCTTATTTTAGTAAATATGTCTTCGAAATCTTCTTATAAGAGTCGCAAACTGCCAGAATTCTCATTCGAGGATTATAGCCACTGGAGCTTCATGATGAGCAATCATCTTGGAGCTATTCACCACCGCATGTTAGATGTGGTAGAAAGTGGCCCAATTCAATTTTACTGGACTCCTATTGATAGTGGCAGGTCAGAGTCCAGGGAAGAAACTAGTGAAACTGCCCAGAAAGCTGCAGAGGACAGAGTCCCCAGGCAAAGAATCCTAAAAAAGAAAGATGAGTTAGACAATGATGAAAGAAAGCTCTACAACTTGGACCAGGTAGCATGAACTGAGATCATCAACACACTTACTAAAGAGGTGATTGAAAAATTCAGAACTTGTGCCACTGCCAAGGAGATGTGGGACAAACTTGCACTACTCTGTGAGGGAACAGAGAAGATTAAAGATAACAAGCTTCAAGCTGTTCAACACTCGTTTGACACTTTCAAGATGAAACCAGACGAGACCATTGCCCAGCTGGATATGCGTCTCACAAACCTCCTGAACAAGGCTAGTGCCTTAGGTAAGACCTATTCAGAGAAAGAAATAAATAGTAAAATCTTGCGTTCACTAACCAGCAGGTGGAGAATCAAAGTCACTGTGATCAAGGACAACAAGGATCTCAACACTCTGGATCATCATCTTCTATTGTCTGATCTCAAAGCTTATGAGTATGATCTTCAAGAGGAGGATCAAACAGAAGAGGTTTCCTCTTCTGGTCAGAAAGGAGTTGCATTCTCCTCAACTATCAAGACTGATGACAAGCCAAAGGAGTCTACTGCAGATGACTTGAGCCTCAAGGAGTAGGTAGCACTTCTAACCCGTAAACTGGATAAAATGAGTTCAAAATATGGCAGGTACAAAAGGCATTGGAAGGAGTCTACTAGAGATAGGAAGAGTTCCTTCAAGCCTGCAGAAAAGGAGAAGACATCTGGAGAATCAAGGGAGACCAGATTCAGAACTCCAGAGAGGAGGAGAGATGACAACCCTGGCAGCTATGGAAGATCAGATTATCAGAGGAGGGATGGTAACTCTGGCAGACCTGACTACCAGAGGAGAGAGAGTAGTCCAGCCAGGTCAGACTACAACCAGAGGAGGAGAGAGCCAAGTCCTAGTCCCAGAGGAGACAATGTCTGCTACACATGCAACAAGACTGGTCACTACAATTATGATTGTCCTCAACTTACTCCTAGGGAAAGAGAAGAGAAAAGAATCAAGAGAGATAGGAGATATGCAGACAAGAGAGCATTGCTGGCAGAAGCAGAAGAGGAGGATACTAGTTCCAGATCTTCTTCTTCTGATTTCGGGTCTGAGGATGATGTATGTCTGATGGTAGACATCAATGAGGTACAAGAAACTACCTTAGTCTTATCAAATTCCAAATATACTGAATCCTCTAATTCATCTGGTAACTCCAGAGAGTCTGATATGCAGCAAATGCTATCAGATCTCCAAAATTGTGTTCAACTATGTCAAAAACTTGAGAAAGAGAATGGTAGGCTCAGAACTGAAGTTCAATCCTTATCTCATGAACAAAAATCCACCAGAGAACTCATGAAAGATCATTCCAAAGAAGTCTCTGAACTTCAGCATAAGATCAAAGAAAGAGATACTCTGGTAGATCAAATCATGAAGGAAAAGAATTCTCAGGAGGATGAGCTCAATGAGCTTAGAGCCAGATACCAGAATCTTATCAAGGGAAAACAAGTTGAGAAAACTATTGAGATACCTGTGCCCAGAGAAGATTCCATGAAACCAGATGTTCTATCTATTATTTCAGGATCTTCTCAATGCATAAATGATAAGAGTGGTTTAGGATATCCTAGAATTATTAAAAGATCTCATAAATATTGCTTTACTAAAAACAAGTCTATAAGATCTGGTGAACTTGTGGAACTCCGGAATGAAGAGGATCCTTCTGATCGCATGGTGGTTCACAGACCTGGTTGGAAATGGGACCCCCCTGCTGATAATTCAAAACATAATCCAGAAGAGGTGAATGTTCTGGAAGGAAAAATTCTAGAGCATACAAGTCAGAAAAGAGAACCTATGAAGATTGATGGTTCTGTTCAGATGCCTAACCTGATTAGAGAACCTCAGAGGAATCCTAAAAGAGTGGAACCTAAGCAGATTAGGGGACCTCAAAAAGGAGACTCTAAGAGGAAACCTAATCAGAATAGGAGATACCAGAGGAGGTATACTGAACCATAAAACCTCAATCAGAATCAGGGATCTCAAAGGTGGAATGCTCCAAGAAGATTCCAGAACAGGAAACCTCAGAAGGAATCCTATCATCAGAATAGATCCAATTTTTAGAACCAGAGGAGGTCTTCCATACCCATCTATAGAAAACCAACTGATCTGGGTAGTTATGACACCAGAGATGGTTCTTCTAGGATGTACCCTTACAACCAGACCTTTAAGACCATGTCTTTGAGGCAGGCCATTCCAAAGGCCAGATTTGAGAAAAGGTACACCAGACCTGTTTATAGGAAAGGTGTCCTTATCAGACCAGTAGCTCAATATGTCATTGTAAGAGGACATGTGCTGGTAGATAGATTTGGAAGGAAGATAAGATCTCCTCATCCAACAAGGGATGATCTTTATCTATGGATTCCTACAAAACCTGCAACTAACCAATCAGGACCCAGCACTAGTAGGGGACCTAATTGATTTCTCTGCAGGTAGATAAGAGCCCATTGGAGAAAGGACTTTCAAGCAACCATGTCTGGTGCATTGATAGTGGATGTTCCAAGCACATGACCTTCCAGAAAGATAATCTCCAAGATTTCAAGCCAATGAATGGGCCAAGAGTGATGTTTGGTGACAACAACTATGGAGTCACCAGAGGAGTTGGAAAGTTGACTTTTAATGGAGTATCTGTAGATGAAGTCTATTATGTTGAAGGACTCAAGCATAATCTGCTTTCAGTATCCCAATTCTGTGACAAGAGATACTCAGTGAAGTTTTCTAGTGATTCATGCACTGTTTTTTCTTTTGATTATAATGATATCTTGCTAATAGGCTTGAGGAAGGGTAACATTTATCTTGCAGATTTTAGCAGTTGTCCAAGAAATGCTTGCCTGGTTGCTAAAGGATCTGCAGAGAACAGCTGGATTTGGCACAAGAGATTGTGTCATCTTAACTTCAAAACACTGAACAAGATTGCCAGAAAAGGTCTTATTCGAGGTCTTCCTAATGAGGTGTTAGGATCAGGTTTGTGGTTCATGCCAGAAGGGTAAACAACCCAAGACCTCCTTTAAGGATGTCCAAAGCACAATCACAACCAGAGTACTTCAACTACTTCACATGGACCTATTTGGACCTGTTTCTCCTCTTAGTTTCAGTGGAAGGAAGTACACCTTGGTGATAGTAGATGACTTCTCAAGATACACTTGGGTAGTGTTCTTGTTTAAGAAAAATGAAACTATCACTAAGCTGCCAGAGTTTTTCAAGCAGATTCAGAATGAGCAGAACCAGAGCATAGTCAGGATCAGGAGTGACAAAGGGACAGAGTTTTTGATATCACACATTGTAGATTACTGCAAAGACCATGGGATTTTTCATGAGACATTGATTAGGCTTGAAATTGTCATGATTCGTAGCTTGAAATACCCCAATCTTGGTCGAGTTTATCGAGTATTTAGAGTCAATTGAGCATTATTTCTATACATTGATGAATTTGTCTCTTTGATGCTCATAGGTGAATAGAGGACGAAAAACGGAGTTCGTAGGACTTTGAATCGACTCAAACGGATGCCCGGATGAGAAGATATTGAAGAAATACGATTGGTATTAGTGCGGACGAGGAAAAGTATTAGTTGGGATGAGTTGGAAGTCACTCGAGTGACTAGGTCGAGCGCATTGCTCGAGCGCCTAAGCTTACAGAACTGTTCTTGCGCTCGAGCAGCTCGAGCGCCACCGCTCGAGCGAATCGCTCGAGCGCCCAAAACATACAGTGCATTTTCACCGCTCGACCGGCTCGAGCGGAACCGCTCGAGCGATTGTGTCATTCGAGCTACACTGCTCGAGCGGGACCGCTCGAGCGTTTTGCTCGAGCAACCTCGGATTTTTGCCTCCGAATGCGTATTTTCGGCCCATTAACTCCCGTTTCGACCCGTGCCTATACATACCTCTTCCAAACACGTTTTGAAGATCCCCGAACTTTAGAAATAATTTTAGACTTAGTTTTTGGAGAGGAAGAAGAGGAGCAAGCTTTATTTTACGTTTTGTTGAGGTTTTGCATACGAATTCTTAGTTTCTTTTCTTTCTTAGTTTCTTTTAATTAGCTCGATTACTTTTAACGCTTTAAACTTCGTTTTTATCAATTCAAATTTCAGTTCTTCGTATTTATTTTCTTTTAAAAACCCTAGTTCATGTTTCGTATTTTCTTCGTGCAATTCATTATGTTTATGTTCGTTGTCTCTTCTATTGCTTTTATGTTTGTTAAAACCATGTTCGGCTAAAACTCTTGTATGCTTAGGGTAGGATGAACTCGTAGAAGTAGGATGTGGGTACGTAATTAGGGTAATTCGTGACGTTAGTTTTAATTCTCTTGATTAATGAATTCTTATAATTAATCTGAACGTTACCTTTGAATTTAGTACGAAAGTGTTAGAGAGAGGACGACCGCATCACTCAATAACAATTAGTAGTCTTAACGAGAAGGTGTAGGAAAGGTTAATTCATTTACCGGTTTAGCGAAGGAGGACGACCGCATCACCTTAGTTAAATTAGGGTCTCATTAATTAAGCGCTATCTATTAACTTGTTAGTGGATTAGTGAAGTCGATTGCTAGGATAAAGTATTAGGGTTAGAAATCTTGAGCTTTCATTCTACGATCTTTTACTTAGGTTAATTCTTGTTTGTCACAGTTATTTTGATTATGTACCTGCTCCGTTAGTATACGTAGGGATTCCTATCTTAAGCATCACCATCTATCATTAGAACACAACCCTTAGTTAATTTGATTGATTTAGTATTTTAGTTTACTTAGTTTATTTTAGTCTTTTAATTAATCTTTCAAAAACCCAAAAACATTACACTCATATTAACTACGACGCGTAGATCTTCAGGGATCTATTCGCATATACACCATCCCTTGGGTTCGATAATACTTGGTCCCTACACTTGCCCATACTACAGTGAACCCGTTCTCTTGCGGGGTAGCTACTAGTAGAAAGCTAGTATAATAGCTTTAAGTCAATGGCGCCGTTGCCGGGGATGGCGTTATATGCTTTTTGAATAGGACTTGTAGATAGCTTAGTAGTTAGTAGTGGGTGATTTATTTTCTGTTTTTACTTTTATTTCCATTCATTGGGCAGTTGCGTTTTGATCCTTCTACTAGTCTTTCAGGTTTATGAAAACACGCTCACAAGGCAATACGAGCGAAGAGAGATTACCTGCAGATCCTGAGACAATAGCCAGAAGGAACCGAGCCTTCTTGAGAAGGATGAACGCTGCCGACTTAGGAAAGGAACCAATGGATATCAATAATGAGTTGGACGATGCTGCCAACGATTTCAATCAGGCAGTAGACCGAGTTGAAGGCACTGGAGTTAGTGGTAGCCAGAATCAAATTCCATTAGGGGATAGCCAGAGCCTAAATCCGGATACACAAAACGTAGGGAATCCAGCTCAGAACCTTGCCCATAATCTTCATAACCAAAACCCTGCTTACCCACAAAACCCAAATAACCCTTTCAACAACCCAGTATACCAACATTACCCATACCCACCTTATCCTTACCCACCATATCCATATCATCCACCTCCTGTCTACAACCAACCACCTGTGTACCAACCACCACCCCAACAAGTACCAGTACCTGCTGCTAATCCTCAACACGTTCCTCAGAACGTAGATCACAATATGGCTATTCGAGGGAGGTTTGCAGCGCAGCCACAGCGGTACTATGATGGAGTGGCTTTGCCTCCTGTTGAGGCGAACAACTTCTCGATATCCCCGGGGATTTTAAAATTGCTTACTGAGAATCAGTTCAAGGGGGTGATCGGGAAGGAGAACCCTCACACTCACTTGAGGAGCTTTCTCATGATAGCCTCCACATTTAATTACAATGGCATGTCTGAAGATGCCAAGAGGCTTAGGCTGTTCCCATTCTCATTGACGGGAATAGCTAAGGAGTGGTACGATAATACGCTCCCGCGGGGAGGTATTACCGTTTGGGCCGAGCTCGAGCGTCTGTTCCTCGAGCGATTCTACCCTCCATCTAGGACGATCAAGGCTAGAATTGAGATCTCGTCCTTTCGCCAGAAGTCTGGAGAGGATTTACACCAAGCATGGGAGAGATACTCAAACATGCTGATTGAGTGCCCGCAGCACGGGTACAACGAGGGAGACATTATGGCATTCTTCTATAGTGGTGCCAACAAGGCGGGGCAAGACCATTTAGACGCCTGTGCGGGTGGAGCATTCCTCAATCAAGGCATAGAGAGGTGTAGGGAGATCGTGGACAACATTGTCATGAATGCCGGTGCTTGGAGTGGAGATGCAGATTTTCAGAGAGTTAATCAGGTTGAGGAAGGTGAAGGAACGAGAAGGCTGTTGATGGCAATGATGGAGAAGATCAACAACCTCGAGTTGGGGAAGAGTTTGGGTGGAGAGCATGCAGTAGAGAATGAGAGAGTAGACCAACCCAATGGACAGCAAGAGGTAGCCAATTACATGGGAGGTCCGTATTACAATCAGAATGGCTACCAAGGTGGTAATCAGTATGGAAGGCCTTCTTATGGTCAGCCATTTGCACCTCCAGGCCCACAGCTGCCTCAAAATCAATGGAGGAACACACAAGGAGTTCAAGGAGGCCAACAGCCTCCTCAAAACACATGGAGAAAAAGTGAGAATTTTTCTTATGCTAACCCAAAAGCTGGTATTACTGTTCCTGCAGGTGTTGATCCAGGTTCTAAACCTCCAGGTGGAGAAGGCGGTGTATCAACTGAGGAGATGTTGAGAGCTATCCTTCAGAAGGTGGAGGAGGGAAGCAAGCGGTTGTCATCCTTGGAGTACGATGTGAAGGAGTTGCATAAGAAGGGTGATCAACGTGATCAAGAGCTCCAGAAGATGAATGTTGAGTGGACTAGAACTCAACAAGAGAACAATCGAAGGTTCACTTCTTTAGAGTTCCAGATGAGCCAGATTGCAAAGTCAGTGAATAGAATGCCGGAGGGGAACCCGAAAGAGCATTGCAAGGCGATCCAGCTTAGAAGTGGAACCAACTATGAAGGTCCTCAGATGCCTGCTGATTCTGAGACGCCCCAAGAAGAGATTGAGCCTAAAGGGGATGAAGTTGAGACTGAGGAGAAAGAAGTTGAGAAAGGAGTTGAGGGTGAAAGCACTCAAGCAAGCAAGGAGCTTGAAGAAGAAGGCATTGAGAAGGGAGAGAGAGTTCCTAAGTGGAAAAAGGCAAAGGAAGCAAGGGATAAAGTGAAAGAAACGGAAAGAGATGAATGGGGGGTACCCAAATCTGTGATACCCGTCCCGTATCCACAGCGCTTCATGAAAAAGAAGCTTGATGAAAAGTTTGCTAAATTTCTTGATGTTTTTAAACAACTTCACATTAACATTCCTTTTTATGATGCTTTGGAATAGATGCCGCACTATGCGAAGTTTTTGAAGGACTTGATTGCGAAAAGACGGCGAGTGGATGAGCCGAAGTTGGTGCAGCTGAACCACGAGGTGAGTGCATTAGTGCACAAGGCGCTTCCACCGAAGCTGAAGGATCTCGGGAGCTTTACGATCCTATGTGATATTGGGAACGGGATCAAGAAAGGAGCTCTATGTGATTTAGGGGCGAGCATCAATCTCATGCCCTTGTCGCTTTTCAAGAAGTTGGAAGGTGGAGAACTTCAACCCACAATGATGACGCTTCAACTTGCCGACCGGTCTATTACTCGACCTCAAGGTGTGGTTGAAGACGTCCTAGTGAGAGTTGGAGATCACATATTTCCAGCCGACTTTGTTGTGCTAGAGATGGAGGAAGATGAGCACGTTCCATTGATCTTGGGCAGACCGTTCTTAGCTACGGCGGGGATGGTGCTAGACGTGGCAAATGGGAAGATCACGTTGAAGGTTGATGATCAAGAAGTGAAGATCTCCCTATATGAAGCCATGAAGTACCCGAAGGAGGATGAGAGCTTGTATTGCATGGATGCAATTGATCCTCGTGTTGAAGACACAACTCCTATCCCTAATCTTTCTCATATTCATGATTTTGTTAGTCCTTCAATTGATAATTTAACCCATGAGAATTATGTTCTTGATTATGTTGATAGGGATAAAATGAAGAAGTTGAAGGATGAAGAGGTGAATAAAGTGGACGTGGTCCAGTTAGAAGGGAAAGGAGGAGTTAAGAAGAAAAAGTCCAAACTCAAGAAATTGTTTAGTAAGACTCCTCCAGATAAAGGTGAGAAGGAGTTGAGACCCATAACACTTGGGGATGAGAAAAGAGCAAAAGAGCTCATGATGGAGGGGCATCAAGGAAAAGAATGCAAACACCACTCTTATGAGAGTGAGGGAGGTAAATTTGAGTATGATGTCCCATAAGCTCCTTTGAGCTTGGTCCGGCATGAGGACCTTAAAAATAGCGCTGAATGGGAGGCAACCCATTTTTATTTTCTTTCATTTATTTTTAGTGTCTTTTTATATTATTAGGGTGTTTTGAATCGTAAGTTTTAACCTCGTATTTGAGTGAGTTGCTTGTAGGCTTGTCTCTAAAGGAGTAAACGTATCATGGAGTTATTCAGATTGAAGGGACCAACTCAAGCAAGGGAGTGTGCAAAGCTATTGAGAGAAACTGAATTGTTCGGTTGAGGTAACCTACAACCCCAAACTTAGACCTCTAGCAAGGTCGAAGTTTGGGGGGGTGGAGTTTTTTTTATTTGTTTTTTGTTACATTGCACATGCATGCACGCCCTTATCTTTTGAGTTGAGTTTGATTGATTATTGATTTGTTGAGATACTCCTTGGGGTAATTTTGATTTGACTCGCTATTGCATATTTCATGCCTATCAATCATCTTATGCTTGTGGATTGCTATCTTTGAGTATGATTTGATGAGTAGAGTGAGTTGTAAGGGTGAGTTAGAAATTCTTTTGTGTGAGTGTTTGAGTTTGAGCTGATTTGAGAAAGAACTTGTATGCTTGTGAATTTTTCTTTTGAGTACTTGTGTGATGAGAGTGAGAATTCACTAGGACTAGCATGGATGTGAAAGCCGTGAGCTTTTGAGCCTTATGAGATTTTAATGCATGATTTAATCTCTTCGTTTGTGAGAGGATCGTCACCTTAGAGGATGCTAGAACTTGTGTGTGCTCTTGCTTCTTGATTGTGTCTAGTTTGAAATGCCGAATGTGATCTTAGGCCATCTTTGTTTTTATTGAGTCACTTAGCCAAAAAATTTCCTTACCAATGACATTGAATCCCTTGTTAGCCCCTTTGAGCCTAAAGCCTATTTTATTTGCTAGCACATATGAACACTATTCCAATTCCTAAGCCTTTTTGTCCCAATTTGAGTGGAGAATAGGAAAGTGTGGATGTGAAGGGAGTTAATTGAGTTGAAAAAGGAAAAGGTTGTTTGTTGAGTGAATATGAGAAGAAGGTGTGATGAAATTTTGAGATGTGGGAAAAAGAGAAAAAAAGTTGAGAATGAGCAAAAGAAAAAAATGAGCTCATGTGTTTGTGCGAAAAGAAAACAAAAAGTGAAGTGATTGAAAAAAAAAATGAAAAGAGTGAGAAAGAAAAAAAATTGAAGTGTTGAGAAAAGAGGAATTGAAAGAGTGTTGTTTGAAAATGTTTGAAGTATTCTGTTCCTAATCTCGAAGTGCCAAAGCTTGATTTTCTATTCTCCATTCACTTTAGTCACTTTACCTTATATTGTTATCCCACCTGTCCAAAGAGCCTACATTACAACCTTGAGAAAAGACCTTTTTGATTCGGCATTGATTTCTAGAGTACGGTCGAAGTTAAGAGCACTTACAAGCCTATGGCTGCCGATATGTGTGATTGAGTGTTGAGTGAGTCCTTTATCATTGATATACACTTGTGAGGGAGTGAAACACATCGTTGAGTGCACATCCATATTTGATCTTGGTGTTTCTTGTAATTGTTGCATGAGTATGATAAAGGAAGGAGAGTGAGTTTACTTGTGATGCATCTTTGAAGCTCGAATTTATGTACTTGCATGATTGGATACTTTGACTCATTCCTAACAATTTCACTTGACTTATTATTTCATTGCTTGAGGACAAGCAATATGGTAAGTTTGGGGGGGTTGATTAGGCGTGAAATTGTCATGATTCGTAGCTTGAAATACCCCAATATTGGTTGAGTTTATCGAGTATTTAGAGTCAATTGAGCATTATTTCTATACATTGATGAATTTGTCTCTTTGATGCTCATAGGTGAATAGAGGACGAAAAACGGAGTTCGTAGGACTTTGAATCGACTCAAACGGATGCCCGGATGAGAAGATATTGAAGAAATACGATTGGTATTAGTGCGGACGAGGAAAAGTATTAGTTGGGATGAGTTGGAAGTCACTCGAGTGACTAGGTCGAGCGCCACCGCTCGAGCGCATTGCTCGAGCGCCTAAGCTTACAGAACTGTTCTTGCGCTCGAGCAGCTCGAGCGCCACCGCTCGAGCGCCCAAAACATACAGTGCATTTTCACCGCTCGACCGGCTCGAGCGGAACCGCTCGAGCGATTGTGTCATTCGAGCTACACTGCTCGAGCGGGACCGCTCGAGCGTTTTGCTCGAGCAACCTCGGATTTTTGCCTCCGGATGTGTATTTTCGGCCCATTAACTCCCGTTTCGACCCGTGCCTATATATACCTCTTCCAAACACGTTTTGAAGATCCCCGAACTCTAGAAATAATTTTAGACTTAGTTTTTGGAGAGGAAGAAGAGGAGCAAGCTTTATTTTACGTTTTGTTGAGGTTTTGCATACGAATTCTTAATTTCTTTTCTTTCTTAGTTTCTTTTAATTAGCTCGATTACTTTTAACGCTTTAAACTTCGTTTTTATCAATTCAAATTTCAGTTCTTCGTATTTATTTTCTTTTAAAAACCCTAGTTCATGTTTCGTATTTTCTTCGTGCAATTCATTATGTTTATGTTCGTTGTCTCTTCTATTGCTTTTATGTTTGTTAAAACCATGTCCGGCTAAAACCCTTGTATGCTTAGGGTAGGATGAACTCGTAGAAGTAGGATGTGGGTATGTAATTAGGGTAATTCGTGACGTTAGTTTTAATTCTCTTGATTAATGAATTCTTATAATTAATCTGAACGTTACCTTTGAATTTAGTACGAAAGTGTTAGAGAGAGGACGACCGCATCACTCAATAACAATTAGTAGTCTTAACGAGAAGGTGTAGGAAAGGTTAATTCATTTACCGGTTTAGCGAAGGAGGACGACCGCATCACCTTAGTTAAATTAGGGTCTCATTAATTAAGTGCTATCTATTAACTTGTTAGTGGATTAGTGAAGTCGATTGCTAGGATAAAGTATTAGGGTTAGAAATCTTGAGCTTTCATTCTACGATCTTTTACTTAGGTTAATTCTTGTTTGTCACAGTTATTTTGATTATGTACCTGCTCCGTTAGTATACGTAGGGATTCCTATCTTAAGCATCACCATCTATCATTAGAACACAACCCTTAGTTAATTTGATTGCTTTAGTATTTTAGTTTACTTAGTTTATTTTAGTCTTTTAATTAATCTTTCAAAAACCCAAAAACATTACACTCATATTAACTACGACGCTTAGATCTTCAGGGATCTATTCGCATATACACCATCCCTTGGGTTCGATAATACTTGGTCCCTATACTTGCCCATACTACAGTGAACCCGTTCTCTTGCGGGGTAGCTACTAGTAGAAAGCTAGTATAATCGCTTTAAGTCAGACATCTGCTGCCAGAACACCCCAACAAAATGGAGTAGCAGAAAGGAGGAATAGGACTCTCAAGGAAGCTGCAAGAACACTTCTTGCAGAGTACAACACACCACAAAGGTTTTGGGCAGAAGCCATCAATACAGCTTGTTACACCCAGAACAGATGCTTAATTGCCCAGAGACATAATAAGACTCCATATGAGGTATGGAAAGGTAAAACCCCATTTGTTTCATATTTTCATATTTTTGGATGTAAGTGTTTCATCCATGACAATGGGAAATCTAAATTAAAAACCTTTGATGCTAAAGTGGCAGATGGAATATTTTTAGGATATTCCAGCACCAGTAAGGCTTTTAGTGTTTTTAATAAGAATTCACTTTGTGTGGAGGAAACACCTCATGTTGTTTTTGATGAATCTGCTTTTGAGTGCAAGGTGGACTCTAAGTCTTCTGATGAGACACAGAATCAGACTATTCCCAGAGTAATCAAAGTCAATCCACCTATTCTTGATTCAGATTCAGACTCAGATTCAGATGATGACCCATCTCCTGGTTCTCTGAAGAAGAAGTCTTCACAAGGAGCAGAACCAGAAGAGGTTGGAACTCCTGTAGGGGGAAGCTCTTCTGCAGGAGGTGATATGCACCAAGGTACTGCAGAGGATGATCAATCAGGTAAGACCACGGGAAGGAGGACCCTGGTTGATCACCCCAATGACATGATAATTGTAGATCCAGCTAAGGGTGTCCAGACTAGGAGAACTCTTAACTTAGCTGCCTTATTCAGTTGCTATGTGTCCTTAATTGAGCCCAAGAATATCAAGGAAGCACTGAAATATTCAAATTGGATTGTTGCAATGCAAGAGGAGTTGAATCAATTCACCAGACAGGATGTTTGGGAGCTGGTAGACAGACCAAGACATCAAAAGGTGATAGGCACTAAGTGGGTTTTCAAAAATAAGAAAGATGAGAATGATGTCATTACTAGGAACAAGGCAAGGCTAGTGGCTCAGGGCTATTCTCAGTCTGAAGGAATAGACTATGATGAGACATTTGCTCCTGTTGCCAGACTAGAAGCCATCAGATTGTTCTTAGCATATGCTACTCACATGAAGTTCAAAGTATACCAGATGGATGTGAAATCTGCCTTTCTTAATAGGATTCTCATTGAGGAAGTGTATGTGGAACAACCTCCTGGTTTTGAACAAGGTGACAAGGTGTTTAAGCTTAAGAAAGCTCTTTATGGACTGAAGCAGGCACCCAGAGCATGGTATGACACTCTATCTCAATTTCTTCTGGACAATGGTTTCTCTAAGGGTAAGATTGATAGGACCTTGTTTAGGAAAGAAGAAGGAAAGGACATCCTTCTGGTCCAAATATATGTTGATGACATTATATTTGGATCCCCTAACAAGAAGCTGTGTGAGAAGTTTGGTGATCTCATGCAGAGTCAGTTTGAGATGTCTATGATGGGTGAGTGAATTACTTTTTAGGTCTGCAGGTAAGGCAAACAGAGAAGGGAATCTTCATAAATCAGGCAAAGTACATCAGAAACATGTTAGACAAATTTGGAGTAGGATCTAGCAAAGCAGCCAAGATTCCCATGATGACAAATTTCAACATGGATCCAGATGAATCTGGAGAGAGTGTGGACCAGACTCAGTACAGAGCACTTATTGGTTCTCTTCTGTACCTGACTGTAAGCAGGCCAGATATAACCTTTGCTGTAGGAGTGTGTGCCAGATTTCAAGTTAATCCTAAGAAAAGTCATTTGGAAGCAGCTAGGAAGATATTGAAATATCTTAAGGGAACTGTGAATTTAGGATTATGGTATCCTGCAGATGACAACTTAGAGTTGAGTGGTTATTCAGATTCAGACTATGGTGGATGCAGAATAGATAGGAAGTCTACAAGTGGAACATGCCAATTTTTAGGGAATAAATTGGTATCTTGGTTTTCTAAGAAGCAGACTTCAGTTGCTACATCAACAACAGAAGCAGAGTACATGGCTGCAGGGAGCTGTTGTTCACAACTACTCTGGATTAGTCAACAGCTTAGGGACTACCAGATTAGAGCCAAGGATATTCCTATATTTTGTGATAGTAATAGTGCAATTGCCATCACCCAGAATCCAGTTCCTCACACCAGATGCAAACATGTTGATATAAGGCATCATTTTATCAGAGATCATGTTGAGAAGGGAGATATAAGGATGGAAAAGATTGCAACAGAGAAGCAGAGAGCAGATATTTTGACTAAACCTTTGGCTGAGACCAGATTCAGAGAGTTAGCCTTTGAGTTAGGATTATTGGATCCAGAGACAGATTTGTTTTAGGGGGAACATTAGAGAAGTATCCTTTATTTATACCTTATTCCATAATCTTTGTTATTTCAAACTAACATATTTGCAGATTAGATATATCAGAGAAGTTCCATCTTCAGATGAGGTATGCACCAGGTGAGGTACGTCCCAGATGAGGTGCTGAGTCAAATTCCAGAAAAGTCCGGAGTCTTCTCTGACCAGAACCAGATAGGTTTCATCAGAGGAGATGTCACACCAGACTAGTTGTGGTATCATCTGGTTACAATACCAGGTGACAGGTATGCTTTTACTTTTCTGGCCCCTGATCATTGGGATACACATTTTACATTAGTAAATACACCCAAAACGTTTCAACTTCAGAGTGTATTTAAGACTAGGGTATAGGGCCTAGGCAATCATTTCGCTTTTTCTCTTGACTGCCACAAAACCCCTTTATGCCCAGTCCCAATGACCACGCCTACGCACCAGATTAAATCTGTATTTTGCCTTTTAATCTTGGCCATCAGATTTAATTACTGTGCAAAATGTCAATCAATTCGAAAATTGATTTTGTTCCCTAATTTATATTTGGAAATTACACGCGTTTACTTCATTTATTGTTCTTACCACGCGTATTACCCTATTTAAATCAAATTTCTTTTCAATCTGTCTTTTCACGTTTCCATATTTTCAAAGCCCTAACTTATCTCTGCAAAGTTTCTCTCTCTCTCTCTCTGTCACAGCAATGGCCCCTCGGTGCAATTTTGATCATGAGTTGATGATGAAGAAGTTGAAAACGGAGATGGTGGTTGATTTCTACACCACGAAGAACCCTGTGGCGCTGTCGATTCTGGAGTTGCTCCAGAAAGCAGGGGTGGAGAAGTTGATTTCGACAGTTCCTAGAGACTTTAGGACTTTGGACGGATATGCGGCGCAGTTTCTGGTTCGTATGAAGATCCACGACGACTACATTTCATCCAAGATCGACCAGGATGATTTGGTATTTTCCAAGCACGATTTCTGCGTGTTATTTGAAAACATTTCGGCAGAAGGGGTAGATCCACTGACGTACAAGGAAGATGAAGTTGTTGATTCATTCAAACTTTTTGCTAGATCTTCTTGTCAGAACATCACGAAAGGATTTTTGGATAAGCATTTGAGGCAGAAGTATAAGGTGCTGTTCAATATAGTGGTGAAGGTGCTTATGTGTGAAAATCACAGCACGGATGCCATTTTCAATGGTAGGATGTGTGTGATGCGAGCATTGTACGATGGAGTACAATGTAATTGGGCTGAATTCTTTTGGGATGTATTGTGGAAGAACAGGTTGAAGGTGAAGAAGGAGGCTTGTCCTTCCATTCCAGGGGAGTTGCAGTTTTATTTCACTGCAAATGTTTCGTTGGGAACGAAACTGACCTTGATTATGGATTCATTGCTTTCGGAGAAGAAATGGAAGGAGTCTTGGTGCAGAGGATTTCATAAATCCAAAATCTTATTCTCTAAGGATGGTCCCCTTCATGGCCATCCTGACTCTGATGGTGAGCAAGCCATCCCTGCCCCTCCTCTATAGGCAATTCCCTCACCTGCAAAGGGGCAGAAACAACAGCAGAAGCAGAAGACCCAGAAGAAAGCTGCTGAAGCAACTGGTTCCTCAACAGTTGCATTCTCTGGTTCCTCGGAGGAGGATCAGATTCCTCTTCTTGATGTCTTGAAGAAGAAGAGTGAAGGAGCTGAGGTTGCCAAGAAGGCAGGAGCTTCCAAGAGGAAGAGGCCAGAGGAGGCCAAGAAGAAATCTGCCAAGAAGCCAAGGACAGGCAGAAGAGCTCCAAAGACACTTCTGGTGGATGAGCCATCAGAAGAGGAAGTAGAGGAAGAGGTTGAGCCTCTGAAGAAGAAGAAGTCCAGGGCAAAGAGGGCCATTCTTCAAGATTCAGACTCTGGCTCTGATCTTGGAGATGCACTGGAGCAAGCCATTGATGAGGCTGCCAGAATCATGTAGGACTCCTCTGCTCCTGTCCCTTCTGAAGTGGTAATCCCCCCTATCTCTACCTCTACCCCCATTAATCTTGTTACCCCCTCCACATCTCCCCCAGATAATCCTCCCCAAACCCCATCTGCTTCTGGTGCCCCCTTTTCCTCACCAGAGCAGATACCCCCATATATACTCCCTCCACCATACCTACACAAACACCTTCTCCCCCACCTTCCCAAACACCCCTTACCACAAATCCCTCTCCCCCAGCCCCTGTACCAGAATGGGCATCTCCTTCTGGTGCAGAACCCTCCATTCCATCCCCTTCCACATCACAAATTCCTATCCCACCCTCTGTACCAGAGATCCCATCTACTTCTGGTGTAGAGCAATCCATTCCTTCATCCTCTACCTCACAAAATCCAAACCCTCCCCAAACTCAATCAGATCAGCCCTCAAACTTGAACCCTCTTTCTATGGCATTGGGATTCCCTGGCCCTCCCCATTCTCCCACATGCCTTACCAGCGATGATAGTGAAGATGAGGAAGCTTCACTTGAGCATGCTCACTTAGCACCTTCCTCCTCTGCCTCTGGGCCCAAACCCTTTACTTTCTCATCTGCAAAAATGGGTCCCATTAGGCAGAGTATGAGTGTGAGTGCTCAGCTATGGCTAAGAGAGCATTTTCCAGTTCTTCTGGAGCACTTACCACTTTTGGCAGACCTTACTGATGCCAAAGTCTGGAGCAAGGCCAGACTTGAAGATGTGGAGGACCTTATGTTATTGCTTGAGGAAATGGGTCCCTCCAACTTCACTGCATGGGAGATTGAACTTAAGCAGAAACTGAATATCCAGAACCCAGCAGAGCTAGAGACCCCTGTTCCAGCCAAGGTCTTGATTCGCACCTTGCTCATCCAGAGGGGGGTTATGATCACTCCTGAGGGCCCCTCTTACAAGTTTGGGCCTCACTTTGTCTTCCCTCCAGAGTTGTATTCAGACGAGGAAGATTTTGATATGTCTCCTGCCGTGCTCCAGAAGATGAAGATGTTCTTTAATGAACAAATCATGCAGATTGGGCGCTTCTCTAAGGCAATTCAACACATGGCCCCTGCTATGATACAGCACCAAATCCGGCAGGAGAGGAGGATTTTCCTTAAGCAGATCAAGTCCACTCTTGCTGAAGTTAAAGCCTCTTTTAAGGCAAATGGTCTTTTTGTCAAGCTGGATGTTATGCATAGCCAGAAATAGCTCCAGGAGCACGTGCTGGAGCAGATGAGGCCAGTTTCTGTGTTGAAAGTTGAGTTGGCCACTCAAATGCTGGAGACTGCTAAGCTCAAGGATTCACTCCAGGAGATGCTTGCCAAGCAGGAGAGATTAGTTGCAGAATCTCAAGCTTACCTGGAGGAGGCTAAGCAGCTTCGTGATCTTCACTCTTCCTCCAACACTGCCTTGCCTGATCTCATAAGGCAGGTAGTGGAGCCCCTCCTTGATGAAGTTAAAAAGGGGGAAGAGAAGGCCAGAACTGATCTGGCGAAGACCACAAATGAGACCCTATTTAGCCATGGAGCGCGTCTGGATCTGTTGGAGAATACTTTGGTCCAGGCTGAGCTGCAGAAGAAGAAGAAGGAAGAGCTCAAATCTCTTACCATGGCTAAACAGCTTGCTGCAGAAGAAGAAGCATCAGAAGCAGAGCAGGATCCTACCTCAATCTCTGGACCTGCTAAGAGAAAGATCAGAAAAGTCAAGAAAAGCTTCCTAGAAGAAGTAGTGGAAGAAGCTCAGAAGAGATATAAGGAAGAGACTCCAGAGGAGAAGCAAGCTAGGATAAGGAAAAACATAGATGAAGAGTAGAGGCTCAGATATGTTAGGAGGTAGAACAAGAAGACCAGAGAAGCTGGTGTTCCTTCTGGTGCAGGTGGATCTAGTCAGAGAAGGAAAGCTCCTATTGAGGTAATGAACATTTTGCCTCTCAGGACAGAAGGGTCCTTTGACTCTACTGTGCCTGTGCCTTTGATTGAGAAGTGGAAGGAGGCAAAGACTCTCTGGTTCATTCAACACTATATCCAGAGACCAGCACCAGAAGATGATGAGCTGGTCAATAGAACCTTTCGCTCTTGGATGCAAGCTTATAATGCAGATCTGTACAAGCAATTGATGGATTCTACCATTGAGTTCAACCTGGAGGTGACTGCTCCTGAGTTTACCTATCTCAACACTCCTATGAATGGGAACCAGGTTGATTGGGCAGAGCTGAAGAGATTGTACAAGACCAAGGTGTTGGCCAATTTCACTCCAACATCTTCTGCAGAGTTGAAGGCCATTCAGGATAGATTCCTTGACTGGTTTCTTGTCCCTAAAGAGAACAGAAGATATGCATAGAATATGATCTGATCTTCAATGTAATCTGTAATCATTCTATCCTTATGTATCAATGAAAATCATATCTTCTCTGTCTCAAAGACAACTCCTTGTTGTCTTATTGTTTGCCTGATAAGATCTACTTTAAGGTCTTATCCTTTTATTATTTTTCTAGCTTATATTCTGTTTTTGATCAGTTCTGGTAGTGTTTTAACTCCATCAAAAAGGGGGAAATTGTTAGGATAAATATTGTATAGTTTTGATGAGTTAAAACAAACCAGAGGATGTAATAGGACCATCTGGACCTGTTAGCCAGATGATGATCTAGATTAGGACTTAGTCTAGGGGGAACTGCCAGACCAGAAGACTTCACCAGAAGAGTCACCAGAAGACCCCACCAGAGGACTTCACCAGAAGACTCCACCAGAAGACTTCACCAGAAGAGATTTGACCAGAGGCAGAGAACCTTTCCCCAGACCAGACGAGTCCGGACCAGACGAGTCTGGTGGAACAAAAGATGCTCAGTTTAATCCCCTGTTTCTACTGAGTATTCTGGTTGTTAACCAGATCTGGACCAGAAGACACCAAGGTTGCCTGGTGTCTGGTCTTGCCTTCTCTAGAGAGAATCAAAGTTAGGCAGAGGAAGCATTTATCTGTTGGTGATTCAAATCAAGTCATCAAGATCGGGATTGGAAAGTATTTGAAGTTAATCAATCCAAGGATCTCACCAACCCAATCAATCAATTAGGGAATTGATTGATTGGAAGCTTCCTTAAATAGAGGATCTGATTGGATTAGCTCTCCAACGGCTAACCCTAATCTCCTCTATATATACAAGAGTGCAGTATCAAGAAAAAGCTCTAGAGACTCTCACGCGCACAAGTCATATTCCAAGCTTTTGATAATCACTCTTAGAACTCTTATTGTTCACATTACATATCTACTCTTAAGGAGTTGCTGGACTTTCACCTGTTCATCTCTAAGATAAGGTTGAAGGTTGATTACTTTAGATTGTGGTTAGATCTAAAGGAGTTGTAAGAAGGAACTGGTACTTCGAAAATTCCAGTACGTGAGTAAGTTGGTTGGTTGATAGTGAGACCCCTTGGATAAAAGGGAGAGTGGACGTAGGATATTAAGATCCGAACCACTATATATCCGGTGTTATTTATTGCTTTCGTTTATTTATTCTCTTATTTGTTTTGTGCTCTTATAATAAGAAGTTTGTTAAGACATAACTTTAAAGCTTCCGCAATCAATCTATCTAGTGGGACCAACAATTTCTTCGAGTATTGCTCGTCCTTGCCCCCTGGGCAAATATTTGAGAAGTGGGATTGATATTCCCCTTTTGTAAAGTTGCTCGCCCACCAGAGTGTATCTGGCGGCTTGCTTTGTTAGCTTGGCAGCTTCAAAAGAGTTGTTTGGTTTTTCCCCACTTTTCAAGTATTTGACTATACTTGTTCTCCAGTCTTCTTCCTCACTTGCTTGTTCGTCAAGTTGGTTGACATTATAACTCCTTGTTGACGGGTCATTCATCTTTGTAATTATAATGTCTGCCAACTATGCAGGCCCTTCGCTTGTTGCTAGTCGGGCCAACGCATCTGCTTGTGTGTTGCTTGTCCTTGTTCAATGAAGACTTGATCTAGCAGGGACATCAGGTGAGCAACAATTCGCTGATACTCGATCATATGATCATCTTTAGCTTCGTATTCTCCTCGGACCTGGTTCACAATCAATTATGAATCGCCGAATATTTACAGTCGTCTAACACCCACGACAAGGGATAAGTGAAGACCAGCAATGAGTGCTTCATATTCAGCTTAGTTGTTGGTTGCCATGAAACCAAATCTGATCGCCGAGGTGAATACTTGTCTGTCAGGACTGATCAGAACCACTCCTGCCCCCGAGGCTACGTTGGTTGAAGACCTGTCAACATAAAGATGCCAGGGGTGATCAAGTCCTCTCGTCGGATCTGGCGGGAAAGTTAGTTCGACTATAAAGTCGGCTAGAGATTGCCCTTTGATCGCTGTTCGAGGAGCATAGGTCACCCCGAATTGGCTAATCTCTAGTGACCACTTTAGTAGACGACCAGCTGTGTCGGGGCAATGGAGAATTTGTCTGAGTGGGAAAGTTGTTAGCACTTCAACTTGATGATTAAAGAAGTATGGTCGTAACTTCCTCACACTCATGACAAGTGTGTACGCCAGCTTCTCCGTTGGAGAGTATTTGATCTCCGCTTCGTGCAAAGCTTGGCTGACGTAGTAAATGGGTTGATGGAATTTGCCATTTTCTCGCACCAGAACGGAGCTGATTGCCACTTCTGACGCTGCCAGGTACAAGTATAGTTTTTCTCCTAGGATGGATTTTGATAGAATTTTAACATCTCCCAGGTAGTCCTTAAGTTGGTCGAACGCCTTTTGATAATTGTTAGTCCATGTGAACTTTTCTTTCTTGATGGCTTCAAAGAATGGACGGCATTTGTCCCCCGATCTGGATATGAACCGACTCAATGCTGCTAGTCATCCCGTGAGCCTTTGCACCTCTTTCACTGAACGTGGTGGTTGCACCTCTTTGCACCTCCAGGTCCCGTTTGGTTTCCTCACAAGGACTGGGTTTGCTACCCACTGTGGACAAAGTGCTTGTCAGATTAGATCGTTGTCTAACAACTTCTTTACCTCTTCATTCAAAGCTTGGTATTTGTCTGGGCCATATTTTCTTCACTTTTGGTGGACAAGCCTTTTTGCTTGATTGATATTAAGTTTGTGGCAACCATGTTTCGGATCTGTTCCCACCATGTCTGCATGAGACCAAGCAAAAACATATAGATTCTTGCTGAGGAACTCTTTCATTCGGGATCTGTAAGGCTCAGGGAGCTCAGATCCTATGTATAATTCGAGATCTTCGTTTTCAGAATTAACTTTGAACGCCTCCAGTTCTTCAACTGAAGTTGCTCGTTGTTTTTATCCTTTCCAACGAGGATCAAGTATTGGTCCCTCAGGGTTGAAATCATTTTCGATGTTCATGGGCTCTGCTCCCAGGCGGGGATCTAGATCATCCGTTGGCTCTGATTCATTGTTGTTAGTCAACACTTGGCCCTCCAAGTCATCTGGTGGGTGTTGCTCGTCACCACCTCTTTGTTGTTTGTCAGAGTGAATTTCTCCATGGGTGGTGATTAGTTGTTCGTTCAACACTTGCTCATCAAGGTGTTGTTCGTCCGTATCTATGTGGTCCTCCTCTATGTCCATCATGTTCTCCAGTATTGATGGTTCATCAACAGGATAACTGGTGGTGGATTCCATCATGGATACTAATGCATGCTTTGCCTGTAACTGCATGAGGCTTTCTCGAGCCTTTCTTTGATCTCCCTTTATTGTGTCTGCTCCACTTGCTGTAGGGAACTTTAGGCAATAATGGTAAGTTGAACATGTAGCTTTAAATTCATTCAGAAAAGGTCGACCAAGAAACCCGTTGTAGGTTGATTCCTGATCGACGACCAAGAAATCAACCATTCTTGTTATATTTTTCTTGGGTTCCTCGACAGTTACAAGCTGAACGGATAGCCTAATTTCCCCTAACGGGACTGTTACAGTATTTCCGAAGCCTAAGATTTTGTGATTTGAAGCTCGTATGTAGCCCGGGTAGTCTCCAAGTTGGTCGAGCGTCTTCTTGAAAGAATGTTGGTGTAGGCTCCAGTGTCCACCAACAATCTGTACACCCTGGTCTCCATGATCTTTGCACAGATCACGAGCGAATCGTTGTGGGGGGTCAATATTCCCTCCAAATCCTTTTCAGTAAAGGTCAGCTCTGTTGTTTGCATGATGGATGGTTTAACCCCCATTCCTTGTACTTGATCGATCGCTCGCAATTTGGCTTTTCTTTTTCGGTTGGAGATTGGCGGTCGTCCATCAGAACATCCTCCCGCTGGTTCCGCGGGTTCCATCATGTATAGGTCCTCAAGTGGACGAGCAGCAACGGCCGGAACTGGTCACCTGAGTTTATTATTTTTCTGAGGTTGATCATCCTCATCTTCGGAGTTGTTCTCCCGGTCTCTCTTTCCAGGTTGTCTTTTAACAAAATCGGAGAGATTCCCCTCCTCGTAAAACCGCCAAAGCTATTTAAGCAATTCTCTACACTCGCTCATAAAGTGCCCCACGCTTTGATTGTAGGCACAATACTTGTTAGGGTTGAGTTCGCTAGTATCCTGACGGATTTTTCGTGGAGGGGAGAGCAACTCCTTGTCTTTCATATTTTCATATACAGTATTCAATGACACTGTTAGCACCTGGTTCAAATTTTCTTTAAGCTCCGTCCCTTCATTGAATGTCTTCATGTTCTTCGGGACTCGGTAGCCTGTTCCGCCAGGTTTCTTGTTGTTCTCCTTGGGATCAACTTTGTTTTCTCCCAAGTTTGATTGCAAAGTCTCATGCATGGAAACGAATATGCCGGCTTAATTTCTGAACTCGGCATAGCTCCTTGGGCACTTCAGAAGTACCTCATTCCATAACTTCGATCCTTTCTTCAACCTGGCCATAACAGTGATAATTTTTGTATCTTCGCTGACGGGCTCTCCTTCCAACAGCACTTTATCGAACCTTTCCATAAATGCCCGATCTGACTCGTCGTTATTTTGCTTTAGGTCTGACAACCGATGTTTCTGGGATAAATATGATCCTGCTGTTGAGAAATGAGAGAGGAACTCTCGACTTAGTTGGATGAACGAGTGGATAGATGCTGGTGGCATTGCAGAAAACCACTTATGCACCCGGTCCCCCAAAGTCAATGGGAAGTTTCGGCATTGGGTGGCATCACTGGCTCCCACCGAACACTACTATATTCTGTGATAATACAAGTGCAAATGCTATCACACAGAATCCTGTTCTACACTCAAGATCCAAGCATATTGATGTGAGACATCAGTTTATTAGAGATCATATTGAAAAGAGAGATATCAAAATGGAAAAGATTCATACGGATCTTAATCTTGCAGATATCTTTACCAAGCCCCTATGTGAATCAAGATTCTCTACTTTGAGAGGAGAACTAGGAATGTTAGAGTTATGAGAAAATCACTCAGGAATGAAGTATACAAATGAAAAATCTCAATAGGAAGTCAAGAAGTTATGATGAGTTATTCAAATGTAAACTTAAAGAATGCAGATGCAGACTTAAGTCTACAAATGTAAACTTTGATTAACTACAGACTATTCTAACTGAAGATTTCAAACTGCAAACTTCAAACTGTAGATTTTCAAGTTGACTTGTACATTCTTGGTTATTAAATGTGTACACTACTAAATTCCAAATATTTGTACTTGTTTGTACACAGAGTTTTTGGATTTATTGTCCCAGGTTTTTAATTGATAAAAACGTACTGGACAGTGTACATTTATACATTGACTTTCAAAATTGGATTTTATTTAATTCATTTCTAAGTCGTTGATCTTTTAAATTAGTAAATAACCCAAATAGTTTAGACCGTTGATTTCCAAAATATAAGGAAAAATCGTTTTCTCAATGTTAACATTTTCCTTGAGTTTTGTGCAAGTATAAATAGGAACTCTTAGCACAAAACCGGTTCATTGTTTTTCATTTGAACCCCTTTCGCATTCTACGTGCAAACTTCGAACCAAAACTTTCTTTGTTTCAATCTTTCGAAAATCATAAAGATACTCTTTGGATCTTTATTTGATTTCAATTCCCTTATCGAAGCTCTTGATAAATCTGAAGTAATGGCCCGTATATTCCGACATATCAAGACCCAAGGTTTAAAATTCATTCTAACCAACAGACCTGAGGGATACGATGATGTTGTGCCTCGTAAATTTTGTGAAACTGCATCGTATACTAAAGAGAAGAACTATATTACTGCCCATATTGATGGAGTTGATATCAAGATCACCATTAAATCCATTAGTGAAACCCTAAAGATACCCAGTAGAGGACTTCATTTCACGGAATTCAACTTCCACGATGAAGATATTGTATACTACAACAAGTTCACAGCTGGATTGGATTTGCCTGACAACAGGAGTAGGCATTTCAAGAAAAACAAACTTTCAAAGGAGTACGTCTACTAGTATGAGGTAATGGACTAATCCCTTCTCAATAGGACAGGTAGTCATGATGATGGTCCTGAAATTGCATGGGATTTGATGATTGCGTTTGATAAAGGTCTTAAGGTAGATGTAAGTTCATTAATATTCAATAGGATTGCCTATAATGTGACCAAATGTTTATTCTTGAACTATATCTTGAGGTATCTTGGTGTACCTCTGTTTCAAACTTGTGGTCCTATACCTATCTTTGTGCATATAATCATTGGATTGGGTAAATTCAAGAGAGGTGTTGCGGGTGCACCATTGGTTGCTAAGAAAAAGAAACAAAAGAAGCCCAAAGAAGCACAAGTTTCTAAGCCCCATGTTGTTCATTAGTATAATCTAAGGCTAAGAGAAAGCTGGAGTTGGTTGAGGATGAAGATGACACTGTTATTCTCAACAATAAGGAAATCTCTAAGGAGATGAGAAGGAAGAAAAGACATTCCAAGGAAGCAACAGAGTCTACAGCTCAGATGACTAAGTCTACAGATGCAGACTTAGAAACTGCAGCTAAGACTTGTGAGGATAAAGTAATTGCCCCTAAGGAGACACAAGCCATTGTGACTTCTTCATCTGCAGAGTTGCCAAGCAAAAATATTGAAGAGAAAGTAAAAGACTTAGTAGAAGCTGAATTAGGAGATACTGAGTTAGATTATGAAGAGTTGTCTGCAGATCATGTTCAAGAACTGCAGAGATATGAAGAATTGAGAGATCTTAGGAATAAGTTGGAGATTCTTAAGAAGAAAGAGGCATAAGAATTTTTCTGGATTCAAGAATGGAGTAACACCTCAGACATTGAAGTGTTACTAGACAATAAATTTTTCTTCAAGAAAATTACAGAGATGAAGAGAAAGCAAATTGATGAGAGGAAAGCCCTAGAATTCAAAAAGGGAAAAGGGAAAGAAATTACTATTGAATGTTCCAAAGGAAAACCATTGAGCAATTCTGCAGCCGATGCATTAAGAGTAATACTTGCCAATGAAACTGATGATCAAGCAATAATTCCTGGAACAGAATTGTTATCTGCTGATGGAGATGAAGAGAGTACAGATGAGGAAGACATGCCTCAGAATGAAGGATTTTTTAGTGGAGAAGGTGGAAGCTCTGCTGTGCCACCTAGTCCTCCAATAGTAGACTTGTCAAGCCTTAACGCACTGGTAGAAGGAGTACAAATTGCAGCTGAAGCAGAGAAATCTACTGCTATTCAAGAAGGTGTGATAGAAGAAGGAACGTCTATAGAAGACAAGAAAGAAAAAGCTGAAAAGAATGATAAATCACCTTGCAAGAATGATGACTTGAGGAAAGGAGATGATGATGGTGCTGGAGATGGAGGTTTACCACCTCAAGGAGGCCAGGCTGTTGCAAATGCTTCATCTGAAGTAAATGCAAGTGTTGCAAACCCTACAGCTCAAAACTTCCAAGGGTCTGCAGATGAGACTCAGCAGCTGCTTACTACAGGCAATTTAGGTAAGGATTTAGAAGCTTTTAAAGGCCAATCCGCCTTTATTGTTTTAGAAACTGCTAATCCATCTACCCCTTTAGGTGAAGAGACTATGAACGAGAAGGACTTCGATGATTATTTGAAGGAATTGGCCACACCTGATGTGCCCACACTTTTGAGTTTGAAAAAGAAGACACCTGCTCCCAGTATGTCTGACCCTAAGAGACCTAAGCTTATGGAGGGAAAGGAAAAATCAGAAATTATTTAGAGAATATCTAAAGGAGAAGAGGAAGATATTTTTTATGAAGAGGTTGTCAACAATGAGGAAATTCTGAAGAAGGTTATCTCAATTGAAACTACTGTGGAAGAGATGTCCACAAACATCAAGGAAGAACTAAGAAGAATCCCAGGGTATATTAATTCTAAAGGAATCAAGGAAGGATTACAAGAGATGTTAACCAAGTTATTTGAGAAGGCAAAAGAAGAAAAGCTGCAGATTAAGAAAAGTTCAAGGAATCCATTGAGAACTTGGTGAGTATGCATCTTGTGATGAAGAAAGAGTTACAACAGAAAGATGACATTATTGGAGAATTGAAGAGCTCTCTAGAAAGTATTTTGGCTGACAACAAGTTGATAAAGGAATCTATTGAAGGAATAAACAAGAATATGAGTTCCTTAGTTGCAAAATCAAGTCAGGTTGAATCCAACCTATCTGTCAAGATAGATACCCTCCTAAGCTATTTTGTTGATGGAAAAAAGGGGAAGATGTTGTATCCATCAGTTTAGTGGAGAAATCTGATGAGAAGGAGGCACTTGATAAAGCCCTATCAAATTTTCAGGACTTACAAGGAAATTCTGAAAAGAAACTGGATCAAGCCTTCAAGACTGGACTGAGTGGTTTTGATAGACCAGTGGGAGGAGTTTCTCTTTTTGCTAGACCTGAGGATAAGTCACATGCCCAAGGACAATCATACGAAGGCAGAACTATCAAGTTTCCCCAAAATCAAAATCAAAAGTTTGTAGGAAAGTTGGAGGCCAAGGTTAATCAAAGAAGAGAGGCAAGATTTCGAGAAGCAAGACATCAAGAGAAGAAATTACAGCCAGTTTCAGTGTTCACACAAAAACTGTTAGGAAATGTTCAAAGTCAAGATTTTGAGAATCCTACAGTTGCCAAACCTACAGATGAGCTTTCCTCTGTGCCTGAAGACACGGTTTCAACATCTGAGGTAAACCCTGCAGCTGAAATGGTTGAAGAGTCTACATACACATTTCCAGAGGAAGAGGAGAATTTGGTGGAGGAGACCAAGAAGCTTATGGAAGAATTTAGGAAAATTGGTCCTCTCCATCCATTGCTTAAAAAGCATGCTAGCTTATCAGACAGATTCAGATTGTTCAAGACCTTGGAAGGCCAAGGTACCCTTTATTCAGGTGATAAGTTGCTGAGGAAGCTAGGAGGAGGAGTTCAGAAAAAACAAGTTGTGAGAAGAAAGAAGATGCCACCCTTTCTCCAAGATATAAAGCAAGGAAAGAAGAAGAAGAAGATGAGAGTGCAAGGATCGAATTTGAGATGTTGAAGGCATATGAGGAAGAAGATTTGAAGAATGCTGCCCTGATTAGGGGTGGGCATCGGGTTTTGGGTACCCGAACCGAACCCGAAAAAATTACCCGATCGGTTCGGGTAATTTTCTTGAAATTTCGGGTTTCGGGTAACCCAAACTTTAATCTTCGGGTTCGGGTTCGGGTATTGAAACATAACCCGAGTCTCCCGATCGGGTACCCAAAATTTTTATTTCTATTTTTTTAAATTTTAATATTATATTTTAGTATTGAGTTATGTTGTTTATGTACACATGACATAGTTTATAACAAATTAAAATGATTATAGACATTTGATTCTATGCACACATGACATAATCTAACATGTTTGTGATGAATTCTTATATTAATTAATTAAAAAAATAAAAAATAAAAATTGGATAGTTTTTCGGAAATTCGGGTACCCAAAATTTCGGGACCCGAATTTTGGGTACCCGATCTAATTCGGGTTCGGGTAGCATAATATTCTACCCGAAATTTTGGGTAACCGAAATTCGGGTCCCGAACCCGAGAAACCGAACCGATGCCCACTCCTAGCCCTGATAGCTCAAGGAATCATTCCACAAAGCCCTGAAAGGTATGACTCTGAGGATGAAGATGTGGATCCAAAGCACAAGAGAAGGTAAATCAGTTGAAGTCTAAGTTAGAATAGAAAAGAATTGTAATGGATCAGTGATCATGTACTAATCTATAGTTGAATGCATTTCTCTCTATTTCCTAGACTTTGTTTGTCTCTTTTATGCAATTTAATTTTTCAATTATTTTGTTTGATCGGTTTTGCCATTATCAAAATAGGGGGAAATTGTTAGGATATTTTTGTCCTAAGGATTTTTTCACTTTAATTTTGATAATGTCAATAGATATTTGTATTGTTGAAACTAACATTGCAGGTATAAAGAGAAATGAAGAGTTTAAAAGATAAAAGTCTACATATGCAAACATTGGATATAGACCCTACAGCTAGTTCAAGACAAGTCTACATCTGAAGAGTTGAAGACAAGTCCACAGCCGAAGAGTCTACATCTACAGAGTTAAAGACTACAAGTTGTAAACTTGAGTTTAGTAGGACTAATTAAGTGTAGTACATCTTGTACACTCACTCACTTAGTTTGAAAAGTCTCAGTATTTACCAGAGCTAATCACTAGCCACTAGACAAGTATCTCAGTGATTAACTGCTCTTTGAGCAGTCATCACTAAAAGACAACTTGTACTACTTAAAGGACATTGCTATATGACAAGAAGCTTCACTTAAGTAGAAGTCAAAGTTGGAGGTGAAAATATTTGAAATTTTCAACCCCTCCAATGGCTAGAGGACCCCTCAAGACTCCTATAAATAGGAGAGGAGACCTCAGAGGTTCAACAACAACAATCCCAAGCTCTCAAGCATACTGCACAATATCAACAGTCTTCAAAGTCTACAACCCTTCAACTATAGAAGTGTAGGACTTAGGAGCTAGGATTATTGTCTTGTATTTTTTATTGTTGTTGTTACTCACTATAAACCCCTGTATTCTATCTTGTGTAGATTTCGTTCTTAGTGAGTGTTTAGTTCTGTGTGAGATAGAGAGATTTTTCTGAGTGAATTTGTGTTTCATCCTAGACTAGACTGATCTGAGTGAGAACTCTAAGTCTTAGGGGGAACATCCATTTTTTATGTGTGTGTTTTCTTAGTGAATTTGGCACCTTTGTGGTGTAACAGTGGATGTAGGAGGATAACAACACCTCTGAACTACTATAAACTCTCCTTGTTCTTTATCTCTTGCTCATTTACATTATCTATCTTATTGTTTATTGCATCATTCATATTTTTTGTGTTTCTAAAGCTTCGATTTGATTTTTCGCTTCACACACTTTATTTATTTCCGCTGCACAAGGTGTTAAAATACTATAAAGTATTACAACACCAACTTTGATAAGTGTTTGAATTAATTATACAGACTTTGCATTTGAAAAGTCTGCAGCTGCAAACCTTTGTTTTTAACTCTACAGCTGCAGAGTTCGATCTGTATACTTTACTAGTTGTTTAAACGTTTTATGTTTTTAAAACTCAAGGTCTATTCACCCCTCCCCCCCCCTCTAGACCTTGATACACTTTTTGGACCAACATATTAGTATTGTAATTTTTTTTGGCATAACAGAAATAAATGATGTTTCTGTTTATTTTTTATTTTTACTTGCGTTTAACATAATAGTTAAAACAAACTTAACATACATTTTTTTCTAATGTTGGGCAAGTATTATAAGAAATTATATAAGTTTAAATTTTGGAGATGAAATTTTAAACAACAAAGTGTAACCATTCTGAAAAAAGTGTACTTGAGTTCTGACAGCGTCTATCGGTCGAAGTTTAGACACTGACCTAATGAAGAAATGGATCTGTTGATTTTCTAAATTCTGTTAAGTGTACGGGAATGCCAAACCACTGTCTAATACTAAAGGAGGGTGTCCCAATAGTTCTTCTGAGAAATATTGATTAGAAATCGGGATCATGCAATGAGACAAGATTGATTGTCATCAGGCTTGGAAATCATATACTCGAGGCTGAAATAATTTCTGGAAAAAATATTTAAAGTAAGGTTCACATTCCGAGGATGAACTTAACGAATTCGGATCACATGATGTCTGTGAATTTTACGAGAAGATAATTTCCAATTTTACTCTGTTTTGCTATGACGATAAATAAAAGTCAGATTCAGTCTCTATCTACTGTTGAGCTATATCTTCCCAACTCAGTGTCTAGAGTGAGGAGTAGGAGCTGCTTGAATATTGTGCTTGGATTCTCAGGGTAAACACCATCCGAACGTACGACAAATATGGTTTATAGAGAAGTATCTTTGAATGTATAATAGTTTGTATTTTTTTTCCTTTTTATTTGAATAAAAATAGCCGATGTTTCTACTTTTTTTTTCTTTTAAGTCATGTATTTAACGTACATTTTTTTTCGGATATTGTGTTTGTATTATAAAAAAGTGTATAAGTTTGAATTTTAAAAATTAAAATTTTGAAAGAAAAATAGATACAAGCCCGTGTAACCGCGGGTCTAGCACTAGTAGTTATATATTTGCAGGGTTTTCTATTTTGCCTTGACCCAATTTTTTTTTAAAATACCAGTTTAACTTGGTTTGAAATGCTAGAACTTCAAACTTTTTATTTTCTTAAATCAATACCTATATAATGACAAAACATTTTAAACCTATGTGGCATATTTACCTATAAGCTATTTCTACATCTATTTTTTCTCCTTAATTCGCTCTTTTTGTTTTTATCTCATCCATTCATTTCTTTGGATTAATCTCTATCGTCTATTTTCTTACAATTGTCCTTTAAATTCATAACCTCTTAAGACTTATTCAGTCATCTAATTTCATTCATCCTTAACAAAATCACATTTTTCTTTCATGCTAACTTTTTTTTTATGCGGATAGCTTTTGGATCGTTAGTGCCCATTCGTTCAGTTTCTCTTTTTGCTTTTGTTCATTCGATATATGTTTTGATGAACATATTGTGTTGTAATTGCATATCGTCTACATTTTCTTTCAGAATTTCATTGTACCACAATCTCATTCAATAATATTTACATGGTCGTTAATCCTCATCATTCTATTATCTTATTCATTCTCACTAACACTGATTTTTTATTGTTAATATTTTGATGAAGATATTGTGTTATATTATTGCAGATCATGTACGTCATACTTCAATGAAGATCATCAACTTACTTTATTTTCTTGATCCGAATGTATAATGCTTTTGATAGGAAAAATTGCACTTTTGGTCCCAAGAGAATGGACCAATTGCAAAATGGTCATTTTTAAAGCATTTTTAGTCTCATATGAGTGTTTTGTCAAACTTTTAACATAACGCATTTGTGAATTGCACTCTCCGTAAACTAAAGGCTCACAATTAAATGCATATATGTGTTACAGTACTGTATGAGCATATATATATTTTTTTCTTTAATTTATCATCTTTTGTTTTTCAAAATTCATAATTAAATATTTTTAATTCTATTTGAACGTTTAACATTCAGTTTTTATTTGGTTTGAAAGAATTTTTTTTTTAATATATGGTGGAAATGTTACAGTAATGATTAGTGTTGAAAAGTAAAAAATATAAGTGACATTTTCGATAATATTGGTGAGCTTGAAGGTTAAAGATCATATATAACAGAGTGTTATTTTTGTGATTTTTTAATGAAAAAATTATTGTGGGAATGTCCAAAATGAAAAATGGAAAACTTACTCCAAGACGGAGGGAGTACAATTTTATACCCAGATTTTAAAGTAATTATTATTTGTACAAAAATACTTTTTTTATTTTAAATTATATTTAAAAGTCAATTTTTGTCAAAGTTTTCATCCAAAAACTAACTGGTGTGACCAAAACTGCAAAAAAAAAAAAAAGACTAGTTCTGCACATAGGTACCAAATGTTGGGTCAATTCTCTTGAGACGAAAAACGCAATTAGCCCCTTTTGCAATGCGTCTACCTTTTTCAATTGAGTCGTCGTTCTTCATCTTTCTTCTCGCAAATAAGATATCCTACTTCTGCGTTTGTGGATTTAGTAATGGTTACACCAAGAAAACAAGTCACATGGATTCGTGTTTTCGTTTTCATTTTTCAATCGAATTGTTATTTAACTTTTTTTTAATCAATGTAAATGTAAATTATATAGATATATGTAATATGTTATTATATTCAATAATAAAAAATAGTTATTTTACGCAAATTTAGATTTCTTTTTATATTTGGATTGAATGAGTAATTATTTAACATTATATAAATATTACATATAATAATTAGTTGTAACCCTGGATATATGGCGGTAATTTAGATTGCCTTTTATATTTTGAATTAATACTTAATTATTTATCCTTATATAAATATAATGTATTATCATTAATAATTCACCTTGATTATATGGATGTTGTAGACACATATCTTTAAAAATTTGGAAGTTAATGATTATACTAATCCTTGGATAAGTCTAGAAGAATGACAATGACGAGCTAAAACATTCAATACATATATGTCTTGAATGTTTTTTATTTTAATTAAATTGTACCAAGATATATGTTATAAACTACTATTAAATTTGAGAAATTTCGATTGCTATTTTAATTAAAGTGTATCAAGATGTGTGTTATAAATTACGATTATATTTGATGAATTTTGATTGCCACAAATGGTAACTGTTAATGTGTTTGAAAATAATTATATCAATATTTAATTACAGGAATGCTTAATCTATTAGTTATTTATTTATTTTATTGATAATTTACAATTATTTGCCAATTTGGCATGTACAATTATTTGCTAATTTGACATTGTTACATTGGACTCTTCCCACATTCTAATCAATCAATCATCAATACCTTTATAAAGACAAAGCATCTCAAGCCTATGTGGCTTTCCTATATTTTTTTCTATTTCAAAAACATTGGTCTCTCATTGAGTCAAGATTGTGTTTTCGATCTTCACCATTCTTTTGTAAACTTGTCATCTTGGTCGTTGATTTTCTTATAATTTTTCTATAAATTTGGTTATTTCTCATCACATTCATCTATCATTCTCTCATCCCGATTCTTATCACGTTCGAGGGCAATTATCTCATCACGTTCGTTTGTCTTCTTTTATAGCGTCATTGATTTGGAATAAGACTATGTAAGCTATCATCAACAAGTGTCATTTTGTGATTGTACAAATCGTTCTCTTTTTCATTTTGTTCTTATGATCGTACTAATCGTTCTCTTTTTCTTTGTTCGTTTTTTTTTTGTTTGTCTTCTTGTATTGTTTTTTTTTTTTTTTTGCAGGACCTTTTAGTTGGGACTTATAGGCATTATGTGTGTTCGAGATCGTCTGCTTTCTTATGATCATAGAATTTTTCAAGCGAATGTTTTGTATATTGTTTGTTTATTTATCGATTTAATTAGACCACCTTGTATAAATTTATGTAGTTTGTTATTATTTCAATAAAATTATTGTTCAATTAATAAATTCATATAGAGAAGAATTAGATTTTATAAATTTAAAATTTCATGAATTAATTATACACCAAGATACGTGTGCTAAAATTCCTGTTCTTGTATTTGGGTGATTAATTCCGTTGCACCGCATAAATTTATATAGAAGTCTGAAAATTTTATAAACTTTAAATTTGTTGAATCCCTATTTTACCGTATTGCATTTATTTAATATAAATGGTTGATATATATTTTAATAATTTAATTAATTTAAATATTATAAATCTCTCCTAAATAATTAGCAATATGGTAGATATATTCAAAGGTTATTACAAGGTCCTCATTCATATTAATTAAATAATAAATCATCACCATTTACCTAAACTGATCATATTATTACTAATTGACAATCTTTCTAAAATTTCTCTTGATCTTTCTCCTTAATTAATGTTTTTTATTTTCAAATTAAATTTCCAAATTAATGTATCAAATTAATTATATATTATAGTTATAATTTTTAATTTGCTTAATTTATATTTGAAAATGAATTGGTTATCCATAAAGAAAAGAGAAAGAAAGCTTTATTGTATGGTAAGTTTGACTTTAATTTTATATTTTAATCAAAAGTGATTGTCAAACCGAGACTTTATTATTTGTTCATGAAATTTTGCATACAGTTTGATGTAAATTTTGTGTTTATTCTTGTTTTAAAAAATTGACGATATATTTTACAATATTATATTTGTCCTTCATTTACTGCATTATATTGTATGGTAAAAAAAATGTGCTTTCGTTTGTTCTTTTTCCTTAATTTTTGTTCTTGGTTTTCCCCAATTAAATTTGTATCTTGATGTATCATTTTATTTTTTTAATGTATCATATTTACTATAGTTATAACTTTGATTTATTTATGATAAAATTGACTTTTATTTTGTATTTATTTTGTATAAAAGTTATTGATGTTCCCAAACCATAATATTTCTTCTTGAAATTGAACACACAATTTATGGTAATTTTGACTTTATTTCTTATTTAAAAATTTTGACGATAATATACATTCAAATCTTTGTCTTTCATTTAGTGCGTTATATTTTATAGTAAATTATGTGCATTCATTTTATCTTTTTCCTTAAATTTTTCCCTTGATTTTTCCAATCAAATTTGTTTATTAATGTTTCATATTGATTATAGTTATAAATTTGATTTATTTATATTAGAATTAATTGACTTTAATTTTGTATCTAAATAAAAGTGATTGTCAAGCGATACCTTGATATGTGTTTTAGAAATTTTGCATACAATGAGTTTAACTAGCCAAATAAAGGGCACCCGTAAAGCAAGTTTCCAATAATATCATCACAAAATAAGATTAATGCCAAATACATACACAATTGCATCTTTTTTTCTATTTCCTTAAGGTGGATTTAAATTCAACCGCCCTTTAATTGGTTGTATAATCAATGTACATATATGGTAATCATCCCCTTATTATTTGGGTTCCAACGTTCACAATTAATAAAAAATAACATAATGGGATCATCATAATTACTGATTTATAGTTAAAGTTACCATAACTTTTATGGACGGTTATAATCTTGAAAAAAAATTCCCCTCCCTAAAAAAAAGTGTATTATATATTTATTATTGATAGATTATAGATTTATCTCGATGACTCGAAATTATTGAAAATTTATATTTTTAAGGTTTCAACGTATTGTTACTAACCACAAATTGATATTAATTAAAATATTCAAAAAGAGGATTTTTTTTCCCTACGTGCTTAATTTTAAAGCATTCAAATTTTAGCAAATTGTCGACTTTGTATGCATTTATTAAATTTAAATGAGTTTATTGTAATGCTATGTAATTAAACCTGTCGTGGTCTGCTTAAATATATGATCATATTTTTTTGACTTCTTTTTATACAACCATGTAATTAATATTCTAATACCTTAACAAATCTTTTGAAAATAAAGCAATTCGTTTAAAGTGTCAACCCACATTATATATTCCGTAAAGTTAATGCCCTGTTACATATTAATCATTATTTTTAAATTTGATTTCTTAAAAAATAAAATCCACCTTATATTAGTTTATGTGCATTAAAAAAATATAAATTAATTCTTCTACATTAAAAATAATGTATGATTTAAAGTGTAATGCTACATTATGAAGATTACAATGTTGATTTTGCATTCATGCATTGCAAAGGTTGCTTTAGCTGATGAACATAATTAAGATACATAGGTTAATTTTAACTTTTTAAATTCTTTCATTTTGTACGTTCAAATAGTAAGCTCAATTATGTGGTCATGTTTCCACCTCTCCTTTAATTATATATTTACATTGAGAACTTATAATTATTTAAAATTAATATTCAGATAAATTAATAATATATTTTAAATTAATATAAGAAAATTTATTTAGCTCGCGTAATACGCGAGTGGAATATCTAGTTTTCTTATAAACTTGTGCAGGTTCTTATCCTAATCCAGATGCCATGTCCAAAAATGATTACATAAAATGCAAGTGAAAACGTCTTACATGATCTTAGCTTGCTCTCTTCAGTTTAGATGACTATTATATTTCCATTGTTATCCAGTATATGATAATGTGACATGTGGTCAGCATAAAAAGTGTTTAGTTCTTGATTGAAGTATAATATAAATTCATCAATTTATATTTGTATTTAACAGGGAAACTTCTCTCAAACGTATATGGCATTGTAATGATCATTTGGGCAATTTGCAATCTTTGTACTATAATTGCACATTATCCTTGTTTTTTTTATACAACTTAAATTCCCTTTATGAAAGATAGAGTGGAAATTACTTGGAGAATGTCATTGTTGCAATTGAGGCACCACGACAGTCGGATTTGTTGGTAGATTTGTCATTGAGTACATACTTTATTCTACCAAAACTCTTAATGATTTCGTTCAATTTGAAATGACAAATACACAAAACTCTTCAACGCTTATGTATTTTATCTCTTCCCGTCTTTGCGCCACCATAAAACGCTTCACGTACTAAATAATAGATATGCAAATAAAATTGTAACCTGTTCAAGTAAAATGTATGAGTTAATTTAGTTACTCTTGTCTCGACAAATAATTAGTTCTAATTACAGACATTTAAATTCAAGAAGACTAAATCTATTTTTTGGATAAAATAATTTTCATTAAAGCCAGTATTAAAATAATGATCATTTATTAATATTATATACTTCTTTGGTTCCAAATTTAACTTCTATTTTACTGCTTGTCACTCCAAACTAAATTGTGTTTAATTAGTAAATGTGAATTAGTATGTATAAAGTAATAACATGAGATGTAAATATATTAGTGTAGGGAATATATAATTGAAAAAAATTATTGTATTGTCATTCATAAAAATATTGATTGAGAAAGCGGAGGAGTAATTTCTAAGTAACAATTACGTTTGGAACTGAGGGAGTTCTATAGTATATAATTTTGTAATAACTATACATATTGGCGTACAATAAGCCATGATGTTTGAAAATCTCTAAATTATGATAATTAATTTAATATTTAATAATATTGAATACGAAAATTACTATATGACTAAGATAATTTGTACTTGTGTTTTAAATTTTCATTCAGTATGAAATGATAGACCATAAGGTGTCAGAACTTTAATTTATTTAATTTAGGTACAATTAAGTGTTTAGTATGAATTGTAGTTCAATGAAAAGATAATTTTTTACTAAACCATAAGCTGAAATAAAAAATAAAAAAAAAGTGAACATACCCTAAATAAAATTCAGTAAATATTAAAATATCATTTATAAATTAAATTTTCAGCTAAAAATCTGGAATGATATTAGCCAATACATATTATTCTGCATTATAATTAATGAAATGACAACTTTGTAATTTCTAATAGTGTGGGATGATATTAACTGATACTCCCTCCGTCAATGAAATATAGTCTTGTTGTTTTATGCACGGTTATTAAGAAAATTGATATAATATGTAAAAAGTAAGAATATTGTGTCACATCAAGTACAAAATAAATTATTTTAAAAATATTATGTGTGTATGTTGAAAAGTGTAGATAAAGTTTATTATTTCCATTTTAGGCAACAAGACTATTTTTCGTGGACAGCCAAATAAGGCAACCAGGACTATATTTCATGGACGGGGGGAGTAGACATATTAAAACATTATCTTTAAGTAGGCAAAGTCTCATAAGCACCAAGTGCACGGTGCACTCACTTAACAGTTGATACTGTATATACTGAAAAGTTAGTCTCAATTACATTGAAAAGTTAGTCTCAATTACACTGAAAAGTTACACTGAAAATTGATTTTCAATGTAAACTTTTTAGTGTAATTGAGACTAACTTTTCAGTCTATACATTATCAACTGTTGAGTGAGTGCATCATACACCAAATGCACAAGAGACTTGCTCCTTTAAGTATACCATAGATAAATCCAACTAACAATAATCTATAAATTTGACATGATCATATTTTGCATATCTATAAATGTGCGCACTCTCATATGCACCAGGTGCACGGTGCACTCACTCAATGGTTGAGGTTATTTGTACTGAAAAATGTAGGCTGATTACACTGAAAAATATGATTAGATTACACTGAAAAGTCTACACTGAATATCAATTTTCAGTGTAATCTAAGCACACCTTTTAGTGTAAACAGTTACTTTATTGAAATATGTTAATTTTTTGGAGGATATTAGTTGAAAGGTAAATAAGTATTTATTGCTTAAATAATATTATAAATATATATTCCGTCGCATAATACGCGTTTTGTTCTTGCTTCATTCTATTTTATTGTGAGATCAACGTTTCAGACAATCAAAATTAATTAAGTAGCTCGTGTATAAAGAAAAATTATTAATAGGATTATTGTCTAGCATTTGAGATGAATAATAAGCAGCTGACATGGTTTATTTATTAGCGGAGCTAAAATGATGGATTTAAAAAAATATATATATATTTTTCACAAAGGAAACTTATTCCAAGAAGCAAGCAAGACCGTTGAACTTGCATTTATTTTATACTAAGAAAATCCCACAAAATCTGCCTATATTGAAAAATATTTCTTTCACTTATCAAGCCAAATAAGTGTATTTAAGAAAAAAAAAAAAAAGCTATTAAATATTAAATATCATAAAAAGCAAAGTGAAAATGGTTCATATATGAACTATTTAAAGGGTATTAGATATTTTAACTAAAATATACTCCATCCGTCCCCAAACACTTTTCACAGTTATTTTATCTTCGTGTTTTAGCGAGCGAGTTGTTTATTAGTATTTGAAATGATAAAATAATTTTTAAGATAGGGTATAATAAATCTACCTCTTCTCTATTATAAAGTAATTTTAAAATTTCTTTATCATTTCAAATACTAATAAAAAACCCGCTCGCGAAAATACGAGAGGAATAGTAACTGTGCAAAGTGTTGTGGGACGGAGGTAGTATTAGTTTTGGAAGATATTGGTTGAAGGGTACAAACAATTTAATAGAGTAGGTTTTATATGAAAATAAATCCATGATAAATTTGACAAAATATATAGTAAAATTGGCTCATACATGAATGATTGAATGATATTAGTTGTTTTCACTGAAGAGTATTACTAGTTTACACTGAAGAGTTTTAGTTGTTCAGTAAAAACAAACTAAAACTCTGCAGTGAAAACAACTAATACCCTTCAGTAAAAATAACTAATACTCTTTAGTGAAAACAACTAATACCCTTTAATGATTTATGTATGAAACCAATTTCAGTATGTACACATTGGATAAATTTATCATGAATTGTTTTAAAGTATTAGATTCAAGAAAATTTACAACAATTACAATATATTACCAATGACCCAGATTAATGATACTCCTGATGAGATTAATGATACTTTAAAATTGATTCATGATAAGCTTATCATGAACTATTTTCATATAATACCTTATCAATTTAATATACTTTGCATTAAAAAGTGGTATTCATTTTTTATTTAGTTAAATATGTAAACAATATTCTGTAGTACTATCAATTCAGGGTTTGAAAGATAGTAAAATTATCAATTTAAGGCCTGAAAGGTTTTTCCCATTGATTCAGGCCTGAAAGATTGAAAACTATCGATTCAGAACCTGAAAGATAAAACTATTAATTTAGGAGTTACTCATTTTAAGATAGTGTGGTCTTTAATAATTTTTTATTATCCGATAATATTTTTATAAATCATATTTTCAAAAATATAAATATATATTAATTTAATGTGATTGAAAAAATAAGAAACAAAAGAATTAATAAAAAATTAAGAATGTATATAAAAATAATAAAAATATAAATTATTATATGTCAAATATAGTCTTAATATTATTTTTTAATCTTAAATTGATAGTTTCTATCTTTCAGGTCCTAGATTGATAGTTTTTTATCTTTCAGGCCTTGAATGATAAGAAAAATCTTTGAGACCTTAAATGGATAGTTTTCCCATCTTTCAAATCTTAGATTGACATTAATCCAAATAAAAATTGATTTATATGTGCAAATGCACACAAAATAGGAACGTAATTAGTAGGGTTTTGAGGGTAATAAAAGTTACAAATTAAAAATTTAGATAAAAAAGAAAGCTAATTAAAGACCAAATTTAACAAATAAAATTAGAAAATTTGATAAGCCCATAATAAAAACCATTCCCAAAAAACTGATTATCTATCTCTCTAATAATAAAGATCATTGAAGAACTAATGCCAATTGATTTCGCTCTTCCACAAAACACACATAAGCGTGCACACGTATAGAAAAGAAACGACATAAAAAATTATTTTCAAGTTAGAAAATTGCTTCTCACATTGAATTTATGCTCATAACTTGAAATTTTAATAATTTCTTGTTCAGACTTTCAGTTTCAGGGTATTCTCTTGAAATTGTCTTGTTAAGATTTGACGGTTATACTAAGAAACAAAATTTCTGATATTCATAGTCATGTTTAGGTCAATTTTGATGCAAAAATTACTGAGCTACAATTAATTTTACATTTTTGAGTTTTAATTTATTTGAAATACTCCCTTATAAAAAACCCTGAAAGACATGAAACATCTTTGGACTCTTTGTTGCACCATGTAATATTTTGATATATCTACAATTTTGATGGATTTAATTCTTTTTTAATATTTTGTGTCAAACTAAAGAAAAAAAATGAACGATGCACTCTTGTGCTTTGTTATTATGGAATCCTAATTTTGCATTTTGGACATCAAGCATTGTTGAGTGATTCTAAGCATTGTTGAGTGATTCTAGGGTGCATGATGGAATTTAATCTCAATTTAAAATTAATTTTGACTTTTTGCTGGTCTGGCAACAAACCGAATTGTAAATGGGTCGCGCATCAGTACCCCAAGTTATAAACATCAATACTCCAAGTTATATTCCTAAAAAATTATTCACTAATATCCGAGACTTAATCACCAATACCCAAGTTATAATCATCAATACCTCAATAATTACTTAACAATACCCCACCAATACCCTAAGATTTAATCACAAATACCCAAAAGTTACTCAACAATAATTAAAACTATCACAGATTATAATCATCAATACCTCAAAATAGAATAAGTGCAGGATAATACAATACCAAATATTTTTTTACAAATTGATACAAAATAATTGAACAGAAGCACAAAAAAAAGTTGAACATAAGAACATATTTTTTTTAACATTATGCTATCTTGTAAATAGTGATTTAAAATTGTATTATTTTGTAAAGGCCCTCCTCAAAATTAATCAACAATAATTAAAAATACCTCAATAAATTGCCAGCAATATAGCAAGCAATACCCTAAGATATATATAATCAATAATACCCATATACATAAACTAACTGCAAACAAAAAACTCAAGATGCCTGCAAACAAAAAGCTCAAAATCTCATTATCCTCTGCCTTTCGAACCCGGCCCGCCCCGCCTATCCGAACTATCCAAACTTTTAAAATGCAAGTGAAAAATATATACAGACAAGAGATTAAAGATGAAACTTTTTTTTTTTTTTACGAAAATAGAAAAGATGAATTTCAATTAAGATGGAAGATATCTGAAGAAAAATATATTTAACTGGAATTGACTAGATTGGAGTGTGAGTTAGAAAAATTTACGAAATTTGTTGTAAATTTGGAAATCAATAGACTGATTGGAGACGAGACTAATGGCTGGAACTTTGGGGGTGATTTGACTGTGGCGGATGGTAATTGGAGGCGACGTGTGATAATGTCAAATTCGCGAGGAGCATTACCACACGTGATTGGAGGCATTACCAAATGACTGATTCTCGCCTTGAAAATGAAGCGAGAAATGAGCGAAAATATACCTGGCCCGGTTTAGATGGATATGGATCCCACAGGTAATATACACTAGTACATATTAGGCCGTGTTTACATTGAATGATAAAGGCCAATTACAAAAATAGTGGACCTTTATCAAGTGTTTACTTTGTGAGTTAATGGACCCGGATAATCCATGCGACCCGGATCAAACCCATACTATTCGCACTTTTTAATCAGCCCAAGTTGGGCAGTTTATTTTAATATTGAGTTTACAGACTATGTCAATTACCATTAGCTCCTTTCTCCCCATTCCAATATCCTATCACCGGATAAGATTCGTGAGTTTTAAGCCGCCGCTCATTCACGTCTCACGAAGGAAAATAACGACCGATAAAGATGTTGGAGATTTTTGGTATTGAGTGTTCTAGTTTATCGGGGTGTATTTAAAATCTCAAAACCAAATATTGGTGAGTGAGAAATTAATACGTAAAGATAATAAGTAATCAATATTTTTCATGAATTTGATAAATATTTCATGGGATTTGATTTGTTCTTATCCGAATATTTTCTTAATCCCCACGTTGGGGAGTTCCTAAAAACAAGGACTACGTGTTCCCTCAATTATCTCAACAACCCAGAGTGTTGAACGTATCTATAAATTAGGTCTCATATGCACTTGTTTCAAATAGTGGCATGAATTTTCTCTGCATACAAAAACCGCATACACTTTTCTTTGCATCCTTTTTAGAGTAGTTCAGTTCATAACTCTATTTTCGTCCGTTGTTCCTCTAAATTCAGTGGTGCTGCTGATTTTGAGACGGGAAACCGTTTTACCTTTGGGGACTTATACGCACGATCCTGTAAGCACTGCGTATTTAGTCTTGCGGGAAAAGGATTTTTCCTTGACTCGGTTTCGATATACGCACGATCCTGTAAGCACTATACAGGGCGTATTTAGTCTTGCGGGAAAAGGATTTTTCCTTGACTCGGTTTCGATTGTCTAATTTCATTTTCACATTATCGGATACACACCAATAACAACAATCGCAAGACTAAATATGGTTGTGTATTCGGAGGATTGCTACTACAACTCCAAGTGCACCGGTTCGCGACGACTGCTCATACCCGTGACTTAGATCAATGAAAATCTGTTAGGGAAGTTTTATCCTAAATTCTTCTGTGCCTTTTAGTTAAATTTCTCGAAGCAGATTCTTATGAAGTTTATATACAATCATTAGTATAAACTTTATAAATCTTTTAATAATGATTAATTTGGCAGGACAATACTCGAAATTAATGCATATTTTATATCTCAATTAGCTAATTTTCTTAAGGAATACCTGCACACCATTGACGCAGTGGTCAATGGGACATGAAAACTGGGAGGCACTGAAACGCAACGCTGAAATATTGAATTGAGAAGAAAGTGTGATGCCCCTTCACTCTCCGCGTACGGACGCATCGAATCGATATCTGTTAGGCCCGGTGGAAACATTTTTTTTTTCCGACTAGGGCAGCAGCGATTCGCGAGCCGGCAACGGGATGGATCCTCTGGGCCGTGGAAGTTGTACGCTGTAACCGCGCCCCCACGCCTCACTAGGGCGGCGGTCGACCGGACGTATTCGGGCGGATCGGCGACATGAGGCGGCTTCGGATATGCGCCGCAAATGGCGGCAGCGTGGTTTCACGACTGGTCGACGGCGAGGAAGTCTCGCGTCAGTATCCCTAATCGACGCTGCGCCGCAAGGCAGGCCCTGGATGGCTGGAAGAGGCGTTTTTGTGGCCTCTTTGGTGAGGCCGTTGAGGCAGCGAGCACGTGTGCTAAACCCGCGCCTCACGACGCGCGGTCGATCGGAGGTGAACAGGGGCGACGAGGTGGTGGTGCCCAATCCTGGCGGCGCTGCGTAGTGGTCGAGGCAGCGAAGGAAAAATTTCAGTCGAGCTCGGCGCCGCGACGTTGAGCGGCAGGTGAGCACTGGCGTTGATTTGTGAACGCTGTCCGTGTGCAGTTGCCGCCGAGGTGGGCGGTGAACGTGGTTGACGCGGCGGTAGTGCGCGCCCTCTTACGGCGATGGTGGCGGCTGGAGGTCGCGCTTGGAGGATGCCAGGTCGGGAGCGGCAGTCTGGTGAGTGGTGGATCGATCTCTGGAAGATGAGATACGGGCCAAATTCAGGATGGGCCTTTGTTTTGAATTTTTGGGCTTCATGCCATTAATTCATATTGGCCCATCCGAGAAATATTTAATTCACTATTGCATATTTCGAATCTTGACGGTGCGTTGACCCATTTTAATTAAGGCGCAGGTTATTTGCACTAGCCCCTTTGTTAAAAACACTACCGGATGAATACACTATTTTTTTTCGAACTTTTTTTTCGAAATTTTATCATTTTTTCGAACTTTTTTTCCGAATTTTTTTCATTTTTTCGAACTTTTTTTCCGAAAAAAATTAAATTCACAATATTTCGGAAAAAAAATTCGAATTTTATGTTTATTTTCGGAATTTTTTGTCGAAAATGTTTCAATTTTTTTGGTGTATTCATCCGGGTAGGGTATTTAACAAAGAGGCTAGTGCTAATAATCGTGCTCTTTAATTAAAGATAGCCAAATTAGTCATGGAAATAAATTTTGGGCCTGATTTTTTAAATTGAATTGTGGCCTAAATTAATGGGCTCTTGATAAAATTTAATTTGGAACTTATTGAATTATTTTGAATTCTAATGTTCAAATTAATTTTTGTGGGCTAAATAATTTTGGGCCATTTTATGGATGTTGTTCCATAAATTTGGATCCCCTTGATATTAAATTAAATTTTGATTTGGGGTAAGAGTACAAATTGTGATTTGGATTTAATCCAAAAGATTTGTGTCGTATAATTCGCTTGAGAAGTTCTAGCGAATAAATGGTGGCATTTAGGGCCTCATTTGAAATTGTGCCAGAGAGCACAAGAGGTGTGAATTTAATTCACAAGTTTTGACTCGTATAATTTAATGGATAATTATTGAGAGTCAAAGTTGGCAATTACGGCCACACTAAAAAAAAAATTGAATTTAATTTGGTGTTTTCACTAAGATAAATTTTGGATTGAAGTGTGACTTCAAACGTTTGGTGATAAGGGAAGAAGAGGTGATGTACCTTATTTCTCCTCAAATGGACGCGGTGGTTTAGGATATTGAATTGACCGTGATTGAGTTAGGGCCACCAATTTCAATGTAGAATTAATTAGCCAAAGTGATGAACACTCTGTAGTCCGAAATAGCGGAAATTGAAATGAAAGATATGCGATCTTCTCATTTCCAGGGCTTGAGCCCGACTAATTAATTACACAAATTGAATTGTGGATAAAATTGATTGTAGTCATAGGCCTGGTGAATCCAAATTGGATTCGTGGGATATTTGAGAAGTATCGACCAAAGCAATTTAATTGTGAGCAGTAATGCTTTCAGATCTCAAATGAATTGTTATTGGTCATTTGGTAAATGGTCTAAGAAGCTCTCTCGGCTACAATATTGATTTGGACAAATTCCTTTCTGTCATTTTCTTATTGAATTTAGCCTCCTGATAACTTTGAGATAAAGTAACTTGTTGAGCTAATTCAATTTGATAAATGATCTGGTTTTGGGCCAAGTTATGGATATTAAATATTCAAAGTTAAATGGGCCTTTAATTTGAATTTTTGGGCTTAATGCCATTAATTCATATTGGGCAATCTGAAAAGAACCGTGGGCCAAATTAATTTGTACCTTGGGTCGTAACGTTATGGAATTATTAATAATATTTAAGGTATTAAATATTGTTCCATAAATTTGGATTCTTTGATGTCCAAATTAAATTTTGAATTGAGGATCAAATATTTTTGTGCTAGAGAGCATAAATTAAGTTTGGATTTAGTCCAAAAATTTGAACGTATAATTCGCTTGAGAATTGTTCGTGAATAAATGATGGCAATTAAGGCTTCATTTGAATTTTTGTGCTTGAGAGAACAAGCGGTGTGAATTTAATTCACAAGATTTGACTCGTATAATTCAGTGACGAATTATTTAAGAGTCAATGGAGGCAAATATGACCACACTGAAAATTAATATAATTTTGGTATTTGGACCATGATTAAATTAAAAATTCAGACTTGAAGAATGATTTCAAAACATTTGGTTTTCCAATGTATCTCGAGATTGTGTCCAAAATTAATATTTGATGAAATATTAAATAAAATGGACAAACAATTCGAACATGGGGGATGAACTATTGCCATAGATATATTCAAATGTGGGGGAAAAAAGATTTTCTCCATGGATACATTTGAATTTGAGGAATTTAGCAAAGGCGTAGCCTTGATGCTAAATGGAAAACCAAAAGGCAGTGGTGCCCAGTGGAATTATTTTCAAAAGTTAAACAAAATTTGTTCAATTTTATTCATGTAAAGTCACCACACAATGAGATAAAACCATTTGAAATGTGAAAATGAGATATTTGATCCAATAATTATCTCGAATTGTGGGGGTGACTTATAAGTGATACCGTACCATTGTTAGTTGAACAAATCGAAAATTCCTGACGTGGAAATAAAAATATTCACGTGTATTAGAAGAATACACAAAAGTGAATTAGATATTTTGACATGGGCTCCAAGCCCATCAAGAAATGTAGGGGGAGTTGTGTCATGAAAATCCTCTATACAAATATGCAATGGTTATTGCAATTTGACAAAAACCCGGCCGGTTAAAGATAAGTTGATTAAGAGGATTTCGGGTAAGGAGAATGAGGTCAAAAATCCACATATAAAAGAGTGTTCATAGCGGTAACTCAACCATGATGACTGGAGGATCCCAAGAACTTGGTTCAATGAGACAACTAAGTTATGAATTACTCAGTTGTGCACTTGAAACACCTTTGAAAACTCATTCTCGAATTCCATCAAGTGCAACTCTGTACCTTAAGGCGTAGCAAAACCCGTTGACATGTGGTAAGGTTAAGCTCAACAGCTTTTAATGATTCCTTAGGTCTTGAAGAGACTGAGTATGACGGGATACTAAAAAGGAGATCACCTATATAAATGAGAAGTGAGGGCCGCTTCGACCAAACATTTATGAAATCAAAGGGCGTCCATGGCCAAAACGGACAAAAACGTGAGAACGAGGAAGTTGGAGGAGAGTGAGGGAACGAGGAAGTTGCTAATGGCAATGATGGAGAAGATCAGCAACCTCGAGGTTGGGCAAAATCTGGTTGGAGGGAATTCTGTTGGTCCCAAAAATGTTATTCAGCGGAAAGCGTTTTGAAATATTTTTAAGAAAACCTTTTAAAAGATAGTGCTAAAATTAAAGTGCAGAAATCTAAAGTGCAGAAAAGTAAATGACACCAGGATTTATAGTGGTTTGGACAACAGGTCCTACGTCCACTCTCCCTTTCTCCAAATGGGACTTTCTCTTCAACCAACTTACTCACGAACTACTGGAATTGGGAAGTACCAGCTCCTTCGTACACTTGCTTACAACAACCTTTCAAGGTGAATAGGTTGATTATAAGATCCAACTAAAACTCCTAAAAGAGTGTATAAACTTGAATGAACAAGTTGAATGAGTGGAGAGTTCGTGTGTCTTGTGTGCTCTTGCCCGACTCTTGTGTAGAACTCATCCAAGCACTCCTATTTATAGTTGTGAGAATTATCTAGCCGTTGGAAAGCTAGAAATTCAAACAACCATAATTGGAGGAATATAATCAATCACAGATTGATTGATTGATCTCCTCCATTGATTGGATATTCCAAGATTGATACCAATCAATCAATCAATCCTCATATCAGTTGACTCTCCAGATTGCCTTATTCTCCATCAATGATCTCCAAAATCTCCTTGTCTCCAGATTACACGCAGCCTCCATGTGGGTGAACTAATCCATCTCCCTCATCTGGTCAGGACTCGTCTGGTCTGGGGTCTTCTGCCCTGGTCTGGTCTGGTGTCATTTGGTCAAGTAACATATATGCTCTGAACCTCATCTGAGAGAGGTCTTCTGGCAGACTCCTCTGGTCAGACTCCTTTGGTCAGACTCCTCTGGTCAGACTCATCTGGTCCTCATCTGGCACCTCATCTGGTCACCTCATCTGGTCACCTCTCATCTGGTCCTCTGGTCAGAGCTCATCTGCTCTGGTGACTAGTCTGCTCTGGTGACTCATCTGCTCTGGTCAAGTCACCACAGATTTCTTCCCCCTTAACCAAAGACATATTCTAGACCTAGACTAATCTGTAGCTGACTAACAGGTTCAGCTAGTCCTATTACAAGTTCTTGTTTTAACATCTTCAAAATATCTAATCTATATCCTAACAAATTCTATAGTAAGTGAGAAAGTGGATCAGCCAGGATACCCACAAGAGGTGGCCAACTATATGGGAGGCCCTAATTACAATCAGAATGGCTATCAAGGTGGAAATTATCAGGGGTGACCTGCTTATGCTCAACCGTTCGTACCACCGGGTCTACAGCCTCCTCAGAATCAATGGAGGAATACTCAAGGTTATCAAAGAGGCCAGCAGCCTCCTCAGAATCAGTGGAGGAAGAACGAGAACTTATCCTATAGTAATCCAAGAGCTGGGATAACTCTACCTCCAAATGTCGACCCTGGCTCAAAACTCCCCGGAGGGGAAGAAAGTAGCTCAATAGATGAGATGTTGAGAGCTATACTCCAGAAGGTAGAGGAAGGTGGTAAGAGATTGTCTTCATTGGAGTATGATGTGAAGGAGTTACATAAGAAAGACGGTCAGCGTGATCAAGAACTCCAGAAGAGGGATGTGGAGCTGAATAGAATTCAGCAAGAGAATAATAGGCGGTTCACTTTGATGGAGTATCAGATTAGTCAGATTGCAAAATCATTAGGTAGAGAGCCAGGTAAATATCCCTCTATGCCGGAGGGGAACCCGAAAGAGTAGTGCAAGGCGATCCAGCTGAGAAGTGAAACCAAATATGATAGTCCTCAAATACCTGCTGACTCAGAGATGCCCCAAGGAGAGATTGAGATAGAGGGTAAAGAACCTAAGAAAGATGGAGATGAGACAGTTGAGGTAGAAGTTGAGGAAGGAATTGATATAGATGAGTCCCAGAAGGGCAAATAAATTGAGGAGATTGAGAGAGTTCCAAAGTGGAAAAAGATGCCCAACTATGCCAAGTTCCTGAAGGACTTGATAGCTAAGAGGAGGAGAGTTGATGAGCCCAAGCTTGTGCAGCTGAACCATGAGGTGAGTGCATTAGTGCACAAAGCGCTTCCCCCGAAGTTGAAGGATCCCGGATGTTTCACGATCTTATGTGATATCGGGAATGGAGTCAAGAAGGGAGCATTGTGCGATCTTGGAGCGAGAATCAATCTTATGCCATTGTCGCTATTTAAGAAGTTGGATGGTGGAGAACTTCAGCCGACAATGATGACGCTTCAACTCGCCGACCGGTCTATTACTCAACCTCAAGGTGTAGTTGAAGACGTCCTCGTGAAAGTTGGAGATCATATTTTTCCAGCTGATTTTGTGGTGCTAGACATGGAGGAGGATGAGCGCGTTCCTTTGATCTTAGGAAGGCCATTCTTAGCTACGACCGGAATGGTGTTAGATGTGGCGAATGGAAAGATCACGTTGAAAGTTGATGATCAAGAGATGAAGATTTCCCTATATGAGGTCATGAAGTACCCTATGGAGGAAGAGAGCGAAGAATTGAAAGGGGTAGAGGTGGCCAAATTATAAGAAAAAGGAGGAGCGGATGTGAAGAAGAAAAAAAATCAGCAAGTTGGTTGAAAAAACACCTCCTTGGAGAGTAAAGAAGAAGTTGACACCACCCCCAGAGGTGAAGAAGGTATTCAATAGTGGATTTCTTGAGGTTGAGAAGGAAGGAAAAGAACTCATGATGAAGGGACATCAAGGAAAGGAATTCAACCACCACTCTTATGAGAGTAAGGGAGGTAGTTTTGAGTATCATGTCCCATAAGATCCTTTGAGCTCGGTCCGACATTAGGACCTTAAAAATAGTGCTGAGTGGGAGGCAACCCATTTTTATTTGCTTTTGAGGGGTTTCTTTTCCTTTTTATGTGTTTTTTTTGTGAATCGTAAGTTCTAACCTCGTACTTGAGAGTTTTATTTTCTAGGCTTGCCTTGAGGGTGATGGAATGCCCAAGAAGTGGAGATTGAAGGGACCAACTCGAGACAAGGGAGTGTGTCAAGTTGTTAAGAGAAACTAAATTATTTGGATGAGGTAACCACCACCCCAAACTTAGACCTTTTCACAAGGTCGAAGTTTGGGGGGTGGAGGTTTTATAGGTTTTATGGTTACATTGCACATGAGCACGCCCTTTCTTTGAGTTGTGTTAGGTTATATATTGTACCTTGAGATACTTCTTGAGCTGTTATTATGAGCTGATTAGGTACTACGTATTTCATATGTACTTACTCTTCCATTATTTACTTGTGATTGCTATCTTTGAGTGTGAAGTATGAGTTTGTGATTTGTGGAGATGAGTTAGAGTCTAGATTGTGTGAGTGTAGTAGTTAGAGTTGATTTGAGAGGGAACTCATATACTTATGAACTTTCCTTTTGAATATTCGTGTGATAAAAAGTGAGAATTCACTAGGACTAGCATGGATGTGAAAGCCGTGAGATTTGAGCCTTTGTGAGATTAAAATTCCATTAAATTGATCTCATCGTTTGTAAGTGGATCGTCACCTTAGAGGATGCTAGAACTTATGGGTGCTCTCGCTTCTTGATTGTGTCTAGTTTGATATGCCGGAAGTGATCCTAGGCCATCTTTGATTTATTGAGTCACTTAGCCAAAATAAGCCTACCAATGACATTTATCCCTTGTTAGCCCTTTTGAGCCTTGGCCTATTTATTTGCTAGCACATTTGAGCTTATTCAAATTCTTAAACTCTTTTTGTCCCAATTTGAGTGGAGAATAGGAAAAGTGTGAATGAGAAGGGATTGAGTTGAGACGAGAATGTAGAAATGTTATGGTTGAGTGATTATGAGAAAATGTGTAATAATGCTTTGAGCTGTGGGAAAGATAAAAAATTTGAGAATGAGCAAAAGAAAATATGAGCTCATATGTATAATGTGAAAAGAAAAAAAGAGTGAAGTGATTGAAAAAAGTGAAACGAATTAGATAAAAAAAATTGAAGTGTTGAGAGTAGTGGAATTGAAAGTGTATTGCATGAAGATGTTTGAAGTATTCTGTTCCTCGTCTCGAAGTACTAAAGTTGAATTTTCTATTCTCCATTCACTTGAGTCACTTATCCCATATAGTTATCCCACCTTTCCAAAGAGCCTACATTACAACCTTGATAAAGTTCTTTTTTATTCGGCATGGATTCTAGAGTATGGTCGAAGTTGAGAGTGCTTACAAGCCTATGACTGCTGATATGTATAATTGATTGATTGAGTGAGTCCCTTATTATTACTAAACACTTGCGAGGGAGTGAAACACATCGCCGAGAGCACATCCAAGTTTGATTTTGGTGGTTCTTATTGTTTATGCATGAGTAGGATGAAGGAGGTGAGTTCGTATGTGAGTGATCGATATTTGAAGCTTGAGCCCTATTGCTTGCATGATTTAGTTCCATGATTCATTCTTAACAATTTCACTTGACTTATTATTTCATTGCTTGAGGACAAACACTATGGTATGTTTGGGGGGGTTGATTAGGCGTGAAATTGTTATGTTTTGTAGCCCGATTTGCCCATGTTTTGAGTGTTAGCGTCATTTGAGTATCATTTTTATAAACTCATCAATTTATCTCTTTGGTTTTCATAGTTGGATAGAGAGCAAAATGAGAAGTTCGTAGGACTTTGAATCGGCCAAAACAGACTCCCGGTTGAGGAGATATGAAGGTTTTTCGAACAAGTGTACTGCTGCTGAAAAGTACTCGAGCGAGAGCACTCGAGTAGAGTACTCGAGTTGAATCAGGTCGAGCAAAAGTACTCGAGTAAAGTGCTCGAGTAGTCGTATTTTCGGTCCAAAAATGCCCAAATTCGATCCCAAGCCTATTTATCTCTCTTTCAAGCATATTAACATATACCAACACATATTTTTACATACTTTGAGCAAGGAGAAAGCTTGGGAGAGAGATTGGAAGAGTTTTATACTTTGTAATTGAGGTTTTAATTTACGAATTCTTAGTTTTAGTATTTCTTTTGAACGTATTAGATTAGATCTTTCTTTCTTTACTCTTTGAGGCGATAAACCCTAGCTTTTTCAGATTATATAAGATTATTTTTTAGACTTTAAATTATTCTTTGTTTATGTTCTTAGATTAAATTGTCAATTCAAGTATTTTTATATTTCTTATCATCGTTATTGCTTTCGTTCTTTCAATTACCATGTTAGGCTAGAACCCTTGCATGCTTAGGATAGGATGAACTCGTAGAAGTAGGACGTTGATACGTAATTAGGATAATTCGTGATGTTTAGTTTTGATTCTCTTAATTATTGAATATTTCTAATAAATCCTAGAATAATCTTGGAATTGAGTACGGAAATTGTTAGAGAGAAGACGACTGTATCACTCTTTAATAACTATTAGGCTTAAGGAAAGGATCTTAGAAGGGGTTTATCATCTACTGGTTTATCTAGGGAGGACGACCGCATCACCATAGTTAAATTAGGGTCTCAATAATTAAGCACGATCCATATAACTTGATTAGTGGATTAGTGATGTAGGTTGATTTGACGAAGTATTATGGGTAATTCTTGAGCTTTTAGTCTTGCAATCTCATACGCTTAGGATTATTACTTGCACATCATGATTTTTTAGTTACCGTATCAACTCCGTTAGTATACGTATGAATTCCTATCTTGAGCATCATTATCTCATATTTGCAAACAACCCTTAGTTAATTTGTTTCATTCACTCTTTAGTATAATTAGTATAATTTATTTTAGAATTAATTTCTTAAAAAGCCAAAAACATACACTCATATTAACTACGACGCGTACATCTCCAGGGATCTATTCGCATACACACTTTCCCTTGGGTTCGATACTACTTGGTCCCTATACTTGCCCATACTACTGTGATCTCATACTCATGTGGGGTAACTACTAAAATAGCTAGTATCTTGCATTCAAGTCACCCAGTCTTTCTCTTACGATTTGATATTAGTGGTTGTCCATCAGAACAACCACCAACTGGTGCAGCAGGTTCCAACATTTGAATTTCAGGAATTGGTCCTCCTACTGGTGCTGGAGCTGGTCGCCTAGCTCAATTCCTGCAGGGAGCTTGCTCTATATCCTCCTCTTCGGAATCATCATCTCTATTTCTTATGTCGGGTTGTTGTTTTACGAACTCGGACAACTTACCTTCCTCATAGAATCGCCATAACTGCTTAACAAGTCACGAAACTCACTAGTAAAATGTCACACACTTTGGTGGTAGGCACAATACTTGTTCGGGTTTAACTTGCTAGCGTCTTGACGAATTTTCCTTGGAGGGGTAAGTAACTCTTTTTCTCGGACATTATTGTATATCGCATCAATCGATATGGTAAGTACTTGCTTTAGCTTATCTTTCAGTTCTGCCCCTTCATTAAATGCTTTCATATTTTTAGGGGCACGATAACCTCCACCACCGGTCTTCTTTGTATTCTCTTTCTGATCGCCCTTGTCCCCCATATCTTTCTGCAGGGCCTCATACATCGAGACAAAGACTCCTGCCCGATCACGAAATTCGGCATAAGTTTTCGGGCATCTAAGATGTACGTCTTTCCAAAGATCAGTACCTTCAATCCAACTAGGACGGCCACAATCTTAGTGTCTTCACTAATAGATTCCCCTTCCAACAAGAACTTATCAAATCTTTTCAAATATGATCGGTCCATCTCATCATTTGCTTGTTACAAGTCGAATAACCGATGTCGTTAGGATAGATATGACCCAGCCGTGGAGAAATGGGATAAGAATTCTTTGCGTAGTTGGGCAAACGAATGAATGGAAGCTGGTGGCAGAGCCGAAAACCATTTATGGACACGATCCCGTAAGATTAATAGAAAGTTTCGACATTGGGTAGCATCACTTGCCCCCATTGATATCATATAATCAGAATACTTCATCAGATGCACCCGGGGGTCTGTCGTGCCCTCATATTGTATACTTGCAGGGAACTGGATCTTCTTTTGAATAGGAGCTTTTAAAATCACCGAAGATAGTGGAGAAGATGGAAGTGAAGTATTTCCATAACCCCTCTGCTGGTCCAGCTGGCCCTAAATGTTTTCAATTGCCTTTCGCATGGACACCAGTTCATCTAATGATCCCCCCAAACTTGGAGGCAGTTCGGCGAGCAGTGGTGCATGACCATCAGTTCATCGATGTCACTCGCTTGGTTGGGGAGCATCATGGATTGGCCTTCGAGGGTTAAGGGCCCCATTAGGGCCCGGGCAACCAAAAGTTGACCTAGTCAGCCTCTCATGGATGGATTGGCGAACTGGGCGAGCTCTTTCAGCCCCTCGGTGAACTTCAGTCACTTTCTGTCCAGGGCGACCAAGTCTGTCCAGTACGCTCTGGCGTGTAGTCCCTCGGCTTACTCCTGCAGCCTGGCCAGGAGTTGATTCCCTATGGCTAGTTGGCTCATCGAGCTGTTTTTTTGCCCTTCGTCTTCCGAACTTGGGCACTGTCAGGTTCATTTTAATGGTCATCCCTGGCTCTCTCATGTTCGCGAGCTCTTGGTGGGCTACGCCTTGCTCGGATTTGAGATGGGCCAGGTTGTCCTTGTTGTTTCTGTAATGCTTGAAGCATTGCAATCGTCTGAGCTAGCTCATCAGGGTTGTGAACAAAAGCATCTAGCTCGGGTGGCATAAGTTGATTGGCAGTGGGAAGTTTTCCTGTCCTAAGCGAGCTAATTCTGCTCGCCTACCAGCTTGGGACACTCTAGTATGAGAATCTCTCGTCACACGCTGGGAGTGTTGGGTCTCGTGAGACTGAGACATTTTTAATTGATATGAGAGTGTCAGTCTTTAAAAGGCCCTTGAAGAACACCAAGAACACCAAGAACACCTTCTTCAAATCTTCAAGTTTTGCGCTTGAAGTTCTTGCTTAATCACACTTGAATCCTTAATCGAAGCTTCGTTCCTTCCTTCTAGCGCCAATTTGTTGATGATCATTTCTAATCACGTGGATTAGTGGCTGTTTTTAACTGTTAATCGAATCATCAAACAATTACGTGTGATTGATCACTACCGTAAATAGTGAATACGAAAGATCAGGATATAAAATCATAAATACGTGTATCGATTACGTATTTAATTCGTATGTATGTTAATTGAGGTGTTTTAGTAGGTATAGACAAAGTGTGGATGTATTTATGAATTTGTGCTTGTTTTATTAATTAAAAATCAAAGTATTTATACAAGTTTGCCTAGTAGGAGGTGTACAAAACCTTTGACCTTCCAAGTGTGCATGCTTGACACTTGGAATGTTGACTATTTGACCTTATCTAAACTAAATTCTATCCTCTAATGTTGGATTTGCTCGTATTCAGGAGTTGTTCGTCATATAGGACTTGTCTTTGAGGAGTCTTTAGCTTGATTCTTTTTGGTCATCTGTATGGATAGTTGAATATCTTAATGCTTTGACCAAATCTGTTCGCCTATTAGCAGAGTTTGCTCGCCGGGCCTCATTTTGGTTAGCATGGTTTTTGGGTTCCAAGTTGCTAGCCAAGCTGGATCTGTTCGCCTGACAATTCCAGCTTGGCCTGGCTTTGCTGGCCTAATCGAATCTTAAGGGTGCATGATTTGGGATAATCCTGTCCGCCTTGGCTGTATTTCTGCTTGCTTATCAACAGTACTCAATTACTTTGGCTTAAAAAAATGTATGATGACTATGGTTTGGACAGTGAAATACTAACTATATATTGTGACAATACAAGTGCTATCAATATATCAAAGAATCCTGTACAACATTCTTTAACAAAGCATATAAGGTATTGGACACCATTTTATCAGGGAACTTGTGGAAAAATAAATTGTGAAATTAGAATATATCTCTACTGAAAAACAACTTGCAGATATATTCACTAAAGCTCTTGATTTTGAGAGGTTTTCTTCACTTAAAAAATCTCTTGGTTTATGCTCACACTGAATAATTTAGTACTGTGTTGTGAAATATGTTTCAACATTGATCACAACATCAGAAAAAGCTCAGTAAATATTTTTCTAAGTATTAATTCTATTTGGTTCTTAATTATTTGTACTTTTTAATAGTTATTTGACTTTAAAGATGTGTTTATATTTGTAGTCATTTATCATTGCGTACTAAAGTATTTGAAACATCACAAATAAGATACTTTAATCACTGAGTAACTATGGGACACGGAGCTCGCTACTACGATGTACTCTTTTCAAAAGGTGATTACAAATGTATCAATTTGTTCATAAATCCACTAAGTAACTATGTGGCACGGAGTTCACAACTACGATGTTCTCTTTTCAAAAGGTGGATCAATGTGAAATCTTGTGATAAAAGTGGTTAATTGATAAAACAATCCAATGTTGATTGTGTTATTGAAATGTTGAGATATGTGTTCTAACAAAAATAACAACATTCTGCGAATTCGAAATTACTTATTACTTGGTATGAATTAATTAATTATTGGATAGGATAAATATTAAGAGAATATATGTTGAGAATATTCTACAGTATTTATTTTAAATTCAGTATCTAGCATAAAAATTGTGGGTAATTTATTTATTTTCTTTTTCATATTCATATCACACAACTTCACACACCACGTTCGAACAGTTTATGGGGGAGGTTCTAAAAAACCACCATATAATGCACGACACAAAGTGGAGCATATATGATAACTTCCATATTTTCTTCTATATAAGATCTCTTAATCCTCTTATAAGCTTATATCGAACTTTGTTTTACGGATTTCTGAAGGTATTTTTGATAGAGCACTCAAGTATTACTCATAATATTATTTAGTATTATCTTCCTCAGCCTATAAGGTATTTATATGTGTAAGTTTTTTAATATTTTTATTCATTAATTTTTAATCAAAATTTTGATCTATTGCAGGGTATAATGACATCTCAAGGAGACCTTACATCTTCTCCTCATTCCCCCAAATTACCTTCATTTCTTCCACATCTGAAAACCCTCTTAACTTGCTAGCATCAAAGGCTTCAAAGGCCAATTCTCAGAATGTTACTGCTAATGTTGGGGTCTCTCTGCCAACATCCCCTTCGATTACTATCGGTTCATTTGAAATACCAATTCCACAAGAGGTTAGTCCTTCCACTTCAATTCAAAACCCTACTGCGATCTCTTCTTCAGTAAAGAACACTACTGATGTTCATTCATCCTCTGTTCAACCCTCTACAGACTTGGTCACTTTTCTTGACCCTAATCCTATCACTAGGAATTCCCTTCGAACAAATTGCTGCCACTTATCAAGTTCTGAGACTTAAAATAAAACACCCTAAAATCCTACTTAGTGATGAAGAAGTAGATCTTACTGAGCTTGAAAAGATGTGTAATCCTCAACAAGGGTCACAAAAAGCTGATGATCAAGGAACTGAAGCAGAACCTGCTATGGACATTCAACAAGAAACATCAAATGATACTGAAGGACTGGGTGAAAGGATTAGAAACGCCTGGAACAAGAGAAAAAGGAAGCCAACCAAAGAAAGGAGGAAAAAGAAGGAGATCCTATAGAAATATGGGAAGGAAAGTCGATTATGCTGAGACAAAAAGAAAGGAAAAAAAAGGATACCTCAAAACCTATCTTGATCAATGAAAGCTCAGAAGAAACAGCTACAAATCCTGATGTAGCTGGAACCGAAGAAGTACAATATGGACCTACTCAAGTCCCAGATTCTGACTCCAAGATGAATGTGCCCCTTGCACAAGTAAGGAAGAGAAGCAAGACAAAAAATAAAGTTGATCCAATGCCATCTGTTGCTGAGAGTGAACCTACTGTTGCTGAAAATGTGCCATCACCTATGGCAACATTTGAAGAATTTGAACCAGAACAAAAGAAAAAAGAAGAAAAGAAGAGTTTTGACCCTGAATCCAGTGATCTCTCTCCAAGTGATTCTGATTCCAGTGCTAAGGTACTATTTAATCACACTTCTAGTGAAGAAGAATATAATGATATGAGGAGTGATAAGTATAGAAAAATTCGCACTAGGATACTTGTTGGAGAAAAGGTTATTAAAATGACTGATTTTAAAGAGCAAAATCTGGTTGAATATTTTAGGGAAAGATCACTGTTGCATGCCCTTGAATTTACTACACCATACATTGTGGAATGGGTTTATGAATTCTATGCAAATCTGAGGGAAAGTTTAGGTAAAATAATTTCTAAGCACTATGGTACAGTCTGGTCTAGAGGAGTCAATCAACTTATTCTTGAGAACTAGGACTATGATTGAACAACCTGTTGATGACATGAATGAGGTAATTAAGGTTATAACTGGTGGGAAGATTGAAATTTGGGAGAACAGACTTAGTAGCTCTAAATTGACCAGCTTGTATTCAGTTCTTCATAAACTGTGTGTTTACAACTGGCTGCCATCCTCAAACACTGCTGTTTTAACTATGGAACAAGCAATTTTAATGTACAAGATTGGACATCTGAAGAAGTTTAACCTTGGATAAACAATCTTCAATAATGTTATAATGTCATATACTGGTGACATTACTGGAAAAAAGGTTACTGTCATATCCTAGTGTTATATACAAAATGCTTGAGAATAAGAACTTTGAGAGGAATCCAAGAGAAGAGACTATAAGTGGATTCACAGCTAGTTTTGGGATCTCCAGTGTGCTTCTCACAGGACCAAGAGTCATTGATTTACCTTATCATGATCCAGCTAAAATGAATCAAGAATAGAAAGCTCAGTAAAACGCTAATGCCGCTGAAAATGTTGGCAATACTTCTGCCAACATTCCTCATAATGCCACTATCACTTCTGTATCCTTAACTCCAAATTACATAACTGAGCAAATTGAGACTTTGCAGACAACCATCACAAATATGCAATCACTTATTGAGGATATAAAGAACCAGAAGGCTTTCTGGGAGTTGTTGCTTTCTACTCTAACAGGGGGAGTAGGACCTAATGTAGCTGCTGCTAATGATGAAGGATTAAACTCAGGGGGATTTAAAGTTGATGCAAGTGGTGCTAATACCAGTGGTGTAAGACTTGAAGAAATTGTTGATGATGAAGATGTTACTTCTCTTGTTTCTGAAAAGGATGATGAAGACCTAGAGACACTCTATGATAATCTAGGTGATAAGAAGGAAAGAGCTTAGAGTCCAAGGGAGAATGAAGATAGGGGGAGTTCGTGTAGACTATGTAGATGCAGCTGACTAGTGAAGATCAGCCCAATCCTATCTCTACTTCAAACATTCAAACCTTGTGAATCAACAGCTCTACCGATGTTATGTTGTTTACTTTTCAAATACTGTTTTAGTTTCTGTTAGTAAAAACTGTTAGTTTTTTTGTTGTTGTTTTTGTTTAGATTAGTAACATTTAATTTGTTTAGTTTTTGTGTAGTTTAGTCTAAAGCATTCAGTTTGTGCTTTGTGTTGTTTATTTAGTGTTGGACGGTTCAACATCATGGGAAACCATGATTTTATGTGTTCACATGCAAGATTTGAAGTCTATAAATACCATACGCATGAGACACATTCAAGTGAAGAAATCGAGATATATATTTACTTATAGAAAATGTAGTTATTTCGGTTCTCTCCTTTGTAATTCTAGAAGTGTTTTAGTTCGACCTTTGAGTAGGTTATTCGGTTTACACTATTAGAATTATAGGTCTTTTGATTGTATACCTCGGGTATATGATCTTGGTGTAACATCCTACAGTTGGTTTTCACTTTGTCTTTGTATCACTACTCGTTATAGTGAAGTTTCACCATGAGGCATCATAGATTATTTAATAATCTATGATAAAGTTTTGATATCCCGTTTGCAAATTTATCTTCTGTTGTTTCAAAGTCTTCTGCTGTGTATGTTGTCGTTTATGTTTCAACACCTTCGACAACATTCTGGAAACACACACACCCTTCACACTCCTCAAAATTTAGTTAAAAGTGACCAAATTTTCTCTAAAGAGAAAAGAAGTAAATACATTTCTAATTATTTTATATCGTCAAAACTGGTTTATTCATCCAATTGTGGTGGATTCTATACCAAGTACTTTGTAGCAAACTTTTGTATGGTACATCTATCTAGTGTGTCATTATCATGCTTTGAATGCAATTGAACTAGTGGTTGCTAGTTTTTTTTATTGTGATTAAGGGTTTTTTATTCATCTATAATTGTTTCTCAGTATCTTATATTGTGGTTGCTTTTTGTTTATCTCTGGTTTTTTACGGGCAAATTATTCAATGGTGTATTCTGTTCTTTGTTTAGTTGTTTAAGCTTTTATTGTTACACGGTGACCTATGTTCTTTGTTCTGTTGATTGAGCTTGTTTTCTTTTTTGTCATTAGCATCTTCTTTGTTAGGGTACTCATTTTCTTTTATGGTTTCGTCTTCCTTGTGGAGTTTCCAGTAGCATTATATTTTCTTTGTGAGTTTGTCTCTCATGGATTGAACATCCCAGCTTTCTTACTCTGGTATCAAGTTGGAACTCCTAGTTATTTGTCTTGTAATTTATCTATCAAGAAATTATTGAATTTTATTGGTCCCAAAAAGGTTATCCAGCGGAAAGCATTTTGAGTTTATTTTTAAGAAAACCCTTTAAAGAAATGCTAAAAGAAAATGTAGAAAATTTAAAGTGCAGTAAAGTAAATAACACAAGGATTTATAGTGGTTCGGACAACAGGTCCTACGTCCACTCTCCCTTTCTCCAAAGGGGACTTTCTCTCCAACCAACTTACTCACGAACCACTGGAATTGGGAAGTACCAGCTCCTTCGTACACTTGCTTACAACAACCTTTCAAGGTGAATATGTTGATTATAAGATCCAACTAAAACTCCTAAAAGAGTGTATAAACTTGAATGAACAAGGTGAGTGAGTGGAGAGTTCGTGTGCTTTGTGCTCTTGCCCGACTCTTGTCTCACTTGAACTCATCCAAAACACTCCTATTTATAGTTATAGGGATTAACTAGTCGTTGGAAGCTAGAAATTCAATAACCATAATTGGAGGAATATAATCAATCACAGATTGATTATATTGATTGATTGATATCCTCCATTGAATGGATCTTCCAAGATTGATACCAATCAATCAATCAATCCTCCTATCAGTTGACTCTCCAGATTGCTTTATCTCTATCATCGAACTCCAAGATCTCCTTGTCTCCAGATTACACGCAGCCTCTAAGTGGGTGAACTAATCCGTCTCCCTCATCTGGTCAGGACTCGTCTGGTCTGGTGACATTTCTGCTCTGAACCTCATCTGGGAGAGGTCTACTGGCAGTCTCCTTTGGTCAGGCTCCTTTGGTCCAAGACTCATCTGCTCTGGTCTGGACACCTCATCTGGTCACCTCATCTGGTCTGCACAAATTTCTTCCCCCTTAACCAAAGACTAATACTAGACCTAGACTAATATGTAGCTGACTAACAGATTCAGCTAGCCCTATTACAGGTTCTTTGTTTTAACATCTTCAAAACATCTAACCTATATCCCAACAAATCTATCCTTATTTAGGGAGGCTGTAGGAAAGAAGGTACGGAAAATGGGTAAAGGCTGGAACCAACAGAGAAAAAAGAAAAGGGAATGCACGTCACACCAATAAAGCTGGCATATACTTACTTTGTACTAGTTCTTTTGTTGATGCAATGCAGGGGCTGGTTTTAATTTTAGTATTTATAGCTCATAGGCTAATAATAAATAAGCGCACACATATATGTAGATTTTTTAAAACACACTTACAATTTTTTTTGTATATAATAATATTATGCTTGTGCAATAACAATACATTGTTTGAATAAGTTATGTTACTTCTTACATCAAAATGATTGAGATGATAATTTTTTTCAATATAATTCACACAAATGGTTTGTTTTATGGTTTTTATTAGATTTTGAAAGAACTATTCAATCTTAGTACTTCTATGGTATTTGTCATGGTAATGATACTGACGTGTATTTCCATTTTGTTGATTACCAGAGCATGTAGATGGTAATTTTGTACATGTTTTTATTAAACTAAGGTTGGTAATTGATTAATGGTCATGGTTATATATTTTCTTTTGTTAGCTTTGTATATTTGATATTAATAATTATTTACTTAGATTATATAGAGTGATGTAATGATATAGTAGTTTGACTATTGGACTTATGAGTAGGTTAAACCCTACTACTAAGGCAATTTCAATTCATAGGCAATTTTAATCTCGTTTTTTTCCTTCTCTTTCGTCTAATATAATTTCTTTAAAACACATCTAACCCAAATTATAATAGTAAACTTCATTCGACCTAACATAGAGAAGGGTAATTATTCGATGAGTAGGACTTGTGTGAGACGTTTAATGCCATGAGACAATGGGATAATGTATAAATTGGGCATGATGCATTAATACTTTAACAGAGATGAGTGTTAATTTGTATTTAAGACTTTTCTTATGTTATTTCATTGGTTTTAACTAAGGGATATCGCTAATGATTTGAAAACCGATCCCTTTTTAGGCTTGGGTGAACAATAGAGTTAACTGGCACCTAATTAACTACTAAAAGCTCAAAAGATAGTGAATAACTTGAAGCACGCGATGCACACCAAGAATTCCCCCTTCACCAAGCACCTAAACCCGTGAATTTAAGCATCTAGTGACTATTGATGGTGGTCTAGCCGTCTACTCTCTCTCGAAGCAATAGACTACTATGTGGATCCAATTAACAAATCAAATTCCTCACTACAAGGTCGATCAACCCACACTCAACTCTCGTTGTAGCACAAATCAATCTAACAAGTGCTACTAAACACAATCTATTAATATAATCAAGAATAACACATCAATAGAAGAAATTAAACAAACTCAATAGCATAATCCAAGCTAAACTAACATAATAACACAAATTCCATCATAATTTCAACACCCAAAGCATTTGGGGATTAGCTCATGGCTAATAACACAAAACTCATGGATAAACACATCATTTGAATAAAAAAAACATAATGGAATTAAATTGAAATTGAAAGATAAAATTGATATCGCCTCTTGGTTGATTACACAAATGAAAAGAATATGCATAAACTCCTTACTCCTACCTTGAATCTTCAAATACAACTTCAATAAAACTAAAGTTATGCTGAACTAAAGTAAACTATGGTGGAATTTTAAGGAATTTGCATTACAATGAAGGAAATTGAAAGGACTTTAAAAGGGAACTAAGGATGAAGTTGGGGATCTAAACCCTATTAAAAAATGAGTGTAAAATCAGGAAGAAAGGTATTTATATATGGGGAGAAAATACTTTTGACAAATTTGCAATTAAGTCCCCCGATTCTTGGAAAATTTATGATTTTGAAGGTTGTCTTGGATTTGACCCTAGTAACTCGGCCGAGACGCTTGGGTGTAAACCGAGCCACTCAATGCGTAGCCATCGTCTCGGTTTGCTGTGTTGTGGCTCAACCGAGCCACTTATGTGAAAACCGAGCCACTCACAATTTTGGCTTGGTTTGGCTTATGTTCGTCTCAGTTTACACCCCTTGGCTCAAATTATGCTTGTTCTGACTTGGTTTTCTCCCATTTTGAACCTCCAACTTATTTTCCGGTCTCTCCAAGCCCCATTTCCGCTTCACTCCATTTTAAATACGACTTTGGCTTGATTCTTCTTGACTCTTCTGCATTATGAATGGATTTCTCAATTGGGATAATGATCTTTCCTCCTTAAAACACTCTTGATTTTAATCCTTCTCGACCACTATAAAAATAGGCTCGTGGTTGCTTCCAAAAATCTCCATTTTTCTACACAATAAACAAAATAATACCTTCTCGGTAATTAAGCACAATGAGATAATTTAGTCCAAATAATCACAATTCCAAATAAATAGGAAAATAAAATGCATGAATTTCGAGTAATTATCGCACTAATCACCCCCTCCCCCCAAAAAAAAAAAACTTAAAGTGTTGCTCGTCCTCCAGCAACGAAATAAATAAATACAAGTGGGAGGATTGCGAAGAAATGAGTGTTAAAGAAATAAGTAACAATTGTCAAGTTCCTTCAAGTTAGTCAAGCCATTAAGTACAAAAATCAGCTAGCAAGTTCACAAGTTATGTTCAAATCAATGCAAGATCAAGGTTCAATCCACAATTTCCTCTCAAGTAAGTGTATCACTCATCACTCAAAAGTGTATCAAGTAATGTATGCTCTCAACAATCAATTCACACAAGTACACTACCATAAGTTTGTCAATCATCTAAGTTCTCCACCACTTGCTAAGTGATCAAACCAAGAATCAATGAGGACTTTGCATTTGGTTGTAATGTTGGTCTCTTTGGTTAAGGTGGAAAAAATATGGATAAAGTAACTCATAAACTAGTGAGGCGAGAGATCAAAATGCCTAGGAACATCTCTAAACTCTCAAGAGAAAATTGCAAGTGATTAAGTTGCAACTCAAAATCTCAAACTCCACAATTTACTTGTTCACACTTTCTTTTTAAAAGCACAATCTTCACCAATAACTCCATTAAGCACTTTTGAAATTTTCAACTCTACCAAATTTTATACAAGAGATAGTTTCCTTTTCAAATTTTTTTCTAACTCAATCTTATTTCTTGTACAATTTTTCACTCGTCTTTTTCATTTTCACTTTCACACAAACTCGTCGACCAAATTGACATTAAAGCTCAACTCAACCTCACTATCCATATTCAAGCTCCACTAGTTCATATGGAAAATTAGGCTCAATAGGTGAGATAATTAGGCTAAATTTGTAGGTTGCCAAGAAAATAGGTCATTAGGCTCAAAAGGGCAAACTACGAAAAATATACAAGTCAGCTCACGGGCTTGTATAATCATGAATCGAGCACAAAACCAAGCACAATTTTCACATAAACAAGTAAACTAGCAAGTCTTAATCAATACCATCAAGCTCAACTAAATCTCAAATATCAAGCAATCACCACAAATTAAGCCTCAAACACCAAGCCACACGATCTTAACTCTCAAGAATATACAATGAGCCCACAATTAAGCACAATTTTTTCAAAATTGAGCAAAGTATGTTGGTGCAAATAGAATTGTAAAACGTACATACTCCCCAAACATTTTCATTGCTAAGCAATTAAAAGTTTGGAAATAGTGCGACAACCAACAAATAACCATGTAATTCACCACATGAATCACTAAGCAAGCCACTTAAAAAATTGACAATTAAGCTTACAAAACCTCTTATTTCACTCTCAAATTCTCAACCCATATATTAAGACAAAACTCATGTACAAGTATGTATTAGCAATTAAACCCAAATTTTTTTAAACAAAAATGATAATCAATAAGCTCTAAAAAATGGGGGTGCATTGGTGCAATTTAAAAAATAATGCATCAAAAGACGAACACCCCCCAAACTTAGACTTACCATAACACGTATAAGTTTAGGAAGAGATGTTTGTACCTAAAGTTTCCCTCAAACACGTGTCTATCCATAGAGTTCAAAATACTCACCGAGCCTCAACACACGACTGTTGGGAAAATAGGGGTGCCCGAAATCTATTCGGGATGAAATTTAAATACGAATTTAAATTCAATTATTACTAGCATGAATTAATCCTAATTAATTCAAATAATAATTCCAACAAAATTTTTTACATCATGCATGTTGAATTAATTCACATATAATCTATGACGGAATAAACAAGAAAATATGTGACTTACGTACCTCTCGTAGAACTTGGCCTTTGAATAAAACGGGACAAACACGTACGCGCTTTATCAACCCAAAAACCTTCTCAAGTATTTCCCTTTCGCCTTATTCGATCACCAGTGGAAGATGCTTTCGAATAATTTAAATAACTAAGGAAAAAGAAAAATATATATGCTCTTGATTTTTCCAACACATGGAATTATGTACTTGGGGATGAAATAATCATCCCCTACTTATAGAGTGATGGCCGAAAATTTGTGGGTTAATGGGCTTGGAGAAAATCTTTTCTTAGACTCTAAGAAATCTTGAATATATCTCATATATTCTTTTCTCCATAATAAAATATTTCACAAAAATCTCACTCTCCTCACAAAGAGGTAAATTTCGAAAATCATAGGGTAGAAATACAAGATTTGGATCTTCTTGAATATATGAGATAATCTTGTATTCCAAGAATACTTATCCTCCATAATATCTTTCCAAGAAAATCAACAAAATCTTTTCTTCCCTAATTCTCTAATTTTCGAAAATTTAAGAGAAAAATCAGCATATTATTTTCTTTTTATTTTAATCACCTTATCATTATTGGGCTACTTGAGGGGCCTTTAGGGAGAATTAAGATTGGACCTCTTAATGGACTTCTGAATTTCAATATTGAGCCTCAATATAATTCAATCCATTAATATTAATTATTACCACTAATAAATTAATATCGCACTATCCATCTTAATCCATATTACGATAATATGGGCTCCCGGTTATTATTTCCCGCGTTTAAGATTATCAAGTCCATTAATTAATTAAGCTTCTGAATAGCTCTAAATTAATTAATATATTTCACCTTGGAGTAAAGACAGCTCAACATTATTATCCGTACCGAAGAAACTAATTCTTCACTTGCAAGATTTGGTACGATAAAACTTCTGAGCCCACCAAGGGGACTAATCACACAAGCCGTACTCGCACGCGTTTCTCCGTATTAAATCTTAGCAACCGTCGTATGATTAATATTACTGCCCAAAGCACAAGGTTCGAAGTCACAATGATTCTCACCCAACATGAATCAAAGCAGTAACCATTAAGCACACACGGTCCTATTTAAGTGACGAAGATTAAGAAATCAACAACCACTGAGGTCTAATTCTTCACATTTCAGAACAGAAGAATTTATCCTCACTGTAGGTCATCTTCAACACATACTAAATGTGCTAGTGCAATCTCTTAGTCAAGACAGACCAATCTGAGACTTACACATCGACCTTTCACGGCGGATTGTTCAACTCCACCTAGGTCGTGAAAATGTACGTTTAGTTACAAGGAGACTGTTAATGTTGTCTTCCGTGATCGGGTATCACCACATTAACTACAATGCAACTAGTACCATATATTGAACGGTTTGCAATAGATATTCAACATTCAATCATAACTAAAGCAAATGCGATAAAAGAATTATTCTCATAATCAAGTGTTTGATACACGAGTTATACAAAGTAAAAGCATACTTTCACGTATAACTCCAACAACGACCCCAACACCTACACGAAACAAATACGAAAATAATTAAACTAAACAACAAAAAAACTAAAGAAAGCAAGTAAAGGTGATGGGTTGTCTCCCATTAAATGCTAGGTTTAATGTCCTATGCCGGATTGAACTCTACGAGTTCAAACCCCATTCATTGGCTCAATATTAGGGGCCTCCTTGGGAACGAGAGGATCAAAGTGTTTCACTCGAGTTTCATCGGTGATGAAGGTATCACCTTCTCCAGCTTGTAACTCAAGGCTCCCTCCAAGATTCATTTTCTTCACAATCAAAGAGTTTGCTCTCTTAAGCTTCACCTTCCCAAGGACAGGGTTCAACTTTGAGTTGCACCATACAACTTCATCTCCTATTTTAAAGGTTTTTTCCTTTTTTAGCTCCCTTGAGTTTTTTCTCCTTCTTTCTTCATCTTCTCTTTACCCAAGAAACTCAATAAATTTCTTTCTCTTATCAATAGGCATGCTCAAAATTAATCGGAACCGGCGGTTCAAACCAGAATCGGCGGCTCCGGAACCACCGATTCCACAGTAGGTGGTTACGGTTGGAACCGCCGGTAATAGCCATTGAAAATATTACCGTCAAAGCTGTTGGAACCGGGATTTTTAACCGGAACCGCCGGTTCCAGTTAAAACCGCCGGTTTTTGGCATAATTTTTTTTCTTTGTCTTCCCCCTATAAATACTACCTAGCTCATTTGAACTCCAAAATTCACCCCAAATCATTACTTTCTCCTCTCATCTCTTTCAACTCTCACACTCTCAATTGTCAAAGTTTTCATATTAGTTCTCTAATATCTCTAATTAATATTAGTATATATTATATAGTCACTATACTATATTACATACACTACATATTATTCATTCTATATTGATACACTTACATTATATATGTTTATATTATTAATATTATGGCAAACCTTCAAAGTAAGGGAAAGGGTAAAGCTTCTTCCACCTCTTCCGTTCATCATCTAAATCCAATGCTACCGTCGCTGCTGCTGGCACCGGTCGAGTGGAATTCAGAAGATACCGAGCACGAACTTGGTCCCAGTTACGAGGATCCTCTTGACGAGCCACCACTACGTCCTACTCAAGAAAGTCAAAACCACCCAACTGACGAGATCGGGACTACTCCAAGTTGAGGAAAACCACTTAAATCGTCTATTTTTGCATGTCACTTTAGAAAAGTGAACAACGAGGTAAACAAAAAACTTACCGCTCATTGCAACTATTGTAACGTTGTCTAATCTTTTGTCAAAGGAGAAGGATATGGAACATCATGGAAGCATATAAAATTATGTCACCCGGATAAAGATGACTTTGATTCAACTCAAACACAACTTCATGGTCATGGATTTACGGCCTCAACCGAAGGTGGAGTTCAAGGCAAGGTAACTAATCCTCTTTCTCTATTTACATTTGATCAAATTAAATATAGAAAATTATTATCTAAATTTGTGTGCACACAACACCTTCCTTTCCAATTTGCCGATAATCTATTTTGGAATGATTTTGTCCAACTTGGCCTTCAACCCGCAACCAAAAAAGTTTCACATCATACTACTACTCGTGATGTTGCTAAGGTGTTTTTTTAGTATAAATATGCTTTGATTAATTTATTTTCCGACTTAAATGTTAAAGTTTGTATATGTGTGGATATTTGGAGTGATAATTTTCAAAAACATAGTTATATTGGAGTTACATGCACTTGGATTGATAAATCATGGACTCTTAACAAAAGATTGATTGCTTATAGAGATTTTGATATGAAACACAATGCCGTAAATATTAGAGATAAATTGCATGATATTATAAATGAGTATGCTCTTACTAGAAAAGTTTTTTCTATTGGATTTGATAATGCTAGTGCAAATACGGCTAGTATAGAAGATCTTACAAATATTTGTCAACCATATCTTGGTGGAAATTTTTCATGTTAGATGTATGTGCCATATTTTAAACATATGTGGTCAAGATGGTTTAGAAGCTTTGAAAGAATAAGTTGGTCCTATTAGATCTGCTATTTATTATTTGTTGAGACGTTCAACTTTGATGAAAAAAATGGAAAAGCTTTTGCAAAATATTCCATTTGTGTCCCAAATTTTTTTCGCTTGATGTGTCAACTCGTTGGAATTCCACGTATAAATTGTTAAAAGAGTATATGGAGTATAAAAAAGCTTTATGTACATTTTTTTCTCAAGAAAATTGTGGTTTTCGTTTATATTCTCAATATTGGAATTCATGCACTTCTTTGTGTCAAATTTTGGGAATTTTTAATGAGTCCACAAAAGTATTATCCGGTGTTTATTATCCTGCTAGTAATTTGGCGCTTGATTATTGTATTAAATTTGCTCATATTTTTAATGATAGTATGACAAATCCTTTATTAAGAGGTGCTACTTTCTCTATGATGCAAAAATGGAAAAAATATTTTACGCATATTCCCAATTTATTCTTGGTTGCTAAAGTACTTGATCCTAGAGTAAGATTGGAAGGATTACAATTATTGTTAAATTGTACTATATTTCTTTATTTCCTAATAGACTTGTGGTCACGAATGATGATGATGATGATGCATATCCTAAGCCGGAAGAGATTGTTAATAAGATTAAACTTGTTTTAATGGATTTATTTAGAGAATATAGTGGTCCCACTTTTGACTCTAATATTGGTAGTAGCGATGGTGGATCTTCATCGGTTCTATGGTAAGTTAAAATATGCAATTAACGTAATATTATCGAGTGTTTAGAATGAGCGTATGCAAAAACGTCCAAGGTCTACTACCAACCCTTATCACAAACTTGATCATTATCTAACCTCTAGATTTGAGTTTGATGGGGATGAGGATGGTGGTTGTTTTAGCATACTAAAGTGGTGGTCAAAGAAGAAAAATGTCTATCCGACTGTAGCAATGCTAGCAAGGGAAGTTTTTGCATCTCCCGCCTCAACCGTAGCCGTGGAACAAGCTTTTAGTTTGGGAGGTTACACTTTGGATGCAACAAGATCAAATATGACCGTTAAAAATGTGGAAAATCAATACTTGCTTGATGATTGGGTAAGAGCCAAAAGGAGAGCTCAAGAATTCATTGAAAATGATGATGAAGATAACTCCGAAAAAACTACCACCGGGACTGATGCATGAACCCGTAACCAAATCGATCCAGAACCACCGAGGTAATTTTGAGTTAAAAGACCTACGTGGACTTTGATTCCAATTTTATTTGGATACGTAGGCAACTTAATTTTAAGTTTCAAACTTAGAATTCCTAAGTTTATTTCTTAAAATTAAGCTCAAGTCCAATTTCTTTAACCCCTACTGAAGGCTCCCAACAGCCTGAAAGTGAAGCTCAAACACTCACCTCCACTGAACCTCAACCCACCTCCACTGATCCTACCTCCACTAAAAACTTACCCACCACTACTGAACCTACCTCACCTGAGCCTCAATCACCCAACCCCACTGATGATTCCGATGAGGGTAAATGGTATTCCTTTCTGGATACTCTTAAGAATGAGGTGGCTTATACTTTTGAAACCAACTACCCATGTTATTGAGGGCCAGACTACTAGTCCAACTCAAGGATAGATCCTTGGCTGAGATGATGTTAGTTGTTGGTGGAAGTAGTGTGGGTGAATGGAAAAAAGAGGAGAAGGAGGTTGGGGAGTTTACAGGCTTATCTAAGACTAGATATTTATGTGAAGAGAAGATGTTTAGAAATCTAGTCTTAGCCAAAATAAATGAAAAAAAGGCCTCTGAGAAAGTGGTTAATACTGAGGAAGCTGGAGAAGGGGACTGCGAAGGCTGCTGAAAAGAAATGGGAGGAAGAGAAACAAATTGGTGAAGACATCTCATCTGTACTAGGTGAAGATGAGATGGCGAATGATGTATCCGCCAAGGAAGGGTCAACTGACCCTGAGGTACATACAAGGGATACTGAGGCTCAAAACTTGCCCAAGAGCAGTGAGGTAGAGGTGTTGGAGACCTTACTGAGACTGCTCCACAACTGCCCTCAGTGGTGGCTCTTGAGTCAGCTGAGGTAACATAATCTGATGGAGTTGAAAACCTGAGTGAGAAAGAAAAAAATGGTGAAGTTGAAATTGTCAAGGTAGTGAGTGGAGAGATCAAAGCAATCATTCCTGTAAAGGATGAATTGGCTGAAAAGAATCTAGATGAGGAGAGAGTGGAGAATGAGGCAGTCTCTATGGAGATAGAAGTTGCTTAGGGAGATTTGCCACTTAGAGGAGGAGGTGAGATTGAGGGGAAATTTGCTAACCCTTCACTAAGTGCAGGAAATCCACCCCCAGAGGAGACCAAGGCTGTGGCCAGCCTAAGTCCACTGAATCTGGCACTCACCAAAGTTGAAGAGGTTAGACTACCATCCATTGAAGCTGAACTGAAGGAAATGGAGGAGCAGATGGCTGAGAATGTAGAAGAAACATTCATCATCTCAGACCACATTGATGAGATGATGGATGCCACCACTGATTCTCTTCAGAGACTGACTCTCAAAGTGGAAGACTCCCAAAATATGATCTATGATATGGTGGAGAGTCAGGGGAAGCTAGTTGTGAAGGCCATCTAAGAGATGGAGAAGAAAGAAGATGAAGCAAGGGCCAACTTCTTACAAGCCTCAGTGGAGTCTGCCTCAACAAGCCTAAAATCCACAGTTGAGGAATTCTCCACCACTTTAATGGAGAAGATGGAGGATTTATGGAACAAGAAGGCCGCTGAAGCTAAAGAAAATGAAGAGGTCTTAAGGAGAGCCTTAAAGGAGTCTTGAAAGATGTTGTGAAAGACTTCCCCACCCAGGAAAAGACTGATGTTATCATCAGTTAGACACTTGACCAATTTGTCAAGTTTGGACAAACAGCTAGGGTAACCTTGAACAGACTTGAAAATGAGGTCGACTACTGTTCAACTCAGCTGAAGGTGGTGGAACATAAGTAGATGCAGCTGAACAAGACCTTTGCTAAGGTTTTGATTGATGCCGAAAATGGGGAAAAGTTGATATCAAAGGAGCAGATGAAGCAAGACCCCAATAGATCAATGGAGCTTATTTTGGAGACAGGCGAATTTGTTAAAGCTTAGCAAGTAAAAGGCACGATGAAGAAGGCCAACAAAGAAGCTCAAATGAGAACGGAGAAGGAAGCCCTACTGACGAAGGGAAAAGAAGTTGAACCTCAATTGGACGCTTCTCAACAAAGAAAAGAAGCCGCAACAGCCAAGACTGACAGAATGGCTCTTAGAGGTGAATCCACCAAGAGGAAGTCGGTTGAAGAACTCTCAGCTGAGGTGATAAAGAAGACAAGGACTTCAAGGAGGTTGGCTTCCAAGTCAACTGAAGATGAGTCAACTGAGATTCTTCCTGTCCTCAACCTCAAGCCCATCTCAACCAAAGTCCCTGAAGAGAAGACCTCCACCGAACTGGTCAAATCTGCTCCAACCAAAGTGTCAAAACTGGCGCAGTTGATCAAGGAAGCTGGTGGTATGAATGAGAGGACTAAGATGCTGGCAGCTCAACAACAGAAAAGGGTTGATAAGGTTGTTGGCAAGATTGAGACAGTTGTTGAGCTAGTTGAGAGTAAGAGAAGAGAAAGGCTCGAAACCTTTGACAAGACCACGACCAAGAAGTTCAAGAATGGCTATCAGAGGTGATTTGCCAAGCTGGAGAAGAACAAGGAGCCGTAGCCGAAGATGATGTATCCTCATCCTGATGCCTGGGTGCCCAAGAAGATAAATGACAAGTGGGAAGCAGCAAAGATAGAATTTGTATACTCCTACTATGTCACTAGAGAGTTGGGAAAAGGCATCCCAGAGGAGGACTTCAACCAGTGGCTGTTCAATTCATATCCAACCCTCTATCTGTTGTCACAGAAGCTTGGGATGATCCTCATCCGGGAGATACCTTCAAGACCCTTGAGCCTATAACCTACTGGTCTCCTCTGGATGCAACTGGTGCAACAGATAGGGAGAAGATCACTCTTTAGTGGGTTTCTTTGTGTGAACACTTGGACCTTAAGGGTGATTCAAAGGAAGTGATGGAGAGGAAGAATGAACTGAAGGTTAGAGTTTTCAAGTAGTATGGTTGGGAACCTGTATTTGACTCTATCTAATATGTTGTAAGTTTGTTCTGGGCACTTGTTTATAAGTCCCAGTGTTTTGTTATCTTTTGATTTTGGGTTCAGTAGACCTTCTTGTACTTGTAACTCCTTTGAAAATTAATGGAATTCTACTGTCTTCTATTGGCCCAAGATAATATCTCATTATCATTTAGGCTATGCTCTGAATGTTAAATTAATTTACTTACAAATGTTTTTCTAAGTGTGACAAACTAATGAACTCAACTGAAGAAAAAGACTTTGTAATAGATAGGTTTCATCATCATCAAAAAGGGGGAAATTGTTGGGAAATATTCTTTGTTGGTCCCGGTACAAGATTGAGAGATATGTGTATGGGGGGAATACACGTATAGAAAATTTTCTTTCTTCCAAACTGACTGAGTCCCCTTACTCAGAGTGGTGTATGAACCCTGAGTAGATAATACACCTACTAACAACACTGAGTGCGAGTTAGTTGACTAACTATCTACTTATGTTCAGTATGGAATGTGTGAGCCCTGAAAGTTTAAAGTCCTGTTTATAGTTTGCTTTCTGAAAACTTGTTTTCCTCTTAATAATTCGTGGTTATAAGGGCAATGCACTGAGTTAATGAGTCGGGCTAATTGATTCAGCACTAACAAGATATGCAATGAATGACTTGAGCAATATAACAATATAAAGCAGTAATCAAAGCAGTAAAGAACTCAGAGAGATAACATGGTTTAGAGATTGAAGCTCCTACATCCACGGTCCTAACTTAATAAGAGAATCCACTAAGGATTGACTTATTTTTAACGTGCCAAGGTGCACCCAAATCAGTCTTCTCACTGACCCTTCCTTCTAACCTACTCAACTAACTTCAACCAACAAACCTAAATGGAGGGTTTTGGTTTCAGTTTGGATTCCAACTAAGATTGTGATTATCCTTACAAGATAAAGTTATGCTAAAGATGGATAATCATTCTAAGCTTAAGATATAACTTGGTTCTCTTAATGGAATATAGAATAACTCTCTAACTAAGAAACACTCGGGAAATTTAAGGTATTTCGTGTGCTTCTTTGAATGCTTTGTACGCTGAGAGTTTGAGTAATTTCTTGGCTTCGAAGTTTCCCGTAACCTTGATTGGGTCCAAGGTCTTCTGTATATATAGGGAACTTTGAAAACTATCCGTTGTAGGAGATAACCTTCTAGGTTGTCTTCTCGTAGGATTGTTCAACGGACATAATCTCCATGCAGCAGCCGTCCTTGCATGCATTTGGTAATTGCATTAAATGCACACCCGTTGAAATGTGCAGGGATGTCAGGTTCAAGTCAGTGTCTGTACATGACTTGGAGCTCTCTGAATGGTCCACGTCAGCTGGTAGGTGAGAATGTCAGAACTCATTCTTCAGTTCAGTCTTGTCTTTACTGAGTTCAGGTTTGTCCTCATCTACGTACGTTTCCCAGCGCTGACATTCCTTTTGACTTGCTTGGATCCTACTCCAAGTCTTTTCCCAATACTCAGTGAGATCTTGTACCCTACAGGACTGAGTTTAGCAATGATCTCAGGATCATGCTCTTCATCCTGACACTTACTCAGCCAGCTTAGAAGGACTGCCATAAGCTCAGGTTGGTGCTCTTGTGTCTTTAGGCTTCAGTCTTGATTGTCATCAATGAGTATTACTCTCATTGAGTGCCTGTAAATTGTAAAATAAAATAACTTACAAACCTAACCAAGACTAGCCTAACTATTACAAACACTTAGGCAAACCATCTTTTAAGGGTCTTTAGGATCAACTCAAAACTGACATTGTCCCAACATTCTTGTTGTAAGTTTTGATTAATATGCCAAAAGGTTCTCCCTAAGTAATGTAAGTAAACTATATTCAGTAGAGTTAGTCTAGAGTTAGTTAGTTCACTTGTTAGGGAACTGAAGTAGGTTTACTAAAATCTAGAGTATATTAGTTTGCTGAAGAGAAGTCTGTTGAGAAGACAAAGTCTACTTATGTAAAGTCTACTGAAGATATCGCCTGAAACATAAATGTTTTCTAAGTGCATTTATGTCAAGGGAAGTACCATCAGTAGAGGTTCTGGAACTCTACTGATGAAGACTAACGAAGCATGTAAAGTCAAACATATTTTAAGCTGTTAGTTATTCTGGTTGGGAACAAGGAAAAAAGAATGTCAGTCCACCTGCATTAAATGAAGGAATAGAATGTTCTTTCAGTAGAGTTCAACCTTAAATCAAGACAAGCTCTGCACCAAGTTTACTCTGCGGTCTAATGAGGAGGTGACACGTAGGTGTACTTCACTGACAACCGACATGATGGAGACTGACGGACACCAAAGTCAAGCCATATCTTTTCTGGAGAGCTCTTACAAGCAAAGTCTTTCATGGCAATTATTAACACGACATAAAGCTACAAAGAGTCGTTTGAACCAATCAGAACAAGAGGCTTCCTTGAGAACATTCAAATTCCAATGTGTAGATTTTCAAGAAGCCTATAATACAGAAGGTCGTGCACAATTTCAAGCACAGGAAATTTCAAAGATCAAGCATTCTCTACACATTCAAAAATCATTCAAACGAAGCACTCGAAATCACTCAAGTTTCCCAAGTGTTTCAGTTTTAGTAGAGATAACCAAACCTTCTGTTGTATTCAAAGCCAAATCAAAATCTTAGAAAGAGATAATCCATCCTTAGATACTGAGCTCATTGTAAGGATTACCCCAAGATAGTTGGAACCAAACCTTACTTAAAACCCTACCCAAAAGTTAGGTTGAAAGTTATTGTTTTAAAGGAGTTAGTAAGCTGATAATTGATATCAGTCTGAAAGTTGGTTGCTTAGGGAACTAGGACCTGAATTTATCCTAGGGATCAAATATCTTAAGAGAGGAGTATTTGATCAGTGCACCTTAGTACTCTAACACAAGGAATTCCAAGAGAGAGGAATTCTCCTGTTTAATCAGGACATTGGACGTAGGAGATTCTTCTCCGAACCACTTTATATCTTGTGCATTTACTTATTGTCATTTCTTAAGTGTGAGTTGGGATAAACAAGTTTTTCTTAAATGCGTATTTCTATAAAGTGCCCACTTTTCCGCAACTGAAAGCTAATTAGATAGCAACTCAACTGAAAGCTTGAAGCTCTCGGTGGAGGTGATATCTCAGTAAGCTATCTCAAGTAAATAATCAGCAGACTTTAAAGTCCACTGAAGGTTTACTGTCTTAAAGTAACCTGATAAGTTTTAAAGAGTATTTTTTTAATTTGTAGCAACAGGTGTATTCCCCCCATACACCTGTAGCACTCGTTACGGGACCAACATCTGCTACTCATTATAAGCTCTCAATTAGTGATGCATTAATTTTTGCAGTCAAGGTTCTTCCCCGATCCTTCCATTCGACTGCCTTAAGCTGAATGATAGAAACTTATATACTCGATTTGCTTAAGCACAATACCTTATACTCACTCTATCTGAAACATAATTGCTACTTGCCGAAATATCCCCTCTTCTTGTTCAATTGATATTTCCATAAATTAAATTATAACATAGTCTTTATAACTATATATTTTCTACACTTGTATACTTACATCCCATAACTACAAAAGAGATGCATTTTTGCGATCGAATTTAGCGACCGCCAAAAAATAGGTCTCAAACTCATGTATTAGTGACCGATCAGCGACCAAATTTGACCAGTAGTCTCAAAGTAAAAAAAATTGCGATTGCCAATGAAATCAGTCTTTAAATCGAACAATTAGCAACCACCAAGGACGGTTGATTCCTAATTGAACACGATTAATGACCATCTTGGCGGTCGCTAAACCCAAAGGTCGGTAAAAAAAAAGGACTCATAATTTTAACCACCAGATCAGCGACCGCCCAGACAATCGTTGATTTCAATTTTATAATCAGTGACCGCCTCTTGGCGGTCGCAAATCGGTAAGTTTATAATCAACGACTGCCTCCATACGTCATTTTCTCTCCCACACTCATCCTTTGCCACCGCTGCCTCCGTCGCTGCAGCCGCCTCCATCGAGCAATTCATTCAGGTCAAAACACTCGTTGCATCCTCGTCTACGCAATAACCATAAGTTTTTTAAATTTTTTACCGTTTAAATTATTTTAAATCATGTTTTTATAAATTATTGGATAGTTATATGCATTTTATATGTATTTATATATATATATGTCTGTAGGATAGTTATATATAAGTTTGTTATGAAATTATATAATATTATTGAGGAAATTATATATTTATATGTTTGTTGGAATTGATATACATGTTTTATATATAAAATTATATATGTTGTTAGGAATATTAATATACATGTGTACATGTTGATTGGTATGTTAATTGATATTTAGTTGATTCGTATTCGTAGCTATAAATTTAGTTGATTGATATACGTATGTATGAATTTAGTTGATTGGTATTCGTAGGTATAAATTTAGTTGATTGATATATGTAGGTATGAATTTAGTTGATTGGTATTCGTAGGCATAAATTTAGTTGATTGGTATATGTATGCATGAATTTAGTTGATTGATATACGTAGGTATGATTAGTTGATTGATATAAGTAGGTATGAATCTAGTTGAATGTGTATAAATATAACATGGTATGTTGATCTATTGAATTTATAATTATTACAGATGAGCTCTCAATATCACAGTGATCAGAGTGGGCGTCAAGATCGGGGTCGGGGGAGGGGTAAGAATAGGTCGGGATCATTGAGACCGGAGATCCCGGAGGTTAGACGGGCCCTGGAGATGACACCATTGTAACACCCCGAACCAAAATTCCCGAAAGAAAGATTATATGATTTAATGTTTTATTTATTTTATGAACATATGTCTTCGAGTTCTAATTTTTAAGGAAATGGACTAGCTTTCTGAATCGGGGGCACTCCTAGCACTTTTAAGAATAAAAGTTTAAGGTTTGAATGATATTAAAACTAAATAAGATTTTATTTTATTAAATTATAGAAAAATATGAGGCCTTAAAATTAAAGGGCGTCTTTCAAATAGAAGTTATGCGTGTTATAAAATATTGTAACAAACGAAGGTGATGACAATATTATCATGTTTAAATAATTTTACGATATCCAAATTAGCCAAACGAAACACTTAAAATAAATACAAGAAAACTAATATGTATGAAATAATTAATACAATCGTTTAAAATATCCAACACTTATGATTTTTTTGTATCTTTAAAACACAACTCCTTCATGATTAAATAATACAGTTTACGTTAAACACGTGTAGTAAATATGAGTGGTAATTAAAATATAGTAGGAATAGTTAAAATATCTAAGAGTTACCTTTTAAAATTAATCCTAAACTAATTATCTATTTTACATGGTCAATAACAAACCACCTATCTAACATTTTACCCTCATTCTTAGCCCTCTCTCATCTCCCTCTCTATATACATATATCAGGCACGATGAATGAAAAAGGAAAAGCACATGAAAGCATTTCATTTTCTCTCTCATCCTCCTCTTTCTCTCGGCACTCTCTCATTTTTTCATCCATTAAAATCCTTCAAGCCCTTATACAAATCAAGAAACCATCATCCATCATCCTAGTGCTCAAATCAATTAGTATTCATCAAGAAATTTCGCCCAAGAATTCGATCCAAGAAGGAAACTACAAGAGGTTACACGATAACTCTCTTTTATGTGATTTTGTGTTTTATATGCTCTCATTTTCTATGTTCCTTTTCTCTAAAAATTATGAAATTAGTTTTTCTTGATCAGGACTAAGTAAATTAGAATCTGTCCAAATTTCATGGTGATTGTGTTGGAATTTATAGGCACGTAAATCACGTAACATGCGCAACGGAAATATTTTTCATCAACAACGAACAATTAATTGCATAATTAAAAAACACGAGATATCTTAAAAGAGAAATCTTACAGTGTTTCGTACGCGGAATCCTCTACTATGGTATCCAGGCAACAGCTATTCACCAATCTGCACCGAGGTGCCTGCTTTGAATCTCTAGACAAACTTGCTAGGAAAACTCGAACAAGAGATTTTACGGAGAAATTATATTTATTGTGTATTTATCAATTCTCATAGGACACATTTTTGTAGAGATTATCTCAGCTTAATTTCTAAGCAAGATAATATGCTAGATTCGCATAATATAATCTCTACGGATTATATCTCCCTGGATATGTTCCTACGAATAATATATTTACCATATCAATTATTCTTTTAATAATATTCCAAATATTATTATTTAAATTTTCATATTTAATTAAATCTAGTTTAATTAAATAATAACAATAATTAATTCCAAATATAATTATTATTAAATTCTTCATAAATTATATAATATATCCAATATAATACTTAATCAACCAACTATAATCGGCGAACTGCCATTGCTTGCTGTGTGACCCATAGGCCCTCGTATATCGAGTGATTAGTCAAACTAACGGTCTTAATTGAACCCTAGATAATGAATCAAATATTCTCAATATATGAGGTACGTTGCGAGGAAATCTACAACTACCTGTAATACTGTAGGCTATTGTGATATCTTCCTTTCATTCGCGAATACTCGATTAGATCTTGAACATGATGAAGTGTCTATTCAAATAACTTAATCATATTATCTCAAATCACTAATTGATCGCTCGCGTCGCACTTGGCCACAAAGTCCAAGTCAACTTCCATCGGCCAATGTCTTAGATCCAATTATGATGAGAAGACGAGTATTCTCTCTTAAATCTACAATGAGGAATAAATCCTATTCTTGGCTCAACTACCACACACATGTACTTCATGATGAACCCAATCCATGTCATATCTACCCTTGAAGGGTGGAAGCGTCGGTCATGGTCAGAGTTCATCATTCCGCACATATCGTGCGTATTGACCTCAAGTCTGTGGAGTATCACATTGCTCCCACTAACCGAGACACCCGTAGACACATTATGTAGAATTACATCAAACGGTTTCTCGGATGGGTATGCCAATACCCTCTAAGGTATTTGTGCATCTATTATAAGACACCTAGTATCTCGTAGTAAGTGAGATCTTACTACACTCTCTCCATAGAGTATAATGTAGATCGCACACTAATTTCCATTGCATTATCTATATCCCATTCTTGATGATCCGCGATTGGGGCTATTTGAGAATTGTACTTTGGTCATCTGAGTTCTCACTCACTCAATGACAGCATTGATTCAGAGGAACATACATATGAATATGCAAACAATGAAACATAATATTCAGATAAGTGTAAAGCCATACATTTAATATTAAACCAAACAATAATATTAAACCATAAACTAAATATCATCTTAGTATTATGTCCTTACAAAGGATAGTCTCTAGGACACTAACACTAATATTCTCCCACTTGGACTAGAGCCAATCACCCACATGTCTAACGCCTAGACTATAAAAATGTCTAGTGTGTACATGAACATTCAAAGCCTTGGTGAATGGGTCAGCCAAATTATCATCTGTAGGAATTCGTTCTAACTCTATTTCCTTGTTAGCGATCATCTCTTTTATCAAGTGATAACGCCTCGGTACATGCTTGTTTCTGTTGTCAGATCTCGGTTCCTTTGCTTGTGCAACCGCACCAGTGTTATCACAATAAAACTTTATTGGACCATTGGCACTCGGAACTATCCCTAGTTCAGTTAAGAACTGTCTTATCCAGACAGCTTCTTTGGCAGCCTCTGCCGCAGCTATGTACTCAGCCTCAGTTGTTGAATCCGAGGTTGTCTCTTGCTTGGAACTATTCCAAAACACCGCACCTCCATTGAGAGTGAAGACGTATCCCGACTGCAATTTATAATCATCACAGTCGGACTGGAAACTTGCATCAGCGTAGCCGGCGACGACAGACTCTGATTGCCCACCGTAGATAAGAAAATGTTCTTTAATACGCCTGAGGTACTTTAGAATATTCTGGACAGCAATCCAGTGAGGCTGTCCTGGATTCTGTTGGTATCTACCCATGATGCTGACAGCGTAGGCCACATCTGGCTTGGTACAAGTCATGGCGTACATGATTGATCCAATTGCAGATGCATATGAAACATCCTTCATGTGCTCGATATCAGCTTCGCTAGAAGGACAACCCTTCTTCAACAGCTTTATTCCATGATTTGCTGGAAGATATTCTCTCTTAGAGTTCTCCATAGCAAAGCGCTTCAACACCTTATCTATGTAGATGGATTGTGACAACCCTAACATCTTCTTGGATCTATCACTATGGATCTTGATCCCTAAGATGTAGCATGCTTCACCAAGATCCTTCATCATGAAGGTCTTTGATAACCAATCTTTCACGGACTGCATGAGCGGGATGCTATCTCCTATAATCAATATGTCATCAACATATACGATTATAAAGACAATGCTCTTACCACTGCGTTTACAATAAACGTATGGATCTTCCGGATTTCTAATAAAGCCAAAAGACTTGACAGCTTTATCAAATCGGATATTCCAACTCCTAGAAGTTTGCTTCAATCCATAGATGGATCGTTTAAGCTTGCACACGAGATTAGAATCTGGTTTAGATAAAAAGCCCTCCGGTTGAGTCATAAACACGTCCTTATCAATATTTCCATTGAGAAAGATTGTTTTGACATCCATCTGCCAAATCTCATAATCATAGTGTGCGGCTATCGCAAGTAAAATACGAATGAACTTGATCTTTGCAACTGGCGAAAAGGTCTCGTCATAGTCAATGCCTTCGCGTTGACTATACCCTTTCGCCACCAACCTAGCCTTGTAGGTTTGTACCTTGCCATTTGCATCGGTCTACCTTTTGAAGACCCACTTGCAACCTATGGGTTTTACCCCTTTTGGCAATTCATCCAAGTCCCAAACTTGATTGATGTACATCAAGTCCATCTCGGATTTCATGGCTTCATGCCACTTCTCTGAGTCAACATCTAATGTCGCCTTAGTGTAAGTCTTAGTATCGTATCCTTATCCGGTATTTCCACGTCATCGTGTTCCTCCACGAAGAAACCATAATACCTATCAATTGGATTACGAATCCTAATTGACTTACGGAGTTGTGGTTGTACAGGTTATACATTTTGATCGTGAAAATTTTGTGGTGTAGCGACTTCATCGTTGACCGGCGAGTCCTAAAGAGCGACACTTTCAGATGCCTCTTGGGCGGGAGTTTGAACTATGCTATTCTCATTCAGCCTACTTGGAGGTTGTTGCGAAGGTAACGCAACTCCAATTACGCTCCCACTGGCTGAAAGAGGATCACCTAGTGATAAACTTCCACCATGAGAGTCGCTGAATGCTCCCAATGATTCTTTGTCATGTTGATTTGACAAGTCATCAGTCTCTATGTGAATTCGTGATTCTCGAATTTCCTCAAGTTCTATCTTCTTACGGTTTTATTCCTTAAAGATATATTCGTCTTCTAGGAACCTTGCTTGCCTAGAAACAATAATTATTTGTTTCTCCGGTAAATAGAAATAATATCCTCTAGTCTCCTTAGGATATCCCACAAAATAACCCTTTTCACCTTTGGATTCCAACTTACCAGTTTGCATTTTCTTCACAATTGCGGGGCAACCCCATGTTCTAATGTGTAGAAAAGATGGCTTCTTGCCATACCACAACTCGTACAGAGTTTGCACAACTGATTTAGACGAAATTTTATTCAGAATGTAAATTGAGGTTTGCAATGTGTATCCCCATAAGAATGTTGGAAGGGAGGCTAAACTCATCATGGACCGGACCATGTCCAACAGGGTTCGGTTTCTCCTTTTGGACACACCGTTCATCTGAGAGGTTCCGGGAGGAGTCCATTGTGATTGGATCCCATGGAGCTTCAAGTAATCCATGAATTCATGGCTAAGGTACTCACCTTCTCGATCTGATTGAAGAGTCTTAATACTCTTACCAAGACGTTTCTCTACTTCGGCCTTGTACTCCTTAAATTTCTCAAACGATTCGGATTTGTGTTTCATGAGATACACATATCCGTATCTTGCTTAATCGTCAGTAAAGATGATAAAGTAACCGAATTAACCCCTAGCTAGAGTGGGCAGTGGTCCACAAACATCGTTGTAGATCAACTCTAGAACTTCTTTGGCACACACCCCATTCCCAGAAAAAGGTTTATTGGTCATCTTGCCCATGAGACAAGATTCACAATTTCCATAAGACTCTAAGTCAAATGAGGTTAAGTAGTCCAACTTTCTTAACCTTGCAATTCTTTTCTCGTTTGCATGACCATGTCTACAATGCCACAAGTAAGTCGGTTTTCATGATTACTAAGCTTGAGTCTTTTATTTTGTATATTAAGAACATTATATCCACAATGTAACAAATATAAACCATTCACAAGAGGAGAATTTCCATAAGCATCACCATTAAGTGAAAATAAAAAGTATTATTTGCAAAACGGAAGAAAAATCCCTCAATGTCTAACATAGGAACATAAATAATGTTACGAGTAATAGACATAACAAAATAACAATTATTTAATTCAAGTCTAAAACCAGAAGGTAAGTCTAAAACATAAGTCCCAACACGTTCAGCAGCAACTCTTGCTCCATTCCCCACGTGAAGGGCGACTGATTAGGCGTGAAATTGTTATGTTTTGTTGCCCGATTTGCCCATGTTTTGAGTGTTTTTTATGAGTGTTTGGAGTCAATTGAGTATCATTTTTATAAACTAATTAATTTGTCTCTTTTGTTTTCATAGATGGATAGAGGACGAAAAGAGGAGTTTGTAGGACTTTGAATCGTCCAAAACGGACTTCCGGTTGAGAAGATATGAAGATTTTACGAACAAGTGTACAGCAGCCGAAAACCACTCGAGCGAGAGCACTCGAGCGCCAGCGCTCGACCGATTGCACCACTCGAGCTACATGCTCGAGCGCCCCTGCTCGAGCTGCTCGAGCACTTTCCTATTTTTTGCCTCCGAATTCGTTTTTCGGCCCATGAGTTTCCGGTTCGCCCCGACGCTTATATATACTCATTCCAAACTTGTTTTGGAGGATAACAACATACCAACACATATTTTTACATACTTTGAGCGAGGAGAAAGCTTGGGAAGGAGTTTTGAAGAATTTTATACGTTGTAATCGAGGTTTTAATTTACGAATTCTTAGTTTTAGTATTTCTTTTGAACGTATTAGATTAATTCTTTCTTTCTTTACTCTTTGAGACAATTAAACCTAGTTTTTCAGATTTATATAGATTTCTTTGGAGACTTTAATTTGTTCTTTCGTTTATGTTCTTGATTTTATTAGTTAATTCAATTATGCATATGTTTATTGTTCTTGTGATTGCTTTTATTATTCAAACAACCATGTTAGGCTAGAACCCTTGCATGCTTAGGGTAGGATGAACTCGTAGAAGTAGGATGTGGGTTCATAATTAGGATAATTCGTGACGTTTAGTTTTAATTCTCTTAATTAATGAATTCTTAAAATTAGTCTTAACTTTACTCTTGAATTTCGTTCGAAAAGTATTAGAGAGAGGATAACCGTATCACTCTTTAACAACGAGTAGACTTAACTAGAGGGTTTAGAAAGGGTTAATTCTTCTACCAGTTTAGCGAAGGAGGACGACCGCATCACCTTAGTTAAATTAGGGTCTCATTAATTAAGAACAATCTATTAACTTGTTAGTGGATTAGTGAAGTCGAGTGTTAGGGTAAAGTATTAGGGTTTAGAATCTTGAGCTTTCACTTTGCATTCTTTTACTTAGGTTATTTCTTGCGCGTCACGGTTATTTTGATTATGTACCTGCTCCGTTAGTATACGTAGGGATTCCTATCCTGAGCATCACCATCTCTTACTTGAACACAAACCTTAGTTAATTTGTCTTCTTTAGTATTTTAGTTTAATTAGTTTTAATTAATCTTTCCAAAAAAACCCAAAAACTTTACACTCATATTAGCTACGACGCGTAGATCTTCAGGGATTTGTTCGCATACACTCCATCTCGTGGGTTCGATATACTTGGTCATTATACTTACTCATACTATAGTGAACCCGTCCGCTTGCGGGGAAGTGACTAGTAGAAGTTAGTATTTTTGCTTCAAGTCAATGGCGCCGTTGCCGGGGATGGCGTTGTATGTCTTTTGAATAGGACTTGTAGATAGCTTAGTAGTTAGTAGAGAGTGCTTTATTTTCTGTTTTTTTTTTATTCATTCGGAAGTTGCGTTTTGATCCTTCTGCTAATGTGCTAGGTATATGAAAACACGCTCACAAGGGAATACGAGCGAAGAGAGAATACCGTTGGACCCTGAGACGATATCTAGAAGGAACCGAGCTTTCTTGAGGAGAATGAATACTGCCGGAGGAGGGAAAGAACCAATGGACATCTCTAATGAGTTGGATGATGCTGCGAACGAATTCAATCAGGAATTGGGCCGAGTTGAAGGCACTGGAGTTAGTGGTAGCCAGAATCAAGTTCCTTTAGGGGATAGCCAGAGCCTAAACCCGAATACACAAAACGTAGACAATCCAGCTCACAACCTTATTCAAAACCCTCATAACAACCCTGCTTACCCACATCCTAACTTACTACAAAACAACTTACCTTATCCACCTTACCCATACCCACCTTATCCGTATCCACCATACCCGTATCCTCCACCTCCAGTTTACAATCAACCACCTGTTTACCAACCACCACCCCAACAAGTACCGGTACCAGCTGCTAATCCTCAACACGTTCCTCAGAATGCAGATCAAAATATGGCTATTCGAGGGAGGTTTGCAGCGCAGCTACAACGATAATATGATGGAGTGGCATTGCCTCCTGTTGAGGCAAATAACTTTTCGATTTCCCCGGGAATTCTAAAGCTGCTTATAGAGAACCAGTTCAAGGGGGTGATCGGGAAGGAGAATCCTCATACTCACCTGAGGAGTTTTCTAATGATAGCCTCTACTTTCAATTACAATGGCATGTCTGAAGATGCCAAGAGGCTTAGGTTGTTCCCATTCTCATTGACGGGAATAGCTAAAGAGTGGTACGATAATACGCTTCCACGGGGAGGTATTACCACTTGGGCCGAGCTCGAGCGTCTGTTCCTCGAGCAATTCTACCCTCCATCCAGAACGATCAAAGCAAGGATTGAGATCTCTTCCTTCCGCCAGAAGCAAGGAGATGACCTACGTCAAGCGTGGGAGAGATACTCAAACATGTGTAGAGTGCCCGCAGCACGGGTACAATGAGGGAGATGTGATGGCATTTTTCTATAGTGGTGCCAATAAGGCTGGGCAAGACCATCTAGACGCCTGTGCTAGTGGATCATTCCTGAATCAAGGAATAGTGAGGTGTAGAGAGATCGTGGACAACATTGTCACGAATGCCGGGGCGTGGAATGTGGACGCAGATTACCAAAGAGTTCATCAGGTTGAGGAAGGTGAAGGAATGAGAAGGCTGTTGATGGTGATGATGGAAAAGATTAATAATCTTGAGTTGGGGAAGAATATGGTTGGAGGGAATGCAGCAGAGAATGAGCAAGAGGACAAGGCCACAATTCAGCAAGAAGTAGTCAATTATATGGGAGGTCCTTATTACAATCAGAATGGGTATCCACTGTTGGGAAAATAGGGGTGCCCGGAATCTATTCGGGATGAAATTTAAATACGAATTTAAATACAATTATTAGTAGCATGAATTAATCCTAATTAATTCAAATAATAATTCCAACAACTAATTTTCATCATGCATGTTAAATTAATTTCACATATTAACTAGGCGGAATAAACAAGTAAATATGCGATTAACGTACCTCTTGTAGAATTGGCCTTTGGATATACGGGACAATTACGATCTCGCTTTATCAACCCAAAGCCTTCTCAAGTATTTCCCTTTTCACCTCACTTGATCACCGGTGGGAGATGCTTTCAAGTAATTTAATAAACTAAGGAAAAAAAAAATATCTATGCTTCTTGATTTTTCCAACACATGGAATTATGTACTTGGAGATGAAATAATCATCCCCTATTTATAGATGGAGGTGGCCGAAAATTATAAGGAATATGGGCCTTGGAGAAAATCTTTTCTTAGACTCTAAGAAATCTTGAATATATCTCATATATTCTTTTCTCCAAAATAAAATATTCCACAAAAATCTCACACTCCTAAATAAGCATGAAATTTTCGAAAATTATAAGGATTGATTCCAAGATTTGGATCTTCTTGAATATATGAGATAATCTTGTATTCCAAGAATACTTATCTTCCATAATATCTTTTCAAGAAAATCAATAAAATCTAATCTCTCCTAAATATGCTTTTTTCGAAAATTTCAAAGAAAAATCAGCATAATATTATCTTTTTATTTTAATCACCTTATCATTATTGGGCTACTTAATGGGCTACTTGAGGGGCCTTAAGGAGAATTAAGATTGGACCTCCTAATGGACTTCTGAATTCCAATATTGAGCCCCAATATAATTTAGCCCATTAATATTAATTATTACCACTAATAAATTAATATTGCACTATCCATCTTAATCCATATGGGCTCCCGGTTATTATTTCCCGCGTTTAAGATTATCAAGTCCATTAATTAATTAAGCTTCTGAATAGCTCTAAATTAATTAGTATATTTCACCTTGGAGTAAAGATAGCTCAACGTTATTATTCGTACCGAAGAAACTAATTCTTCACTTGCAAGATTTGGTACAATAAAACTTCTGAGCCCACCAAGGGAACTAATCACACGAGCCGTTCTCGCACGCGTTTCTCCGTATTAAATCTTAGCAACCGTCGTATGATTAATATTACTGCCCAAGACACAAAGTTCGAAGTCGCAATGATTCTCACCCAACATGAATCAAAGCAGTAACTATTAAGCACACACGGTCCTATTTAAGTGACGGAGATTAAGAAATCAACAACCACTGAGGTCTAATTCTTCACCTTTCAGAACAGAAGAATTTCTCCTCGCTGTAGGACCTCTTCAACACATACTAAATGTGCTAGTGCAATCTCTTAGTCAAGAAAGACCAATCTGAGCCTTACACATCGACCTTTCACGGCAGATTGTTCAATTCCACCTAGGTCGTGAAAATGTACATTTAGTTACAAGTAAACTGTTAATGTTGTCTTCCGTGATCGGGTATCACCACATTAACTACAATGTAACATGTACTATATATTGAACGGTTTGCAATAGAAATTCAACATTCAATCATAACTAAAGCAAATGCGATAAAAGAATTATTCTCATAAAATGAGTGTTTGATACACGAGTTATACAAAGTAAAAGCATACTTTCACGTATAACTCCAACATCCACAAGGTGGAAATTTTCAAGGAAGGCCTTCTTATGGCCAACCATTTGTACCTCCAGGTCCACAGCCGCCTCAAAATCAATGGAGGAACACACAAGGGTACCAAGGAGGCCAGCAGCTTCCTCAGAACCAATGGAGGAAAAATGAGAATTTTTCTTATGCTAACCCGAAGGCGGGTATTACAGTTCCTCCAGGTGTTGATCCAGGTTCAAAACCTCCGGGTGGAGAAGGCGGTTCCTCAACTGAGGAGATGTTGAGAGCTATCCTTCAGAAGGTGGAGGAAGGTAGCAAGAGATTGTCCTCTTTGGAGTACGATGTGAATGAGTTGCATAAGAAAGGTGATCAGCGTGATCAAGAACTCCAAAAGAGAGATGTAGAGCTGACTCGAATTCAGCAAGAGAACAATAGGCGGTTCACCTCAATAGAGTTCCAGATAAGCCAAATTGCAGAATCATTGAATAGGGAGTCGGGTAAGTATCCTTCCATGCCGGAGGGGAACCCAAAAGAGCATTGCAAGGCTATCCAGTTAAGAAGTGGAACCAACTATGAAGGTCCTCAGATGCCTGCTGATTCTTAGACGCCCCAAGATAGAGATGAGATTGAAGAGATGAGAGTTGAGAAGAAGGTTGAGGGTGAAAGCACTCAAGCGAGCAAAGAGCTTGAAGAGGAAGGCATTGAGAAGGTTGAGAGAGTTCCTAAGTGGAAGAAGGCAAAGGAAGCAAGGGAGAAAGTGAAAGAGACCGAGAAAGATGAATGGGGGGTACCCAAATCTGTGATACCCGTCCCATATCCACAACGCTTCATGAAAAAGAAGCTGGATGAGAAATTCGCTAAATTCCTTAATGTGTTTAAACAATTGCATATTAATATCCCTTTTTATGATGCTTTGGAACAGATGCCCAACTATGCAAAGTTTTTCAAGGACTTGATTGCGAAAAGACGGCGAGTGGATGAGCCGAAGTTGGTGCAGCTGAACTATGAGGTGAGTGCATTAATGGATAAGGTGCTTCCTCCAAAGCTGAAGGATCCCGGGAGCTTCACCATTCTTTGTGATATTGGGAACGGGATCAAGAAGGGAGAGTTGTGCGACCTCGGAGCGAGCATTAATTTGATGCTGTTGTCGCTTTTCAAAAAGTTGGAAGGTGGTGAACTTCAGCCAACAATGATGACGCTTCAACTTGTCGACCGGTCTATTACTCGACCTCAAGGTGTGGTTGAAGACATCCTCGTGAGAGTTGGAGATCACATTTTTCCAGCCGATTTCGTGGTCCTAGAGATGGAGAAAGATGAGCGCGTGCCCCTGATCTTGGGAAGACCGTTCTTAGCGACGGCGGGGATGGTGCTAGACGTGGCAAATGGGAAGATTATGTTGAAGGTTGATGATCAAAAAGTGAAGATTTCCCTATATGAAGCCATGAAGCACCCGAAGGAGGATGAGAGTTTGTATTGCATGGATGCAATTGATCCTCGTGTTGAAGACACACCTCCTATCTCTAATCTTTCTCATGTTCATGATTTCGTTAATCTTTCACTTGATAAGTTAACCCATGAGCATTATCATCTGACTTATTTTGATAGGGATAAAGGGAAGAAGTTGAAGGATGAAGAAGTGAAAAGTGTGGACGTGATCCAGTTGGAAGGGAAAAGAGGAGATAAGAAGAAAAAGTCCAAATTCAAGAAATTGTTTGGTAAGACCCCTCCAGATAAAGGTGAGAAGGATTTGAGACCCATAACACTTGGGGATGAGAAGGAAGCAAAAGAGTTCATGATGGAAGGACATCAAGGAAAGACGTGCAAGCACCACACTTATGAGAGTAAGGGAGGTAAATTTGAGTATGATGTCCCATAAGCTCCTTTGAGCTTGGTCCGGCATGAGGACCTTAAAAATATCGTTGAATGGGAGGCAACCCATTTTTATTTGCTTTTGTGTGTTTTTAGTTATTTGAGTCCTATGTTATTTGGGTGTTGTTGAATCGGAAGTTTTAACCTCGTACTTGAGAGTTCATTTTGTAGGCCTGTCTCGAAGGAGTGCCAAATACGTGGAGATTGAAGGAACTCAAGCAAGGGAGTGTGCAACGTTGTTGAGAGAAACTGAATTGTTTGGTTGAGGTAACCCACAACCCCAAACATAGACCTCTTCGCAAGGTCGAAGTTTGGGGGGTGGAGTTTTTTATGTTTCTTGTTACATTGCACCGGAGCACCCCTTATCTTTGAGTGTGTTTGGGTATTTGGTGTCTTGAGATGCTCCTTGGGGTGATTTTGATTTGATTCGCTATTGCATATTTTATGCATATCAATCATTTTATGCTTGTTGATTGCTATCTTTGAGTATGATTTAATGAGTAGAGTTGATTTGTGGATTTGAGTTAGAGACTCTTTTGTGTGAGTGTTTGAGTTAGATTGGATTTGAGAAAGAACTTGTATGCTTGTGAGTTTTCTTTTTGAGTACTTGTGTGATGAGAGTGAGAATTCACTAGGACTAGCATGGATGTGAAAGCCGTGAGATTTGAGCCTTATGAGATTTTGATGCATGAATTAATCTCTTCGTTTGTGAGTGGATCGTCACCTTAGAGGATGCTAGAACTTGTGAATGCTCTTGCTTCTTGATTGTGTCTAGTTTGATATGCCGAATGTGATCTTAGGCCATCTTTGATTTGATTGAGTCACTTATCTAAATTTTCCCTACCAATGACATTGAATCCCTTGTTAGCCCATTTGAGCTTTAAGCCTATTTCATTTGCTAGCACATATGAACACTATTCCAGTTCCTAAGCCTTTTTATCCCAATTTGAGTGGAGAATAGGACAAGTGTGAATGTGAAGGGATTGATTTGAGTTGAGAAAAGGAATTATGATGGTTAAGTGGTGATAAAATAAGGGTGTGATTGAGTTGTGGGAAAAAGAAAAAAATTGAGAATGAGCAAAAAAAAGAAAAAAAAAAGAAAATGAGCTCATGTGTTTGTGCGAAAAAAGAGAAAAAAAAAGTGAAGTGATTAAAAAAGTGAAAAGAGTGAAAAAGAAAAAAATGGAAGTGTTGAGAGTAGTGGAATTGAAAATGTGTTGATTGAAAATATTTGAAGTATTCTGTTCCTAATCTCGAAGTGCGAAAGTTTGATTTTCTATTCTCCATTCACTTGAGTCACTTTACCATATTGATTCCCACCTGTCCAAAGAGCCTACATTACAACCTTGAGAAAAGTCCTTTTTGATTCTGCATTGATTTCTAGAGTATGGTCGGAGTTGAGAGTGCTACAAGCCTATGGCTGCCGATATGAGTGATTAATTGTTTGAGTGAGTCCCTTGACCATTGATATACACTTGTGAGGGAGTAAAACACATCGTTGAGTGCACATCCATGTTTGAACTTGATGTATCTTGTTATTGTTGCATGAGTATGATGAAGGAAAGTGAGTGAGTATACGTGTGATTGATCGTTGCAGCTCGAGTTCATTTACTTACATGATTTGATTCTTTGACTCATTCCTAACAATTTCACTTGACTTATTATTCCATTGCTTGAAGACAAGCAATATGGTAAGTTTGGGGGGGTTGATGAGGCGTGAAATTGTTATGTTTTGGTGCCCGATTTGCCCATGTTTTGAGTGTTTTTGATGAGTGTTTCGAGTCAATTGAGTATTATTTTTATAAACTCATTAATTTGTCTCTTTTGTTTTCATATATGGATAGAGGGCGAAAAGAGGAGTTCGTAGGACTTTGAATCGGCCAAAACGGACTCCCGGTTGAGAAGATATGAAGATTTTACGAACAAGTGTACAGCAGCCGAAAACCACTCGAGCGAGAGCACTCGAGCGCCAGCGCTCGACCGATTGCACCACTCGAGCTACATGCTCGAGCGCCCATGCTCGAGCTGCTCGAGCACTTTCCTATTTTTTGCCTCTGAATTCGTTTTTCGGCCCATGAGTATCCGGTTCGCCTCGACGCTTATATATACTCATTCCAAACTCGTTTTGGAGGATAACAACATACCAACACATATATTTACATACTTTGAGCGAGGAGAAAGCTTGGGAAGGAGTTTTGAAGAATTTTATACGTTGTAATCGAGGTTTTAATTTACGAATTCTTAGTTTTAGTATTTCTTTTGAACGTATTAGATTAATTCTTTCTTTCTTTACTCTTTGAGACGATTAAACCTAGTTTTTCAGATTGATATAGATTTCTTTGGAGACTTTAATTTGTTCTTTCGTTTATGTTCTTGATTTTATTAGTTAATTAAATTATGCATATGTTTATTGTTCTTGTGATTGCTTTTATTATTCAAACCACCATGTTAGACTAGAACCCTTGCATGCTTAGGGTAGGATGAACTCGTAGAAGTAGGATGTGGGTTCATAATTAGGATAATTCGTGACGTTTAGTTTTAATTCTCTTAATTAATGAATTATTAAAATTAGTCTTAACTTTACTCTTGAATTTCGTTCGAAAAGTGTTAGAGAGAGGACGACTGTATCACTCTTTAACAACGAGTAGACTTAACTAGATGGTTTAGAAAGGGTTAATTCATCTACCAGTTTAGCGAAGGAGGACGACCACATCACCTTAGTTAAATTAGGGTCTCATTAATTAAGCACAATCTATTAACTTGTTAGTGGATTAGTGAAGTTGAGTGTTAGGGTAAAGTATTAGGGTTTAGAATCTTGAGCTTTCACCTTGCATTCTTTTACTTAGGTTATTTCTTGCGTGTCACGGTTATTTTGATTATGTACCTTCTCCGTTAGTATACGTAGGGATTCCTATCCTGAGCATCACCATCTCTTACTTGAACACAAACCTTAGTTAATTCGTCTTCTTTAATATTTTAGTTTAATTAGTTTATTTTAGTTTTAATTAATCTTTCCAAAAAAACCCAAAAACATTACACTCATATTAGCTACGACGCGTAGATCTTCAGGGATATGTTCGCATACACTCCATCTCGTGGGTTCGATATACTTGGTCATTATACTTACTCATACTACAGTGAACCCATCCGCTTGCGGGGAAGCGACTAGTAGAAGTTAGTATTTTCGCTTCAAGTCATCGACTTCACCTGGTCTAACTGCTCTGTTGTCCTTGAGCCCCTGCACATTCGTTCAAATATGTGAACCACAATCGCTATCCAATACCCAGCAGTTAGAATCATTTGTGGGCATGTTTATCTCAATAACAAACATACATGTTCCAGCGGTTGAAGCACATTGTGCCTTATTTTTAGCTGCTAGAACCTTGCAGTCCTTCTTCCAATGCCCCTTCTGCTTGCAGTGGAGGCATACATCCTTATCTACCGGCTTCTTCTTTTGAATTCCACCTTTCGGCTTGAGGAAGTTAGGCTTAGAACCTTTCTTAGCCTTGCTCATTCGCTTTTTCTTGCCTTTAGAGGCAGAAGAAGTACAAGCACCCACCATTAGAACGGGCTTTTCCTTAGCAGTGGAAGACTCAAAAGTCTTGAGCATGTTATGAAGTTCAGGCATGGTCGAAATTGTCTTGTTCATATTGAAGTTTATAACGAAACTCGAATATGAATCGGGTAGCGACAGAAGAATGGCATAAACAACAACATTGGTTTGCAGCTCAATGCCCAAATGACCAAGTTTCTCGATTAGCCCTATCATCTTCAAAACATGAGAGGAGACTTTCCCTCCTTCAGATAACCAACATCTAAACAGATCTCTCATCACTTCATAAATCTCGGAACGAGACTTAGAATCAAAGAGATCCTTCAGATGTCTAAGCATCTCGTAGGGAAGCATCCTCTCATGTTGCCTTTGCAACTCGGGAGTCATGCCGAGCAACGTAACACACTGAGCTTGGGAAGCATCATCTTGATGCTTCTTTTAAGCTACGACATTAAACGCTTTGGCTTCCTCAGAACCAGCCTCAGGGGTATCAGAGATTGGCGTGTCCAACACGTACTCAATCTTTTCTTGCCTAAGCACCAAACACACGTTTCGGTGCCAGTCCAGAAAATTTGGCCCAGCCAATTTGTTTGTTTCCAAAACACTTCTCAACGACAATTCATTTCAACAAGCCTAGGAAATAAAATTTATACGGGAATTAAAACACATAATTCCTATGATCAATATTCAGCAATCAAAATAAACATGACCTTTTATTTATTTTGTCTCAATTATTTTCACATACTCAATGACCTCAATGGAAGAGTACGAATTTATATCCAATATATAAATTGTAATGGACTAGAATCCACATTCCTACTATTACAATGACTGCTAGGGTTGAACATTGTAACAGTAGAAGTGATAGGTCTCTAAACCAATTGCCTCACGCAATTCCTAGTTGATTGAACCTAGTTCAACCGGATGTCACCTAATTCTCGTTTCCTTGCTAGGGCTGGTGAAACAGAATTAAGTTGGTTTACAACCATTAAGCGGCGATAATCATGTCCCTATAAAAGTCTTGTTAGATGTAGATCTGAGCAAAAGACTAGAGTCTTAAATACTCATTGGAATGAAATCTCCGGTTTACTCTTAATTTTAATGGAAGACATCTTTCAATTTAATGAAAAACCATATTTTAGCGAGTAACATTTTTAAATGCGGGGTATAAATTACTTAATTGAGATCCAACATGTTCATCTATATCACATTTGAGCAATTATTGGGTGCCGTCTACCCAAACATGATTTTATGCGGACTAACAATTATTTGGGCGCCGTCTACCCAATCATACAACACGGTCCGATAATTATTTGAGCGCCGCCTACCCAAAACAAGAAAAAGGGACTATAAAAGCCTTAACATCCAATGTTAACCAAGTGGGAATTAACAAATCATTTTAATTCTTATAAACTACTTTTTAAAATCCAATTTTTAAACAGTTTATTAATTAAAATGTCTTATTCCATAGTGTCGGGGTAGCATCGAAATTGGATTTTAAAATGAATTGGATTTTAAAAAGTAGAATCTGCAACTACCTGTAATATTGTAGGCTATTGTGATATCTTCATTTCATTCGCGAATACTCGATTAAGTCTTGAACATGATGAAGTGTCTATTCAAATAACTTAATCATATTATCTCGAATCACTAATTGATCGCTCGTGTCGCACTTGGCTTCAAAGTCCAAGTCGACTTGCATCGGCCGATGTCTTAGATCCAATTATGATGAGAAGACGAGTATTCTCTCTTAAATCCACGATGAGGAATGAATCCTATTTTTGGCTCAACTACCTCGCACATGTACTTCATGATGAACCCAATCCATGCCATATCTACCCTTGGAGGGTGAAAGTGTCGGTCATGGTCAAAGTTCATCATTCCGCACATGTCGTGCGTATTAACCTCAAGTCTGAGGTGTATCACATCGTTCCCACTAACCGATATACCCGTTGACACATTATGTGGAATACCATCAAACCGTTTCTCGGATGGGTATACCAATACCCTCTAAGGTATTTGTGCATCCATTATGAGACACCTAGTATCTCGTAGTAAGTGAGATTTTACTACACTCTCTCCATAGAGTATAATGCAGATCGCACACCAATCTCCATTGCATCATCAATATCTCATTCTTGAAGATCCTCGATTGGGTCTATTTGAGAACCGTACTTTGGTCATCTGAGTTCTCACTCACTCAATGACAATATCGATTCATGGGAACACAGATATGAATAATGGAAACAATCAAACATAATATTCAGATAAGTGTAAAGCCATACATTTAATATTAAACCAAATAATAATATTAAACCATAAACCTAATATCATCGATTATATCTAGGACACTAACACTAACATATTTGACTTGAGACAAAGGAGTTATGGCCTTTGGAAGTTGATATATTTTTCTCGATTGAAACTGTGAATAGAAACTTTTAAGCTTTTGTTATTATATTTTTAGCCATAGAAAAATTATGAGATTATTACCACACGGTCCTTTAATGATGAAATATAAATTTTGTAAATTTCATGATTACCAGACTTGAATCGAATGAGAAATAAAATCCTGAATTTGAACTACCCAAAATCGATCGAAACTGTAACACCTCTGTTTACGGGCCCAATTCCTATACTTATACTATATAGAAAATTATAAAATTTGTTATGGATATTTTAATCGAAGTTTAATGTATATTTTTAAATTTTTATGGTTTTTGAAGGTGATCCCTAAGAGAAATAAATTTTTGAATTTGGTTTGTCCAGAAGAACCTTTACGATGTTTTATCTTTAAAACCATGTTTACTTAACCTTTCTTTGAGAAGTAAGAATTGGATATTGTAGAGAACTTATAGTATAGTCACCATGCCGAAATTTATAATTTTTAAAACTCCCTAAATGTGTTTTTCCTATTTTTGTTTAGACTAGAATGAAACTGAAGTAATCTGTGATCCTGTGTATTAAGATTCTAAAGTGATGGACTTAGCAACTTTGGACCTGTTTATCTCCTGTCTATAATGATCATAAAATCAAACTAAACATATGTTGTTAAACCTGGAATGGAGTAATATAAGCCTAAAAAATTTGGTATCTATAGATCTTATATCTTAGGAGAAATGAATGTTTGAAAATGGAATAAAATGAAATGAACCACTGTCCTTGTTTCGGAAAAATGAAAATGTAACTTTTTGCAGAACCTTTTAAATTTGAAAAAAGTCATATTCATCTTGTATATATATTTTTGTATTACCATGTCGAAATTTATAACTTTAAGAAGTGTCTAGATAATTATAAACAGCTGCGACGTTTCTAGGCTATATTTTACTATTTTTGATAGGGCTCATGTTTAGATATATGTTCCTTGAAAAATCACAGCATAATCTTCTTATATGCATGTTTAGATGATATTCTGGAAGTCCCCGCTTTTTATTAAAGAGTTTAAATATTTTTTAACGGAATTGTTAGAGTATAGGAAAGTTAAAGGACTAAAATTGAAAGTTTTCGGAAAACTTAATTCGAACAGGTTGTTTAAGTCAAAAGTAATATCATACAGGCTGCTAAATAATTTATATGATTACTTTTGTTAATTATCTTCATACTTAAGTAATTATCTCAAAACATTTTAAAGTTACAAACTGTTTAGTCGATCTTTTGTGAATAGTTGTTATAAGATAAGTAGCATATATACATATTTTTGTGCAAATATTTTGTGTATGGGCTTTCATTGTACACTTGATTAAATACAAATGTGCTAAAACTTATAATTAGTGTATAAGTAATTTATCGTTAAGCTAATGTATTATTTTCTTAAAATGATCAAAAGAACAAGTTTAACGCCCTCGATAAGCTTATAAATATTTTTGACTAGATGTATGTTTTATTATATAAAAAAGAAGAAGTGAAGGTTTTTATAAAAGAATTTTGAACTAAAAGACAAACTGAAAACCTTAACCGAATTAACCAAACGAAAGAAACTTATGTGAATTATGTGTGTTACCAAAATTCCCTAAGACAAATTATATGAATTAAATGACCACTAAGATGAAAGGAAATCGTGCTAGGTGAAGTGCTATCCAAGTCAGAGCTCTGATGTGCTTACTTGTCCTAAGTCCGATAACTATTTCAAGAAGTTTGTAACTTTTCTTTAAAAGTTAAGAGGTGGGTGACACTATCTGTATTAGCCGATAATGTTATACGGACCGTTGATGTATTTCTGAAGCAAACTAATCATACCTAAATATTATGAATACAAACATATTAAGCTCATGAAATGGGGATTTACTTAGTGCCCACTATATGATATATGTTATGGGGATTTACTTAGTGCCCACTATGTGAAATGAAATGAGGATTTACTTAGTGCCCAATATGTGAAATGAAATGGGGATTTACTTTGTACCCACTATGTGAAATATGATATATGTGTACGAAATGCAAGTAAAGATTAGTTATAAAATACACTTAAACAAACTTTAATATTTAAACCGGGAAGCGGTAAAACTATCAACTTTTCAGGATTGTGTCAATTTGTATAAGAGCGTACAATTTATCTACTGAGATTTTTATCTCACACCCCAATAGTTTAACATTTTTCAGGATATGATCGAGAGGGGTCGGAGCTGCAGCAACGACACAGAGTTTTCCCTAAATATGATGCTATATATATAAATATTTAAATAATACTGTAATCTCTTTCAAAATACGATTTTAATTATGATGCCGAGTAACGAACCTTTAAAGGTTACTTGATGAATATCTTGTACGCAAATTTCCTCTTTAATTATAACTTTTAGAGTTAAATAAAAGATGTTCACTCGTGCTTAATTTATATATGATCTTCTGTAGCAAAGTATTTCATGTACACTTGCCTCTTATCAAATAAAAAAAAAATTTAAGCTCAGATTTTTGGTTACTAAGTGGCCACCCGAGTTCGGAGTGTTAAAACCCACTAGGGCCTTCTTTCCGGAAACGAGGGGTCACAACCATCCTCTTCACAGTAGTCTAGTGCTGCTGCTGGCTCTTCTTCAGCAGCCAGATCTTTGTCTTCACGGCAACATCCTCTAGTGGATAGTCATCTCACTGTTGTCCCTCACGACAACATGTAAGTATTTTTTAAAGAAATATATATTTTTAATTATTTTAATATTAATTATTAATATTATCTTGAAATTTTATTTTGATGTCACAATATGCTTCCGGGCCATGAGGTTGACACTCGCGTCTCAGAGTCCATTAAGAAGATCTCGTTCGAGGTTGGTGCCTCCTCGCGGAGCCTGGTATCTGAGCGAAAGAGGTTGGACTAGTTCGAGGAGTTCAAGTATAAAATATTTATTTATTATAATTTTAGTTTTAAATATTTTTTTTTTAATTTATTTATTAATATTTAATTTTTAATTTAATTGCAGAAGCTGTGCGTCTGGGACCCTGCCCAAGATAATGTTATATACGGCTTGTTCTAAGCAAAATCGCAGTAACAGTACAAAAACATTATCTACGGGCTGAAGAAGCAGTTTTGTTGGGATATGGTTTAGTTTTGATGATTCTCCAAAACCACGTGTAATAGGTTTGAAAGCAGTCAGGATAGTATCTTTAGTTTCAGGTCAGGCTAGTTTGCTTTTAAGTTAAACAGGTTGTCAGCTTAGAAGAACTCAGTTGAGGGGGAACTCAGCGAGGGGGAACTTACTGACACAACCTGAGGAGATCAAGATGATATCAAAAGGAGAACTGACTGAAGCCATGGCGGAGACTTGAACCTGAAGAGAAGCCTGAAGGATATCCCACTGAGTATAAACCTGGCTGATCTAAGCTAAATCAGTGGACTACTCAGTGAAGAGCATGATCAGGAGGATCAGTGCTGTACCAAGTAGGCCCTGAAGGAGTCAAGCTACTGTGGTCAGGGAAGTTTGTCATTCAGCCTTATGACAAACTTCCTGGAAAGATCTTCAAGAGTCTACTGAAGGACAACTACACTGAAGACAGTCATGTCTACTGAAGATCATCAAGTCAGTGGAGGATAAGCTATCTGAAGTCAGTGCGCCCTGATTAAGCTCACTGTGCCAAAGATCTGTTGGATTCAGTCCACGTGGACCAATCAAGTCAAGATAGCATATCTGACACTGACAAGGCCGCATTCCAAGAAAAGTAGGCGAAACCTATTAATTTCCTCCAACGGTTACATTTGAATCTACACTATAAATATAAGCTCATAGCTGCGGATTGAAGTGTATGTGAATAAGAAAAATCAACACCTACGAGCTGTGAAGGTGTGAGTGTATTGTGCGTTTTCATGGGAGGTATAAGGAGGCACGTTTCACACCTTGTTCACTTACCATTAAGGTCATCACAGATATATAAATGAGTGTTCAGCTTGTAACTCTTAACTTAGAGAGGTTTTCTCAATCTTAGCTTTAGGCTAACACATTGTAAGGAAAACCTCATCTAGTTGGAGAAAACATAACTGAAACTAAAACCCTACTTGTCAGTTTTGTTGGTGGAAGTTGTTGTTGAGTTAGGAATGAAGTTAGCAAGATCTGAGTTGTATAGATTTGGGTGTACCTTGGCACCTTAAAAACAAGAATCCCAAGTTAGTGGATTTCTTGTTAAATCAAGCCCGTGGATGTAAGAGCTTGAGTCTCTGAACCATGTTAAACTTCTTGTGTTACTTAAGTATTTGATAAACATTTTAAAGTACATGCTCACAGCGTATATTTCAAAGAGAAAATCAGTCGGGGAGAATCAATCTCACTGACAAGCTGAAGCACGCACTCGAGTGCTCAGTATCTCGAGTCACTGTGTTGCTTAGAGCATGAGTCTTCAAGTCTCCACACTGACTTGGTAGCTCAGCCTCTAGGCAATGCAGTGACTTGATATGTAACCTCTCGAGTCACTGTCTTGTTGAGAGGCAGAGTCCTCAAGTCACCACACTGACTTGATGCCTCTGACTCTCAGCAATGCAGTGACTTGAGTGTCCCACACTGAACTCTTTAAGTTTTTTTTAAAAAAAATTGTTTTATCTCCTAAATTCCCATTTTGGTATTCGAAAATGGGACCATCAATTGGTATCAGAGCGGGGTTGTTCACATGACCACTGATCCAGTTTTGTTAAGAAAAATGGACAGCCAAACAGATCTTAAACGTTTTAAACTATGGGAATTTCTATTTTTTTCAAACTATTACTTGTGTTCTGACATCATTCATGTAATAGAAAATCTTTTTTTATAAGTTTTGGAATCCTCAAAAAGGGGGAAATTGTTGGGATGTGGTTTAGTTTTGATGATTTTCCAAAACGACATGTAATAGGTTTGAAAGCAGTCAGGATAGTATCTTTAGTTTCAGGTCAGGCTAGTTTGTTTTTCAGTTAAATAACTTGTCAGCTGAGAAGAACTCAGTTGAGGGCGAACTCAGCGAGGGGGAACTCACTGACACAACCTGAGGAGATCAAGATGACATCACAAGGAGAACTGACTGAAGCCATGGCGGAGACCTGAACCTGAAGAGAAGCCTGAAGGATGTCCCGCTGAGTATAAACCTGGCTGATCTAAGCTAAGTCAGTGGACTACTAAGTGAATAGCATGATCAGGAGGATCAGTGTTGTACCAAGTAGGCCCTGAAGGAGTCAGGCTACTGTGGTCAGGGAAGTTTATCATTCAGCCTTATGACAAACTTCCTGGAAAGATCTTCAAGAGTCCACTGAAGGACAACTACACTGAAGACAGTCATGTCTACTGAAGATCATCAAGTCAGTGGAGGATAAGCTATCTGAAGTCAGTGCACCCTGATCAAGCTCACTGAACCAAAGATCCATTGGATTCAGTCCACGTGGACCAATCAAGTCAAGACAGCATATCTGACACTGACAAAGCCGCATTCCAAGAAAAGTAGGTGAAACCAATTAATTGTATGGATTCAAATGTAATTTCCTCCAACGGTTACATTTGAATCCACACTATAAATACAAGCTCATAGCTGCGGATTGAAGTGTGTGTGAATAAGAAAAATCAACACATACGAGCTGTGAAGGTGTGAGTGTATAATGTGTTTTCATGGGAGGTATAAGGAGGCACGTTTCACACCTTGTTCACTGACCATTAAGGTCTTCACAGATATATAAATGAGTGTTCAGCTTGTAACTCTTACCTTAGAGAGGTTTTCCCAATCTTAGCTTTAGGCTAACACATTGTAAGGGAAAACCTCACCTAGTTGGAGAAAACCTAACTGAAACCAAAACCAAAACCCTACTTGTCAGGTTTGTTGGTGGAAGTTGTTGTTGAGTTAGAAAGGAAGTCAACAAGATCTGAGTTGTATAGATCTGGGTGCACCTTGGCACATTAAAAACAAGAATCCCAAGTTAGTGGATTTCCTGTTAAATCAGGCCCGTAGATGTAAGAGCTTGAGTATCTGAACCACGTTAAACTTCTTGTTTTACTTAAGTATTTGATAAACGTTTTAAAGTACATGCTCACTGAGTATATTTCAAAGTGAAAATCAGTCGGGGAGAATCAATCTCACTGACAAGCTTAAGCATGCACTCGAGAGCTCAGTATCTCGAGTCTCTGCGTTGCTTAGAGCATGAGTCTTCAAGTCTCCACACTGACTTGGTAGCTCAGCCTCTAAGCAGTGAAGTGACTTGATATGTAACCTCTCAAGTCACCACATTGACGTGATACCTCTGACTCTCAGCAATGCAGTGACTTGAGTGTCCCACACTGAACTCTTTAAGTTTAAATTTTTTTTGTTTTATCTCCTAAATTCCCATTTGGGTATTCGAAAACGGGACCATCATGTTTGATGCGGGGAAGCAACTGGAGCTGGGCCGAGGGCCAGACGGGCTTTCTGTCTGGGACGCTTTGGTGGATCACTGGACTAATGATGCATTCAAAGCCAAGTCCAACAAGCCCAAGAAGAACCGGTTGAAGGACCCCACCGGGCCCGGCGTCGCCAGACATTGGGTTAGATCCCAATCCATCTATGAGCACTCCCTCGCCTTTGTAATTATTATAATTTTATTTACATTTGAATTTTAATAAAATTTTAAGTCCACTCTCTATGAGCAGATGGAGATCTCCCACCCAGTGAACCCATAGACTGAGACATCTACCTAATCCCGCACCACCGAGATCCACGTAAGTAATTTTTAAATTTTAATTTTAATTATAATTTAATTATAGTTATAATTTAATTATAATTGTATTTTATTTATATAATTTTAGAACAAGTCCAAGGTTCGTCTCACCCATGCCTCACAACAGGTGGCTCCCACCGACGACAGCGGGGAGAACCCCACCCCTCCCCCGATTGATGAGGACCTGTTGGTCCCGGTACAAGACTGAGAGATACGTGTATGGGGGGGATACACGTATAAAAAAATTTCTTTCTTTCAACCTGACTGAGTCCCCTTAACTCAGAGTGATGTAGAACTCAGGGTTGATAACGCACCTATTGACTGCACTGAATGCTGGTCAGTTGGCTAACTATCAACTTGAGTTCAATGCGGAATGTGTGAGTCCTGAAAGTTTATAGTCTTGTTAATGTTTGCTTTCTGAAAACTTGATTACTCTTTTCTGAAGTAGTGATTAGTTGGGCAGTGTTCAAGTTAATGATTAGGCTGATTGATTCAAGTTTGATAAAACTGATGCAATGAATGACTTAATGAATAAATAATAAGAACAATATCAAAGAAATAAAGAACACAAGGAGTTTAACATGGTTCAGAGACTCAAGCTCCTACGTCCACAGTCCTGATTGAACAAGATAATCAACTAAGGATTAACTTAACGTGCCAAGGTGCACTAAGATCAGCTAATTCATTGACCCTTACAAACTCCCTCCTAACTCACTAACTAACCTCAACCAACAAACCTGACTAGAGGGTTTTGGTTTCAGTATAATTTCCAACTAAGACTGTGATTATCCTTACAACACTAAGCTATGCTAAGAATGGATAATCACTTCTAAGCTTGAGATACAACAATGAAACGCTCAGTGGCATACAAAATAACTCTCTATGCTAAGAAACACTTGGTAAATTTAAGGTTTTTCTAGTGCTTCTTTCGTATGTTGAATGCTTTTGAACGCTTGAGAGTTTAAGTAATTTCTGGCTTGGAAATTTCCCGTAACCTTGATTGGGTTCAAGGCCTTCTGTATTTATAGATGAATTCGAAAACTATCCGTTGGAAGAGATAGCCTTCTAAGACGTCCACGTAGGGTTTGTTCAAAGGACACATCTCCCATGCAGCAGCCGTTCTTGCATGGATTAGGTAATTGCATTTAATGCTCCATTTAATGCTTGCCCGTTGAAAAGTGCAGTCTGAACTCAGTCATCATGTAAGGTCCATATGTGCGTGTCCTTCCTGGATTGGTCCACGTCATCAGGTAGGAGAGAATGTCAGAACTCATTCCTTCGCTTCAGGATTGTCTTATTAAGTTCTTTTTGTCTCAAGCACAACGGTCTTGTCCTGACGCTGACATTCCTTTTGCATTGCTTGGCCCTACTCCAAGTCTTTTTCCAATACTCAGTATCATCATGTTCCCTACAGGACTGAGTTAGTAATGACCTCAGGGTCATACTCTTCATCACTGACACTTACTCAGCCAGCTTAGATAGACTGGCGTAAGTTCAGGATGGTGCTCTTGTGTCTTCAGGCTTCAGTCTTGATTGTCATCAATGAGTACTCCTCTCATTGAGTTCCCGTGAAATGTAAAATAACTAAGTACCAAACCTAACCAAGATTAGCCTGACCAAAACACACTAAGACAAATCATCTTTTTAGGGGCTTTGGGATCTTAATCAAAACTGACATTGTCCCAACAATTTCCCCCTTTTTTATGATGCCAAAACACTGGAAAGGTCCTCAAAACATTTAGAGGAAATAAGATCCTATCTATAAGATAAGTCAGTGTTAGAGCAGTTCTTTATAAAGTACAGAATTTAAATGAAAGCCAAAGAAGACAATGAGTTTTTGTTTGTGGGCAAAATAATAGATTTCATTGATGATTTGTAATGAGTACAATGAACCTAATCTATTACAACAAAATGGTGAACACCTAAACCAATCTCATTTCAGGCTCGAGTCCATAACTAGCATAGACTCTGACCTTCAGCTCATCAAGTCTCTTAGGTTGGTTCACAAACCCCTCAGCCTTGGCAATCTTCAAAAATTCATTCATAATTTCCTTCGAACCATGCTTGTTTGTTCCAGAGATTAGAGGTGGTGGATGTGCAATGAACTCAGGGGCCTTCACTTGGACATTGGCTGCGTCAGCTTCCTCCAAGATCTTCTGAATTAGTTCAGGGTGATTGTCCATCAAGTAGTCAGTGAAGTGGGAATTGATGTCTTCAGTGTTTCCCCATTTCTTCACTACATACCAAAGTCTAACAAACTCATCCCTTGCATCGATCCAAAACACTTTCAGGGTCTCTGAGATGAACTCATCGACAAGAGCTTCCCTTAGCGTCACCTCTGGCTTCCTGACTTGAAGGATTGTTGATTTTCTGATTGTAGGCTTCTTCCCTTACTTTCTCGGCTCAGGCTTCGCCTTCTTTCTCCTTAGCAAACTGACCACTGCATCGTCAAGTCCTCTTTATTGCAAGTCAGTAAGGTCAGTAAGCTTTTCCACCTTTCTATCCAAGATGCGCACCTTCTCCTTGGCCACAATGTCAGCCCTGCACTGAGCCTCACTCTTCTCAGGGTCAACACCCCAAGCTTCCTCGCACAACTCCGTGACTTTATCAGCATCGTATGTAATAGGGTACTTCCTAGTGTTAACTGGTGAGCACTCTGAACTTTCTTGGATTGAAGGTAAGGTCGGAACAGAAGGGTCCTTAGCCTTTGCCACAGCTTCCAGCCTGGCTGATTTGCGGGGATATCTCATCGTGACCTCATTCAGTGGTCCTTCATATCCTCCGAAGCGAATCTTTTCCTCGTATTTTCCCCCTTTTTGGCATCATCTCTTGAGGAAGGAAGAGCTTTAGGTGCAGCATTCTGAGGTGCATCTTCCTTGGAGTTGATGACAAAGGCAGTGAGGGATTGAACTTCTAGCAAGTGCTCCTTCATCAGGTCCACTCCGGATACTATCCCGGATCCCGCATATGTCACATTCGCAACGCTTGAATCAATATTTGCTTCAAATCTCTCCATAATAGAGTTCAAGCGTTGCTCAGTGTCAGTCAGCTTTCTCTCAGTACTGGACAACTTCTCCTCAGTGATGGCCAGCTTCGCCTCCATCTTCACTGACTCCTCAGTCATCCTCCTTGACTCAGCCACAATCCTATCGGCCTCCTGAGCCATCTTGGCCACTGAGTCGTTCAGGGCTTGAGAGAACAACTCAGCTGCCTGACTCGTCAAGCGATCAACAGCCTTGTCCATGCGTGCATCGTGTTCGCTCCTGAGCTGAGTCAATGAGCTGCTCCAGGCTGCCTCCATCTTCCTCATTTCCTGCTTCACTGACTTCGCAGTGCCAATCATCATTTTCTTCAGTGCGATGAGCTCTTTATTGGCAAGCGTGTTGTAGGCTGACTTGGTCCATCAGATGTATTTCTTAAGAACCTTGGCCTCTCTCTCCTTCTCCTCCTTGAGTCTCATAATTTCTTCTTGCAGCTCGGCCAAGTTCTCATAAGTCTTTTCTTGCTTTACCCTAATGATGCTGGTAATGTTGCCTCACTGTTGCCCAGTGATGATCACATCAACATCAGCCTCCTCCTCTTCAGTGATTGGCTGTTTTTCCTTTCCAGCCCCTGCATCATCAGTCCCCTCTTCAGGGTGCGCTGAAGGCAGTTGTTGAGTGATCAAGTCCGCCTGCTCAGGCTCAAACTTGTCATCTCGAACTTTGGGTACGAAACCCTCAAAACTAAGGGTCTCCTTAGGTGCCTCCATATCATCCCCCTTTGCATCAGGGCAGGGAATCCTTTCATAGGCATACGTGTCATTAGCAGATGAACCAACCTTGTTGGTCTCATCAACTGCTCCACCCTTGGACGCAGTCCCTGAATCAACTTCCTCCTGAGCACTAGGCTCAGAGTCCACTGCATCTATCTCCCTAGCAGTGTCTTCCACTTCTTTCTCATCCGCTCCTCCAGCGGCTTCACCTTCCTCATCATCATCGCCCTCAGGCTCATCTTTATAATCCTCCTACCTCGCCACTTTCATACCTTCAACAAGCTACTTTAAGTTACTGAAATCCAGGAGTTGCAGCAAGCTTGTGATGTTGAAGTATGAACAAAGTCTAGTTTCCTCCTTCTCCCAGTGTTCCCAGCCTCTGGCGTCCACCAGCATATATTGTTCTTGCATATTTGATTGCTTGAAGTCTAGCCAGACCTTCAAGTGAATCACGTTGGCGCACAACTCTTTGTAACGATCCAGCTTTGGCCAACACTTCTACACCCAGTCACAAGCTTTCTCCCTGAGTGTGCTTTCATACATGATTGCCATCATTCCTTCATCCAGCTCCTCCTCCTCTGCTGCATCTATGAATTCGTCAGCCTCGGAGATGAATGGCTCCTTTGGATCCTTCGAAGTGACATGACAGTCCTTAGGATTAGGATAAGATGGGAAATCTTCAGGGTGGGGTGAAGAAGTGTTTTGTTCTGGGTTTTGGGATTGGGAAGTATTTGGTTATGTTGGCTCAGTGGTGGATTGGTCAGTGTTTGATAAGGGTGGGGTTGGTTCAGTTGGGTGAGAGGGTTGGTTGGGTTCAGTGGGGTGAGTGGGTTGATCAGGGTGGGATGGGGTCGGCTCAGAGATAGGTGAGGTTGAGGGTTGTTGTTCAGTGGGGTTGGACTCAAGTTGCAGTGTCTCTGCAGTGTTGATCGTCTGCCTGACCTGCTCCAAGTCAGAGGCTCTTTGAGAGCTTGACTCCTCCCGCACTAGACTAATCTCCCTTATCTTCTTAGGCAGAGATCACTTAGGCCCCTTCTTCAGCCTCTTCAAAGCCTATCCACCAGTTCCTCTCCTCCTGATCTGACATCATCGTCAGTCTTCTCAACCTCTGAACCGGCCTTCTTGGAGATTTTCTCAATCCCTCTGAGTGGGTGCCATTTGGGCTGGCTTACTATTCTTCCTAGGCCTTGGTGCAGCAGGTCTTTGGGCTTGCTCTTGATAAGGGCCCTGTTTTCTGTTCCCCCTAGGCAAGTGAGGTAAAGGAAAATAGTTAAAGGCCTCAGGATGCCAAATCCATGGGGAAATCATCATACTTGGCCTTTCCTACTGGTATTGCCATGCATGATGATACCCTCGTTGACCAGTCTGATGACTCTTGGCCTGAGTTTTCCTCTGTTTTCACTGAGGTTTTCTCTGGCCTGAGCTCTCAGGGGCTTTCTTTGGTTACTTGGCCTTTCCCTTGGGTTTTGGCTTAGCAACCTTGGGAGCAACCCTGACCGTGTCAATAGTTTCTTTGCCTTTATCAGTGTGGCAGGCCTGGAATACAACCTTCTTTGTATTCTGGCCTGCCTGAACAAAAACCCTCTCAGTGTTGCTCCCTGAAGCAACATAAGATTGACCCTGTGAGGATTTCTTAGGAACGTATCCAAGTCCCTGCTTCTCATTCCCAAGAATTTGATTGCTATTTATTTCCTCTCTAGCCATTGAGGATTTATTCATTACTGCAACCTTCTTCTTGAGAGAGTCCTCACTCTTTTTTAGGATTTCATGCCTGGTAAAGAGGTAATCAAACTTACTCTTGAGTACTTTCAGCTCTTCCTTTCTGACCAGCTCTTCCTCAGCCAGCTCCTTCAGAATCTTCTCTCTTGGGAGGCGCTCAGAATTGATCATTTCAATTTCTTGAGTTAGCCTCACAATTTGAGCTGACTCCTTTAGATCTGACTGAGTAAGTTTATCATTCAGGTTTTGGACCTCAGTACTCAATTTCAAGTTCTCCTCTATCAAAAGACATTAGTCTCCTGCAGCCTGGAGAAATCAACCATCAATTGATCCAAACAGGTCTGAAGGTTCATCTTTCTAGCTGACTCTGAGCTAGGCTCAGGATTTTGACCAGTGTATGAACCACAAACAGAGTTAGACATTACCTCAGGCTCTTCCCTAGCCATGAGACACACGTCATCGTACTCATCATCAGAAAAGAGTTCAGGCGACCTCTCCCCAGGACCATCCGAGTCTGTAGTTTCTTCAGCGAGTATAGCTCTCCGGTCAGCGTACCTCTGGTCTCTCTTGGCCCTCTTGTCTTCTCTTTCCCTTGCACTCAGCTCTGGGCAGTCATACTAGTGCACACTCTTGTTACAGTTGTAACATACAGCTTTCTCATCTCCTATTTCCTTTCTTGGCTCAGGGTTCTTTCTTTAGTCAGGTTCCCTTGGTCTAGATGAGCTCTCAGTCTTGCCTGGGTGCCTATCATCACGAGTACGTCTCTGTTCATCTCTTTGATCGGGCTTTGGGTCTGAATATCTTCTTTCATCGCCACGATCTCTTCTCTGGTCAGTGTTCCTTCTTTTCTCATATCTCTGTGAGCTTTGGTGGGTTCCTTCAGGTTTCCTATCACGAGTATTCTGATAATATTTCTTATAATGACTAAACCTGGAATTAAGCTTTTCAAAGCGTCTGGCCATCAGGCTGTACTCCTCAGCAAGCTCTTCCTTGCTCATCTCCATCACTGACTTTGATGAAGACTCTACAGGTTCTGACTTGGCTTTGAACACCACACTTTTCTCAGGAGCTTTCTCTTTCTCCTCTACTTCTGACTGAACTTTAATTAGGCGTGAAATTGTTATGTTTTGTAGCCCGATTTGCCCATGTTTTGATTGTTTTTTATGAGTGTTTAGCTTCATTTGAGTATCATTTTCATAAACTCATCAATTTGTCTCTTTGGTTTTCATATTTGGATAGATGGTGAAAAGAGGAGTTCGTAGGACTTTGAATCGGCCAAAATGGACTCCCAGTTGAGAAGATATGAAGGTTTTTCCAACAAGTGTACTGCTGCTGAAAGGTACTCAAGCGAGAGCACTCGAGTAATAAGTACTCGACCACTAGAGTAGAGTACTCAAGTTGAATCAGGTCGAGCAAAAAGTACTCGAGTAGAGTGCTTGAGAATTCGTATTTTCGGCCCAAAAATGCCCAAATTCAGTCCCGAGCCTATTTATACCCTTTTCCAAGCATATCCACATATACCAACACATATTTTGACAAAGATTTTGATAGGGGAAGTGCTTGGGAAGGAGTTTTGAAGAATTTTACATCTTGTAATCGAGGTTTTCAATTTACGATATCATAGTTTAATTATTTCTTTTGCACCTTTTCGTTTAGTTCTTTCTTTCTTGAATCTTTAAACTATTAAACTTAGTTTTTTTTTTTTTAAATTTATATAGATTTCTTTGGGACTTTAATTTGTTCTTTCGTTTATGTTCTTGATTTCTTTCGTTAATTTAATTATGCATATGTTTATTGTTCTTGTTATTACTTTTGTTATTCAAACCACCATGTTAGGCTAGAACCCTTGTATGCTTGGGGTGGGATGAATTCATAGAAGTAGGACGTTGGTACGTAATTATGGTAACTCGTGATGTTTAGTTTTAATTCTCTTAATTAATGAACGCTTAAAATAAATTCTAGAATTATCTTTGAATTGAGTACTAAAATTATTAGAGAGAGGACGATCTTATCACTCTTTAATAATGAATAGGTTTAACGAGAGGATTTAGAAGGGGTTTATTCATCTACCAGTTTATCTAGGGAGGACGACTGCATCACCTTATAGTTAAATTAGGGTCTCATAAATTAAGCACAATCCGTTAACTTGTTTAGTGGATTCGTGAGATCGATAGATAGGACAAAGTATTAGGGTTTAATTATTGAGCTTCTAGTCTTTAAATCATATGCTTAGGATTATTACTTGCACATCATGATTATTTTAGTTACCGTACCAACTTTGTTAGTATATGTAGGGATTTCTATTCTAAGCATCATTATTCATATTTGCATACAACCCTCAGTTAATTAGTTTAATTCATTCTTTAGCATAATTAGTATAATTTTAGTTTATAATAATTCTTTAAAATTCCAAAAACATACACTCATATTAACTACGACGCATAGATCTCCAGGGCTCTATTCGCATACCTACCTTACCTTGGGTTCGATAAAACTTGGTCCCTATACTTGCCCATACTACAAGAATCCCACACTCTTTTGCGGTAACTACTAGTATAGCTAGTATTTTGTGTTCAAGTCAATGGCGTCGTTGTCGGGGAAGGCGATGTATGTCCATTGAGTAGGACTTGGAGATAGCTTAATTGTTAGTAGTGAGTGCTTTTCTTTTTTGTTTTTCTTTATTTGTAGTCTGGTGCACTTGATTGTTCTTGTTGAGTACTCATGTATATGAAAACACGCTTGAAGGGAGAAACAAGCGAAGATCTAACAAAGTTAGACCCTGAGAGCTAGAAGGAATCGAACCTTTCAGAGAAGGATGAATACAGCAGGAGGTGTTGGCATGGATTTGAGTGATGATTTAGATGTGGCTGGAGAAGGGGTTACTCAGAATGTGGAGCAGGTTGAGAAAACTAAGGTACTTAATAGTCCAAAGCATGCACCCCAAGGTGAAGTAGCCAACCAAAACCCAAACCCAAAGGACCAAAATAATCCAGCACCCAACCAGAATCCAGTCATTAACCAAAACCAAAACCCCAATAACCCATTCAACAACCCTTTCTACCAACACAACAACCCATACCATCCATACCCATACCTACCATATCCATATCCACCATATTATCCACCACAACCGACTTACAACCCACCTCATATCCCACAAGGGCCTCTACCACCGGTATACCCTCAGCATGTTCATCGGAATGTTGAGTCGGGTAATGCGACCAGAGGGAGATTTGAGGCTCAGCCTCAAAGATATTTTGATGGTGTAGCAATGCCTCTTGTTGAAGCAAACAACTTCTCTATAGCTCTTGGAATTCTGAAGATGCCCACTGAGAACCAGTTCAGAGGAGAAGTAGGGAAGGATAACCCGCACACACACTTGAGGAATTTTCTGATGATTGTCTCAACGTTCAACCAAAATGACATATCTGAAGATGCTAAGAAGCTTAAATTTTTCCAGTTCTCTTTAACGGGAATAGCGAAGGAGTGGTACAATAACACGCTCCCTAGGAGAGGTGTAACTAGTTGGGGCTGAGCTCGAGTGTCTGTTCCTCGAGCGATTTTATCCTCCTTCTAGGACGATCAAGACTAGAAAAAAGATCTCATCTTTCAAGCAGAAACATGGAGAGGAGTTGAGTCAAGCTTGGGAGAGATTCTCCAACATATTGATTGAGTGCCCGCAACATGGCCTATTTCTATTGTGGAGCTTGCAAGGCGGCTCAAGGCCATTTAGATTCATGTGCTAATGGAGAGTTCCTCAATCGAAGCACAGCCGAGTGCAGACAAATAGTTGAGGACATAGTTAAGAATATCGGGCAGTGGAATGAGGATCCGGAATTCCAGAGAGTGCATCAGGTTGAGGAGAGTGAAGGAAAAATAAAGTTGTTGATGGCGATGATGGAGAAGATTAGCAACTTGGAGGTTGGGCAGAATCTGAGTGGATGGAATACTGGAGTGAGTGAAAAAGTGGATCAGCCAGGATACCGGCAATTGGTGGTCAACTATATGGGAGGCCCTAATTACAATCAGAATGGCGATCAAGGTGGAAATTATCAGGGGTGACCTGCTTCTGCTCAACCGTTTGTACCACCGGGTCCACAGCCTCCTCAGAATCAATGGAGGAATACTCAAGGTTATCAAGGAGGCCAGCAACTTCCACAGAATCAATGGAGGAAGAACGAAAACTTTCCCTACAGTAACCTGAGAGCGGGGATAACTGTGCCTCCAAATGTCGAACCTGGCTCCAAACTCCCAGGAGGAGAAAGAAGTACCTCAACAGATGAGATGTTGAGAGCTATACTCCAAAAGGTGGAAGAGGGGAGTAAAAGATTATCCTCATTGGAGTATGATGTGAAGGAGTTACACAAGAAAGGCGATCAGCGTGATCAAGAACTCCAGAAGAGAGATGTGGAGCTGAATAAAATTCAGCAAGAGAACAATAGGCGGTTCACTTCGATGGAGTATCAGATTAGTCAGATTGTGAAATCATTGGGTAGAGAGTCGGGTAAATATCCTTCTATGCTGGAGAGGAACCCGAAAGAGCAGTGCAAGGTGATCCAGCTAAGAAGTGGAACCAAATATGATGGTCCTCAAATGCCTGCTGACTGAGAGATACCCCAAGGAGATATTAAGATAGATGGTAAAGAACATAAGAAAGATGGAGATGAGACAGTTGAGGTAGAAGTTGAGGAAGGAATTGATATAGATGAGTCCCAGAAGGGCAAAGAACTTGAGGAGGTTGAAAGAGTTCCAAAGTGGAAAAAGGCAAGAGAAGCAAGGAAGAACGTGAAGGAGACCGAGTGAGATGAATGGGGGGTACCCAAATCTGTAATACCGGTCCCATATCCGCAGCATTTTATGAAGAAGAAATTAGATGAAAAATTTGCTAAGTTCCTTGATGTGTTTAAAAAATTACATATTAACATTCATTTTTATGATGTTTTGGAACTGATGCCCAACTATGCCAAGTTCCTGAAGGACTTGATAGCTAAGAGGAGGAGAGTTGATGAGACCAAGCTTGTGCAGCAGAACCATGAGGTGAGTGCATTAGTGCACAAAACGTTTCTCCCAAAGTTAAAGGATCCCGGTAGTTTCACTACCTTATGTGACACGGGAATGGAGTCAAGAAGGGAGCATTGTGCGATCTTGGAGCGAGCATCAATCTTATGCCCTTATCATTATTCAAGAAGTTGGATGGTGGAGAACTTCAGCCGACAATAATAACGCTTCAACTCGCCGACCGGTCTATTACTCAATCTCAAGGTGTAGTTGAAGACATCCTTGTTAAAGTGGGAGATCATATATTTCCAGCTGATTTTGTAGTGCTTGACATGGAGGAGGATGACCGCGTTCCTTTGATCTTGGGAAGGCCTTTCTTAGCTACAACCAGGATGGTGTTAGATGTGGTAAATGGGAAGATCACGTTGAAAGTTTATGATCAAGAGGTGAAGATTTTCCTATATGAGGCCATGAAGTACCCTATAGAGGAAGAGAGCAAAGAATTGAAAGTTGTAGAGATGGCCAAAGTAGAAGAAATGGGAGGAGCGGATGTGAAGAAGAAAAAAATCAGCAAGTTGGTTGATAAAGCACCTCCTTGGAGAGGGAAGAAGAAGTTGACACCACCCCCAGAGGTGAAAAAGGTATTCAATAGTGGATGCCTTGAGGTTGAGAAAGAAGGAAAGGAACTCATGATGAAGGGACATCAAGGAAAGGAATTCAACCACCACTCTTATGAGAGTAAGGTAGGTAATTTTGAGTATCATGTCCCATAAGCTCCTTTGAGCCCGGTCCTGCATGAGGACCTTAAAAATAGCTTTGAGTGGAAGGCAACCCATTTTTATTTTCTTTTGAGTGTTCCTTTTCCTTTTTGTATTTTGTTTGTGTGAATCGTAAGTTTTAACCTCGTACTTGAGAGTTTTATCTTGTAGGCTTGTCTCGAGGGAGTAAAGATATCATGGAGTTATTCAAGAGGAGCAACTTGAGAAAAAGGAGTGTGCTACATTGTTAAGAGAAACTAAATTATTCGGATGAGGTAACCACCACCCCAAACTTAGACCTCTTCACAAGGTCGAAGTTTGGGGGGATAGAGGTTTTATAGGTTTTATGGTTACATTGCACATGAGCACGCCCTTTCTTTAAGTTGAGTTAGGTTATACATTGTGCCTTGAGATACTCCTTGAGCTGTTATTATGAGCTAATATGGTGTTACATATTTCATGTGTATTTATTCTTCCATTATTTACTTGTGATTGTTATCTTTGAGTGTGAAGTATGAGTTTGGGATTTGTGGAGTTGAGTTAGAGTCTAGATTGTGTGAATGTAGTGGTTAAAGTTTATTTGAGAGGGAATTAGTGTACTTACGAATTTTCCTTTTGAGTACTTGTGTGATGAATTCACTAGGACTAGCATGGATGTGAAAGTTGTGCTATTTGAGCCTTTTAGAGATTAAAATGCATTATATTGATCTCTTCGTTTGTGAGTGGATCGTCACCTTAGAGGATGCTACAACTTGTGGGTGCTCTCACTTCTTGATTGTGTCTAGTTTGATATGCCGAAAGTTATTTTAGGCCATCTTTGATTTATTGAGTCACTTAGCTTAAATGAGCCTACCAATGATATTTATCCCTTGTTAGCCCGTTTGAACCTTTGCCTATTTATTTGCTAGCACATTTGAACTTATCCAAATTCTTAAACTCTTTTTGTTCCAATTTGAGTGGAGAATAGGAAAAGTTGTGAATGAGAAGGGATCAAGTTGAGATGAGAATGCAGAAATGTTTTTGGTTGAGTGATTATGAGAAAATGTGTAATAATGCTTTGAGTTGTGGGGAAGACCAAGAATTTGAGAATGAGCAAAGGAAATATGAGCTCGTGTGTAGTGAAAATAAGAGAAAAAAATGAGTGAAGTGATTGAAAAAGTGAAAAGAGTTGAAAACAAATTGAGGTGTTGAGAGTAGTGGAATTGAAAGTGTATTGCATGAAGATGATAGAAGTATTCTGTTCCTTGTATCGAAATACCAAAGTTTAATTTTCTATTCTCCATTCACTTGAGTCAGTTTATCCTATATAGTTACCCCACTTGTCCAAAGAACCTTACATTACAACCTTGACAAAGTCCTTTATGATTCGGCATGGATTCTAGTTTATGGTCGAAGTTGAGAGTGCTTACAAGCCTATGTCTACTGATTTGTGTGATTGATTGATTGATTGAGTGAGTCTCTTATTATTGATATACACTTGCGAGGGAGTGAAACACATCGTCGAGAGAACATCCATGTTTGATTTTGGTGGTTCTTATTGTTTATGCATCAGTATGATGAAGGGGTAAATTGGTATGTGAGTGAACGATCTTTGAAGCTTGAAGCTCTATTACTTGCATGATTTGGTTCTATAATTAATTCTTTACAATTTCACTTGACTTATTATTTCATTTCTTGGGGACGAGCAATATGGTAAGTTTGGGAGGGGGTTGATTAGGCGTGAAATTGTTATGTTTTGTAGCACGATTAGCCCATGTTTTGAGTATTTTTTATGTGTGTTTAGCGTCATTTGAGTATCATTTTCATAAACTCATCAATTTTTCTCTTTACTTTTCATAGTTCGATAGATGGCGAAAAGAGGAGTTTGTAGTACTTTGAATCGGCCAAAACGGACTCCCGATTGAGAAGATATGAAGGTTTTTCAAACAAGTGTACTGCTGCTGAAAAGTACTCGAGCGAGAGCACTCGAGTACTAAGTACTCGACCACTCGAGTAGAGTACTCGGTTGAATCAGGTCGAGCAAAAGTGCTCGAGTAAAGTGCTCTAGTAGTCGTATTTTCGGCCCAAAAACGCCAAAATTCGATCCCGAGCCTATTTATACCCCTTTCCAAGCATATCCACATATACCAACACATATTTTGACATAGATTTTGATAGGAGAATAAATTGGGAAGGAGTTTTGAAGAATTTTACATCTTGTAATTGAGGTTTTCAATTTACGAATTCATAGTTTAATTGTTTCTTTTGCATCTTTTCGTTTAGTTCTTTCTTTCTTGAATCTTTAAACTATTAAACTTGGGTTTTTTTTTCAGATTTATATAGATTTTTGTGGGACTTTAATTTGGTCTTTCGTTTATGTTCTTGATTTCTTTCGTTAATTTAATTATGCATATGTTTATTGTTCTTGTTATTACTTTTTTTATTCAAACCACCATGTTAGCCTAGAACACTTGTATGCTTGGGGTAGGATGAACTCGTAGAAGTAGGACGTTGATACTAATTAGGGTAACTCGTGATTTTTAGTTTTGATTCTCTTAATTAATTAATGCTTAAAATAAATTCTAGAATTATCTTTGAATTGAGTACTAAAATTATTAGAGAGAGGACGATCTTATCACTCTTTAATAATGAATAAGCTTAATGAGAGGGTTTAGAAGGGGTTTATTCATCTACCGGTTATCTAGGGAGGATGACCGCATCACCTTAGTTAAATTAGGGTCTCATAAATTAAGCACAATTCATTAACTTGTTTAGTGGATTCGTGAAGTCGATTGACAGGACAAAGTATTAGGGTTTAATTCTTGAGCTTTTAGTCATTAAATCATATGCTTAGGATTATTACTTGCACATCACGATTATTTTAGTTACCATACCAACTCCGTTAGTATACGTAGGGATTTTTATTCTAACCATCATTATTCATATTTGCATACAACCCTCAATTAATTAGTTTAATTCATTCTTTAGCATAATTAGTATAATTTTAGTTTATAATAATTCTTTAAAAATCCAAAAACGTACACTCATATTAACTACGGCGCATAGATCTCCAGGGCTCTATTCGCATACTTACCTTCCCCTGGGTTCGATAATACTTGGTCCCTATACTTGCCCATACTACAGGGATCTGATACTCTTGTGGGGTAACTACTAGTATAGCTTGTATTTTGTGTTCAAGTCAAACTTTCTTCTTTCTCTTGTTGAGATCATATTCCAGTACTTTGAGCTCTGAAAAAAGTAAAGCAAAAGTTATGTTACTCATATCCTGAGTGTTCTTCAACATAATTACACTGTTATCCCATCTCTCAGGAAGAGCATTCAGGATCTTGGAAGCAACACCTCTCTTTGGAACATCCTTTTCCAACATCACCAACTCATTCATCATCTTGATGAATCTTGACTCCATCTGATCTATAGTCTCATCAGGCAGCATCTCGAATGATTCGAACTTCTGAATGGTAATATTCCTCTTGTTTTTCTTTATCTTTCTGACCCTTCGCACATCCTGGTCAGCTCATCCCAGACCTCCTTTGCCGTCTTTAAATTCATCAACCTCATTGATTCCTTGAAAGGCACCGTATGCAGAATGATGTTTCTGGCCACATTGTCCAATCCTACCATTTTGATCTCATCATTGGTAATATCCTTCCTCTCTTTAGGAACCTGTACGCCAATGTTAAGATGCTCATACCCCAGTCCTCTGACATTAGGGATGGTGATCTTGATGGGTCCTTCCTTGATAACACGCGACATCTGGTCATGGGTGGCATCTAGATGTGCCTCAAGTCCGAACTTCCAGTAGACAAAGTTAGAAACAGAGAATTCAGGTAACTAAGCTTCAAGTCTCCTCGAAGTCATGATGATGCAAGTTTTATGAAAAGCAAACTCAGATCTGTTTAGTGACCACCAACAGTTTCACCTCTGAAACTATTAGTATTCAAAGTCAGTGGTCTTTTGAACCACTGCTCAGATACCACTTGTTGGTCCCGGTACAAGACTGAGAGATACGTGTATGGAGGGATACACGTATACAATTTTTTCTTTCTTTCAACCTGACTGAGTCCCCTTAACTTAGAGTGATGTAGAAATCAGGGTTGATAACACACCTACTGACTGCATTGAATGCTGGTCAGTTGGCTAACTATCAACTTGAGTTTAGTACGGAATGTGTGAGCCCTGAAAGTTTATAGTCTTGTTAATGTTTGCTTTCTGAAAACTTGATTACTCTTTTCTGAAGTAGTGATTAGTAGAGCAGTGTTCAAGTTAATGATCAGGCTGATTGATTCAAACTTGATAAAACTGATGCAATGAATGACTTAATGAATAAACAATAAGAACAATATCAAAGCAATAAAGAACACAAGGAGTTTAACGTGGTTCAGAGACTCAAGCTCCTACGTCCACAATCCTGATTGAACAGAATAATCCACTAAGGATTAACTTAATTTTAATGTGCCAAGGTGCACTAAGATCAGCTAACTTACTGACCCTTACAAACTCCCTCCTAACTCACTAACTAACCTCAACCAACAAACCTGACTATAGGGTTTTGGTTTCAGTATGATTTACAACTAAGATTGTGATTATCCTTACAAGACTAAGCTATGCTAAGAATGGATAATCACTTCTAAGCTTGAGATATAAAAATGAAACACTCAGTGGAATACAGAATAACTCTCTATGCTAAGAAACACTTGGAAAATTTAAGGTTTTTCGAGTGCTTCTTTCGAATGCTGAATGTTTTTGAACGCTTGAGTGTTTGAGTAATTTATGGCTTGAAAATTTCTCGTAACCTTGATTGGGTTCAAGGCCTTCTGTATTTATAGATGAATTTGAAAACTATCCGTTGGAAGAGATAGCCTTCTAAGACGTCTACGTGCGGTTTTTTCAACAGACACATCTCCCATGCATCAGCTGTTCTTGCATGGATTAGGTAATTGCATTTAATGCTCCATTTAATGCTTGCCCGTTGAAGAATACAATCTGAACTCAGTCTTCATGTCAGGTCCGTACGTGCGTGTCCTTCCCGGATTGGTCCACATCATCAGGTAGGTGAAAATGTCAGAACTCATTCCTTCGCTTCAGGCTTGTCTTATTAAGTTCTTTTTGTCTCAAGCACAACGGTCTTGTCCTGACGCTGACATTTCTTTTGCATTGCTTGGCCCTACTCCAAATCTTTTCCCAATACTCAGTATCATTTTGTTCCCAACATGACTGAGTTAGTAATAACCTCAGCGTCATACTTTTCATCACTGACACTTACTCAGCCAGCTTAGATAGACTGCTGTAAGTTCAGGATGGTGCTCTTGTGTCTTCGGGCTTCAGTTTTGATTGTCATCAATGAGTACTCCTCTCATTGAGTTCCTGTGAAATGTAAAATAACTAAGTACAAAACCTAACCAAGACTAGCCTGACCAAAACACACTAAGGAAAATCATCTTTTCAGGGGCTTTGGAATCTTAATCAAAACTGACACTGTCCCAATAGGACCACATTTATTTAGATGTGGCCGGAGTCAAGAAGGGGAAGATCGTTGGGCAGGTCGGTCACAGTAACGCCATCTTGCGCCTAACCAGTGGATCGTCCTCCTCGATCAACTCTGCTTTCTCTCAAATGGAGCGTCAGCTGAGAGACATCCGAAAGAAGATGGAGGTCTTGACGAACTACAACGAGACTCTTCTTCACTGGTGATCCTCGGTCTCTCAACAGATGGAAGTCAACCCTCCACCTCCATGAGAGCTTGGTGTCGAGGGGAGCGGTGTGGGGGGGCAAGCATGAAGGGAGTAGTGCAGCCGGTGGTGCATGTGACAAGGATGACGATGACGAGGAGAACGAGCCGGTGGTGGACTTCTTCGTATCTGATGAGGAGTAGGTGAAGAGAGAGAGAGAAAGAGAGAGAGATATTAAGTAATAAACAATTTATTAAATTTGTGTTTTTTGAACATTTTATGTATTTTGTTGAATATTTTAATTTTTTAATTGATGTTAATATTTCTATTATGTTTTTATTATGATTTTATAATTAATTTGTATGAATCATTATAGATTTGCATATATTGTATGCATCTATATAAATGAACTAGAAACAAAAAAAAAATTTAATTTGATGAATTTAAAAAAAAAAGAATCAATTTGAAGTTATATACAATTAAATGCATAAAAACAAATAAATTAATAATTTATTGTAGTCTAAAAAGTTAAATTTACAAAAAAAAAATTAGTGAATATACATATATAGAAATAAATTAGAAATTAAAATTAATTAATTTGATGAATTTAAAAAAAAAAAAGGGACAATATTTGAAGTTATATACAATTAAATGCATAAAAAACGAATAAATTAATAATTTATATTAGTCTAATATATTAAGTTTACAAAATGAAAAGAAAAAGTTAGTAAATAACTATATATATATATATATATATATATATATATATATATATATATATATAAATGAATTAGAAACAAAAATGAATTAATTTGATGATTTTTTTAAAAAGGGACTCAATTTGAAGTTATATATAATTAAATAAATAAAAACGAACAATAATAGTAAGTGTCCGAGTGGTCCATGCCTCCTCCCTGTTACCCGGAGGTCGGTGGTTCTGTTCCTCTTGGGCGCATATATTTCCAAATATTTCTACAAGACTTGCAAAAGCTTATATACAATACGACTCGCCAAATATGAGCTAATGAGTTAGTGGCTCAGTGGTTCGCGCCCCGCCCGTACACTAATGGGTGAGGGTTCGAACCCACTGTGTTGTGGCACAAATTATCCTGTATTTGGCCTAAATACTATCTCAGAACCGGGGTATACCGGAACCGGGGTTTAGGCCCCGACAACAGGAATTCGGCATTAAATAGTCCGACAGAATCAAGGGTCAACATCAGTAAAGATATCGAAGTACTGAAAAGATATTGTAATAATAGATTTATTGCTTTTCATAATTATTTATTAGATCTATGATTGTAATAAATATCCTAAAATAAAGGGTCAGGATGACTTCCTTAGTTAGAAGCTTGGGACTCTATAAATAGAGGCCCCAACCCATTGTAAAAGAGAACTGATTAGCTTTCTCCTCCACACTACAAATTCTCCCCACATAAATAAAATACTAGGCAAGGGAGACCCTCTGAAGGGACTCCCAAAGCCACCTTCAAGGGAAGAACTCATCAGAGATCTTCCCCCACTCTCGTGTTCTTCGTGTTCGTTTTATTTTATATGTTTGTTATCGATTAATCGGACTACCCCTATAGCCACATAAATTCGTCACATAGATTCGATAAATTTGGTAACAACACACTGAGCCATATTTTTTTCGCAGGTTCGGTGATTAGCGACCACACTTAATCGTAAACTTTAAATTAAACAAATTATATTTATTAAAATTAGATTAGCGACCGCCAGCTTGGGCGGTCGCAAAACCCTCCCCAACTGGGTCATACTCGGACGGATTAGCAACTGATCGGAAGCGGTCTCTAATATTTAGCGACCGCCTAGATGGTCTCTGATCAGTGACCGACCTTAATTGGCGGTCGCTAACATTAGTTACCAGCGTTTTAGCGACCGACTTTAATCAATCAGAAATCGGTCACTAATCCTATTTTGTGATCGAAAATCGGTCTCTAATCCGCAATTTTTTTTGTAGTGCATGTTATTATTTTTACACATACTAATTCACATTTATTAATTAAATTCAATCTAACTAGTTTAGGGTGACAAATAGTAAAGTAGAAATTAACTTTGGGACGGAGAGAGTATTATTTAGTTGCACTTTGCATTGTCATGTTAAGATTCTTTCTAAAGTTGGACCAAGAGGTCTTTAATTTCCACCTATGCAAATATATATCAACTAACTGAGAAAGAGGCAGAACCATACCTCGTAAAATTGGGCTTGAGTATTAGAAGTTTCCTAATTCAGAGTGGAGAAATAATTAAGTAGAGAATGTTTTGGGATTTTCATAAGTGTTAGAGTGGAAGAAAATGGCGCCATGAGGTGAATGAAATTATTTCCAAGTGTTAAAAAAATAAACTCCCACCGGACCATTTGGAAAAGATGAAGGATTCAGCATTTCGTCACAAGGAGGTGAAAATTTTCATGTTATATGGTGTTAGAATTAGTATATAATTTGGGTTCTAAAATATGGTTTTTAAAAACCTAATACTACAGCCCCTTTAATTAATCTATAAACATATCACTGTTATTATATTATTATTCTATCTACTATCTACTATCAATCTATTATTCAATTATTATTATATTTTTCATCATTTAATAATACAACTTAAAAGTTAAAACCTATTTTACTGAAAACTAAAGAAGAACACAGATTTTAAAATCCTCTGAATTTAAAAAATCATTAGATTTTAAAACACTTAAAACTTAAAAAGAATATGACAGTAGCTTCTTTGCTATTTATGACGTTAGTATGCATGGCGGCACCTGACCAGAATCACGATAAGACCCTTTTAAGAAGTGAAAACACACAAATAGAATTGTTTTTAAATTTTTAAAAGAAATATTTTTTTTGCCCCAAAAAGGTTGGCAAATGATTGACACCATGCCAAGTGTCAACCATTTGCCAATCTTATTTAGGACCAAAAATCATATTTTTTTTTTCTAAATTGGCAAAACACAATTGCCCTATAAAATTTTCAGGCAAATTTACTTTTCTTCTTTTTAAAAATGGAAAATTGTATAGTCAATATATTCATTTCACATCACCTTTTAGTGCATGCATACACTCTATAAATATGTAGGATTTCTCAGTCTTCTTCCTCACACAAAGCTAAAACTTTTGATAATATAGTCAACATAGAAAATTCATTCAAGAACCTCTCAATAATTAATGGCCAAAGGTCAAAAACATATTGCGTCGTCCTCAGTTCTTCTTCTTCTCCTTCTTGCTCTTCTGAGTTCGTTCCTCGTTCAAAATGAAGCGCGTTTGCTGAAACCGATTCAACACGAAAGATCAACTGAAGTGGAGATTATGAAAGCTTTGGAGGTGAAAAACGGGGGACCCAGTCACGGCGGCGATGGACATGCTTTAACTCTAGGGGGAATCAAGAGGTCGGGTCCAAGCCCTGGAGAGGGACACTAGCTTCTTCAATGCATCAATTTAGTTTGACTTTAATTCCTCAAATGACGTCAAATGTTATGTTATGATGCATTTGCGGTGTGCTAAGCATGCACCGTAAAGTTTGTTATTTTTGTTTGCAATAACAATATCTTTAAAACGACTTTTTTCTTCCCTTCATTATATATTTCCTACACTAGTATACTAGCATCTCATATTATTATTTTTATACATATTAAAATTCAATCTAATTTAGGATGAAAAATTATGAAGTAAAAATTAACTTTGGGATAGAGAGAGTATTATTTACTTGCAGTTTGCATTTTCCTATTAAGATTCTTCCTGAAGTTGGACCAAGAGGTCTTTAATTTAATTTCCAACTGAGAGAGAGGGAGGCCCGTACCTGGTACAATTGGGCTTAAGTAGACGGCACGGCAAAATCGATAGAGAACATTTTGGGATATTTATAAGGGGTTAAGTTCTATACCTTCCATAATAGATAGATACACCTACGTTCACATTAAACTACCAATTATGCTCTCTTTTTTATAAAAATTATAGTTTTTTCTATTTTCTCTCTGTTTTCTTCGGTTTCTTCATCTACATTCTCTCTCACACAAATCCCATCACCGTAAGCCGTTGCTCAGCTACTCTAAATGATTTATAAAGGAATACAAAATTATAGGGCAACAAAATCTCCTGAATAAATTTTGATTTACATAAGTGGCTTGATCAAGAAATAAATTTCGACGCAATACCTTCAAAAAATCTGTTACAGGTCTGGTGGAATTGCCTTTTACTTTGGCAATTCGAACACCGTCCATGATTAAATCAATAAAATTTTGGACAGACGCAACAACGAGGATGCGTGCGTTCCGCCGTTTGATTCGATGTTGGTGTTTGAAATGCAGGTTCAGGGGTAAGTATAAGGGGAGGCAGAAGATGAGCACGGCTCCGTCGCCAGAGCCTTCAAAGTCTGGAACTTTTGTGGCGGCATGCGGGCAGCAGTGGACATCACTAGGATCAGAGAGAGAGTGTAGGGTAAAAGACGGAAGGAAAAATAACAAAGAGAGAGAGAAAGGAAAATTAGAATTTTATGCAGGAGGGATACAATGGGTATTTTAATTAGGATGTAGGTGAATCAATTAATCATGGAGGGGTATTTACCTGTGCCCTTTTATAAGTGTTAGACAGGGAGAGAATGGCGCCTTTTTTGGCCCGACTCGGTTCGGTAGGCCCGATGGGTTGTTCGGGTCGGGCTTTGCCCGGTGGCCCGGTTTAGCCCGTTAGATTTTTTTTTTTTATTTCTTATTTTTAGGATTTAGGGTAACACTTTGACTCATCTCTACTGTCATTTGAAATTTTATTTTATTTTCATGTAATTTTTTAATAGATAATGTAATTATTAAGGAATGAAAATTAGTTAAGGTTCATGTAAGAATACATTATACATAACTTAATGAATATTGTCGTCGTCCATCACTTGTTAAATGTCCACGTACAGGAAAGTACCCCAAAGCTTGTTATTCACTTGATAAGAGACAAAAGGATGTTGTGTGCAGATGGGTAGATGAGCTAAAGTTTCCTGATAACTATGTGTCCAACCTGTCTCGAACTATTGACTGGACAAAATTGAAAATGTTTGGGTTGAAGAGTCATGATTGTCATGTGTTTATGCAAAGGCTACTCCCGATTGCTTTCCGTGAAATTCTTCCACAGAACGTGTGGAAAGCTATAACTGAAGTTTGTTTATTCTTCAAGGAGTTGACTTCTACGACGATTACAGTTGAGAACATGACTCGGTTGGAAGTAGATATTCCGCTGATCTTGTGCAAGTTGGAACGTATATTTCCACCCAGCTTCTTTAATTCGATGGAGCATCTACCTGTACACCTTGCATACGAAGCACGAGTGGCTGGTCCTGTACAATAAAAATGGATGTATCCATTTGAGAGGTAATCTACAACTTTCAAATATTTGAACAATTAGTGGTTATTATACTCACTATTGATGCTTCTGGTTAGGTATCTTCACAATTTAAAACTCAGTGTGGGTAACAAGGCTCATGTTGAAGCTTCGATCGCAAATGCATATCTAACAAAAGAAGCATCAATTTTCTGTTCCCACTACTTTGAGGATCATGTTCTGACGAGGCGTCATAATGTACCTCGTAATTACGATGGTCGTGGCGCTGAAGAACCCCAACCCGGTACTCCGTCAATTTTTATACCTCCTGGACGACCACTTGGACGGAAGAATACAAGATATATTGTAGACGAAGAGAAAAATACAGCTCACACCTACGTGTTACTGAATTGTAACAAGGTGCAACAGTATGTTGAGTAAGTTAATATTCAACATCGTCCATCTATAATTATTACAAAACATCATTATAATGATAATATTGTACATCTTCCCTCTTGTAGTATGTTTATGCATCAACTTCAAAGTGTTCAACTGAATCTCTCTAGGGCTGAACAAGACGATAAACTTCAACATCAATTTGCGTCATGGTTTGAAAAAGTTGTTAGTCAAGTTGATAAAATTATATAAATAATAAAATATATACATAGACTCATGATTAAATATTTTGTCAACTATAAGTTAAGGTAAACAATATTTAGAACCAGTGGATACGTGATCTCTTCAGCGGTCCTGTAAGTTGTGTTACCACATATTCTGGGTATTACGTGAATGGATACAAATTTCACACACGCACTTATGGTGAATCAAAATCGACTGTGAACAGTGGAGTTTGTATCAAAGGGACAAACTATAATTCAGATGAGAATGATTTCTATGGGATCCTTGAAGAAGTATTACAGTTGGAATACCCTGGACGACTTGAGAAAAAAGTGGTTCTGTTCAAGTGCGAGTGGTATGATCCTACCGTGCCAAATGGAACAAGAATACATCCTAACTACAAACTTGTGGATGTTAATCGGAAAAGAGTATATGGCCGTTATGATCCTTTTATATTAGCAAACCAAGCCACTCAAGTTTACTATTGCAAATACCCGGGGGTGCGAAATCATGAATGGCTTGCTGTTTGCAAAGTCAAACTGAGATCCTTACTAGAAATTGATCAAATGAATGAACAAGAGCTACCCCCATTCCAAGACGATGAGATTGATTCACAAATGAATAATGTGCAAATAGACAGTGATCCTATCGTGTTGGTAGATGTCAGTGGTGCACTAATTCAAATTGAGAATGATGATGTTGAAGAAGAAGAAGGAAGAAAACGATGATGATTAAGTAGTTTAGTAATTGCTATCTCGATGATAGAAATTATTTAATGTGTACACCTAAACTTTGATTGATTGATCATTTATGTGATAATATGTTATTATATTAATTGCTATCTCGGTGATATAAATTATTTCAAGATGCACCTAAACTTTGATTATTTGCTCATTTATATGATAATTAATATGTTATGTTTAAAATTTTACAGATGAGCGGATTCGATCGTAGCTCTAGCGGGGGACGGCGACAGAGTACTGGTCACGGGGGTCGAGGCCGATCTAGTGGGGCGCGGAACACAATGCCTATACCACACATACCAGTGCCAGTTCCGTTGATCCCCACGACTGATGACGAGGAAGCTGAGCAGTATACCGACTCGGATTCTGAAGAACAGTCGGATTCACAAATGGTCGGACAGAGACAAGATGTGTATATTGCCTACGATACGTATGTTAGACTTACTATTTTCATGAATTTTTAGGAATATATATCCGTGAATATTAATTATGTATTATAAATTTGTTTGCAGCTTGATGCCTTCGAATCCGGTCTCCAAGCTAATCAGACGTATCATGGCTGGACATATGGAGTTGGGTGCCTTCACCTTCAGGATGATATCCGAAGAAAGGCTGCAGGAGTACTGGGAGACATTTCAGGTATATATTCATTTGATTTATAATGATATTATTGTATGACATAATAACATCTTTGTTTATCAGAAAGAGGCTAGGTGGGATCCTACTGTCACTTCAACACAGTATGTGCATCACTTATTCCTGAAAAAGGGCTGCTAAAAGATATGTAGATCTTTTGAACTCTGTGAAAAGAAAATGGGAGTTGAAGGGTAAGAAGCCACAGTGGGATACAAAAGTGTGGAAGACCTTGCTCGCGTACTGGGACAGAGATAATGTGAAAGCCAAATCCGCACAATGTAGACGGAACAGACTATCTGAGCTTGCTGGCCCGGGTACTGGCATCTCCACCCATAAAGTTGGATCTCGTGGTGTTGTCGAGGTTGCTCTGGATATTGTAAGTCATTTGTTGATACCATATTCGGTAAAGTTTTATAATATGTATACATATTTTCAGTTTTAATCATCATGTTCTAAATTATAGGAGAGGAAGAAGAGACGCCCCGCCACAGATTGGGAAATTGTGGAGCACATTCACTACCGTGGTCCAGGACAGTATACATACGACCTTATATCTGATACATTGGTAAGTTTTCTTGTTACATTTTAAAATAATATGAATATTTAATAATATTTAAATATCTAGAAAAATAATTCTCTAAAAAAATGTGCAGGCTGATGCACAAGCGAGAGTCTCCCAACTGCATGTTACCTCTGACTCTGACGAGCAACCTCCTGAGCCCAGTCTTCCAGAGTTATCTAAGATGTACATCAAGACTGTGGGAAAAAAGCACGGTAAAGTTCTTGGGCTCGGACAATTGGGAAAGTCTAGACGCATAGTCTCCAGCCCAGGCGGGACATCAGCTGGGACTCATATTGGAGCCTGTAGCCAAATTGATGTGGACCGACTACTCGCTGAGGAGCGTGAGAGAACGCGCAGAGAGACGACTGAGGAGAATCGACGATTGTTGGAGCAAGTGGAAGAGAGACAACGTCAACTGCGTGAGGAGATGACCCAGAACTTCCAAAACCAGTTTACCGAGTGGATGCGGGCATGACAACAGGGATCCGGAGGACCACCACCCCCGCCTCCATCCGATGAGTATCCCCCACCCCGAGGACCGGGTTCGAGCCGTGGCAAGGGACCGAGATCCTGATGTTTGAGAGTATTGCTTGGAGTATGAATTAACTATTTTCATGAATGTTTGATGAATATTTCTTGGAGTATGAATTATTGTGCATCATCTTTATTATGCTTGTGATGTTTATTTTCATTAATGTTTGTGAAATCCGGAGCTATATATCGTGTTTAGTAAGATTTTTAATTAATTATTTAGGTTAATCTGTGTATGTTCTTTAATTATAAGTAATATTTGATTAATTTAGCCATAATATATTCAAAATATTTTAATTAAAATAATATATATATATATATATATATATATATATATATATGCACAAGGGCGTTAATTTTTTATATTTAAAAAGATATATACATAAGTGAAAATATAAGTTTACAAGTGTTAATTTCATTTTATATGTGAGAATAATATAAATTTCATTTTTAAGTTATTACCATAATTGTAATGATATATAATAATTAATAAAAAGTGTAATCATAATAGAAATTATTAAATGTATGTAATTTAAAATGATATATTAATTTAATTAATTTTTGATGGTGTTATGGTCAATAAAATGATTTATAATAATATTATTTAATTAAAGGTATAAATAAAATAGGAGTTAAGTGTTTTAACAAAGAAAACAAAATAAGAAATAATCTATATACTATTACAATAGAAAACATTTCGAATGATAAGCCTTGCCCAAATGGTAAGGAGAAGGGCAATAGGTCTCCCACGCTAGGGAGGTCACGGGTTCAAAACTTGTTGGTGGCGGGTCGCGCGCGGATCAGGTCGGTTTGCGCCCGCCCTGCTGATGCGGCCCACGATTTTTTTTTTAAATTGGGTTGGACGAGGGCCTCCCCCTCGTGAACAAACGAGGGGCAAGACGAGGGCGCTTGTACACGAGGGGCGAGACGAGGGCGGCCGTGCTCGCCAACCTCCAGCAACGCGAGGCGAGGGCTTGGCCCACGGGAACCTGGACGAGTGCTACCCCCTCGTGAACAAACGAGGGCCTACACGAGGGCCCGGTTTTTGAACCAGACAAGGGCTTCCCCCTCGTTCTTAGCCGAGGGCTCTCTCCCCTCGTTAGTTAAAGATGGGCGAGCCGAGGGGGACCCTAACGAGGCCTATTTTGTCGAGGGTCTCCCCCCTCTTTAAACCCCTCTTTAACCCTCCCCCTCTTTAAATCCCTCCCTATATCCCTCTTTATTTCAACAGTATTTTGTGGTGACCATGCCAAGTGCCAACCATTTGCCAATCTTATTTAGGACCAAAAATCATATAATTTTTTTTTCTAAATTGGAAAAACACAATTGCCCTATAAATTTTTCAGGCAAATTTACTTTTCTTCTTTTTAAAAATGGAAAATTGTATAGTCAATATATTCATTTCACATCACCTTTTAGTGCATGCATACACTCTATAAATATGTAGGATTTCTCAATCTTCTTCCTCACACAAAGCTAAAACTTTTGATAATATAGTCAACATAGAAAATTCATTCAAGAATCTCTCAACAATTAATGGCCAAAGGTCAAAAACATATTGCGTCGTCCTCAGTTCTTCTTCTTCTCCTTCTTGCTCTTCTGAGTTCGTTCCTCGTTCAAAATGAAGCGCGTTTGCTGAAACCGATTCAACACGAAAGCTCAACTGAAGTGGAGATTATGAAAGTTTTGGAGGATTTGCACGTGGATGCGGTGAAAAACGGGGGACCCAGTCACGGCGGCGATGGACATGCTTTAACTCTAGGGGGAATCAAGAGGTCGGTTCCAAGCCCTGGAGAGGGACACTAGCTTCTTCAATGCATCAATTTAGTTTGACTTTAATTCCTCAAATGACGTCAAATGTTTTGTTTTGATGCATTTGCGGTGTGCTATGCATGCACCGTAAAGTTTGTTATTTTTTGTTTGCAATAACAATATCTTTAAAACGACTTTTTTCTTCCCTTCATTATATATTTCCTACACTAGTATACTAACATCTCATGTTATTATTTTTATACATATTAAAATTCAATCTAGTTTAGGATGACAAATAATGAAGTAAAAATTAACTTTGGGACAGAGAGAGTATTATTTACTTGCATTTTGCATTTTCCTATTAAGATTCTTCCTGAAGTTGGACCAAAGGTCCTTAATTTCCACCTATGCAAATATATATCAACTAACTGAGAGAGAGGGAGGCCCGTACCTGGTACAATAGAGAACATTTTGGGATATTTATAAGGGGTTACGTTATATACCCTTCCATAATGGATAGATACACCTACGTTCACATTAAAGATTAAACTACCAGTTATACTCTTTTTTTTATAAAAATAATTGTTTTTTCTATTTTCTCTCTGTTTTCTTCGGTTCTTCATCTACATTCTCTCTCACACAAATTCCAGCAGCGTAAGCCGTTGCTCAGCTACTCTTAATGATTTATAAAGGAATACCAAATTATAGGGCAACATATATAATCTCCTGGATAGATTTTGATTTACATAAGAGGCTTGATCCAGAAATAAATATCGACGCAATACCTTCAAAAAATATGTTACAGGTCTGGTGGAATTGCCTTTTACTTGGGCAATTCGAACACCGTCCATAATTAAATCAACAAAATTTTGGAAAGACGCAACAAAGAGGATGCGTGCGTTCCGTCGCCAGAGCCTTCAAAGTCTGGAACTTTTGTGGCGGCAAGCGGGCAGCAGTGGACATCACTAGGATCAGAGAGAAAGAATGTAGAGTAAAAAACGGAAGGAAAAATAACAAAGAGAGAGAGAGAAAGGAAAATTATAATTTTATGCAGGAGGGATACCATGGGTATTTTAGGTGAATCAATTAATCATGGAGGGGTATTTACGTGTGCCCTTTTATAAGTGTTAGACAAGGAGAGAATGGCGCCTTGAGGTGAATGAAATTATTTCCAAGTGTTAAAAAAAATATACTCCCTCGGACCTATTTGGAAAAGATGAAGGATTAAGAATTTCGTCACAAGTGAGGTGAAAATCTTCATGTTATGGTGTCAGAAGTAATATATAATCATATGGTTGGCGAAATCAAAAATTTTTATGTTATGATATAAAAACTTTTCATATTATAGTAAAAGAATAAAAATTACAAGGGGGTAAACCACGGCCACCCCCACCTAGAGTTGTCAAAACGGGTCCGGGATGGATCGGGCCTCAAAATAATAGGCCCAAAAAGAACTAGACCTTTTTTGGCCCGGCTCGGTTCGGTAGGCCCGATGGGCTATTCGGGTCAGGCTTTGCCCAGTGGCCCATTTTGGCCCGTTAGATTTTTTTTTTTATTTCTTATTTTTATGATATTGGGTAACACTTTGACTCATCTCTACTGTCATTTGAAATTTAATTTTATTTTCATGTAATTTTTTAATAGATTATGTAATTATTAAGGAATGAAAATTAGTTAAGGTTCATGTAAGAATACATTATACATATATTTTAAAAGTTGTTATATTTTAATACTTATCCACCACAACCATTCACCAATATAAATGCTATGCTCTATATATATTCAGATTTTGTTTTTGTGAATCTTAGTTTATTGAGGATTGTTGAATTATGGACTTTGAATTTATTTTGGAGAATTTAAATTTATTAGAATTTGTTGAATTATTGTTGTTAGAATTTTATTTATAAATTTGAGTTTTAATTTAATTATTAAATTGTTGTTGACAAACTAAACAATTTTTGTAACTATATGAGTAGAATTTGTATACTAAATAAACTAATGAGATAAATATATAAACCAAGTACAATAATAATATATAAAAAAAATTGGGCCGTTTTAGCTTGGTTACCCGTCTAGGGCTAGGACGGGCTTGAAAATATGTGGCCCAAAATCAACCGGCCCGTGGCTCCCCGCACACCCTAAATTTGAACTTGATTTCATCACTGTCATTTAAAAAGGTATAAAAAGACATAAGCGAGGTCACAACTCAATTTATACGATCTCTATTGTCAGTGAGTTTTCAAAACCCTATCCCCAAAAGTGCTTCGAACCTTTGTAAATTTCATCCGTGATAGATATGAGTAATGTTGATGAGAAAGGTCTTTCAAAAAATGTTGATGAGAAAGGAAACTCATTACTAGTCGAGAAAACATAATCCAATAAGAGGTAAAAGCTAGAGAAAGAGAGAAATATCGGCCGTTTTTATATAAGCGGTCAAGTGGCTGAAGGCTCCAAAGCTGGAACCTCTAGAAGAGGATTATTGGAGGGATTTTATTAGGAAGACGAATATAGTAGCTCCAGTTCTGAGAGAGAGGACGATGCCGACCTCTACTACACCAGTGCTGAATTTGATAGCGATTCCGTTGATGGCATTAACAGTGAAATTGAGGATATTCCATTTTGAGGGTAATCTATGATTTCGTCTTCCAATTTTTTTTTTTTTAAAGAATATTCATACTTGTTTGTTTTATGTTGTAATCTAATTTTTTTTCCATGAATCTATGTGATTGCAACATGCCCTAACTGGTACATTTTGTGATCTACTCTTAAATGAATTGAATATTCAATGGAATTCTTTTTTATCTATTGGTAAACCATAGAGAAGGTTTTCTTGCATTCTCCGTTTTAGTTTTGAATCCTCGATTTTGGGCTACGATCTAATTAATATTTTAGGTTGTTGTACAAATCATGTTGTTTTCTTTGTCCTTTTCAGATAATTTGTATTTGTGGGATTGATACTTAGCTTTGTCATGTCAATTCAGATGTTATTTCATCTAATATTCAACAATTAAATGACTATGTACCGGTTTGTTGGATGCATAACTCTATTAGGTTCACTCAATATTGAACAAAAAATAATAAAAAATCAAAGGGTATTAATTATTTTTACTAAAGGGTACTATTTATTTTCATTGAAGGGTGTTGATTATTCACATAGAAGGATATTAGTTGAAGGATACGAATAGTGTTAGTTGCTTAACTAAAGGGTATTAGTTGGTTACACAAAAAAGTATTGCAAAGTATGTATGAACCAATTCCACCCTATACATACTCTATGATTTTTTTACCCCAAAATTGAAAACCCCTTGGAATAAGGTTGAGGGCATTTTTGTATTTTTCACAATTTAATAAGGATGAAGTTTCTCTCTATGGGGTTCAATCACAATTTATTGAGTCTAATATTATGAATGAATTTCATCTAAGAATTTGAATTTGTAGAGTGATGTGAAATTAATTTATTAAACTTTATGTTTCGCTCCACACACACACACACACACACACACACATATATATATATATATATATATATTGTAATACTTAGCTATTTGTGTTTTCACTTTTGGAAAAAAAATGCATTAAATCGTTACTTGTTAAATATAAATTATACACATGCACGATTAAAAAAATATTGTCCTCATTTGTAAAAAAGTTATAATACTAATATACAAAATAATATTATTTGGAATTCTTCACACAAATGAAATCTCTAAAATAAATTACAATATATTCTTTCAAAACCTTCCCAAATTAAAATAATTTCATGATTTGAAATAATTATCAACATTTCCATTAATGACTGACCAAAAAAGCCAAATTCTAGGTCAAGAAACAAATAATATTTCATTTATTATGTTTTTCTCTTATTTTTATTGACAGATTTATGATCTCAATCAGTCAAGGGGATTTTGTGATCGGTCAATACAATACTTTTGGTAATTGTTTTAAACTACGATATTATATTACTTACCCAAATCAAATGACATTTTTATTACTTACCCAAATGTGTTTTGCTTATTATAATTATAAATACATTATGCTTCTTGCCCTCTAAAAAAATCACCATAACAAATATTTCATGGCAATAAAACCCAAGTGGTAGGGATTTCAATTTGTATAAATAGAAGAGTAGGCGTGTGAATCATCTATAGTAAATCCAAATAGATGTTGAATACATCTCAGGGAACGCAGTATGAAGCAGAGTGGTTTTACGAATCTAAGGTAAAAAAAAAAAATTCCATAACCATCCCACCACTGCAATTGTACTATCTCATTTAATCGCTTTTATTTGTTCAATCTGAATTAAATTTGTTGTAATTTGTGAATTTTTTTATGTGGAACTTGGTTATTTTTGTGTGTATTAGGAGGGGAAACGTTGAGTAGTTTGAAAGACAAAATTAGACTTAATGAGTTGTATAGATCAATTATTAGCTGAAAATAAAAGGAAAGTGAAAGAAAATTAACAGAAAAAAAAGAAAAGTGGAAGATGGAAAAAATAAAACAAATTATGTTGTTAGTATATGATTATGAATCACGTCAGTCGATTTGTTCAATACACTGCCGGGTCCTTTTGTTGGGAAGTGCTTCTGGTAGTCAGATCAATGTCACTGGTTCTTGTGTAGATGATGTTATCTGATATCTTTGAACTATCATACCTTTCTTATTCTTTGACCGGGGAATACTCATAAAACTCTAACATTTTTATGGTTGTTTTGACATGTCATGGTATTATTTAACTTTAATCTTTGCTAATTATGACATTAAATATTCATACACATAGTTTAACGTATTAAGGTTAGTTCTAACTTTAATGTCTTAAATTGCGCCAAATGTTTTTTATGGTGCATTTGTGGTGTGTTAAACATGCCTTGAATCTATAGAAGACAATATTCTTATTTTAGTTGTATCTTTATCTTGGTGTTTACAGTATATAATAATCATTTGGATTCGTCTAGTTGCCAGGATTAAATTTAAGTCTCATAATGGAACAACACAAATGAAAAACAAACACATAATAAATTTGAACCTACAATAAGACAATGTTAAAGTTAGCAAAAATAGCAAAATGTCATCTTATTTGTGTTCATATCATGTTTTTCTTTGAATGATATACTATTGGAAGATGAAATCATAGTGAAGTAATTGAAATTGAATATCTATTGAGTCACTATCAATGTCATCAAAGGAATCATAATCAAGTTCATTGCTGGTGTTGTAGAGGTTGTCATAGTCCTCGCTGTTGGGATTGACGTTTCTGTAAACTTCCTCCTTATCAGATCCCTCAATCAGTACATACTTGTCTTTCTCGGTGGTGGAATACACATAAGTCTTCTTTCAGAGGTTCCAGCTTTAACCCTCCATCTTTGTACATATAGTTTATAATTTTAATATAAGCTACTTTAATTTACCCCTTTCTTCAACACAATATATTTTGATCAACTCATATCATATCCTTTTTCATATTTAATAAATATTATAAGCTATATTTATTTCAATGGTTATAAAAGTTCACATTTTTTTTTTGTAGTTATATGAATAAATTTATTTACCTCCCTAGCTTGAAACCAAATTGACTTTCTTATATATTGGTCTCTTTTAACATCTTTGGATAACATAAAATAGATATGTATATCTTGGAAGCTAATTGCAAGACTTTGACTGATTAGCGTTCGGTGTTGAACTGATGCAATGGCGATGCATGATCAAACAGTTGGAAATCATAATTAATTTCATGATTCTCTATGTGGTTGCTCAATATCGAGCATGGAATGAAGATAGTAGTCTAGTAAGTCACTTCGTTTCTACTTGGTCTTTATAGTTATTAGCTCTTAGTATCTACATTTTCTAAAATTGTGCTTTGTTACCCTTGTGCACTGGTTTAATTTTATTTTAGTATGTTGTATGATAACAATTGTAGTTTTTATTATTTTTATTAATAACTAACGTTTATTAAATTATTGTGTCGATAATATTAATTTAGGACTAAAATTGATGTTGGGACCAAGGAATCAATATAACAATTTTCATCAATACTTAAGGATGCAATGTTAGCTATTTTGCAAAATTTTATGATATTATGGTTTCCTAAGTAGCTAGCATGTTGTGAAAATTAAAATTCGGTATAATAGGGATACATTTTTATTAACCTCGTTTTTTTTTTTTTTTTGCATCATTTACTTTGTTATAAAAACCTTGGAGGTGATATAAAAAATCTTGACTAAATGGTTTTAATTAAGATTGCATTCGTTTAAATTTATTGTGTGATTGGCGATATTTTTATGTTATGGTTTTAGAATTAGTTTATAATACCACGAGAGGAAATATCAGAATTTTATGTTATTTTTCATATTATAGTAAAAAAATAAATCATAAGGTGGGTGAACCCCCCCCCCCCCCCTTCCCCACCCTACACGCCCTAAAATCAACCTTGATTTCTTCGCCACTATTTGGAAAAGTATAAAAGGACATAAGCGAGTTCACAACCTAATTTATACGCTACTCTATCGCTTGAGAGTTTTCAAAACCCTAACTCCTAAAGTTCTTTGAACCTTCATAAATTTCAAACATGATAGATAATAGAAATGTTGATGAGAAAGGAAAGTCATTGCTGATCGAGGAAGCAAAATACAGCAAGCGACAAAAGTTGAAAGTCGGTTTAGAGAAAAAGCCAAACGTCGGCCGGTTTTACATAAGCGATCAAGTAGCTGAAGGCTCCGAAGCTGGAACCTTTGCAGGAGGATTAATAGAGGGATCTGATAAGGAGGAAGACTACAATAGCTCCAATTCTGACAACGAGGATGAATGAATCTGATATCGATTCTTATGATGCCATTGATAGTGACTTGGAAGATAATCCATTTTGATCCTTTTTTTTAAAATTATATTTATTGCATGAATCTTTGTGATTGCTACATGCCCTAGCTGGTGTGTTTTGTGATTTGCTCTTAAATTAAGCGATTAAATGGATATCCGATGGAATTCTTTATTTTCCAGTGGTAATCCATAGAGAAGACTTTCTTGATTCCTCATTTTTACACTGTTGAATTGCTCTTGAAATAACCTAATTAATGTTTTAGGTTCTTTTACAAATAATTTTGGTTTCTTTCTGACCTTTTTGGACTATTTGTATATGTGGGTTGACACTAAGCTTTGACATGTCAATTAATATGTTATTTTAATTTTATCTTTGAAAATATAATGTTATTGTGTACCTATTTATTGTATGAATAACTCTATTATGTTCAAACAATGTTGAAAATATCAAGCAAGTGAAACTAGTCTACTCTGTCAGATCTTAGTGGATTCTACCCCAAGTGCATTGTAAATCCTAATTGTTAGTTTGCCTGGTAGGCTTTAATTTCTTTCGCATTGATTGGACCTATATGATGATATTCATTTTTTTAATTCTTATATAGAAAACCTTTTTCTTTCTTTATTTATGATGATTGTGCTTGGAATTTATTTTGGGAGGTGCTACTTGCATATCTGAATTGCAAAATTCACTCTGGTTATTTATGGTCACATTTACTTGTGAAAAAGTTTTTAAAAAATGCCCCTTAAATTGTTTTATATGCTTGAAACTGGTTTACTTTGTCAATTTGTGGTGAATTTTACACCAAGTGCTTTATAAACGAGCAAATGAAACTCCTATCGCATTCTTTGGCTCCTCTTAATACTTGAGCTTTTTATGGTACATCTTATTATCATCTTTAAAATGGCACTAAGTGTTAATTACTAGTTTACCTGGTAAGTTTTACTTAATTGGGATTTTATTAGATTGTATAAGGTTATTCATTTTTCTGCTTGGTATATAAATGACGCTATTTTGTGTGTGGTGTTTTTTTCATTGATTTTATCATAGCTAGCGTTATTTGCATCTTTGAAATTGGTATATCTACAAAATTGGTCTACTTATCCAATAGTGGTGGATTCTATACCAAGTACCTTGTAAGCGAGCTTTTGTATAGTACATCTATCTAGTGTGTCATTATCATGCTTAGAATGCAACTGAACTAGTTGTTAGTTTTTTCTTGTGATTGAGGGTTTTTTATTCTTCTATGGTTGTTTCCAAGTGTCTTCTATTGTGGTTGCTTTTTGTTTATTTCCGGTTGTTGACGAGCAATTTTTGAATGGTGATCTATGTTCTTTGTTCGGTTGTTTAAGCTTTTATGTTTATATAATGACCTCTGTCCTTTGTTCAGTATATTGAGCTTTTTTTTTTTGGTCGTTATCATCTCCTTTTTTGGGGTACCAATTTCCTTTTATGGGGGTTTTTGTCTTCCTTGTGGGAGTTTCCAGTTACATTATATTTTCTTTGTGAGTTCGTCTCTCATGGATTAACTTCCCAGCTTTCTTACTCTGGTACCAAGTCGAAACTCCCAGTTATTTGTCTTGTAATTTATCTATCAAGCATTTATTGAATCTATCTTTCTTTCTTTTCTTTTTTCTGAAGTTAGGGGGGGGGGGGGGGGAACACACTAATAAATTTGGCCTTTGTTTTACATTGTACTAGTTTTTGTAGCTTATGGGATAGTAATTATTAAACGCACATACACATGTAGATTTTTTAAAACACATTTACAAAGAGTTTTGTGTATAATAATATTATGCTTGTGTAATAACGATATAGTGTTTGAATAAGTTGTGTTGTTTCTTACATCAAAATGATTGAGATGATAAAAACTTTTAATATAATTCACACAAAATGTTTGTTGCTTTGTATTTTTTAATAGGGTTAATTACATATAAATACACCACCTTTTTTACAACTTTCAATTTAATCCTGAACTTCACGATTAAATTATAAAAATCCAACCTTTTAACGAATTTAAATCCGATATATACATGTTTTTGTGTCTCTGCCCGTTTCCGACCGATATCTGGTGACGTGTCTCGCCTTTTTGTGTCTCCGCCCATCTCCGACCGATAGCTGGTGATACCGGTCAAAAACGAGCAAAGACACAAAAATATGTATCGGATTTAAATTCGTTAAATCGTAAAGTTCAGGATTAAATTGAAAGTTGGAAAAAAGGCGGTGTATTTATATGCAATTAACCCTTTTTAATATTAATGATTATTTATTTTGATTAGAGTGATGTAATGATAGTAGTAGTTTGAAAACTCGTCATTTTGACTATTGGACTTAGGAGTGGGTTAAACCTTACTACTAAGGCAATTTCAATTCTTATGCAATTCTCAAATCTCAGGGCAAAATATATATTGTTTTAATATCTCCTTTTTTTTTTCTTCTCTTTCTTCTTATATATTTTCTCTAAAATACATCTAACACAAAATTATAATAGTAAACCTTCATTCGATGTAACATAGAGAAGGGTAATTATTCTATGAGTCGGTCTTGTGCGAGACGTCTAATGCCATGAGACAATAGAATGGCGTATATATTGAGCATGATGCATTAACACTTTGATGCATTAACACTTTGTTAAGGGTGAATGTTAATTTGTGTTGTCTTATACCATGAGACAATCTCACATAAATTTTTTACTTAATCTATTTAAACATAAAACTAATATTTAAACTTAAACCTAATATTTTCGGACATGTAAAAGAAGAACAATAACTTTTTCAGGCTTGTAAAATTAGGACAATATATTTCAAAAATATGTAAATGTAGGAAGATTGAACCCGTGCTCGGGTGTATTTCGGGCTTCAAATTTGGGCTCAATTGTCCTATATTTACTAATTTCTGAAACATATTGTCCTACTTTCATATGATTGAGTCCTAACAATGAGAATCACAGTTCGTACGTGAAATTCAAACGACTTGATATTCTTCCACTGCATACGAGGTTGGTTGTTCTAACACACTGCGATGGCCAAATATCCGTCGCAAATTTCATGAATTTGCGACGGATTTTGGTAGGTCGTCGAAAAAGATGACACTTTGCGACGACTTAGGAAGACCGTCGCAAAAGTTAGTAATTTGCGATGGAAAAGTCCATCGCAACAACTAGGGCCCACCATCTTCGTCTTAAACCGGCTACATTTGCGACGGATAGGTCATCGCAAATTTCAACTTTGATTTTGCGACGGTCTCTTCCGTCGCAAAACATACCTATTTAAAGATGACCGTTCGGGAAGCGACCCGTTTGACTGATTTGCGACGGAAAAGGCCATCAAATTTTTAAACTTTGTATTTGCGACGGACCAAAGCCGTCGCAAATCTTACATTTATATTCGCGACCTTTCGGGAAACGGTCCATTGACTGATTTGCGACGGATTGTCCGTCGCAAATCCGAACCTGTTTTACGCGTCTTCTCCTAGAAACGGCACGTTGACTGATTTGCGACGGAAAAGCCATCGTAAACCAGTTAAAACGGCGTCATTTTTACTTTGACAGGCAAAATTTGCGACAGATAGACGTCCGTCGTAAATTTTTTTACATTTATAAAACTCTCCTCGCGAAACAGACGGAGAGTGCGAGAAAAAATAAGCAGAGGAGGAAAACGAAAGGAAAAGGAAGGAGAAGTCGGGTTTAGTTGATTGTAGAGTCGTCCGTCCCCACCGAGTTCTCGTTTTGACATTTCTACAAATAAACCGTAAGTTTTCTTCATTTTTACCGTTTAAAATTTAATTTTAAAGCATGTTTAGAAAATTGATTTTAGTTGATAATTGATTTTAGTTGAATTATTTGAATTATATTAGTAATGAATTGATTTTAGTTGATTTAGTTGATCGAATTTTAATTTAAAGCATGTTGAATTGAATTAGTTAAATTGTTTGAATTATATTAGAAATGAATTGATTTTAGTTGAATTATAAATTAATTAGTTGATCGAATTTTAATTTAATTTTAAAGCATGTTTAGAATTTCTTAAGCTTATAATTGAATTAATTGAATTAGTTGAATTTTTTGAATTATATTAGAAATGAATTGATTTTAGTTGAATTAGCTTAGTTGATCGAATTTTGATTTAATTTTAAAGCATGTTTAGAAATAGTTGAATTAGTTGATCGAATTTTAATTTAAAGCATGTTTACTTTTTGTTAAGTTTAGAATTGAATTAGTTGAATTGTTTGAATTATATTAGAAATGAATTGATTTTTGTTGAATTGTTTGAATTATAATTTAATTTTAAAGCATGTTTAGAATTTGTTAAGTTTAGAATTGATTTTAGTTGAATTAGATTAGTTGATCGAATTTTAATTTAATTTTAAAGCATGTTTAGAAAGAGTTGAATTTGTTTAGTTTAGAATTGATTATAGTTGAATTGTTTGAATTATAAATTAATTTTAAAGCATGTTTAGAATTTGTTAAGTTTAAAATTGATTTTAGTTGAATTAGATTAGTTGATCGAATTTTAATTTAATTTTAAAGCATGTTTAGAAGTAGTTGAATTTGTTAAGTTTAGAATTGATTTTAGTTGAATTGTTTGAATTATAATTTAATTTTAAAGCATATTTAGAATTTGTTAAGTTTAGAATTGATTTTAGTTGAAATAGACTAATTGATCGAATTTTAATTTAATTTTAAAGCATGTTTAGAAATAGTTGAATTTGTTAAGTTTAGAATTGATTTTAGTTGAATTGTTTGAAATATAATTTAATTTTAAAGCATATTTATAATTTTTTTTAATTATGTTATAGATTTTAAAGCATGTTTAATTTAATTGATTTTAATTTAATATTTCGAATTTTGTTATAGATGAGCGGACAAGGCAGTGGCAGTCAGCAGCCTCCCAGGGATGAAGAGGCGAGTCGAGGAGGGCGAGGAGGGAGGAGACGATGGGCCTCACTGAGACCCGTGGTTCCACCTATTTTCAGATCGAGGTCTCAATCAGAGACCTCTTAACACCCTGACTCCTCCTCACAGTAGACTGCTGAGGGCTCATTCTCCTCCCGATAGCATCCAGTTGTTAAAGCACGGATGACTGTTCAGTCACATGGTTTAACGTAAGTTTTAATATTTTATACTCAATTTTTTTATTAATTAAAACCTAATTATTTTACTAACTTTGAAGTTTTACTTTTACAGTTGGATTCCTGGTCATGAGGCTAGTAATCAGGTATCCCAGTCCATCCTTGGATGTGGATTCGAGCCCACCGCTTACAGTTGGGGGCTAGTGTCCGATGCAAGGAAAAAGACCTACTTCGAGGAGTTTAAGGTATTAATTTAATTTATTAATTCATCGTTTATTAATATCAAATATATAAACAAATATTTACATTTAAATTGTAATTGCAGAAAGAATGTGTCTGGGCACCGGAGCACGATGACCAGATGTGGAAGAATTTCGAAAAATATGTGGCGGAAAGGTACAAAGACCTTCTTTTTAGAATGAGGGAGAAGTGGTACAAGAAGGGAGAGGCCACCGACATGGGGACTGACAGTGAAAGGCGGCCGATTTGGGACCAATTCCTCCGGTACTGAGATTCTCCTGAATTCAAAGAGAAGTCGGCAAAAAACAAGGCGAATAGACATAGTGACCCTGATGGAGAAGGGATGGTGAGACATCGGGCCGGTTCTCGGTCCATTTATGAGCACGGGTTAAGATTTGTAAGTTTCGTCTTTAATTTTGTAGTTTTTGAATTTATATAATTTTTTTCCTAATTTTTATGAGTGGTATTAATTTTTACTATCTTTTTTTCTAATTAGGCGGCGGAGCAAGGACGCGAGACCTCTCATTTTGAGAGATTGCAGCTCGTCCACCCACTCGTCGAGGAGACTGGGAAGTCTACCTATGGTCGTACCACCGAGATCCACGTAAGTATTATTTCAATATTAATAGTATTATTTCAATTTTTAATATTAAAAGTATTATTTTATATTTTGTGTTCAATTTATTTAATTTTTTGTATAATTAATTTGCAGAGAAAGATGCTCGAGGACCTTGCCTCTCAGCCTCAGCCTGAGGAAACGGCAGAGGGGTCGGGGTCGAAGCCCCCCACACAGCCTTCTGTTGACGTTCAAAATGAATTGTACTTCAAGAACGTCAAGGCTAAAAAGGGGCGGTTCGTTGGATTGGGCAGCTTCAGAAAGAACTTTTTACGATCTCGTGGCTCGGGCTCATCCTCCTCTCAGTCTTCCATCGACTCTCATCCCAGTGAGGTCGACAGGCAGCTTGCCACGGTGGTGGAGCAGATGAAGAACATGCAAAGGCAGCAGCGAGAGAAGGAAGAGTATGAGAGGCTGCAGCGAGAGGCGCACGACCGGTATACAGCTGAGATGGAGCGGTATCGGGTCGAGGTGCAGGAGTATACAGCCTCCATGCAGGCGTGGTGGCAGATATTCACCTCTGATTTAGTGCCACGAGCGCAAATGCCTGCGCCACCGATGCTGCCGATCCCGCCGACCCAGCCATCGATGCCGCCGATCCCGCCGACCCAGCCATCGATGCCGCCGATTGTTAACCTGGGCGAGGATGAGGAGGAAGAGGAAGACGGATTTAATTCCGACGGTTAAAAAAATTTGATTTTTAATAAATATGAAGTACAATTTTTTTTTTAGTTTGAATTGTTACTTTAATTTAATTTTTGAATTGTTACTTTAATTTATAATTTTATGAATTTATTTTAGTTTGAATTTACTTTTATTTAATGTCAAAATAAATAATTTTAGCAAAAAAATAAAAATAAAATGGACACAACATTTATAAAAACAAGTGAGAAACAAAAATGAATTAATTTTGTGAATTATGGAAAAAAATGAATCAATTTGGATACATATACAATTAATTGCGTACAAATGAATGAATTATAAAATTATGCATTGTCGAAATAAATAATTTTACAAAATAAAAAAAAATTGGGCAAAATATTTTAATAAACAACTTAGATACGAAAGAAATTAATTTGGTGAATTATGGAAAAAAAATGAATCAATTTGGATACATATACAATTAATTGCATACAAATGACCGAATTATAAATTTAAGTTGGAGTCGAAATAAATAATTTTACCAAACTAATAAAAATTAAATGGCCACAACATTTATAAAAACAAGTGACAAACGAAAATGAATTAATTTGGTGAATTATAGACAAAAAAAATGAGTCAATTTGGATACATATACAATTAATTGCGTACAAATGAACGAATTATAAAATTATGCATTTTCGAAATAAATAATTTTACAAAATAAAAAAAATAGTTGGGCAAAATATTTTAATAAACAACTTAGATACGAAAAGAAATTAATTTGGTGAATTATAAAAAAAAATGACTTAATTTGAATAAATATGCAATTAATTGCATAAAAATGAACGAAAGTAGCTTGTGCCCTAGTGGCGCGCGCCCCCTCCTCTTGCACAAGAGGTCCCGTGTTCGATTCCCCTTGGGCTCAAAATTGGATTAATTGTTCAAGGCCTAATAAGACTAATATAGAAGGTGGGCCGCATATAATAAGCTATGGGCCGGGTGGCCCAGTGGTCCGCGCCCGCCCCGGGTGCCCGGGCTCGAACCACGCGAGCCTTTTTTTTTTTGTATAGGCTCGGTAATTTGCGACGGTCAATTCCGTCGCAAATTTTGAATTTTGCGACGGAAAATGGCCCGTCGCAAATTATAACAGAAAAAAATAAAAAATATATATATATAAACATTTGCGACTGAATGTGGCCGTCGCAAATGTTGTTGACCCGATCGGGTCTAACCCGAAAGATTTGCGACGGACTACTGTCCGTCGCAAATTCTGTGCGACCCGGCCGGGTTTGACCCGCCAATTTTGCGACGGATTTATCCGTCGTTAATTTGCGACGGACGGCAAAATCCGTCGCAAAAATTAGCTACGGCTGTTTTAGGAAGGGATACGTGTCCGTCGCAAAATCCGTCGCAAAACACTGTTTGCGACGGATTTTCCGTTGCAAAACAGTGTTTTTTTTGTAGTGAACAGTAATATTTTCAACAAATGGCCAAATGGGAATGAACGTGTTGCTCATTTACATTCTTGTGGACTGCAATATCTTACTTCTTATTCTATCAAGTGATCTCAATTCTTTTGGATTGACAATCTCTTGGTGTACGGTTTTAACGAGTCGTGTACACTACTGCTTGTTAAGCTCCAACCATTGTAGGTTTTTTAAAACTTAGATGAAGTTGGTGCATGTCCTAATGATGGATGACATTACAAGGTAAGAAAACGTGGCTTAAAAATCCTTTTTTTCTACATGTAGGTTATGTTCTTTTGGGTTTTAAAAACCCGAATTTGAATTTTGAAATCTAAAACCTATTCTAATTTGAGTTTTAAATCTAGTTTTTAAAAACCTAATATTACAACCCGTTTAACTAACCTATAAAATCCTATTATTATATTCCCACTCTACCCATTATCAATCTATTATTTAAGAGTAGTTTTAGTGTGCACTTGAGTGCATGGTATGCACTTGAATTTTGTAAAATTCAAGCAAAAACTAGCAATACCCCGAAAATAATCAGTAATACCCCAAAAAGACATCAGTAATACCCCAAGAAAGCATCAATAATACCCCAACTGCAAAAAAATACACAGTTCGGTGTGTTTGTGTGTATTTTGAAAAAAATCAAAATTTAAGCCAAAATTAAGCTTAAAATCCAAGTATATGCTATACACTTGGATCAATGCACCCTAGAATTTGTCATTATTTAATTATTATTATGTTTTTCATCATTTAATAATACAACATAAAATTAAAATTCACCCTACACAAAATTAAAAAAGAACACATATTTTAAAATCTCCTGAATTAAAAAAATCATTGGAATTTAAAAATCGATTTTTAATAGTTCCTTAAAACCCAAAAATACTTCTTTGATATTTATGACGTTAGAATGCATTAACATGTCTGATTTTAATTCCTCAAATGACGTCAGATGTTTTTTATGTGCATTTTGCAGGTGTGCTAACCCTATCTTAAAAACGACTTATGTGTTTTGGTCAGTTGTAATATCTTGTTGTTTTAATAGTTGCTACACATTATAAGCTCTCAATTAGTAGTGATGCATTAAATTTTGCAGTCAAGATTCTTCACCGATCCTCCCATCCTACTATCTGTAGAAATTATTCGGGGTGCGCCCGGTGCAGTCCCACAAATTGAGCGCACCAATAAGCGAAGGAGGCTAGCCACGCATCAAAGTGGGGTTCCATTCTAAAACCAATTGGTGATAGGAGGAGTAGCCCACTAGACTTATAAACTAGTCTCTCTTCTTTCAATTTTCCAATGTGGGACAACTCACATGTGTAATTTATCTTATATATTTCAACACGCCCCCCTCACATGTGAGTCCTAGATAAACGAGACAGGATCACCCATGCTCTGTCAATTCGACAGCCCATCAAGCTCGAGCATGGGGCCTGCTCTGATACCATGTAGAAATTATTCGGGGTGCGCCCGGTGCAGTCCCACAAATTGAGCGCACCAATAAGCGAATGAGACTAGCCACGCATCAAAGTGGGGTTCCATTCTAAAACCAATTGGTGATAGGAGGAGTAGCCCACTAGACTTATAAACTAGTCTCTCTTCTTTCAATTTTCCAATGTGGGACAACTCACATGTGTAATTTATCTTATATATTTCAACACTATCTTAAGCTGAATGATAGAAACTTAATTAAATACTAGATTTGCTTAAGCGCAATACCTTATACTCCCTCTCCGAAACATAATTGCTACTTGCTAAAACTACCACTCCCCTTGCCCAATCGATATTTCCATAGATGAAATTATAACGACATAGTTTTTACCATTAATTATATATTTCCTACACTAATATACTTACATTTCATGTTATTATTTTTACATATACTAATTCATATTTATTAATTATATTCAATCTAGTTTAGGATGACAAATAGTAAAATAGAAATTAACGTTGAAATGGAGGGAGTATTATTCAGTTGCATTTTGCATTGTCCTGTTAATATTCTTCGTGAAGTTGGACCAAGAGGTCTTTAATCTCCACCTATGCAAATATATATCAACTAACTAAGAGAGTATTAAAAGTTTTCTAATTCAGAGTGGACGGCGCGGTGAAATAAGTAGAGAATATTTTTGTATTTTTATAAGTGTTAGAGTGGAAGAGAATGGTGCCATGAGGTGAGTGAAATTATTTGCAAGTGTAAAAAAAAAAAAAAGAACTCCCACGGGACCATTTGGAAAAGATGAAGGATTCAACATTTCGTCACAAGGGAGGTGAATATTTTCATGTGATGGTATTAGAATTAGTATATAATCATATGGTTGACGACATCAAAATTTTATGTTATTTTAAATATTATGATATGTATATATAAGAACTTTTAATCACAAGGGTAAACCACCCCCATCCCCACCCCCACCTAGAGCTATTAGAACGGGTCAACCCGAAAAGTCCGATTTTAAGTATGGGTCGCGCCTCAAAATTATAGGACTGGAAAGAACCAGACTTTTTTTGGCCCAGTGCGTTGTTCGAGCTCGGGTCAGTCTTGGCCCGGTGGCCCGGTTTGAGCCGGTAGATTTTTTTTATTTTTTTTTTGTTTTAGGATTTAGGGTAACGCTTCGACTCATCTCTACTGTTATTTGAGATAAAATTATTGAGCACATAATTGATAATTCATGAGGTTTATTTGTTTATGTGAATTTTCATAACCTTTTTCGAATTTTTCCTATTTCTTTTTCGAACATCAATTTTTTGATAAATATCTTAGAAGATTTGATTCTTCTTTAGTTTACGCCAAGCACTAAGTAAGATTAAGATATCAGTTGTGTTGTTTATGGATATCAGTAATATTTATTGGGAATCATACAAGTATTTTTGAATAGATAATGTAATTATTAAGGATTGAAAATTAGTTAAGGTTCCTGTAAGAATACATTATACATATCTTTTAAAAGTTGTTATATTTTAATACTTATCCACCACAACCATTTTTCAATATAAATGTTATGCTCTCTATATTTTCAGATTTTATTTTTGTGAATTTTAGGTTATTAAGGATTGTTAGATTATTGACTTTTGAATTTATTTTGGTGAATTTTAATTTATTAGGATTTGTTGTATTATTTTTGTTTGAATTTTATATAGATATTTGAGTTTTAATTTAATTATTGAATTGTTGTTGACAAATTAAATAATTTATGAAAATAAATAAGTAGAATTTTTATGCTAAATAAACTAATGAGGTAAATATATAAATCAAGTATAACAATAATATATAAAAAAATTGGGCCGGTATGGCCTGGTGGCCCGTCTAGGGCTAGGACGAGCCTGGAAATAGGTGTCCCGAAATCAACCGGCCCGGCCCGATAAAAACTCGTGGCTTCCCGCACGCCCTAAATTTGACCTTGATTTCATCGCCGTCATTTAAAAAGGTATAAAAAGACATAAGCGAGGTCACAACCCAATTTATACGCCCTTCTATCGTCTGTGAGTTTTCAAAACCCTATCCTCCAAAGTGCTTTGAACCTTTGTAAATCTCACCCATGATAGATATGAGTAATATTTATGAGAAGGAAAAATAATTACTAGTCGAGGAAATAGAATCCAGTAAGGTAAAAGCTAGAGAAAGAGAGAAATATCGGCCGTTTTTACATGAGCGGTCAAGTGGCTGAAGGCTCCAAAGCTGGAACCTCTTGAAGAGGATTATTGGAGGGATCTAATTAGGAAGAAGAATATAGTAGCTCTAGTTCCAAGAGCGAGGACGATGACGACCTCTACTACACCAGTGCTGAATTTGGTAGCAAGCGATTCCTCCGATGACATTTGTAGTGACATAGAGGATATTCCATTTTGAAGGGTAATCTATGATTTCGTCTTCCAAAATATTTTGTTGAAAGAATAAACACACATGCTTGTTTTATGTTGTAATCTAATATTTTTCCATGAATTTATGTGATTGCGGCATTGCCCTAACTGGTACATGTTGTGATATACTTTTAAATGAAGTGATTTGATTGGATATTCAATGGAATTCTTTGTCATCTATAGTGGTAAACCATAGAGAAGGTTTTCTTGCATTTCCTTTTTTAGTTTTGAATCCTCGATTTCGGGCTACGATCTATTTAATATTTTAGTTTCTTGCACAAGTCATGTTGTTTTCTTTGTCCTTTTCAGACAATGTGTATTTGTAGGCTTTGACATATCAATGGAGATCTTACTTAATCTAATATTCAAAAATTGAAAGACAATGTAGTTTATTGTATGCATTAACTCTATTAGGTTCACTCGATATTGAACAAAGCAAAAAATTAAAGGGTATTAATTATTTTTACTAAAGGGTAATATATGTTTTCATTGAAGAGTATTAGTTATTTTCATTAAAGGATATTAGTTGAAGGGTACGAAGAGTATTAGTTGTTTAACTAAAGAGTATTAGTTGTTACACTAAAAAGTATTGCAAAGTATGTATGAACCAATTTCACCCTATACATACTCTATGATTTTCTTACCTCTAAGTTGGAAACCCCTTGGAATAAGGTTGAGGGCATTTTTGTGTTTTTCACAATTAAATAAGGATGATGTTGCTCTTCATGGGATTCAATCACAATTTATTGACTCTAATACTATGAATGAATTTCATCTAAGAGTTTAAATTTGTAGAGTGATGTGAAATTAATTTATTAAACTTTATATTTCGCTAAAAAATATATATTGTAATACATAGCTATTTTAGTTTTCACTTTTGGAGAAAAAAATGCATTAAATCCTTACTTGTTAAATATAAGTTATACACGCGATTCAAAAAAAATATTGTCCTCATTTTTTAAAAAGTTATAATACTAATATACAAAATAATATTATTAGGAATTCGTCACAAATGAAATCTCTTAAATAAATTACAATATATTCTCTCAAAACCTTCCCATATTAAAATTATTTCATGATTTGAAATAATTATCAACATTTCCATTAATGACTGACCAAAAAAGCCAAATTCTAGGTCAAGAAACAAACAATTTTTCATTTATTATGTTTTTCTCTTATTTTTATTGACAGATTTATGATCTCAATCAGTCAAGTAGATTTTTTGGTCGGTCAATACGGTACTTTTGGTAATTGTTTTAAACTACGATTTTATATTACTCACCCAAATCAAATGATGTTTTTATTACTTACTTAAATGTGTTTTGCTGATTATAGTTATAAATACATTTTGCTTCTTCCCCTCTAAAAAATCATCTTAACGGATATTTCATGACAATAAAATCCAAATGGTAGGGATTTCAATTTGTATAAAAAGAAGAGTAGCCGTGCAAATCAGTTATAGTAAATCCAAACAGATGTTGAGTACATCTCAGGAACACAATATAAAGCATAGTGGTTTTACAAATCTAAGGTAATTCGTTTTTTTGTTTCGTAACCATCCCACCACTGCAATTGTACTTTCTCATTTAATCGCTTTTATTTGTTGAGTCTGAATTAGATTTGTTGTAATTTGTGGATTTTGGGATGTGGAACTCAGTTTAATTTTATGTGTATCGGGAAGGAAAAGGTTGAGTAGTTTGTAAGATATAATTAGACTTAATATGAGTTGTATATATTACTTATTAGTTGAAACTAAAAAGAAAGTGAAATAAAATTAACAGAAAGAAGGAAAAAAGAAAAGTGGAAGATGGAAAAAAGAAAAATAAAGCAAATTGTATTTTTAGTATGTGATTATGAATAACGTCAGTCGATTGGTTTAATACACTACCAGGTCCTTTTGTTGGGAAGTACTTCTGGCAGTCTGATCAATGTCACTAGTTCCTGTGTAGATGCTGTTATCTGATATCTTTGAAATATCATACCTTTCTTACTCTTTGCCCAGGGAATACTCGTAAAACTTTTACATTTTTATGTTTATTTTGGCATGTCTTGGTATTATTTAACTTTAATCTTTGCTAGTTATGATGTTAAATATTCATACACATAGTTTAACATATTGAAGGTTTATTATAACTTTAATTCCTTAAATTATGCCAAATGTTTTTTTATGGTGCATTTGTGGTGTGTTAAACATGCCTTGAATGTATAGAAGACAATATTCTATTTCAGTTGTATCTTTATCATGGTGTTTACAGTATATAACAACCATTTGGATCCGTCTAACTGTCAGGTTTATATTTTAGTTTCATAATGGAACGACACAAATGAAAAACAAACACATAATAAATTTGAACCAACAATAAGGCAATGTTAAAGTCAGCAAAAATAGCAAAATGTCATCTTATTTATGTTCATATCATGTTTTTCTTTGAATGATATACTATTGAAAGATGAAATCATAGTGAAGTCATTGAAATGAAATATCTTCTGAGTCACTATCAATGTCATCAAATGAATCACGATCAAGTTCATCACTGGTGTTGTAGAGGTCCTCATAGTCCTCGCTAATGGGATTGACATTTCTGTAGTCTTCCTCCTTATCAGTTCCCTCAATCAGTACATACTCGTCTTTCTCAATAGTGGAATACACATAAGTCCTCTTTCAGGGGTTCCAGCTTTAATCGTACCTCCCTGGCCATCATCGCCACCTTCGTAGTCTTTTTTCTTACTTAAGGCTTTGGAGCTGATGAAGAAGGTTAGAGAGGCGAAGTTGAAGCTGGAACCTATGAAAGAAACCTAAAGTATTATTCTGTAGAAAAAATGCATAGTAAATACTGGTTATGGATTTGATAAGGAGGGAGTTTACAGAAGCACCAACCTCGACAGCAAGGACTATAACAATCTCTACTACACCACTGATGTATTTGACAGTGATTTATGCTATGGGATTGACAGTGGCTCAGGAGAAATTAATTAATTTCAGTGGGTTGACTATAATTTCGTCTTCCAGTACTATCACATTGAAACAACAAACACGATTATAACACATAAAAAGGTGGCATGTTGTCATTTTGGTTGACTTTAACATTTGTGTTGGTTAAAATTTATTCAGTGTTTGTTTTTCATTTGTGTTGTTTCATTATGAGACTTAAGTTTAATCTTTACAGTTAGGCACATCAAATTGGTTTTTATTAATTTTAAACAAGATAATAAGGTAGGTGAATTTTTTTGGAAGACATATAGTTTCCCTTGATTAAATAGATGAAGCTACAACAGGAAACCAAAGATGTCATGTGATCATGTTTATTTAAATAAGAGTGTGATATTGTTTCAGGATTATGTGATCTTTTGTGATCTATCTATATTTGGTGATTGAGAGATGCCCTAGTTGTGACATTTTTTTGTCTGTCATATAAAATTGCTAATTGCATTCTTTCATTTGGTTAAAAATTGCTAAATTTACTAAAAGAATGCATTTAAATGATTTTATATCCTCGAAACTAATCTATTTCGGGTAAATTGCAAGGATGGTCCCATGAGAATTTGTACTTGACAGATTTGGTCCCATGTTCTTTTTTGGTCCCATTTTTAGCAGAAAAGGTCACATCCGTTAAATATTTTACAGTTTTCTATGGAATAATGGATGGAAAAACCTTTTCAACTAGATTTTTGGAGGGAAATGGACCCACTTTTGCTATTAACAATCATTTCAATGTAAAATGCAAGTATGGAGGCGATTCTGCTACTTTAGTTCGTAGAGTTTTAAGAAGTTGGAAATTAATTATTTATAAGTTGGGAATTATACGCGCGAGTTTTTGGCCGAAAACTAACGGGCGTGTGGACCTTATGCTCGTTAGTCCGTTATTTTTTGACGGAAAAATCGTATGGGACTATTTGCGCTAAAAAAAGGACCAAATTCATGAGAACCAATTCTTATGGGACCATTTCTGCAATTTCTCCAATCTATTTCATTTGTTCGTGGTGGATCCTACACCAAGTACTCTGTAAGATGGTGTTTAAAAATCCCGTTATAGAATTTGGTACATCTCGATCTCTTGAATTTTTATGGTAAATTTATATAGTGTGTTATATCAAGAATGCAACTGAGTTTAAAGTTATTGGTTTGGCTGGAAGACTTTATTATCTTGACATTGACTGACCTATCTGATGTTATCAATTACTTCAATTTTCATAGAGGTGACATTTGTGTTCTGTATTTCTGGTGATTTGGCTTGGATTTTAATGACGTATGTCTAGCAACTTGGGGGTGCAAATAGTCTCACCATTTATGTGGTATGAGGATAGAACTACTCAAGGTGTTCCATACGAAAATTCTCATGACATTTAAGAAATAGTACCCACACCCTATTTTAATTTGGGTGAAATTATATCCTTGTCTATTGTATTCCTCCACGGTGTAAAGCGTTACAGGAGCATCTCATATTCAAATAAAATATTTTGCAAATTATATATACTAAAATTTTAGGATTTTATTTATTGCTAAATAATCTTGTGAATTATTAAGGCAAAGGGGTATTTATTAAAGTTATCCATGATGTACCTTATAATACTCAAGAATTTCACCCAATTACTCTATAGTGCCCTTAAACATGGTGTTACATCTTTGTACATATAATTTATAATTTTAATATATATAAGCTACTTTAATTTACCCCTCTCTTTATTCAACACAATATATTTTGATCAACTCATATAATATCCTTTTACACATTTAATAAATATTATAAGCTATATTTATTTCTCTGATTATAAAAGTTCACTTTTTTTTTGTAGATATATGAATAACATTATTTACCTCCTTGGCTTGAAACCAAATTGACTATCTTATACATTGGTCTCTTTTATCATCTTTGGATAACATAAAAAAGATATGTATATCCTAGAAGCTAATTGCAAGACATTGACTGACTAACGTTCGGTGTTGAATTGATGTAGTGACGATGCATGATCAAACAGTTGAAATCAGAATTAATTTCATGTTTCTCTATGTGCTTGCTCAATATAGAGGATATAATGAAGATAGTAGTCTAGTAAGTCAGCTTCCTATGCATGTATTTGTATATTTATTGAAATTGAAAATATCGTGTATATATATATATATATATATATATATATATATATATATATATATATATAGTCACTTCGTTTCTACATGGTCTTTTAGTTATTAAGTCTTAGCATCTGCATTTTTTAAAATTGTGCTTTGTTACCCTTGCGCACTGGTTTTATTTTATTTTAATATGTTGTATGATAACAATTATAGTTTTTATTATTTTTATTAATAACTAACGTTTATTAAATTATTGTGTCGATAATATTAATTTAGGACTATAATTGATGTTGGGACCAAGGAATCAATATAATAATTTTCATCAATACTTAAGGATGCAGTGTCAGCTATTTTGCAAAATTTTATGATATTTTTGTTTCCTAAGTTGCTAGCATGTTGTGAAAATTAAAATTCGGTATAATAGGGATACATTTTTATTAACCTCGCCTTTTTTAGCATCATTTCCTTTGATATAAAAACATTGGAGGTGATATAAAAAAATCTCAACTGAATGGTTTTAATTAAGATTGCATTCATTTAAATTTATTGTGTGATTGACGATATTTTTATGTTATTGTTTTAGAATTAGTTTATAATACCGTGGGGGGCAATATCAAAATTTTATGTTATTTTTCATATTATACTAAAATAAAAAATCCCAAGACGGGCGAATCCCCCTGCCCTCCCACCCCGCACGCCCTAAAATTGACCTTGATTCAATCGTTGTCATTTGAAAAAGTATAAAAGGACATAAGCGAGTTCACAACCTAACTTATACGCTACTCTATCGCTTGAGAGTTTTCAAAACCCTAGCTTCTAAAGTGCTTTGAACCTTCGTAAATTTCAACCATGGCAGATAATAGAAATGTTGATGAGAAAGGAAAGTTATTACTGATCGAGGAAGGAGAATCCAGCAAGCGGCAAAAGTTGGAAGTCAATTTAGAGAAAAAGCCAAACGTCGGTCGGTTTTACATTAGTGGTCAAGTCGCTAAAGGCTCCAAATCTGGAACCTCTAGAGGAGGATTAATGGAGGGATCTGATAAGGAGGAAGACTACAATAGCTCTAGTTCTGACAGCGAGGACGATTGAATCAGGTAGTGATTCTTCTGATGCCATTGATAGTGACTTGGAGGATAATCCATTTTGATCCTTTTTTTTAATTATATTTATTGCATGAATCAATGTGATTGCTACATACCCGAGCTGGTGCATTTTGTGATTTGCTCTTAAATTAGGTGATTAAATGGAAATTCGATGGAACTCTTTGTTTTCCAGTGGTAACCCATAGGGAAGAGTTTCTTGGTTCCTTGTTTTTAGGCTGATGAATTGCTCTTGAAATGATCTAATTAATGTTTTAGGTTCTTTTACAAATCATGTTGCTTTGTTTCTAACCTTTTTAGACAATTTGTATTTGTGGATTGATACTTAGCTTTGACATGTCAACTGAGATATTATTTCATTTTATTTTTGAAAATTGAATGTTATTTTGTACATGTTTATTGTACGCATAACTCTATTATGTTCTGACAATATTGAAAATAGGAAGCAGGTGAAACTGGTCTACTCTGTCAGATCTTGGTGGACTCTACCCTAAGTGCATAGTAAGAGAGTTGTTGAAACTATGGATGTAGATTTTAGCTTCTCTCACGTTCTCTAAGCCTTTTTTATATTAATCTATCTAGTGTTTCATTTATCATAATTGTTAGTGTGTCTGGTAGGTTTTAATTTCTTTAGCCAATGATTGGACCTATATGATGGTATTCATTTTTTTAATTCTCATATAGAAGACCATTTTCTTTTTTATTTATGATGATTGTGCTTGGAATTTATTTCGGGAGGCGCTATGTGCATATCTGAATTGCAAAATTCACTCTGGTTAAATATTGTCAAATTTACTTGAGGAAAAGTTTAAAAAAAAATGCCCCTTAAATAATTTAATATGGTCGAAACTGGTTTATTTTGTCAATTTGTTTTAAATTTTACACCAAGTGCTCTGTAAACAAGCAGATGAAACTCCTATTGCAGCTTTTGAATCCTCTAGATCCTTGAGCTTTTTATGGTACATCTCATTATCATCTTTAATATGGAACTAAGTTGTTAATTACTAGTTTGCCTGGTAAGCTTTAATTAGTTGGGAGTTGATTAGATTGTATAATGTTATTCATTTTTCTGCTTGCTATATAAATGACGTTATTTTGTGTGTGGTATTTTTTTCTTGGATTTTTTCATTGCTAGCGTTATTTGCATCTTTGATATTGGTATATACGTACACTCTTCAAATTTTGGCTAAAAATTACCAGATTTGCTTAGAAGAGAAAACGATTAAATACCTTTCTAATGATTTTATATCGTCAAAACTGGTATATTCATCCAACTGTGGTGGATTTTGTACCAAGTACTTTGTAAGCGAGCTTTTGTATAGTACATCTATCTAGTGTGTCATTATCATGCTTAGAATGCAACTAAACTGGTAGTTGCCAGATTTTTCTTGTGATTAAGGGTTTTTTTTATTCATCTAGGGTTGTTTCTCAGTGTCTTCTATTGTTTTGCTTTTTGTTTGTCTCCGGTTGTTGACGAGCAAATTTTTTAATGGTGATCTCTATTCTTTGTTCAGTTTTTAAAAGATTTTATGGTTACATGGTGACCTCAGTTGTTTGTTCGGTTGATTGAGCTTGTTTTTTATTGGTCATTATCATCTACTTTGTTAGGTGTCAGGATTCGTGAGCTAGAATACACTCTTGAATAGGGTTGAATTAAACAAGATCAGCAGACTTTGGAATCAGTAGACTTTTGGAATCAGCGGACCTTAAGATCAGTAGACCTTAAGAGCTATCAGACGAGTTCAAAGACGAAAGCAACTCAACTGATGAGAATTTCAGTAGAGTTCAAAGCACAAGACTCAGAAATTTATAGTGGTTCGATCCAATAGATCTACATCCACTTTGTGAGGCCTTTCACTATGTTGAAGAAGAGATTATAGAACTACAATGATATCCTCCAGAGTATAAGCTAAGAAAGTTGAATCTAGCACTCAAAATATCACTCTAGCTAACAAGTTGAAATCTTCTCTTTTACCTAACAATGAGCTAGTTTATATATCAGCAACTGAGACACCCTTGAGCAGTTATGAGTTGAGAGTGATAGCCTGCCACGTGCTCTTCATCTTGCAACTCGAGTCAGTTATAACCTCCAAGCAGTTAGGAAGTTATGACCTCTTGAAGTTGGCACCAGATGACACTTGTAACTGTAACAGCTTTGCGTAACTACCATTCGTAACCGAATAACTGTCAACTCTCTTTGCTTTTCCAGCTGTTAGGGTTCAAGAACGGATCTTCAAACTTCACACTTTCATATGATTAGAAAGATATTTACCAGATTTAGAGATAACACCTCTCAAATCTCCACCTTTAGCTCTAAATCAACAATAGCACCTTTAACAAAAGACCCTCACCACTGCTCCCTCAAGAGCAGCACCAACCAATGCTTTAATGCATTCCAATAAGCCTGAGACAAAGTTCAAACTTTGCCTTAGGCAATGCCTTTGTAAATCCATCTGCAGGATTGTCTTCAGTAGCTATTTTAGCTACATGCACCATCTCTTTCTCTACCATATCCCGTACAAAGTAGTACTTTACATCAATGTGTTTTGTTCTTTCATGGTAGCCTTGATGTTTTGCCAAATGTATGGCACTCTGATTGTCACAATACACTGTGACCTTTCTCTGATAAAGTCCCAACTCCTTCAGAATCCCTTTTAACCAAAGACTTTCTTTAACAGCCTCTGTAAGTGCTACAAACTCAGCTTCCGTAGTGGATAGAGCAACATTTGACTGGTGTGTTGATCTCCAAGATACTGCTGTTCCAAACAAAGTGAACACATATCCAGTTAAGGACTTCCTAGTATCAACATTAGCTGCATAATCTGAGTCAACATATCCAACTAATGCTTCTACATTTCCTGTGTACTTCTGAAACTTCAATCCCTTGTCAACAGAGCTAACAATGTACCTCATAATCCACTTCACAGCTTCCCAGTGTCCTATTCCAGGATCACTCATGTATCTACTAACTACACTCATAGAGTGAGTAAGATCAGGTCTGCAGCATACCATGGAATACATTAAGCTTCCCACTGAGTTTGCATAGGGAACCTTACTCATATGAGATCTTTCTTTGATATCCTTCGGACTTTGCTGAATTGACAGCTTTATATGCTGTCCAAGGGGAGTTGTTACTGGTTTAGCTTGATTCATTCTGAACCTGTCAAGCACCTTCTTCAAGTATGAGCTTTGACTGAGATGAATGGTATTCATGTCCCTCTTTATTTCCATTCCCAGAATCATCTTTGCTATCCCAAGGTCTTTCATTTCAAACTCTGATTTGAGCAGTTCCTTTACCTTGTTGATTCCTTCTTCATCTTCACTTGCTATAAGCATATCATCCACATAGAGCAGTAAGTAAGTCTTCAATCTGAGACCATCCTTGAAATAAACACAGCTGTCATACTTGCTCCTTGTGAACCCTACCGATGTGATAAACTCATCAAACCTGAGATACCACTGTCTTGGACTTTGCTTAAGTCCATATAGTGACTTCTTAATCAAACAAACCTTGTTAGCAGAATCAGGTATGTTCACTCCCTCAGGAATTTTCATATGGATGGGTTTATCTATCTTTCCATGAAGAAAGGCTGTGGTGACATCCATCTGGTGTAACTCCAGATTGTATTGAGCTACTAAGGCCAAAAGAATCCTTATGCTGCAATGCTTCACTACTGGGGAGAATATCTCATTAAAATCCACCCCTTCTCTCTGAGTAAAGCCCTTTGCTACAAGCCTTGCTTTGTATCTTATGGATCCCCCTTTCATAGCTTCCACTTTCTTTCTGTATATCCATTTGCACCCAACTAGTTTCTTATTCACAGGTTTATCCACTATCTCCCAAGTTTGGTTCTTCTCAAGAGAAAGTAACTCCTGCTCCATAGCTACAATCCATTTATCTCTTTCACTGCAGCTAATAGCCTGTGTATAAGTCTTAGGTTCCTGTTGCTCCACATCTTGAGCAACATACAGTGCATATGAGATTACATCAGCATGTCCAAATCTCTGTGGTGGGTGAGTCTGTCTCCTGACTCTGTCCCTTGCTAATTGATAATCCTGGTACTCAGTCTCACTGCCTTGATCACTCTCATGATCACCTTGATTCTCATGAGCATAGTTTCTTATATCCTGTGGCTCCACCTCAAGATGTGTAGTACTATCTTGATTCTCTCCAGAGCCTACATTTTCAGTCACCTTGAGAGGTAAGCAGTTTTCATCAAAGGTTACATCTCTGCTTATGATACACCTTTCACTTCCCTTCTCAATGCACCACAATTTGTATCCCTTTACCCCTGTTGGATATCCAATCAGTACACACTTGAGAGCTCTTGGTTCCAGCTTGTCTTGCCTTATATGAGCAAAGGCCTTGCATCCATAGACTCTTAAGTTGGAGAAGTCAGGTTTGTGTCCTGACCAGGCTTCCTCTGGTGTCTTGAACTTCAGTGGAGTAGATGGACTTCTATTTATGAGATAAGCTGCTGTAGTTACCACTTCTCCCCAGAAAGACTTGGGTAATCCAGAGCTACTCAACATACACCTCACTCTTTCTAGCAAGGTTTGATTCATCCTCTCAGCAACTCTATTTTGTTGAGGAGTTCCAGGTACAGTTCTGTGCCTTACAATGCCTCTCTCCTTGCAGAAAGTTGTGAATTCTTCAGATAGATACTCCAACCCGTTGTCAGTTCTTAGAACTTTTAACTTCTTTCCACTGATGTTCTCCACCTCAGCTAACCAATTCTTGAAACTACTGAATGCTTCAGATTTAGTTTTCAATACAGATATCCATACCTTCCTTGAGTAATCATCTATGAAGGTAATGAAGTATCTTCCTCCATTCCTTGTGGGATTCTTTGAGGGTCCCCACAAGTCTGAGTGTACATAGTCAAGGATTCCTTTTGTGGTATGAGAGGCAGTGCTGAATTTCATCCTCTTAGACTTCCCATATATGCAGTGTTCACATATATTTATCTTTGAGATTCTGTCTCCACCTAGGAGATCTTGTTTGGCTAACTCTTGCAAGCCCTTTTCACTCACATGAGCTAGCCTGTTGTGCCACAACAGTGTGTTGTCCTTTTCATTCACAGAATTAGTACCACCAGTAACAGTCTTTCCCAGTAAGAAATAGAGATCATTCCTTCTAGTTCCTTTCATAACAGTATGATTATCTCTGGTAACTACTAATTCCCCATTTTCAGAAGTAAACTTGTACCCCATGTTATCTAACATGCCAAGAGATATGAGATTCCTTCTAAGATCAGGTACATACCTCACATTTCTCAGAGTTCTGACAGCTCCATCAAACATCTTCAAGTTTACAGAGCCAGTTCCTCTTACTTTACAGGTGTGGTCATTTCCAAGCAAGACTGATCCACCATTCTGGTGTTTGAACTCAGTGAACCATTCCTTCACAGGGCACATGTGAAATGAACAACCTGAATCCAGAATCCACTCATTCTTCTCCTCTGATGTGGTGATGGAAAGTACTTCAGCTAGTTCAAAGCTTGTGGAGTCTTCAGTTTCTACTGCTTGATTTGCTTGTTTCTTGTCCTTCCCTGATTCAGCAACTCCTTTAAACTTTGATGACTTCTTCCACTTAGGGCAGTTTCTCTTGAAATGTCCTGTCTCATGGCAGTGATAACACTTCCTGCCTTCTCCATCATTAGAGGTTTCTGATGATTTCTTCTCAGGTTTCTTGCCTTTATCTTTAGGCCACTTCTTGAAGTTCTTCTTTGAATGGTTTTCCTTCACTGTCAGACTCTCATTCACCTTGGAACTACTACTAGCTTCAGATGTTTTCTGCAGTTCCTTAGACTTAAGGGCCAACTGCACATCTTCAAGGCTAATTGTATCTTGCCTTCCAAACAGTATAGTGTCCTTCAGGTTTTCATAAGACTTGGGTAAAGCACTTAACAGGATAAGGGCCTTATCCTCCTCTTCCAGCATGATTTCAATATTCTCTAAGTCATCCAGAATTTTATTGAAATCATCCAACTGCTCCAGGATGGGTTTGTCATCTGCCATCTTGAATGCATAGAGTTTCTGCTTCATGTACAACCTGTTAGCCAAGGTCTTCACCATGTACAAGCTTGAAAGCTTGTCCCAGACCTCCTTTGCAGTTTTCTCCTTAGCAACCTCCCTCAGAACTTTATCACCAAGGCACAGAATGATAGTACTGTGTGCCTTTTCTCTGATCTTGGCCCTTTCTGCCACTTTCTTACTCGTTTCTTCTTCCTCAGGTTTTCCAGGTTCTTCAATGGCTTCCGCCAATCCTTGCTGAACCAGAAGGGCCTTCATCTTGATTCTCCAAAGCCCAAAGTCAGATTTCCCAGAGAACTTTTCAATGTCAAACTTTGTGGAGCTACTCATCCTTGCTTCTTGCCTTGTTTAGCTTCTTCCCACAGACGGCGCCAATTTGTCAGGATTCGTGAGCTAGAATACACTCTTGAATAGGGTTGAATTAAACAAGATCAGCAGACTTTGGAATCAGTAGACTTTTGGAATCAGCGGACCTTAAGATCAGTAGACCTTAAGAGCTATCAGACGAGTTCAAAGACGAAAGCAACTCAACTGATGAGAATTTCAGTAGAGTTCAAAGCACAAGACTCAGAAATTTATAGTGGTTCGATCCAATAGATCTACATCCACTTTGTGAGGCCTTTCACTATGTTGAAGAAGAGATTATAGAACTACAATGATATCCTCCAGAGTATAAGCTAAGAAAGTTGAATCTAGCACTCAAAATATCACTCTAGCTAACAAGTTGAAATCTTCTCTTTTACCTAACAATGAGCTAGTTTATATATCAGCAACTGAGACACCCTTGAGCAGTTATGAGTTGAGAGTGATAGCCTGCCACGTGCTCTTCATCTTGCAACTCGAGTCAGTTATAACCTCCAAGCAGTTAGGAAGTTATGACCTCTTGAAGTTGGCACCAGATGACACTTGTAACTGTAACAGCTTTGCGTAACTACCATTCGTAACCGAATAACTGTCAACTCTCTTTGCTTTTCCAGCTGTTAGGGTTCAAGAACGGATCTTCAAACTTCACACTTTCATATGATTAGAAAGATATTTACCAGATTTAGAGATAACACCTCTCATTAGGGGTAGCCATTTCCTTTTATGGGGATTTTCGTCTTCCTTGTGGAGTTTCCAGTGGCATTATATTTTCTTTGTGAGTTCGTCTCTCATGGACTGCACCAAACTTTCTTACTCTGGTACCAATTCGGAACTCCTAGTTATTTGTCTTGTAATTTATCTATTGAGATTTTATTGAATCTATCTTTATTTGGGGGGGGGGGGGGGGGGGGGGGGTGGAGAACAATATTGGGATGCAAAGGCCGTAGGAAAGGAGGTATCCAAAAATGGGTAAAGGCTGGAAATAATAGAGAAAAAAGAAAACGGAATGCACCACACACCAATAAATTTGGCCTTTGCTTTACTTTGTACTAGTTTTTTGCTCGTGCAACAGGATTGTTTTAAATTTAGTATTTTGTAGTTTATAGGATAATAATAAATAAGCGCACACATATAAGTAGATTTTTAAAACACACGTTACAAAGAATTTTGTATATAATAATAATATGCTTGTGTAATAACAATATGGGGTTTGAATAAGTTATGTTACTTCTTACATCAAAATGAATGAGATGATAAAAACTTTTAATATAATTTACACATATTGTTTGTTTTATTGTTTTTATTAAATTTTGAAAGAACCATCCAAGCTTAGTACTTCTATTGTAGACTTGTAGTTGTCATGGTAATGATACTGACGTGTATTTCTATTTTGTTGATTACCAGAGCATGTGGATGGTAATTATAAATCGATGTTTATCTTTTGATAGAACGTCCATTAGGATCTTTGTGTAGCTCGTCTACGAGCCATCACTTGTGGATGAATACTATTAGAGTAATTCACCACTATATAACACACTTTAGATTATTGGAGTTCTAGGGTGAACTCCAAGAATGGTGCAAAGAGTATATGCGTATATAGGATAGATTTTTTATGTTTCCGCACATTTTCAATCACACAAGAATATGCTTATTTATAATGGATTGAACATAAATAGCACTTAATTATGAGCGTAAATTTCAAGCGTAATTTTCTCCAAATCACTATTATGTGATCGACTATTTATGATTGCATTTATATGTGCGTAAATCAACACAAACTCCAATATGACCCTGCACTAGAAAGCTATTGAAGCTGACAAACTCTAATTTTTATAACTTATTCATCTAAGCATCTAATCCAATCCTTGGATTTGGTTTTGAGATATTTCCTCTCAGTATATACACTAATATAGTCACTACAAAAAAAACACTGTTTAACGACGGAATTTGTGACGAAAAATCTGTCGCAAACAGTGTTTTGCGACGGATTTTACGACGGACACGCGTCCATTGTTAAAACAGCCGTAGCTAATTTTTGCGACGGATTTTTGCCTTCCGTCGCAAATTAACGACGGACAAAACCGTCGCAACATAGATGGGTCAGACCCGACCGGGTCGCTCAAAATTTACGACGGACAATATTCTGTTGCAAATTATTCGGGTCAGACCCGATCGGGTCAACAATATTTGCGACGGAACCTATCCGTCGCAAATATTTAATAATGTTTTTTTATTTTTTTCGATTATTATTTGCAACGGACATTTTTCCGTCGCAAATTAAAAACTTGCGATGGAATTTGGCCGTCGCAAATACTGAGCCTATAAGAAAAAAAATGTGGCTCGTGTGGTTCGTGCCCGGGCACCCGGGGCGAGCGCGGCGGGCGCGGACCACTGGGCCACCGGCCCATAGCTTATTATAGGCGGCCCACCTTCTATATTACCCTTATTAGGCCTTAAACAATTAATCCAAATTTGTGCCCAAGGGGAATCGAACACGCGACCTCTTGTGCATGGGAAGGAGGCGCGCGCCACTAGGCCATGAGCTTCTTTCGTTCATTTTTACGCAATTAATTGTATATGTATTTAAATTAAGTCATTTTTTTTATAATTCACCAAATTAATTTCTTTTCGTATCTAACTTGTTTATAAAAATATTTTGCCCAACTATTTTTTTTATTTTGTAAAATTATTTATTTTGACAATGCATAATTTTATAATTCATTCATTTGTACACAATTAATTGTATATGTATCCAAATTGATTCATTTTTTTTCCATAATTCACCAAATTAATTCATTTTCGTTTCTCACTTGTTTTTATAAATGTTGTGGCCATTTAATTTTTATTATTTTGGTAAAATTATTTATTCCGACTCCCGCTTAAATTTATAATTCGTTCATTTGTACGCAATTAATTGTATATGTATCCAAATTGATTCAATTTTTTCCATAATTCACCAAATTAATTCATTTTCGTTTCTCACTTGTTTTTATAAATGTTGTACCCAACTATTTTTTAATTTTGTAAAATTATTTATTTCGACAACGCGTAATTTTTTTATAATTACTTCATTTGTACACAATTAATTGTATATGTATCCAAATTGACTCAATTTTTTTCTATAATTCACCAAATTAATTCATTTTCGTGTCTCACTTATTTTTATAAATGTTGTGGCCATTTTTTTTGGTAAAATTATTTATTTCGACTCCCGCTTAAATTTATAATTCGTTAATTTTACGCAATTAATTGTATATGTATCCAAATTGACTCATTTTTTTTCCTATAATTCACCAAATTAATTTATTTTCATTTCTCGCTTGTTTTTATAAATGTTGTGCCCAACTATTTTTTTATTTTGTAAAATTATTTATTTCGACAATGCGTAATTTTATAATTCATTCATTTGTACCCAATTAATTGTATATGTATCCAAATTGACTCATTTTTTTTCATAATTCACCAAATCAATTCATTTTCGTTTCTCACTTGTTTTTATAAATGTTGTGGCCATTTAATTTTTATTATTTTGGTGAAATTATTTATTTCGTACTAAAAGTAAATAAATTGTACTTCACAAAAAATTAAATAAAAGTAACATCAATTCAAACTAAAAAAAATTGTACTTTACATTTATTAAAATTCAAATTTTTCTACTCGTCGGAATTAAATCTGACTTCCTCTTCCTCCTCATCCTCGCCTAGGTTAACAATCGGCTGCTGCATCGGAAGCATCGGCTGGGTCGGCGGCATCGGCGGCATCGGCTGCATCGGCGGCTTGGTCGGCGGCATCGGTGGCGCAGGCATGTGCGCTCGTGGCATATCAGAGGCGAACAACCGCCACCACTCCTGCATGGCAGCTGTATACTGCTGCATTTCGGCTGTATACTGCTGCATCTCGGTTGTATACTTGTCGTGCACCTCTCGCTGCTGCCTCTCATACTCTTGCTTCTCTCGCTGCTGCCTCCGCATGTTCTGCATCTGCTTCACCACCGTGGCAAGCTGCCTCTCGACCTCACTGGGATGAGAGTCGATGGAAGACTGAGAGGAGGATGAGCCCGAGCCACGAGTTCGGAAAAAGTTCTTTCTGAAGCTGCCCAATCCAGCAAACTGCCCCTTTTTAGCCTTGACAATCTTGAAGTACAATTCATTTTGAACGTCAACAGAAGGCTATGTGGGGGGCATCGACCCCAACCCCTCTGCCGTTTCCTCAGGCTGAGGCTGAGAGGCATGGTCCTCGAGCATCTTTCTCTGCAAATTAATTATACAAAAAATTAAATAAATTGAACACAAAATATAAAATAATACTTTTAATATAAAAAATTGAAATAATACTATTAATATTGAAATAATACTTATGTGGATCTCGGTGGTACGACCGTAGGTAGACTTCTCAGTCTCCTCGACGAGTGGGTGGGCTAGCTGCAATCTCTCAAAATGAGAGGGCTCGCGTCCTTGCTCCACCGCCTAATTAGAAAAAAAGATAGTAAAAATTAATACCACTCATAAAAATTAGGTGTGAGGAGGAGGAGCCATCACCAGGCTGAGAAGAGGTCTCTGACAGAGACCTCGGCCTGAAAATAGGTGGAACCACGGGTCTCAGTGAGGCCCGTCATCTCCTCCCTCCTCGTCCTCCTTGACTCGCTCACTCATCCCTCGAAGGCTGCTGACTGCCACTACCACTGCCTTGTCCGCTCATCTATAACAAAATTCACGAATATTATTCGTAATATTTATAATATTATTCAAAATATTAAATTAAAATCAATGAAATACGCATAACATAATATTCTAAATATAATATTATTCAAACCACTATCCTAAATTAAACTAAAATAAATCCCCTAATATTACTAATCTAAAATCAAACAACTAATATTATTCAAACTACTCAACTAAAATCAATCAAATTATAATATTATTCAAACCACTCAACTAAAATAAATCAACTAATATTATTTAAAATTACTAAACTAAAATTAAACAACTAATATAATTCAAACTACTCAACTAAATTAGATCAACTTATAATATTATTCAATTCCACTAAACTAAAATCAAACGACTAATATAATTCAAACTACTCAACTAAACTAAAATCAATCAACTAATATTATTTAAAATTATTAAACTAAAATCAAGCAACTAATATAATTCAAACTACTCAACTAATCTCGATCAACTAAACAAAAATCAATCAACTAATATTATTTAAAATCATTAAACTAAAATCAAACAACTAATATAATTCAAACTAGCTAATCAACTAAATTCGATCAACTAAACAAAAATCAATCAACTAATATTATTTTGTAAAATTATTAAACTTAAATCAAGAAACTAATATAATTCAAACTACTCAACTAAATTCGATCAACTAAACAAAAATCAATCAACTAATATTATTAAAAATCATTAAACTAAAATCAAACAACTAATATAATTCAAACTACTCAACTAAATTCGATCAACTAAACAAAAATTAATCAACTAATATTATTTAAAATCATTAAACTAAAATCAAACAACTAATATAATTCAAACTAGCTTCTCAACTAAATTCGATCAACTAAATTAAAATCAATCAACTAATATTATTAAAAATTATTAAACTAAAATAAAAAAACTAATATAATTCAAACAATTCAACTAAAATCAATTCTAAACTTAACAAATTCTAAACATGCTTTAAAATTACATTTTAAATGGTAAAAATGAAGAAAACTTACGGTTTATTTGTAGAAGATGACGAAACGAGCACTCGGTGGGGACGGATTGGCTCTACAGCGACGGCACCCGACTTCTCCTTCCTTTTCCTCTCTTTTCCTCTTCTTCTTCTTCTTTTCTCTCTTTCTCCGTCTGCATCGGCGGCCTGTTTATATAGGGGGGAAAAATTGCGAATTGTGCCCGTCAAACTCCAAAACGGCGTCATTTTTGCGAATTTGCGACGGAATGTTCGTTCGCAAATTTGAAAATTAAAATTTTGCGATGGATATTCCGTCGCAAATCGGTCAAACGCGACGTTTCCCGAAAAGTCTCGCAAAATCGGGCCAGTTTGCGACGGCAATTCCGTCGCAAACAAGTCAACGCAGCGTTTCCCGAAAAGACGCGTGAGTTCAGGTCAGATTTGCGACGAGCGTGTCTGTCGCAAAATTGAAGTTAAAAATTGCGACGACCTTTTCTGTCGCAAACCAGTCAAATGGGCCGTTTCCCGAACGGCCACTTTTAACGGGTCGATTTTTGCGACGGAAATAGTCGTCGCAAATGTCAACTTTGACTTTGCGATGACTTATCCGTCGCAAATATAGCCGGTATACAACGAAGGTGGTGGGCCCTAGATTTTGCGACGGACTTACCCATCGCAAAACACTAATATTTGCTACGACTTTACAAAACCGTCGCAAACTGTCATTTTTTCCGACGGTTAACCAAAATCCGTCGCAAATACACGAAATTTGCGACGGATAGTTGGCCATCGCAAATTTTCCGTCGTTAAACCTCGTCTTTTTTGTAGTGAGTTATACCATGGTCATAAGAATAAACGTTAATAGTATAGCTTATCTACAACCAAAACGATGTTATCAATATAGCACAAACTGAATTAGCTAATGATGTGTATATATATGTATTTGGAGTATATAAATAGAGTTTACAAAATTCCAGAAATCATGTTTTATTCATGAACTGAGTGCAAAAGTTGAGTACATTTAGGAATAAAGAATCACATTACACCAATATATACACACGAGTACTTTTACCTCAGGTTGAGGTCATCATCCTGCAGTAAGAATTATATTATTGTGATTTTACTATCTTCTTTATTTGAGAAACCACCTGCAGGGAAAATTAGTGTTGACGTAGAAATTTACACATGAAATTAGGAATAGTGTTTTTTTATGTCCCATAATTTTTCATCTTTTTAAAAAAAAAAGTCCTGAAAAAGTTAATTTCTCCAATTACATCTCAATTTTTGGCTAATTGTACAATTTAAGTCCCAAAAAAGTTAATTTATCCATCTACGTCCCAATTTTTGGCTAATTATACAACTTACATCCCAAAAAAATTAATTTCTTCAATTACGTCCCAATATTTGACTAGGTGTACAATTTACGTCTCAAAGTTGCTGAAATTGAAAAAACACAATCATTTTAATTCAATAATTATTTAAAAAATAAATTTAATATCTACATAAGCATTTTTGCTGAAAAAACTAAATTTAATGAGCATGTGCGCAACACATGAGGTAAAATGATTGCGTTTTGTCAATTCCGATAATTTTGGGATGTAAATTGTATACGTAGCCAAAAATTGGGAAGTGAATGGAGAATTAAATTAATTTTTTTGGGACGTAAATTGTACAAATAGCCAAAAATTGGGACGTAACTGTAGAAATTAACTTTTTTGGGACGTTTTTAAAAAGTTATGGGACGTAAAAAAATCTCTATCCCCATGAAATTACTTGTGCCACTGTTGCTATTCCGCTATATGTTCCACACCCTGGATGTATGTGTAAAGAATGATATGGAAATCACCGTTGAATGGTGATGAGAATCAATTGAAAGTAAATAGGCGTGTGAATTACAAGGGTTACAACAACTTCCCATAATTAAGGGGAAGATAATAAAAGAAAGATAAATCAATGACTAATATCCCTAATTACACGGTAATGTACAACTAATTAAGAATAGATCAACTATTTCCCTTGTTACCCCCCCCCCCCCCCCCCCCCTCAAGCGTTGCGTGGGATGAAGACACACACAAAGCTTGGACCGAAGAAACTCGAAAGCTGGTCGAGGAAGACTCTTCGTAAAGATGTCCGCAAGTTGAGGATGGGAGGGCACAAAACGGGTGGAGAGCTTCCCGGAGGACACGAGCTCCCGAACAAAATGATAGTCGAGATCGATGTGCTTAGCTCGTTTATGAGCTACTGGATTCTGACTGAGAAAGATAGCACTCTTATTATCACAGAGAAGCTGCGGTCGAGAAGAGGGAGATGAACGAAGCTCAAGAAGGAGATTTGAGAGCCAAACAAGCTCAGCAGCAACATTTGCCATATCACGATACTCAGACTCACAGCTGGAACGAGCGACTGTAGGCTGCTTCTTTGCACTCCAAGAGACAAGATTTCCCCCAAGAAAAATAGAATAACCATAGGTGGAGCATCGTGTGTCGATGCAACGAGCCCAGTCAGCATCGGAATATCCAACAATGGACGAATCTGAACGTCGAGTGAAGGATAAACCAAAGTGTATCGTACCCTTCACGTACCGGAGTATACGTTTTACAGCCTGAAAGTGATCATCAGTCGGAGACTGTTGAAATTGACTGACAAGATTCACAGCATAAGAGAGATCAGGCCGGGTGATGGTTAATTACTGGAGTGCCCCAACGAGAGACCTGTAAAGAGTGGGATCACGGAACGGAGAACCATCACGAATGAGTACCTCTCCTGCAGACAGAGGTGTGGCAATGGGCTTCGAATCTAACAACTCAGCACGCTCAAGAATATCACGAGCATACTTCGCCTGTCCGATGAAAAGACCGTCAGATGTGTAGGAAACCTCAAGGCCAAGAAAGTAGCTAAGACGACCAAGGTCTTTAATGGCAAATTCTTGATTAGTCCGAGAGATGAACTTCCGAAGCAAGGATGGATCGCCACCAGTTACGATAATATCGTCAACATAAAGAAGAAGAAAAATAGTAGACTTTCCCCGATAAAGATGAAACAAAGACGAATCTGCTCTACTCTGAAGGAAACCCAGACTGAGAAGAAAAGTACTAAATCTCTGAAACCAGGCAAGAGGAGCCTGGCGAAGACCATATAAGGCCTTCTTGAGGCGGCAGACATGATCGGGAAAACGAGGATCAATGAACCCTGGCGGCTGAGCCATGAAGACTGGTTTGCGAAGAACACCATTGAGAAAGGCATTCTTGACATCCAACTGATGCAAATGCCACCCACGCTGAACTGCAAGAGCTAAAACAACACGAATCGTGGCAGCCTTAACAACTGGACTAAATGTATGGTGAAAATCAGAACCAGGGACCTGAGTAAATCCTTGAGCAACCAAACGAGCCTTGTGACGCTCAACAGAACCATCGGCATGAAACTTGGTTCGGAAGACCCATTTGGAACCGACAATATTCGTACCCGGAGGACGAGGCACGAGATCCCATGTGTTGTTAGTGCGAAGAGCATCAATTTCTTCCTGCATAGCGGACATCCAAACAGGGGACTTGGCAGCTGACTTGAATCCACGAGGTTCAGAACAAGCAATAAGAGCTGAGAGAAGAGCAGTAGAAGAGAAATCAACCGGATAGCGAGGTTTGAAGATGCCGGCTCGAGCGCGAGTAACCATAGGATGATGTACTGGCGGAGCAACCGGCTCAGGAGGGGCAGGTTGTGCCGAAATATCAGGCTCATGTGGAACGGGCTGATCAGGCGGAGGAATGTCCACTGGTTCAGTAGGGGGAGGCGGCTGCACAACAGGAACCATAACGTCCTCGTCATTATCAAGAAGAACATGCGAGGACCGAGACAAAGGAGCCGAAGCTGGAGGAGGGGAGACCGAAGATGATGAATCAGATAGAGTCGGTGGTGGAAATGCCCCATCTAAGAAACTGATGATGTCCAGAGTATCTGGCGAAGAAGAACCCGAATTTCGAGAGAAGGGAAATAGGGTTTCGTCGAACTGGGCATGTCTCGTAATAAATACTCGAGAGGAATCAGGATCCAGACAACGAAAACCCTTGTACGTACTGCTGTATCCCAGAAAGATGCATGGATGACTTCGAGGTGAGAGCTTGTCGGCTGCATAATCACGTAAAAAAGGAAAGACACGACAACCGAAAGGCCGAAAAAGGGCATAATTCGGAGCAAACCCGAAGAGAACCTCAAAAGACGATTTATTTTGCAGAACAGTAGAAGGAAGCATGTTGATAATATAAACTGCAGTAGCAAAAGCGTCAAACCAGAAAGATGCAGGAGCATTAGAGTGAAACATCATGGAGAGACCTGTTTCTGAAATATGCCTATGCTTACGTTCTGCACGCCCGTTTTGCTGAGGCGTATAAGGACAAGACAGACGATGATGAATTCCATCTACGGACATAAAATCACGAACTCGAGAATTGACAAATTCAGTTCCACCATCACTCTGAAAGACCTTAATCGAACGAGAAAACTGATTGCAGACAAATTTATGAAAATGCACCAACACATCGTAAAAACCAGACTTAGTACGTAAGGGACAAATCCATGAAAATCTCGAATAGTCATCAACAAAAGCCACATAATATTTGTAACCATCAGCAGTAGAAATGGGTGCAGGACCCCATAAATCACAATGAATCAAATCAAGGACAGAAGTAGCACGTTTCTCATTCAAAGCAAAAGGTAAACGTTTACTCTTAGCCAACTGGCAAGAGGAACAAAGACTAGGATCCGGTAATAATGACGAAACAGATAAATGCCCCAATTTATTCAACAGGGAAATAACGTCAAATGGGACATGCCCCAGACGTAAGTGCCTCAAAGAAAAACTAGCCTTCAAAGCTTTACTGCGAAGAGCTGCAACCAAAGCCGGAACACCACGATCAAGTAAATATAGCCCCTTTTCACATCTACCCTGAGCCAGAATTTTCCTGGTTACTCGATTCTGAATAGCAAAGAACTTGTCAGAGAAGATAACATCAACAGGAAGATCAGAGGTCAGTTTACTGATGGATAACAAGTTTTTCGTAATATGTGGCACAACAAGAACATCCAATAATTTAACATCATTAGCTAGAGTACGCGAACCAATATGCGAAATAGATAAAGAGGAGCCGTTACCAACAATAACGGATCCATTACCAGAGTACGGCTCATAAGAGTCGAGGGCAGAGTGATGGTTCGTCATATGAGCTGATGCACCGGAGTCAAGATACCAATCCGGGGTCGGGGAAGTCACATTGCAAGAAGCCTTGAACGCCTGAGCTAGATGAGCAGCCGGAAGAGCATTACGAGCATTGAGAAATTGGGGACACTTGTCAGCGTAGTGTTCCCCACGGCATATTTGACAACGTGGTGTATAAGGACGACGCCCCGAACCACCGGAATTAGAAGGCTGCCCAGAATATCCATTAAAATTACCAGAACTGGGGTTTCCATGTCCACGACCCTTTCCATGACCACGGTTTCTACCACCCGAGTAACCACCGGAACGGCCACTATTTCCCGAATTCTGACCACCTCCCGAACCAGAAATTTGACCGCCATTCCCAGAGTTACCACGCTCGGCGGAGAAAGCAGCGGACGAAGCAGGAGAACCATCCATCACTTGAAGCATTGACTCGAATGGCTTCGCTTGATGCACAAGATCGCGAAACGCAGGCATAGGAGTTATAGCAAGCCGTGTATCGGCAAAAGAAGTATACTGGCCACCCAAACCACGCAAGAACCAATGTCCCTTGTCGGAGTCGTCAACCGGACGCTTGATCGCGGACAGTTGGTCGCAAAGCCCCTTGAATTTACGACCATACTCCTCGACGGACTGATCACCAAGCCGAAGGGAGAGTAATTCCTCTCGTAACTGATGTGTACGAGAAGCCGAAGCATCAGAGAAAGCAGCCTGTAGGGTCGTCTAGGCAGAATACGTAGTGTTGCAATCAATAACTTCGGACATAGCATCAGGAGTAAGAGATGTCCAAATTACAGAAAGAAGCTTACGGTCCTTCATTCGCCAAGTGAGATACGCCGGATTCGGAGACGAAACACCGGCGTCGGATGTCACAGTGGGAGATGGAGCGACGGTCGAGCCGTCGAGAAACCCTTCAAGATCAAAGCACTCCGCCATGTGCATGATCTGACGATGCCAGGCGAGATAGGTGGAGGAGTCAAGCTTCACCGGGGTCATGCTTATCATAGTATTGACGGGGAGGGGATCGGGCGTCTGGACGGCCATGGCAGAGAGAAAACAAACAGAGGAGAGAAGATAGGAATTCTGTAGAAAGCAGGGTTCTAGAATAGAGAGAAAAAGCCGAGGGGGTCGCGCTCAGCCGATCGGAGGGGTCGAGTCCGATCAAAGAAGGATGGCGGCGGAAGACTTAGGGCATGTTTGCTTTGATGGATAGGATTGATAAATAATTATCCTTTGTTCATGGGACAATTAATCCAACTCCTTTCATGTGTTAATTATTCATATAACATTTATTCCGGACCGGTATCACATAAACCAAACACATGATCGAATGAGATTAAAGTATCAATCTCTTCTTATCCCGCAAAGCAAACATACCCTTAGGGTTTAGATCGCGATGGCTGATACCATGTAAAGAATGATATGGAAATCACCGTTGAATGGTGATGAGAATCAATTGAAAGTAAATAGGCGTGTGAATTACAAGGGTTACAACAACTTCCCATAATTAAGGGGAAGATAATAAAAGAAAGATAAATCAATGACTAATATCCCTAATTACACGGTAATGATCAACTATTTCCCTTGTTAGTATGATACGTGAAATTTTAAAAAATATCCAATCACCTACTAAAACTTTGGATTTATGTGAAAGATCCCGCATTTGAAATATAAAGTGGAACATAAAAAGTGATACAGAGGAATTGAAATGAGAAATATAATGCATTACAACTCAGACCATATACAAACATTGAGCTTTGTCGATTACAATAATATATCTATATAATATGTTTGTTTATATAAAACTATAAATCCATTTTATTAATATACAGTTTATTTCCCTTACAATCCGAGTTAAAGTTTAAGATATTTTGGAGCTAGATATGAAGGAAATGCACCTTGTCTCTGTATAACTTCTGCACCATAATTATAAAGGTTAACATTTTGTAAAAAGTATATAAATCAAATTACAACAACTATATATATATAAATGTGCTCATTTAATATTATTCACAATTTTTTTCTAAGTAACAGGTCAAAAGGTAATATCCTTTTTTTTTTGAGGTAATTATCAGGTGATTTTAGAAGTAAATCAAAACCATTTAGGTCTAAATATAGTCAATGTGTTTAGCGACAAAATTTGCGATGGAAAATCCTTCGCAAAACACTGTTCGCGATGAATTTTGCAACGGACACATGTCCGTTGATAAAACAGTCATTGCTAATATTAGCGATAGCTTTTTAGCGTCCGTCGCTAATTAACGACGTCTAAATCCGTCGCAACTAAATCGGGTCCATACCCGGTCGGGTCGCTCAAATTTGCGACGGACACAAAAATTATTTAATTAATTTATTGAATTAATTTTTCCCGAAATTATTTACGATGGACACTTATCCGTCGCAAATTTTGAGCCTACATAAAAAAGTGGCTCGTGTGGTTTGAATCCGGGCCTTTCTGGCACCTGGGACGGACGCGAACCACTTAGTCACCTGCCTTGAAGTCGTCAAGGCGGTCCACCTTTTATATTAGCTAGCGGCCTTGAACAATTAATCCAAGTTTGCACCCAAGACGAATCGAACGTGCAACCTCTCGCGCATGAGGAGGCGCGCGTTGTTCGGGCACGAGCTTCTAATGTTCATTTGTACACAATTAATTGTATATGTATCCAAATTAAGTTTTTTTTTCTATAATTCACCAAATTACTTCCTTTACGTTTCTAACTTGTTTTTATATAAATGTTGTGCCCAACTTTTTATTTTATTTTGTAAAATTATTTATTTCGATAATGCGTAAATTTATAATTCGTTAATTTGTTCATAATTAATTGTATATGTATCCAAATTGACTCTTTTTTTTTTTCATAATTCACCAAATTAATTCATTTTCGTTGATAACTTGTTTAAAAAAATGTTGTGCTTTTTTTAAATTATTTATTTCAACAACGCGTAAACTTATAATTCATTCATTTATACGCAATTAATTGTCTATGTGTCCAAATGAGAGTTAGGATGTCATAAATATTTGAACATGTTTTGGAACTATATTTGTTGGTTTGAAATTGTACTGTTTATTTGGATTTATATGTCTGGATATTTGAGCATGTGAGTTTTTTATTATCATTATTATTGATTATTAATTATGAATATTATCGAATATTAAAATTTTATTGATTTTTAAAAAATAAAACGATCAATATAAGTTTATATGTGTACACATATTAGTAATTAGTGAATTTTTTTTTAAAAAGTATGTATTTTAAAATTTTATTGATTTAAAAAAAATGATTAATATATGTGTATATATGTACACATATTAGTAATTAGTGAAAAAGAATTTAAAAAGTATGTATTTTAAAATTTTATTGATTTAAAAAAAACGATCAATATATGTGTATATATGTACACATATTAGTAATTAGTGAAAAAGAATTTAAAAAGTATGTATTTTAAAATTTTATTGATTTAAAAAAAACGATCAATATATGTGTATATATGCACACATATAAGTAATTAGTGAAAAAGAATTTAATAAGTATGTATTTTAAAATTTTATTGATTTAAAAAAACGATCAATATATGTGTATATATGTACACATATTAGTAATTAGTGAAAAAGATTTTAAAAAGCTCAATATAAATGTACACATATTAGTAATTAGTGAAAAAAAATTTAAAAAGCTCAATATAAATGTATACATATTTGTAAGTAGTGAAAAAGAATTTATTTTACAATTTTATAAAAAATATTTTAATATTATAAATAATAAAAATAATATATACAAGTGATAGTTTAATTTTATATGTAATAATAATAATTTTCATATAACGTATAACAAACAATTAATTAATATTAAGTAGTGTTATATTTAAAATATATAATAGAAAATATATGGAACATATATATTACACCCTAAAACATAACAACAAAATAGTCTTGCCCCAACGGCACGGCGAAACACGTAAGGCCTCCGCATACAAGGAGGTCGCGTGTTCGAAACTCTTGGGGGCGAAAATTCGCCTATTTACAGCCCTTAGTAGGGGCAAATATGACTTTGTCCGTACATGATAGTGAGGTGGGTGGTGGCCTAGCGGTTTAGCGGGGTGGCTTGGGGGTTGGAGGTCATGGGTTCGAATCCTACAAATTTCATTTTTTTTTTCGGACTGAGCTGGACGAGGGAATGCGCGAGGGAATAACCCTAGCCACGTCAGCCGAGGGTTATTTCCCTCGCCTTGTCAAATCAGGGATAAAGAGGGATTTTTCCCTCGTCACATTTCCCGAGGGCTGAAAACCCTCTTCTTAGGTGAGGGTTTAGGCGAGGGTTTAGTTTGTCGAGGGAATATTTCCCTCGTCCAATTCCTCCTTATTTCCCTCGTCAACTCCCTCGTTTCTCCCGAGGGAACAAATTTTCCCTCGTCTATAAATTGGCGAGGAGCATTTTGAAGAGGGAAAATTTCCCTCTTCAATACCCTCTCTATACTGGGTTCCCTCTTTAATACCCTTTTCAAAACCCTCTTTATTTGGTTCTTTTTTTGTGGGATCCAAAATGGCATCATTTTTACAATTTGCGATGGCAAATTATCAAATTAAATTTTGCGACGGCTTTATCAATCGGCAATTCGATCGGCCAAAAGGGTCAATTTAGCGACGACTATTGTCCGTCACTAATTCACTCTTTGAAATTTGTGACGGACATTCCGTCGTAATCCAGTCAGCCAAACGGGTCTCGGTCAAATGGGTCATTTTCATCGCTAATCAGCGATTTTTTTTTTTTTTTTTGTAGAGAGTTGTTACTCTTCTCACATTTAATAGCAAAATGAATATCTCGAGACTATAACACCATTTACGGGAAGTACAATCGAGTCCTTATTCCTTTATCAAGTGTATCCAGAATTTGCTGCATATCCTCAAACAGTTAACATCAATTTCAAGTTTGATATCCTAATACTACAAACTATCAATACTATCAGACAAAGAAACTAATGAATAAAGAAATCATAAGGGAAAATTGAGTTTTTTATCCTATAAATTAGGTCACTTTTGGTTTTGGTCCTAATAAGTTTTGATTTTATTTTTTCGTCCGATAACTTTCAAAAAATTTACATTTTCGTCCTAAGACCGGCTACAGGAGGTCACCCAACCGATGACGCTGACGTGGCACGAATTAATTTTTTAAAAAATTAATTTTAATATATATATATTAAAATTAAATTAAAATTTATATAAAATATTAATTTAAAAATAAAAAAACCCCCACCCACCCAACCCCCCCTCCCTCAACCCAAATCACGGCCAAATCCCACCCCTCCCCTTAGCAATCAACCCCCTCCCCCGTAACAATCAACCCCGCCGCTGCTCCCTCCACCAACACGCCACCGCTGCTGCCTCTCCCCCAACACGCCACCGCCGTCAACTCTCCACCGCACCCACCCCCCACCACCCAACCCTCCCTCTGCTACCCACCACCGCCCTAATTCTCCATTATCACCACCCCTCTGTAGAGGCCGAGCAAGGGCCGCCCCTCCCCCAGCACGCACCGGAGAAGCTTCGATCGACACTGGAAATCTCCATCATTGAATTGCTTCGAAACACCACCGCCCGTTGTTGCCGGAAACATCACCACCTCCGCCGCCTTAATTTCAGGCACCATGGAAGCTGAAAACTGAAGCTTACGCCACCTTCGATAAATGTCGGAAACTGAAGAAAAGCAGAGTTTCAATTGCCGGAAATAGCAGTTATTCGCCGACAAATGGAGGAATCGTGCCGGAAAGCAAAGCCACGCCTGGAAGGTATCTCCGATGTCGTTTCCGATGTCGCAGGTATCTCCTCTCCCTTCTCGCAATGCTCCGATGTCGTTTCCGGCGAATTGCTTCAAGCTTCAAGATTTTCCGACTGTGGCGGCAGATTGGGGGAGGGAAGGGGGGTTGGCCGTGTTTTGGGGGTGAGGGGGTGGGGGTTGATTTTTAAATTAATATTTTATATGATTTTTAATTTAATTTTAATATATTAAATATATAATAATAAAATTCAAAAAAAATTCAAAAATCGTGCCACGTCAGCGTCACCGGTTGTGTGACCTTCGGTAGCCGATTTTAGGACGAAAATGTTATTTTTTTGAAAGTTATCGGACTAAAAAATAAAGTCAAAAGTTAGAGGATGAAAAACAAAGTTGACCAAACTTACAGGACAAAAAAACCAATTTTCCCAAAATCCTAATATTAGATTAAAAAAAAAGAATCATTAGCAAATATATTATTTATTATACCATATACATCTGTAACCAAACATTGTTGCCATAATCTTAGTGTTAGGCTTTAGAAATCTATTTTCGTATGAATATAACCGATGTTGAATCCAATGACACTGAAATTATTAATTTAATGGCATAAAAAGATCTCAAATCAGACAACACTAATTATTTCACAAAACTCATTATACCGGCATCCTTTAGTAAGAATCGCCTATAAAACCATCCTTCCAACCAGTGAGGATTTTACGGTCGTGGGGTCCAACATTTAAATAAATAATTTTAATTTTAAAATAAGATATAAAATCAACTAAATGAAAAGAAAAATAATATATATATATATATACTCCCTCCGTCCCGATCTAAACGTCTCATTTCTTTTGGTTGAATGGTTAAAGAAAGTGTATTTGTTTATTAATATATAGTGGAAAAGTAATGAATAGTGTTGAAAAGTAATGAATAGTGTTTAATAAAGTAATGAATAGTGTTGAAAAGTGGATTGAATGAGTGACATTTTTGGTAATATTGTGTGAATTTGAAGGTTAAAGTTTATATGTAGTAGAGTGTTGTTTTTTCCATTTATGAAATGTGGCACTTAGTGTGGGACAACCAAAAAAGGAAAGTGGGACACTTAGAGTGGGACGGAGGGAGTATATAATATATGGCAAAAACTTGTATGAGACCGTCTCATGGCATGAGACCTCACAAATTAACATTGACCACTACCAAAGTGTTAATGAGTCAATGCCCTAGTTACATTCATTCTCATTGTCGCATGCCATGAGACGGTCTCATATAAGACCTACTCATAATATATATATATATATATATATACATACATATATTATCCTATTAACCACTAAGTAGTTAATAAATAATAAATACTAAAATACTTGTTACCTGCGTGCAAGGAATTGAGAAGAGCAAGGAGAAAAGAACAGATGGAAAAAAAATTGGGCGTGAAATGAAAGAGAGTAAGTGGGGAAGTGGATAGCGTGTAGTGTAAGCTTGGTAATAACTCTTTTTTTTTTTTTTTAATTAAATAAATGTAAAATGACTAAAATACCCCTGTTTTTTTTTTTGGTGGGGGCCAGTGCCCCCCTTGGACCCTTAACAGGTCCGTGCCTGCTTCCAACTCTTAAAAAATGCTAAGACAAGAAAATTAATACACCCTCCGTCCACAAAATATAGGCTTGGTTTTCTTATTGGGCCATCCACGAAAAATAGTCATACATAACATTTTTAAAATAATTTATCCACACTTTTCATACATATTAAAGTATCAAATATTTAACCAGGAGTATCGATAATCTCATCAGGAGTATCATTAATCTCTGTCAGTTGTATTATATTAATGATACTCCTGGTGAAATTATCGATACTCCTAGTGAAATATTCGATACTTTAAAACAGTTTTATAATAAGCTTATCATAAACCATTTTCATATAAAACTAGCTTTAAATCTTCCTCCGCTTCTAATACATAACCCATGTCTTCATCTGTTACTTCTGCTCCTTCGCATCTTCTTTATCAACCTATTATTGAGTGTTTTTCACCAAAGATTGGTTATCTTATTTTCGGTAAATGCATTTATAAGCTCCTAAATTAGTTAATATGACTTTTCTTTATTTAATTCTCCCAAGTAAATTTGGGGAAGTTAAAAGTTTATAAAAAATTTAGAAATGCATTTGCCTTTTACATTGACCAACAAATTATACCAAATCACAAACCTCTGAAAAAGTTACACTTATTTGTTTAAGGGAATTGATTTCCAAAAATCAAATACTTCTTCAGCACCATAAACCTCCCTTTGATTCTTTTTTTGAATTTCACTCCATGTTTTAAGCAAAACATATCAATCAATTACAAAAAATAATTTTGCACATTGGATTTCAATCATATTAACCATAATTAACAATTTTGTCAAACTTACTGAAGTGTTTTCACAGCCACCTAGATTAATAAAGTCAAAGTGCATACCTTAACGAATGAGCTGAACATTAATCGAGCAGGGAAATCATCTTGTAAGGTTGTCGGGTTCAAAAAGCATTGCACGTCCCTAGGTCAGAATTGAGTGATTCAATGAATATACTCTATCAGAAATGGGATGAAATGAATATACTCTAATTAGAAATGGGATGAAATGATGTCTAATACTTCAATTGTAATTTAAAATGGAGATTGATTCTTTATCTCCAATTGAAAAGAAATGTGGAACTGAATGTAACTTCTCAGTTTTCAGTGAAATCCTTTAAAATTCTTGGAATAGTGATTATGAATATATATATATGTATATATATATATATGTATTACTAAACATAAATGGAAGATCCTATAAAAAAAAAAAAAACTTGAAGAATATGATTTGCTGCCACTTGTCAAAAATATGAATATAACAATAGTGACACATGGCAAAAATTTGTGCATTACACCCTCCTTTATAGTAAATTTGTCTTAACTTTTTGTTGGATATGGTAGGGGTGGATGGAGATTTATGTCAAATTAATACTTTTAGGTGATAATGATGTATTATTTTATTATTGTTAGTTAATTGGATAATGATTAGGTATAAGAAAAATAGGATAGATAATGATTTTGTATAAGAAAAGTAGGAGAGAGTTGAATTGGTGCATGGAAAAGTTGTGATGTGATAGTTTTATAGATACAAGTGTATGATAGGGGTGGATATGTATTAGGATGGAGGATGAGATGTGCAAATTCGAAAAGTGACTAGGATGTGGGAAAGCCAATCCATCATCCGGATGTGCACATCCCTAAGTAAACACCCCCTATATGAATTAATTTCATAGGGATAGAGTTTTTTTATGTCTCATAATTTTTCACATTTTCCAAAAAGTCCCAAAAAAAAAGTTGATTCTCCAATTACGTCTCAATTTTTAGCTAAGTGTATAATTTTCGTCCCAGTAAAAGTTAATTTCTTCAATTACGTCCCAATTTTTGGCTAAATTTACAATTTACGTCCCAAAAAAGTTAGTTTCTCCAATTACATCCCAAATTTTGATTATGTGTACAATTTACGTCCCAAAATTGCCGGAATTGACGAAACACAATCACTTTACCTCATGTGTCACTCACATGCTCGTTAAACTTGAGAATTTATGGGAATATGTTTAGGTGGATCTGTGTGGCGTACTGGCTGTAGTATGTAGCCAATAAAACTGAAGAAAATGGATACATCATATCTTGAAACTAATAACACTTTAGAAAATTAATAAAACAAAATTAAAAAATCAACTAATTTAAACTAAAATTAGAAAATATATAAGAAAATAAAAAAAAGAAAAGTGTCCCCCTATACATCAAACACTCCCTGAAATAAACGTTGTTCTTTTCCTCATTGCCACCTACCTCGCCCTTAAAAAATAATTTAAAAATTAAGTCCACATAAGCATTTTTGCCGGAAAATAAATAAATTTAATAGCAACTGTGTTTTGTCAATTCCAAAAATTTGGGACGTAAATTGTACATTTAACTAAAAATTTGGATGTAATTGGAGAAATTAACTTTTTTTTATGTTTTTTAAAAAGGTAAAAAGTTATGGGATGTAAAAAAAACTTTATTTATAATTTCACATCTCTCTATAAGTTCGGTTAGATGGGGCAAAAAATTTTCATGGTATCAGAGCCAAAAGGCTCACGCTCAGGCAAATATTTTGGATTCGATTTCTACTGAAAGCAACTCCACACATATAAAAATTGTCCACTCATTGGGCTTCCTCAAAGAGGAAAAGTTGAGAGTCGGACCCATGAATGAGGAAGAGTGTAAGGGAAATAATTAATTTCACATCTCTTTATAAGTTTGGACTTTTAAATGATGTGGAATACTTTCGTAAATATTAGTAATCAACTAAATTTATTCACTGATCATAATTTATTTCTGTTGCTAAATACATATCATTTGACACAAGATCTCCTTTAAAAAGACAAGCAAACACACAAGAAAACAAGACCTTCAAATTATTCAAATCGAAATAAAAACACACAGCAAGAAAACCAAACCAAATGAAGACCACAAACACTGTAAGACAGTCTGAACAATGATGAGTGCGTTGAAAATGAAAGCAACGACAGAGAGCTTAGCCGCCGGATTACTGAAGTAGACGTGCTTGAGATAAGCTCTGCATTGGGGCCATGGTTTCTGGCAATGAGCACTCACCATCATATGAACCTCGTCGAGCCCACCACCGGGATCTTGCGTGATATCTTTAGTCAGCGAGTTGAACAAATTGGCAACCGCCTTATCACTCCCCAACGTGTTCTGTAATATATGGCACGAGCGCAGTAGGCTCACATCTTGGCATTTATTGATGATGTTGTCCATGAAAAAGATGTAAGAAGTGACCTCCTTGCCCACGGCCGCATGGGAGCACTCGAAGGCTATGAGGTTTAGATAGAGCGATTCGAGCGCATTGTCTACCACAATAAGGGGGAGACTGAGAACCCCGTTGTGGAACGAGATGTCTTTCAAGCTTTGTAGAAAATATCGATCTAAGTGTGGATGAAAGGTTAATGTGCAGAGAGAAATCATGAATTCACTATATTGAATATGAAGATGTGTTACATTTGTACATCACTTATTTATAGGAATTAAAATGCATATCTAAGCTATGGAGTGTAACCGTCTAACTATTCGATCTGACAAACTTTATGTTAACTAACACTATTCAAGTATAGCAGCTGTCATGCGTGTGTGAGGACGTGAGGTTGTTAGGTTGAACGCGAGCGTGACATTGTTTTAGCATGTGGTACGAACATGAAGTAGATTTAAAAATCCTTCTTTGTAAAGATTACGCACAAGATGTCAGTCGAATTTAATGTGCTTCGTGTGCTCATGGAACACCTTGTTTTCTGTGATGTGAATGGCGGCCTGATTGTCACATGATAAAGAAACAGGTAGTGGCAAGGTGATGAGTAAATCCGAAGCAATATATGAAATCCATTTGAGTTCCATAGACATGGAGGCGATGGCACGATATTCTGCCTCTGCGGATGAACTAGAGACAGTCGATTTTTTTTTGGTTTTCTATGAAACAAGTGAGGACCCAAGAAAAATACAATAGCCAGTGATTGAAAGCCGAGTATCAAGACAAATCCCCCAGTCTGCATCACAAAATCCTGACATTTCAAGGGGCTGGGAAGCAGGATAAAACAAGCCAAGGGAAGAAGTGCCCTTCAAATATCTAAGAAGATGAAGCATATTGTCCCAATGTGAAGAGCGGGGAGAATTAACAAATTGACTGAGTTGTTGAACCGAATAAGTAATGTCAGGTCTAGTAAATCCGAGATACAAAAGTCTCCCCACAATCCTTCTATATCGATCTGGATGAGGAAGAAATGTGCCATTTGTTCTTGATAGTCCAATGCCGCTTGGAAATGGAGTGAGATTGCAATCCTCAAGCTTAGAGTCCTTGAGGAGATCCAAGATATACTTCCTCTGAGTTAATGTGGTGCCGGAATCACTTCTTGCAATTTCAACCCCTAAGAAATACTTAGCAAATCCAAGGTCCTTGATAGTAAAAATATCATGAAGATATTGTTTCAAAGCATCAATATCAGTCAGATTAGTGCCAGTGATAAGAAAATCATCTACATACACTAGGAGAGCCAAGAATTGAGATGAAGAGCCCTTAGTGTAAAGACAATGGTCAGCAGAGGATTGTGTGAAACCATACTTAAGAGGTGTGGAGCAAAACTAAGAATTCCACTCTCTTGGGGCCTTCTTGAGGTCATAGAGAGTCTTCTTTAACTTGCAAACCAAACCAGGAGGAGAATTATAGCCTTGTGGTGGATCCATATAAACTTCATTACTGAGAAAGCCATGCAAGAAGGCATTGTTGATATCAAGCTGGCAGAGAGGCTAATTTCGTGTTGTAGCCAAAGCAATAAGAATTCTTACAGTGACCGGTTTAGCAACAGGAGAGAAACTCTCATCATAATCAATACCATGTTGTTGGTGATAACCCTTTGCAACAAGCCTAACCTTATATATGTCAAATGAGCCATCAGGATGATGTTTGAGCTTGAAACATTTACACCCTATTGGCTTTTTATGTTCTGGTAGAGGAACCAAATCCCAGGTATCATTAATTTCCAAGGCCTTTAATACTTGACGCATAGCCTCCTCCCAATGAGGATTACCTACTTCTTGATGATAAGAAGATGGTTCTTTGGACATAGAGACATTATTAGTAAAAAGAGTGTAGGCATGATTAAAATAAAAGGAGAACTTACTGGAAGTAGGAGAAGCTAAGGGAAAGTGTTGAGTGGATAGTGAATCACTAGCACTATATAGAAGAAACTCCTTTAACTAAGGAGGTTTGGAAACATTTCTGGAGGATCTTCGAATATGCTGCTGTTATACATCATGTGATGGTGAATGTTGTTCTGAATTAAGAGGCTGAGATGAAGTATCATGTGATCCAGGAGTATTAGTGGGTGGCGATAAGGTCCTATGAGAAGAAACATGAGTTGGATGATCTTCATCCAAGAATGGCAAGATTAAAGGTGTTTGTGAGGGTTGAGGAGGGAGAGAATGAAAAGGGAAGATATGCTCATAGAACATAACATCCTTGGAACAAAAAATGGAATGGGAATCCAAAGCATACAGTCTATAGCATTTCTGTGAGGCCATGTAACCAAGCATGATGCATTTAGTAGCTCGAGGGGTGTACTTGGACTTATGTGGGGTGATATTTGTGGAGGAACAAAGGCAATCAAATTTTTTTAAGAATGAATAATCTGGAGCTCTATTATATAGCATTTCATGAGGAGTTTTCCATGAAATAATGGGACTAGGAATCTTGTTAATCAAATATGTGGCAGTAAGAATTGAATAAGTCCACAATTTCAGAGGTAATCTGGAATCAAGCATCAAAGCTCTAGCAATATTGAGAATGTGTCTATGTTTTCTTTCCATTACACCATTCTGTTGGGGTGTATAAGCACAGCTTGTCTGATGAATTATGCCAAGAGCAGTAAAGAGGGACTGAGCATTTTTGCTTGTAAATTCTGGACCATTATCTGATCTAATAATCTTAATGGAGGTTTGAAACTGTGTGGTAATCATTGTGATAAAGGTTTGAATAGTTTGTAGAGTATCAGATTTGTGTTTGAGTGAGTATGTCCAAGTTGATCTTGTGTAATCATCTACTATGGTAAGAAAGTAAGGCGTATTTGTGACTGAAGAGTGGTTAAATGGCCCCAAGATATCTATATGTATGAGATCAAATGCTTTAGATGTATTGATTGAACTAGCAGTAAATTTTTATCTTGTTTGTTTAGCTAGCTAGATGACAGGTGGAGCAAGGCATGCAAGATGAATCAGTCATTTTATTTATGTATGGATAAAAGGCACAAGTGCTTGAATACAATAGTAGAAGTGTGACCTAATCTCTTGTGCCAGACATCAAGAGAATTAGAGGTAATATATGGTACATTCAAAGGAACAGTAAATGTAGGTGAAATATGTGGTGAAAATGAATCAGAAAAAGGCCTAAGTACATATAGCTTGCCAATTAACTGTCCAACAACAACTTTCTTACCCAGTTGGTCCTGCAATTCACATTTACAAGAAGAAAAAGAGCACCTCAGGTTAGAATGTGAGACTAAAGAAGAGATGGATAGTAGGTTATATTTGAAGCATGGAACAAATAGAACATCAAGGAGGATAAGAGAAGGATTAATGGTGATGTGACCATAGTGTGTAACAGAGATAGTATCACCATTAGGCAAAAAAACTGATATGTGCTCAGTCAAGGGCTTTAAGCCTGATGTGGATAAGGATTTATCAAAGGTCATGTGTCTACTAGCACCTGTTGGGGCAATGTCAGTTTTGATTAGATCCCAAAGCCCCTGAAAAGACGGTATACCTTAGTAGTCAGGCTAGTCTTGGTTAGATTAGTACTTAGTTATTTTATAATTCACAGGAACTCAATGAGAGGAGAACTCATTGATGACAATCAAGACTGAAGCCGAAGACGCAGAGCACCATCCTGAACTTAAGACAATTCTTTCTAAGCTGACTGAGTAAGTGTCAGTGATGATGAGTATGACCTTGAGGTCATTACTAACTCAGTCCTGAAGGGAACAGGATGACACTGAGTAATGGGAAAAGAATTGGAGTAGGGCCAAGCAATGCAAAAGGAATGTCAGCGTCAGGACAAGACCGTTGTGCTTGAGACAAAATGAACTGGATAAGACAAGCCTAAAGCCCAGGAATGAGATCTGACATTCTCACCAACCTGATGACGTGGACCAATCCAGGGAGGTCACGCACGTATGGACCTGACATGTAGACTGAGTTGAGACTGTACTTTTCAACGGGCAAGCATTAAATGCATTACCTAATCCATGCAAGGACGACTGCTGCATGGGAGATGTATCCGTTGAACAACCCTACGAAGATGACTAGAAGACTATCTCTTCCAACGAATAGTTTTCAAATCCATCTATAAATATAGAAGGCCTTGAACCCATTCAAGGTTACAGGAAATTTCCAAGCCAGAATCTACTCAAACATTCAAAACACTAAGCATTCTAAAAGTAGCACTCGAAACCAGATAAATTTTCCAAGTGTTTCTTAGATTAGTGAGAGTTATTCTGTATTCCACTGAGCTTTCAAGCCATACCTTAAGCTTAGAGTGATTATCCATCCTTAGCATAGCTTAGTCTTGTAATGATAATCACAACTTAGTTGGAATCCAAACTAAAACCAAAACTCTCTAGTCAGGTTTGTTGGTTGAAGTTTTTTAGTGAAGTTAGGAAGGAGTTTGTATATGTTAGTGAGGTTAGCTGATCTTGGTGCACCTTGGCACGTTAAAACAAGTTAATCCCAAGTAGTGGATTATCCTGTTCAATCAAGATCATGGACGTAGGAGCTTGAGTCTTTGAACCACGTTAAACTTCTTGTGTTCTTACTGCTTTGATATTGTTCTTAACTGCTTATTCGTTTAAGTCATTCATTGCATTAGTTTTATCAGGCTTAAATCAATCTGCCGGATCATCAACCTGAACACTGCCTTACTAATCACTACTTCAGAACTGAGTAATCAAGTTTTCAGAAAGCAAACATTAACAAGACTATAAACTTTCAGGGCTCACGCATTTTCGCACTAAACTTAAGTTGATAGTTTGCCAACTGACCAGCACTCAGAGCAGTCAATAGGTGTGTTATCAACCCTGAGTTCTTTATCACTCTAAGCTAAGGGGACTCAGTCCGCTTGAAAGTGAGAAAAATTGGTATACGTGTATTCCCTCTCCCCCATACACATATCCCTCAGTCTTGTACCAGAACAACAAGTGGTATCAGAGCAGTGGTTCAAAAGTCCACTGACTTTGAATATTAATAGTTTCAGAGGTGAATATTAAAAGTCCCCAGGCTGCCATGAGCGCAAAAGCTGCCGCTCGAAAATTTGATAGCTGCCACCGTCGGGTCCGTCGTGCCACGCCTCTAGCACTGCGAATGAGAAAGCCATCGTCAGGAGCCGAAGCCATCACACGTCTATACTCCATCAGAAATCGCACAGTGCCTGGAGCCAGCGTCGCCTCCGTGAACTGCCGTACGCTAAGCCTCTGGCCAGGATTCCGTCAGACCAAATCCGCCGAAGTCACCGCAATATCCGTTCGTAAATCGCCTCCAGGAGTTCGCTCGAATCCATTCTCGGCTGCTTGCACGAAGTCATCGCCGCATGAGAGCCGTCTTCCGCCAGAAATTGCTAGCCTTCCTCGGCCGTGAATCAAAGCGGTGCACGTCGCCTTTGAGTCGCCCGAATCCTCTATCTTGCTGACGCACAGTATACCACCTCTAGACCTCCATTCTCGGCCATCTTGCGCGAAGTCACCAAGCCATCCGGGCCTTTGCCTCGTCAAGTCCCCAGCGTCGCCTCTGAGCCGCCTTGCCTCGTCAGAAATTACACCACAGCGCCAACTCCTCTCTCAGCCACCATAGATCGAAGCTGTGCCCGTCGCCTCGCAATCGCTGCCGCTCGAAAGTAGTGTCGCCGTCGCCTGAAGCCTTCACGCGTGACGCCTCTGCCCAAACACCGTCGTCGTATCCGTTACCGCGAATCGAAGCCGTGCACGTCGCCTGGAGCCACCACGAATGCAAAAGCCGCCGTCTGAGTTAATCTCTCTGTCGTTGCCCGCGATTGAAGCCTCTGCCCAAAGATCGCCATAGGCTGGAATCGCCACAGCGCTGCCTCTTCGCACAAAGCCACCATGTCTGGAATTACCACCGTGCGTCTCGCTTAGAATCGCTGCCATCTGGGCCTTGCCATCGCGCCTCCTCGCCTGAAATCGCCGCGAACCACCTAGAGTCCGGTTGAGGCCCTCGTCACGCCGCCCCTGCCTCGTCTGAACCGCGGGCCACCGTGAGTGAAATCTGACAACTCCTGAAATTGCATCATTGCACTTGAAACCTCTATTGCATAGAAGTTACGGTCCAGTACAAGTGCTGCCTCTCCGTACCAAGCCACCATCACGTTCGCCACCAGCCGAAGTCCACGCCGTCTAAAGAAAAGAAGGTTGTCTTGGTAGATTGCTGGTGCACATGAGATGCTCGACGAAATGCCTTGAGAAAATTTGCTTGCAAAAATCGTCCGAGAGGAGTATGGTAGTTGTTGTGATAGTGAAGCCGGTGCGGTGGTAATCGTAGCGCGACGGTAATAAGATCGGTGCAATGGGATTGATTCGCATTTCATATTCCTTCCTTTCATTTCGAGTTAACCATACACATAATATAAGAGGTAGAGTATAAAGAAAATTGGGGCAAGAGTTACCTTTGAAGAGTCTCAGTGAATCAATCTGGTTGTTGGTAATTGAGCAACGTATTGATCTATTGAAAAGAAACTTCAGTCATGTTAATATTAATCGGCAGTAAGTACAATATACATACTGAACATGAAGTTTTCTTGGCAAATTATAAAGGTTTACTCTGTGCTTTTCTTGTTCTGCTGCGTCTTGTTTGCTGGTTTGCCGTGAGATGAATAGAAAATTCGATCTCTATTTATAGGGTCTACTAGGGTTGAACCAAGAAGGAAATCGAATATACTGTATACATCAAGATTTCCTGAGAATCCGAGCGAAATTTCAGTCAATTGGAAAATACAAATAAGCCAAGAAGATTGGGTCCGGGCCAGCATTAAAATGAGTTATAGGTATAGCCCAAGTTGTGCGAAGAAAATTATGAGCCCAAGTTAATAAGAAAATAGAATGGACTTTTGGTCATTGGGCTTAAAAAATCGCTGGACTGCTTAAATTATTGGCAAACAAAAAAAAAATTGTTGGGCCAAGTAATTAAAAGGCAGCCCACTTTCTTAAACCAATAAAGAGGGGCATTCTACTTCTTGGACCAACCAAACAAAAACAGGATGGGCTAGCACGTAAAAAGATCTTGTTGGGCCAAAGTCATTAAAAGAATAGTCCATTTCTTTAACCAAGTGAAAAGGGCTTTACTCTTTGGACTCTTATATAAAGTCTAAATATCCCTTTGGGCCAAAAAAAATTCGTAATAGGATTTGCCAATGAATATTATTTTTAATAATGTAAGTATATTCATTTCTCAACTAAGAAACAACTTGTCTATGGAATTAATTTGCCTAGAAAATAAAATTCATAGGTATATTTACCTATAAGCAATTCGCTACAAGAATTTACCTACAACACAATTTGTTTACAAAATTTTCGTAGGCAAATTATTTTGTAGGTGGAGAAGAAAGATACTTATATAATTAGAATTTTTGTGGCAATTCGTAGGCAATCACAACTGCGAAATTTTTTATTGGAAATTTTGTAACTCTATTGACAAATATCATAGATAATTCTTTATTTTCCGGTATGTGATGGTTCACAAATTAAAAACACAAGACCTCCAATGATTTGAAGAAAAAAGAATCAACGATTAACGTAAGCTAAGACGCTGTATATAGTCTGAACAATGGTGAGAGCGTTGAAAACGAAAGCAATGATGGAGAGCGTAGCCAACGGATTACTGAAATATACATGCTTGAGATAAGCTCTCACCCGGTTCCATGGTTTCCGGTAATAAGCACTCACCAGCCTGTGAACCTCGTGGGGCTCACCTAAAGAGATTAAATCAAAGATATTTATTGACTGAGTATTAATGAACTTAAATACAAGTACAAATAGGAGAATAATTCTAGTCTAACCAATGTGGGACAATATACAACTAATAAGAAATACATATATACATAATACTCTCAATACACCCCCTCAAGATGGTGGTCGGTTAACGACACCAATCTTGTCCATGAGAAGTGAAAGTCGATGACGAGATAAGGGTTTGGTGAGAGCATCAGCAAGTTGATCAGCAGAAGACACATGTGTGACACGTAGATGAGATGATTTGACCAAATCTCGAACAAAATGATAATCAATGGAGATATGCTTCATACGGGAATGGAACACCGGGTTGGAGCAAAGATATGTAGCGCCAATGTTATCACAATATAGAGCAGGAGGGATAGCTGGAAGATCAACAAATAGTTCAGAGAGAATAGAACGAGTCCATTGAAGTTCAGCAGCAGCGGCGGCAATGGCTCTGTATTCGGCTTCAGTGGAAGAGCGAGCAACACCACGTTGCTTGCGAGAGCTCCAAGATATGGGATTGGAGCCAAGAAAGATGATGAAAGCACTAGTGGAAGTGCTATCATCACAATCACCAGCCCAGTCAGCATCTGTGAAGCAGTGGAGGGATAATGGAGAGGCACGACGAAGATGCAGCGCAAAGTGTTGTGAGCCATTCAAGTAGCGAAGTAAACGCTTGACAGCCCCCCAATGTGTCTCAGTTGGAGCATGCATAAACTGAGAAAGCTTGTTAACAGCAAAAGCAATATCAGGACGCGTTAGGAGCATATATTGAAGACTGCCAAGAACCTGCCGATAGAGAGAGGCATTGGAAGGAGGACTTCCATCATGAAGACTGAACTTAGCACCTGGTGCTAGCGGGGTTTGAACTGGTTTGGCCTCAAGCATGTTATGTTTACCAAGAAGATCTGTTATGTATTTGCGTTGCGAGAGGAAGCATGCGGTGGGAGTTCGAAGCACCTCAACCCCAAGGAAGTAAGATAGGGAACCGAGGTCCTTGACAGAGAATTGTTTTGCAAGGTCAGCAACAAATCGAGACATAAACTGATCACTATTACCGGTAAGGATTAGGTCATCAACATAGACCAAAAAATAGGCAGTGATCCCGTTACAGTTGTAGACAAATAAGGACTCATCAGATTTGGTGCAGGTAAATCCTACAGTGAGAAGAAATGAGCGAAGAGCATTATACCAAGTACGTGGAGCCTGTTTCAAACCATAAATGGACTTGTGTAACTTGCAGACGAATGATGGATGATTTGAATCAGAAAACCCGGGTGGTTGAGACATGTAAACATCATCAGTTAAGGTGCTATGGAGGAAGGCATTGTTCACATCAAACTGTCGAAGAGGCCAGTTTCGAGATACGGCAAGACTAAGAACGAGCCGAATCGTAGCTGGTTTGACAACAGGACTAAAGGTCTCAAAGAAATCAACTCCCGGTCGTTGATGAAAGCCTTTAGCAACGAGACGAGCTTTGAACCTATCCACAGAACCATCTGGTTTTCGTTTGATACGAAAGACCCATTTGCACCCAACAACATTTTGAGAATCAGAAGGAGGAACAAGATCCCAGGTGCCATTGTTCATTGAGGCAGTGAACTCGACAGACATGGCTTGCCGCCATCGCGAATCAGAAAGAGCCTGTGAAACAGATGTAGGTTCTATTTCAAGTGAGAGGTTGGAAGTAAGACAATACCGTAGATTAGGCTTAATAATGTTGTTGCGTGAACGAGTGACCATCTGATGTCGAGGTGGATCAGACGGTGGAGCAGGTGGTGAAGAAGACCGTCGAGGGGAGGAGAGCGTAGGCAATGGCGCAGGGGATGGAGGATCAGGTGGTGGTGGTGGAGGATTCTGTAGCACGAGAGGACCTAAAGGAACTGATGGAGGACAGGGAATGGGCATAGAATAAGAATCTGATACTGGACGGACAGGAATTGGTATTGTGGGTGTTTGGAATGGAAACACATCTTCAACAAATTCAACATGACGAGATATGTAAACTTTGTTGGAAATATGATCAAGGCATAGGTAAGCACTCTGAGTTAGGGAGTAGCCGACAAAGGTGCATGGACGAGACCGAGAATCAAGCTTATGAGACGAGTAAGGTCGTAACCAGGGAAAACATTGACAACCAAATACTCGAAGCTTGGAGAGATTGGGTGGAAGCTGAAAGAGCTTTTCGTAAGACGAGACCATGTTTAGGTCAACTTTAGGAAGACGATTAATAAGGTATGTGGCTGTTGTGATGGAGTAAGGCCAGTATATGGAGGGCATCGAAGCTTTATGTAGAAGAGCTAAGCCGGTGTCAACGATGTGACGATGGCGGCGCTCAGAAGTACCATTGTGCTCAGGTGTATGTGGTGGTGTGGTAAGATGAGTTATACCATGGGTAGTTAAAAAAGAACGAAGAGCCAAAAATTCACCACCATTATCAGAATAAAGGGTAGTGATTTTAGTCTTAAGAAAGTTTTCGACTAATGCTTTAAAGGCAATAAAAGTAGGCAAAACATCAGACTTACGCTTAAGAGGATATAACCACATATATTTGGTATAATGATCAACAAACACAACATAGTATTTAAAACCGTCATATGATAAAACAGGTGACGTCCAAACATCAGTAAATATCAATTGCAGTGGCATAACTGAAGTTAAGGAAGATTCACGAAAAGGGAGTTTGTGACTCTTAGTGCACTTACAAGACTCACAACTAAAATCAGTTTGCTTACGAGAGACTAATTTGTGACTAGATAGAGCAAAATCAAGGATCTTGGTAGAAGGGTGACCAAGTCTAGCATGCCATATGGATGTGGATGTGTTAACCGAGGTGAAGGCTGAGTGTATAGGAGAGACCTGAACATCCACTGGCCAAATATAGAGCCCATTAACGCGTGGTCCCCGAATGAGAACTTTCCCCGTACGACAGTCCTTCACCTGAAAGTCAGCACAAGAGAACACAACCACAATATTATTTTGTATGCACAACATAGAAACAGATAACAGATTCTTCGACATGGACAGAACACATAAAACATCCGAGAAAATAAGTGAATCCAAGCCTGAAAATTTTAAACTGCCAATATGTGTAATTGATAAATTGTTACCATCACCAACAATTACACCATCAGTGCCATTGTAAGGTGCATGCAAGGAGAGATTTGCCAAGTCTGTGGATATATGATGGGAAGCACCAGAGTCTAGAATCCAACCCGTTGTGGATGGACTAGAGGCAGCCGTATGAGCAGACGGCGAAGAGTAAGCCGAAGTAGACTGTCGAGTGGACGGAGATGGTGGGATGTGAGCTTGAATATCAGGGCAACGACGAGCAGAGTGGCCATGAATGCCACAGTATTGACACTTGCCTTGATATCCAGTCGACGTAAACCGAGAACCACCATGGGTAGACGGATTTGATGGGTGATAAAAGCGGGACTGTTGATTGGGGTGGCGAGGAACTGTTTGGTTTGGCGGTCGGCCCGTATTTGATGACGACCGACGGTTGGTAGTGGAGGCAGCAAAAGCAGTCGCCGGAATGGAAGGAGAAGCGTTTGAACGAGCAGCCTGCTGAGCCTCCAAACTGAGAAGTTTTTCATGTAGTTCATCAAAGCCAATAGGATTTTCCCTCGCCTGAATTGCATTAGCCAATTCCTTATATGAATCAAGACCATTGAGTATTTTGAGAACAAGGTCTTCCGAATCCGTCTGAACACCAATGAGGGAAAGTTCATCAACCACCCCCTTAATTTCAAGCATGTATGCCGTAATGGAGCGAGCACCCTTGATTGGATTTAAAATTTTGTTCTTGAGAGCAAGAATACGACCACGAGACGATCTACCGTAGGTATTAAGAAGAATATTCCATGCTGCCTGAGAGGTGGATGCAGCAGCAATGAGTGGGATGATTCCCGGCGTGATCGACCCAATAATAGCACTCAAGATCAGTTGATCTTGACGTACCCAATGAATATGGAGAGGGTTGGCTATAGATTTGCCATCAACTGTGAGCATAGATGGGGGTGAGGGATAAGTACCGTCAACGTAACGGAAAAGATTGTAACCTGTGAAGAGAGTTTTGAGTTGGAAACTCCATGAAAGGTAATTGTCCGGATCCAGTTTAAGAGGGGCTTGTGAAGTGGTGTTGAAGGCGATGAGTGGTTGGCCATCGCCTGGGCGGTTGATGAGTGTGCCGGGTGTACCGGCGTTGATTACAGTCTGTGGCTCAGAGGAAGACATGATCAGCCGACGTGTGAAGAGCGGAAAGGAGTATATGTGCAGCGGCGAGAGGCCAAGGGACTGCACTATGGTTGCGTGAGGCGGTGGGATATGGAGCACAGCGGCAAATTGTACGATCGGTAATTGCGGGCGGTGGTGGTATATGAAAGCGGATATTGCGGTGTGGATATGGGCTGTGAGCAGAAATCTGCTGGGATTGGAAAATATTTGCTGAGATTGAAAAAAAAAATAGATTAGTAAATAGGATCTTTGATTGGGTCAAAATATATTTGACCAAAAAGATAGAGGATCATAAATTGTGGCTTTTTGCCAATTATGCTCTGGTTACCATAAAGAGATTAAATCAAAGATATTTATTGACTGAGTATTAATGAACTTAAATACAAGTACAAATAGGAGAATAATTCTAGTCTAACCAATGTGGGACAATATACAACTAATAAGAAATACATATATACATAATACTCTCAATATCACCAAGGGGGTCGAGAGTGATATCTTTAGTCAAAGATTTGAACAAATTGGCAACCGCCTCGTCACTCCCATACGCGTTCTGTATTATACTGCACGAGTGCAGTAAGCTCACGTCTTGAGCGCTATTGATGATGTTGACCATGAAAAAGATGTAAGAAGTGACCTCCTTGCCCACACCCACGTGGAAGCGCTCGAAGGCTATGAGGTTTAGGTAGAGCGAATCGAGAACATTGTCTACCACAACGATGGGGAGCCTAAGAACCCCGTAATGGAACGAGATGTCCCTCAGGCTTCTTGTCTGGCTCTTCTCGATACGGATTCCCGCCTCGTTCAGCTCCGTGGCGGAGCGGATGATCTCGTCCCCGCCTTGGTGGAGGCGTTGGCTGCTCCTCGTTTTGTATTTTTTGCGCATGGGCTCATCTACGAGCAGGCTTCTGCGGTATATGTCCAGGATGTGGAGGCAGTTGTGGAAGTGGTGGATGTGCTTGGCTGAGACTTTTCGTGAGAAGAACTTGAGAATGTGTCTCGTTAAGTCCTTCCCATCCTGTGTTATAAATGAGGAAGTGAATATTTTGGTATTTGTGGCCACCAATGTCGATAGTGGGGAGAACGGTATTTTCATAATATTCATAACAGAATCAATAAACATCAATATCAGTATTGCTATTAGTTAAATTTTGGGAAAATAGAGTTTTTTGTCCTCTAAGTTTGGTCAACTTTGTTTTTCGTCCTCTAACTTTTGACTTTATTTTTTAGTCCGATAACTTTCAAAAAATTAACGTTTTCGTCCTAAAACATAAGTTATCGGACTAAAATGTTAATTTTAGGACTAAAAAATTATCGGTTTTAGGACGAAAATGTTAATTTTTTAAAAGTTATCGGACTAAAAAATAAAGTCAAAAGTTAGAGGACGAAAAACAAAATTGACCAAACTTAAAGGACCAAAAAACCAATTTTCCCTTAAATTTTTTATAAGTTGAGTAGTATCAAAATAATATAAGAGATAAAATTGTATTTGATAAAAAGAAATAAAAAATTACATGAACAAATGACAGTGCATGAAATAACTTTATATGTATTTAAAATTTGTCCAAATTCTTGTATTAAATTTATGTATTGAATGAATGTTTACTAAATCTACTGAAACTTCATGTTAAATTTCACAAATTTTAAGTTAACCAATATCAATATATGACATCGATAAATCTGTTGATATGCCAAAAAATCTAAGGTCCCGATATTTTCAACCATCGTCTTAAATATATAAAGATAGTTTGGTAACGTTCAGACGTATATAAAGCATATTATTATTTAGGAAAAATTACTTTTTTGTCCTATAACTTTACCACTTTTTTATTTTTGTCCTGTTGACTTTCAAATTTTGATTTTAGTCCTGTAACTTTACCTCCTTTTGATTTTCGTCCTGCTGACTTTTAAATTTTGATTTTCATCCTACTCCCTCCGTCCCGGATCTTATTTCACGTTTACTATTTTCACGTGTTTAAGCGAGCGAGTTTTTAATTAGTATATAAAATGATAAAGTAATTTTTAAGTCACTTTATACTAGAGGAGATATAGATCTATCATACCACTTTTTCAAAATTATTTTATCATTTTAAATATTAATAAACAACTCTCTCGCTAATACACGAGAAAAAAAGTAGTATGAAAAAAGACTTGGGACGGAGGTAGTATAACTTTTATATTTTTTTTATTTTGGTCCTACAACCTACTGGCCCTTATAGGACTAAAATAAAAAAGTGGTAAAGTTACAGGACTAAAATCAAAATTTGAAATTCAGTAGGACGAAAATTAAAAAAAGGTAAGGTTACAGGAATAAAATCAAAATTTAAAAGTCAGTAGGACGAAAATAAAAAAGAGATAAAGTTACATGACGAAAAAATCATTTTTCCTATTATTTATATTTAGGTACCTTGAATGACTTGTCTTTTGAAGTGGAGACTAGTTTCTGAAGAAGCAGCATGGGAAGCTGATTCTCTAGCATCAACATGTCCCTCTTTAGATACGGAGCAGTGTAGAGCATCCCATGGTAGCTGAAGATCGGATCTGTGGCTGCATATTCTTTCACACGAGTCGGAAGATCACCCTGCAGAGACGGATGCGAAGGTAGGCGAGCCTCAGTCAAAGTGATGGACCGTAGTATTTCCAACATAAAACATCCATCCAAAATCATCATCTCGAGAAAGTTATCATCGTCTCCCCACTTGGGATCGAGTTGCTCATAAGCGTCTCTGAGATCGTCCACCACTGGGATCAAGGCATCGACGAAGCTCTGGAGGGGCTCCTTCGATATCTTGAGGAAATGGAGGAGCGCACGGCGCTTGTGCTCCTCCATCGCCTGGAGATATTTCAAGCCATGATGATAGGGTCCGAACGACACTTTATGTGGCATGTAAGCTCGCTTGTTGATTTCGGTGACATCTGTTGGAATTCGGTAGATGGACCGTTTGCTCCAATACTCCGACTCTTCTGAGGCATCGGGCATTTGCTTTACCGCTTCGTCGATTTTGATCACCCAATGCCTTGCTTCCATTTTCTTGTTAGAGTTTTATATGATCAAACAATGTTGGAAATAGGCACGAGTTTGTCTCACCATATATTTAAATAGGTGTTTGAGTACCTTCCTTTCTCCCGAATGAAGCAATTTAATTATCACGTTATTTTAATGGGGTTCCTCATTCTTTTCTTACTTTAAAGGACATTGTGACCCAATCATGTCTCTTACTACGCTTCTAGCTTGCCTACTCTTGAGAAGCCAACAGGAAAAGGTAGAGACTTCTTCACTTTCCACTTCTTAGTTGAGCGATTGCTATTTATACAGAGGCCCGGACCGATATAGAGCTCGTTTGACTTAGTTTATTTGAAACATTTTATAAGTTCGGAAAAATTATTTTTTAGGATACTATCTTATTAGTATTTGTAAAATTAAGACGCTATCGTTACGAGCTTGCAAATTTAGGACATTTATCTTTACAATCTTACAAAACTAAGACACTGCCTTTTAATTTTGACAAATTTAGGCCAAAATTGATAAAATCCGAACCAAATGAATACATAATAATCAGGCTTTATTTGACCCGCATTTTATAAATTTGGTCTATATTTGCCCAATATAAAAAATAAATTTGGCCGGGCCGGTTGATTTCGGGTCACCTAATTTGCCACCGGGTCATCGGGCCAAACTGACCCATTTTTTTTAATATAATATTATGGGTGATTAACATATAGGTGCAAAAGGTAGGTTTTTATTGAGTTTTAGTTCTATTTGTATAAAAATACAATTTGGTTCAAAACTAGCCTTGCAGCCTACGATGCCCTCTCTCCAACCCCCACTCACCCCTTCTTCACCAACCCATGTGCACACGTCCCATCTGCCTTTTTTTCTTTTCAAATTTTGTACTTTTTTCTCTTTTAATGACTTATTCAATTTATTTTGTCCAGAATTTTATAAAAAAAAAAAGGTTTTGAAGAGTTTATTTTGTCCAAAATTTAATTAAAAATTGGTTTAATATATTTTGTTTAGGGTTTTTTTTTTTTTTTTTTTTGCCTGTGCAGTTTTAATTTATTTTTGCACCGAATTAACTATTGGTGATTTCAAATTTTTATTAAGGGTGCAATTTCATTAATTATTTGCACAACCACAATTATTCATATCTTTTTAAATTTTTATTGAGTATTCAGAATCTAAAATTAGGATTCCAGTTTAAATTGAATTACTAATATTTAAAAAATCTACAATTACATATTTAAATTTGAAATTGACAGAACTATAACCAAAATTACATGTATATGCTTATATGCAAAAAATTAAAAAAATTGCACACATCCTAAATCTTCAAATCTTCTTCTCTCAAGTCTTTAATTCTTCTTCTTCTAATCTTCTCCAACTCCAACCTGAAAATACATACAGTTCCAACTTAAAATACATAGTCAAAATCAGCCACAATACACACAAAATTATGCACTAACACAAACACACTGCGCAAATATAAAAACACACCACCACACCACCACCACACACAAAAAAAAATTAATTCCAATACTTATTTCGTGCATCTCCATTGTAGGGGCTCTGCTATTCAGTTTTAGTATGAATTCATTAAAAAAAAAATTAATTCCAATACTTATTAACAATAATTTGACTTTTTTTCTTTCTTTTTTTTTGGAAACAAATTTGTTAATTGAATAAAAATGATAAAAAAATGGACGAACTCACCAGAAAATGTAGTGACGACTATTTTATAGTAACCACCGACTTTAACATTCACCAGATCCACCAGATTTTTGGGCGGCACTCCTTTCACACTGCCTTCCTCCTCAAATCACCTCCGATCCGTCGGTCAAAGGACAGATCCGCAACACATCTGGACCGATGGCGAGGCGGTGGCGGTGGGCGGCAGATTTGAACCGATCGCGAGGCGGTGGCGATGGGCGGAGTCACCTATGGACTGAATGCGGTGGACATGCGCGGTGGTTGCAGTGTCTGCAAGGCAGTGGTCATGCTAGGCATCGCCTCTAGTGTGAGACGCAAGCGAGGCGGTGGCCGTGCCCAGCGCCGCCTCTAGTGTGAGTAGTGTCGGCAGTGCTCGGGGCTTGGAGGCCGGCCATCTCCACCTTCTCTTTGCTTGCTCCAATCGATCAGCGCCAGCCACCGCGGTCGTTCGGCTTCCATCTCATTGGTGTCGGAGCTTGGGTGTGGAAGCCATTGGAGCTTGGGTAGGAAAGGGAAATTTAGAGAGAGAGAGAGAGGCTGAGAGAGATTTAGAGAGAGATGGAGTGAACGTGAATGGGCAGGGTGGGAGGGTGACTGACCTTTTTGGTGGGGTGGGGTGGGGTGGGGTGGGGTGGGGTGGGGGGGGGGGTGATTGGTTGCAGATTTTTTTTTGTGGGCACACATTTTGAACCAAAATGAAATTTTAAAGAGGTTTTAGACCAAACCTTAATTTTGGGTGTAAGATGGAACCAATTTGTAATAATTTCTAATATTATTGTACTTTATTTATATATTTACCTCATTAGTTTATAATTTAGTATACAAATTCTACTCATATAGTTATAAAAATTGTTTAGTTTGCCAACAACAATTCAATAATTATATTAAAACTCAAATTCCTAAATAAAATTCAAACAACAATAATTCAACGAATCCTAGTAAATTTAAATTCACCAAATTAAATTCAAAAGTCCATAATCCAAAAGTCCTCAATAAACTATAATTCACAAAAATAAAATCAGAAAATATTGAGAGCATAGTATTTATATTGATGAATGGTTGTGATAAAAAAGTAAACATGTATAATGTATTCTAATAGGAACCTTAACTAATTTGCATTCCTTAATAATTACATTATCTATTAAAAAATAAATGTATGATTCCCAATAAATATTACGGATATCCATAAACAACACACATGATATCTTAATTTTAATTAGTACTTGACGTAAGTTAAAGAAAAATCAAATCTTCTAAGATATTTGTCAAATAATTGAGGCTCGAAAAAGAAACAGGAAAAATCCGAAAAAAAAGTCATGAAAATTCACATTAACAAATAAACCTCATGAATATGTGTTCAATAATTCTATGAACTTTAAGCAAATGTCAACAAAGTAAACTTAAATCAACATGAAAAAAAATCTCAGATGAAATAGAAATGCGTCGAAAAATTACCCTAAATCCTTAAAAAAAAAAAAAATCTTTCGGGCCAAACCAGGCCACTGGGGCCGACACCTGTTTTGATACCACTAGAGGTGGGGCAAGGTGAGGGACGGGTGGGTTCAGAGTGGCTGAGGGTGGAGATGGTTAGGAAAATAAGTTGTGAAATCTCAACTTAATTTTTCACCGCTTATAAAGTCTAAGGGAGCTTTTTTTTTATCTTATAAACTGTTAAACATTTTATTTTATTAAATGTCTAGAGGGTGTTTATAAGTTTTTAAACAACTTATAAAAAATTTTAAAAAAACTTCTATTTTCTTGCAATTACACGAGGAAAAAAAAGGTGAATCACGTTAGGCAAGATCATGTGATAAAATATAGAATTCAGGTATCAACATTAAACATACACACAAATTCTAGCATGCACTTGGATTTTAAGCTGAATTTTTTACTTCAATTTTGGTTTTTTTTTTTTAAAACACACTAATACACTGAATTGTATTTTTTTTTTTTTTTTTGCAATTAGGGTATTACTCATTATTTCTTGAGGTATTATTGATTACTTCTTAGGGTATTGTTAATTTCTGTTCAGGGTATTATTATTTTTCAAAATTCAAATGCATATCATACAATCAAATGCACACTAGAACTATTCAAACATATAATTATATTTACTTCAACGTCACTTTTATGCGACATACTTAACATGCTTTGATAAGCATATTATATTTACTTACTTCAACGTCACTTGTATATGCGACATGTCTAACATGCCTAATTGCTTATCACGTTTCTTATCTTGAGCTAGGGTTTAGGTATGGACTGTATTGTGTTCGGTATCTCCTTAAATTTAATCTTATAAGTTATGCTTAAATTGTCTGATGGTTTATCAAGACTTAAAAGCTTGACTTAACCATATTTGTTTTCTTTTAATTACATAATATAGTAGTATAATTTAAATATTATTTTATGAGAGAATTTTATTGATTCACCGTTGAATAAGGTGATCAGATTTTCACTATATATAATGTAACTAGTATGATCCCCGCGACTTTCGCGGATCTCGACAAAAAATGTTAGATTTATTTTTAAAAAAATAATATAATTTTTTTTTTATTAATTTGGTTATGTAATTATTAATTATTTATTCTTGAAAAATGTATTAACATTTTTTTGCATATCGTAATCGGACTCTATTTGACCCATATTTTATAAAATTTAACTTAAATTGGACAAAATAAAAAAGTGTGTCCTAGTTTTGCAAGTTTGTAAGGATGTTGTCCTAAGTTTGCAAGTTTGTAAAGTGCATCTAAAAATAATTATAAAATGGTTCATACATCAAATAATTTAATTACAAAATATACTCTCAATACTAATATTTTAATGTTAAAACATGTAATACCAAGATGAGCTTAATCATGTTTCTAATCTATCTTCAATATTATTTGAAATACGAATTGAATTGTATACAATAAATTATACCTTATAATTTATAACTAAATTAACTCATATAAGCAAGAAACAATTATTTTTTTGCAAGTTCGTAAATATATTTTCTCAATTTTGCAAGCCTGCAAAGATAGTGTCCTATTTTTACAAACAATCATAAGGTAGTGTCCTAAAATAACAAAAATTTTCTTATAACCAATATATTTTAGAAAAGCAAGATTTAGAAAAAAAAAAAAAAAGGTCTATTCGTTCTATCTCCTTTAAAGGCAAAGTATTATATGAAAATAGTTCATGATAAACTTATCATGAAAATATTTTAAAGTATCATTAATCTCATCGGGAGTATCATTAATCTCACCAGGGGTATCATTAGTCTGAGTTCAAGAAAATTGTTTTAAATTTTTTTGAACTCAGACTAATGATACCCCTGCCAGGTTTAATGATACTCCTGATGAGATTAATGATACTCTAAAACTATTTCATATTAAGCTTTTTATGAAGCGTTTTCATATAAAACCTACTCATCTTTAAATAAACTTTTTAGTATGTGAATACTATCAAAATCAATGGATGGAACAAAATTGAAAAAAAAAGGACAAAAAAGTTGCAAAAAGTTTGATACCAGATATACACAAAAGACCAAAAAATTTAAATTTTTGGTCCTATGAGAACAGCCGGTTTGCAACAATGGTTTTTTTCGATATTTCATGTCCCGTAGTTTTTTCAAATTTGTTCCCATAAATAATTACAGGTAAGTCCCAAAAGAATGCATAAGTTGCAATTTTGTCTAATATAATTGTATCTTCAGTGAATTTTTTTTTGCCAATGTCTACAAATTTGCAAGAAAAAAAGGACAAAAAAAGAATATGGAGCAAAATTATTACATATTTGTACATATACTTCCATTATAACTCGACTACTATCCACACAATGTAAACTGAAACAATCGTTATTCCATTCAACCAAATAAAATTAAAAAAAAAAACGTCATTTTGATTTAAAATAAAGGTATTGTAACATACTTGTAGATCTTGAAAAGCATATAAGAGTCGAAACCTGGATTGCTCAAGGTTTTCTATAATAGAGGAAAAAAGAGAGAAAATATCATAAACGGTCATGTAACTTTGTCCGAGTCCATATTAGGACTTTTATCTTCTTAATTTCTAAAATTATGGTCCTTTTGTTATCAGAAAAGGTCATTGACAGAAATTTAAAAAAAAAATCACCCCAAATTTATATGTGCTCTAGTTGTACCGCTTATGTGGTATTCCAAGTTAATTAATTAGATCCACGTCTCACTCCATTTCGATTAAATTAGGTTTATGTTAATAGGGAGAAATCCTGATTTCAGCCATTTTAATCCAAATGAAGTGTGAAGTGAACCTTATATATTGACTTAGAGAATTACGCGGGCACAAAAGCCAAAACACATGAGTATTTCAGGTGTTTTTAAAAATAAATCCACTGGAAAGGACCTTTTCTGATTACAAAAGGACCATAATTGAGAAATGAAGAAGACAGATGACTAAATCTGGTCTCGGACAAAGTTATAGGACCATTTTTTATATTTTCTCGAAAAAAAGATTCAGATTTTGAGACACTACACAAACTGAACTTATGGTCAATATTACTTAGAAGAACTATATTGACACACATTCTTTCAAGATCAAACGATGATTTAGCATTCCCGAACACTCACTAAAAAAGAATTGGACCTCAGTGATAATAATCCTTTCATTATTATATTGCTTCTTTAGCAAAAAAAAATGCAACATTTTAGCAATCCAAATAAAAAAATTATATTCAATTACCAAGTAGAATTTTTTTTTTTATTTTTTTTTTGCAAGTAAAACATGTGTCAAACTCCATGCATGTTAGCTGATTTACTCTTAGTGGTGATTTAAAACCAAATCAAATCCATATTATTTTGTCAATAAATGTTAACCTACACTCTATAAATAATACATAGAAATATTTACAACATAAGTACACAAATATGTCATGCCATCATACATATCATTATTGGAGAATATCAAAATTTGGTCCTATAATTTATCGAATATCCAATTTTTGACCCAATTTTTCTTATATATTTGATACTACCTTATAACTTTTACGATTTGTCTAATTTTGGTCTCATTCCCGCCGAGAATTTTAGTTTGGTCAAGTAAAAATTGTCTTTCAATAGCATGTGACCAATTACTTTGATTCAGAAACAATTATGGTTGATTTTGGTCTAGAATTTTTGGTATTTTTTTTCCTTTGATCTCTTACTTTCTTTACCTTATTACTTGAAAAATCTATATAAATGTTGGCTTAGTATGTTCTCTTCAAATGAATTTTGTCTATTTTAGTTGGAGGTCAAAATTGTGCTCCAATTGTGTTATTTTTTATTTTTAAAAACTGAATGCATACATTTTTTTATTAGTGTTGACTTAAGTTGAATTGTGTTATTCTATAATAGATATTATTCAAATGGACACAATTGTTCTTACCGTTGATTTTAAGGAAATGTTGGATGATTTACTTTTCAGATTGGGTTTCGTGGGAGCTACATACGAGACTGATGAAGTAGGGTGCAATCGTTTTTCTTTTTGTTTGTAATGTTTCTCTTCGACGTGGCGATCATACGAAAGTCGTTCGTGGAGATGTAGAAGCCACTCCTGCAGAAGCTGAGAATGATGTTGCATATCGCTCAATTAAATATTTCAAGGGATTGTATAATATTAGGATTGTAGATTTCCATTACCATTAATTTTAAAATTTTGTAATGACGTCAATTAGTTTATGCTGGTATTTTTGGGGTTGTTTTAATAAAAATTACGGATCATTGGTACCAAATCTAATCTATCTAACTAAATAGGTTTTGAAAAATATCTTAGCTCGACTTATTCACTTATACTGGGAGGATCGTACCTCGCAAGGTAATACTCATAACAACTACATGTAATATCATGGTGGAAAAAATATGATCGTGTCGTGCTATTAAACTTGACACAATAGAGGAGTATATTCCTAAGTAGTGTAAACGAATCAAATCATTCTTGTGATAAAGAAGCAAATCTATCTTTCATGCCCCTCAATTTATTTCCATTGGAATTAACACGAATTTTAAGAAAAATAATATAAAGTAGATCAAGTAAATTTGATGTGAAATACGTTTATGAAAAGTAATAGTTTCTGAAAGTAAAATAATAATAATTTCTAAAAAGAGAATGAGAATATATTTGAGATTATTTTTTTGTGTCTATAATTAAAACTCACTCAATGGGAATACTAACTATTAAAAGTCAACCAAAAAGGCAGAATGATTTCTAAATTATTGCAAGACAAATAAATATAATCATAAAATCAATTTTTTAAGCCCAAAGAAAAAAAAAATGTCGCAGCAACATAAAATCACGTCAATTTGAAAATGATCCAATAACTTTAACACTCATTACAAATTTGATGCAGAATTCCCCGCCGAACCTTTTTTTCATTTTAGGCGTAGCACTCTTGACATGGAATTTCAGTTCATGAGGGTTTCAACCACTAAATTCCACTAATATTAATCACAATTCAAAATTAAATTTTTCCAAATTTGACTAATTCATCTAACGGAATAAAAAAAATGGCCCTACACTATTTGAACATAAAGATGGGTGCACTATACAATGCCAGCCACCGCATCTTCGACAATTCATAGAGATCTCGAAATTTCTAATGTCTTCTAATATGATTGATTAATGTCTTCTAAAAGATATACTCAAAAAATTATTAATGAGTCGAACATGAATATATTACAAAAATTTGGGTTTAATTAACTACAATTACTATTTAATATGATTATGAAAATTCCAATCGCCTATTTAGATAATATCCATAAAATAAAATAAAAACATTGTTTTCATGATTCAGTCAACACAAAATTTTAAAAAAGAATGCCTCCAATTGATACGGAAATATTGAACCGCATTAAAATCAACTAAATATTAGGAGAAATTGGAGAAGTTAAATTGCAAATATTTTTTTTACATTAATTATTGAGAATCCAAAATTGTAAACCAACAATATCCATGGAGAACTACATGACTCAACACTGTTGCGGCAATATTTTTAAAAATCCACGATGACAATGAATTAGTAATTAACATGTCAAACAGATATTAAATACAAATTAAAGGATTAAAAAGTTAAAAAGTGAATGCAACAGACGACTGAAGCAATAAAATTTTATTCATAGGGAACAAATCAATATTACATTACAACTATATAGGAAAACCCACAGATGGGTGAATACAAATCCGAAGAAATGGACCAAAGAGGGAAAACAAAATGGAAAATCAAAACAAACTATTTTACACTATTTTAAAATAATATTACATGAGATGATTCATCATAATCGAACGGTTCAAAGCAAAAATGCAAAATACAAATTTCTCAAGATTAAATAGAAATCCAAAATAGTGGACCAAAAAGTGAAAATCTGAACAAACAGATGCACATTAATATTATATGAGACTAATCATAATCATCGGACGGGTAAAAGCTAAACTGCAAAATGAGTGTTTCTCCCAAGATAACACCGGACGTGGAAGACCTATAGAGAAGCAGAGGGACCTGAGAAGCAAGCGTACCTAAAAAAAGGAACGACAAAACCAGAAATAAAAGGTTAGATAAGAAAAAAGGCAACGTTTATGCAAAACATCAATCGATAAAAAAAATGTGATCGAGTATACTGTGTTAGGTCATCATCGGTACTACGTTCGTTTAGTCATAATGAAATTCGGATTGTGGATTTTAATGCAAACATCAACCGATTAAAAAAATGACAGAAACACACATATGCGATATAGGAGAAATATCGATAGAGGAGAGAAATGTCGAAGGGAAAAATTCACAATATGAGACGATGAAATATCGTGGGGAAAAATGCACAATATATAGAGTTAGAAAATGGAAAACTAACGGACAAGATTAGATCACGAGATCGGATGACTAAGAAATACATAGTATGGTAGGATATGTATTAATATTATTAACATGCATTTAGGCCCATTAACATATATAACTACCTTACCATCAAATACACATGTGTCATTTTGCCACCCACATTTTCATCTAGATTCAATGTATACACAAAAAATGAAAGTAGCAAGAAATTTTATATATATATATATATAACTAATATATTCCTATTTACAACTTTATTGTTAAGAATTAATAATTTAAATTTGTCACTTAGTCAAACTCTTAATAAGGTACATAAAATAATATATAGAATTATGCATGAGAAATCCGAAAAATTCGATGCCAACAATTATAAAAAGGCCAATTCAAATGATTTATTCCTAAATTACACCAATATAAATTATTTTAAATGGATTAATAGTGACATTAATGAGGACAAAATTGAAATTAAATTAACAATTGTATGAGTATATATAGAGTGAAATTAGTTCATATATAACCAACTTGCAATACTTTTTAGTATAACAACTAATGCTCTTAGTGTATCCATCTCAAATCCTTTAGTTAAACAACTAATATTCTTTGTACCATTCGACTAATACCATTCAGTGAAAATAATTAATATTCTTCAGTAAAAACAGCTAATACATTTTACAGAAAATAACTAATACCCATCAAATATTACATGTATTGGAAATGCTTTGGTCAATTCTATATATTGTACCAAGTTTAATATACTGTAAATAGGAACAATTAATATTAGATCACATTAATTATTTTAGACCTCTAAACAAACATAGTAATTATTATAAAAAAATTGTTGCATGTTTTAACAAATAAGGAGACTGCCATTTTTTTTTTTGCATATTTGAATATATTTTTTAAGTAGAGAGCACATTTTGATTAAATGCGAATTAATGTAATTTTTTATTTTATTTAGTAAAGCATCAGCTAGATCAACTAATTTAAATTAATACTGAAAATGTAGCGCCATGGTTTTTTTATATCAAATGGCAATGAGTAAAAAAAATATTAAAAGTAAAAAAAAATATATTAGCTTATGTATGAGAATGCAGACAATCCTCTTAATGGGAGTGTGCTGCAGTATTAATTGATTGTCATTTTCTTCCTTTAATTGCTAATAAAATTTAATGCACAATTAAAATTTTCAATTTACATTGATTATTTACTATCTATCATGACAAATATGGAGACGAAATTTAACCCGATAGAGGGATACGATGATATATAGACAACTTTGAAACTATGTGAAATGTATAGAGATATGTCATATTACCAATATTCCCACTTAAATAGAAATTCATAGGAAAGAATACAAATAATTTCATTTACAATGTAAAAAAAATATGATAAAATCCTAAAATCTAAAAAATTAAAATAAAAGAGTCTTTAATTATTCAAAAAATCGTCAAACCTCTGGTGAATAACTTTTGTAGATTTTTCCATATGCTGCGTCAAAAGGTTGGAAAATTATTTAAGATTTCATGTATAAAGTGCAACCAATATTATGTACATCCATGTGAATAGCAATCCAAACAAAATTTTATAAATTTATTAGTCGTTTTTTCTTTTTCATATTTAGAGGCTATATTTATCTATCAATAATTATTCACTCATATATCAAATTTGAATTAATATACGAAATGTCCTCCACTCTCACAAACAATTTAAAAAATACTACAAATAAAAAAAAGTTAATTTTGGTACACCAAATTAATAATTTCCTAATACTAAAAAGGACACAATTAAAAAATGGGCAAGCAATAAATATTGTTCTCATCCAAGAAAATAAGGAATTCAAGGAGTTGACCCAAATAGCAAATTCAAATTTGCATGGTTTAAGCTTTTTCCATCCAAGAAAATAATACAAATGTCACGGGTTATATACAACCACAAATTTTGTTAATACACTCTTCCAAGTAATGTTTGAGTTAAAATTGGAAATCAAAAAATTCAATACACAAAAAGCATGGATTAAGGAGGAAAAAACTTTTTTTTTTAAAGCATGAGGATTTGCCACATAGGACAAAACATCATTGCTTTATAGTATGGTAGGATTTGTTGAATGCCATATTCGCATTCCTTCGTTCGTTTCATTATTTCATTTCGTTTTTAGGCTTGGGCATTACATCGGTCCATCTTGCATGAGATTGCTTTCTTGGTTTTCTTTTCGCTGGCACGTTGATATTTTGGTGAAATGTGATTAACTAAATTTTTGCCGGATAATTATAATTCAATTTGGACATTGAACAATTAATTAAATTGGCAACTGTATAGTTAGTAATTGGTTTAATTTGTGGGTATTTTTAGTCAGTTTGTGGGGTTGATATACCTATTTTTAGGCAATACTCATACAACATGCTTTGACCATATTATGTGATGTATTATTCATTCATTCTGGGCTAAACTTCTGCCTGATTTCCTATATTATTTTTTTGCTAATAAATATGTTATTATGAATATTCATGTTTCATTCATTTGCATTGATAATGGTCAAGATTTCCTATATTATTCTTATCACTTAATATATTTTTTAAACTTAGATTGGTCAAGATTTCCTATAGGGCGCGGCTATTAACATCCAAAAAAATACTTTGTTCACCCATTACTAAGTTAACCCACCATATATTTTATTTATTTTTTTATTTTGCTTAATGTACCCCTTAAAATCACCGCTATAACCTCAATATAATAATTAGATCATTCATTAAATATACACACTCACCATTTTAAAATTAAAAAAATAGCACACCAACACTTTAATTTTTTTTACAGTGCCGACCCAACAAACCAGCATCACCAACCCCATTTTCTTTTTTTATTTCTTACTTTCATTTTCATGGTGTACCAATATAAAGGAAAAAAATAATAATTTAATCTCATTAAATTGTGTCTCTATAGTTTATATTTTCATGATCATACTCTTTTTTTTCTTTTTTTGTAATAGTGTAATTGTGTGTGTGAAAAAATAGAAAAAAATTGCGTGAAATTTTGGACAGAGTGTTGAAAGCGTGAGTGTTAAATAAATTTAATGTTTATTTTTTATAAAGGGTATATTAGTAATTTTTATTAAATATATTCTTATAAAAAAGGGGGTGAACAAAGCATTTTTATATGGATGAATAGCATTGTCCAAAAAAAATTACAAAAATGGTAAAAACGTGAATGGCAGTAACGCGACTAAAGGACATTATATAGAATGTGGAAATCATATATTAGGAAGGAGGAATTACTGGAACAAACAAACAAAAAATTGGAAGGAATGAGAGAAAAATCAGCAACTTGATTGGATATTCACATCCAAAATTATAGGGACGGAGTTACAGTAAACTTATCAATTAAAAAACCACATGCAACATTAAAACAATTGATTTTTTTTCATCCATAACCGCCAGACATATACAATTCCAAAACAGAAAGTGGAACCGTCCCCTCATAATAAACGAATAGCACGAATAGCATGCACGGCAACTCATTTAACCCAATAAAGGACGTCCATGCAAGTAATAAAAACAGTTCCAAAAACATCCCATATCCAACATTCAAAAAACAAAACCAAGAAAAAAAAAATGTAACCGTTCACATACTTAATCCGAATACCATGCACATCAAGGCATTACAATAAAGACTTTGGCAAATGAAGCATGGTTAGGGGACGAATTTTTACAATCACTTTAAATACACAACATCACTCAAGACTTCCTATACCAGCATTTCTCAATCAACTTAATTACAATTAACACATTCAACAATGGAAAAGAATAAGAATAAGGAAAAAAAGGTCCATTCGGCTGACTATACCAGATGAATTGGTCCATTATCGTATGAGTAAACAAATATGAAGAGCAAATGTGAAAGAATTAATATGTGGACCAAACAGGTTAAATTACAAACGATTTCGTCTAATCGAAATTGAGATCGTACATAAAATGGAAAAATAATACGCAAATCGTCAAAATTTCATTACAAAACGTTGCGCCTACTAAAGCCTATCGACCAAAACACGACGATACGGATCAGTCATGTCAAATCCAAGCCACGCACCTACTAAAACTATCCCCTCCAAAAGATGATGATACGGATCGGACACGCGAAATACCAGTCAAAACTATTCGCCAACGAAGACACACCTACAAGAAATTCACAAATCGACAAAAAAAATCAATCAATATCCACAGAATAGCAAAAAAAGGAATGCAACCTCAATGAAAAAAAATCACATGCGCTACCAAGGAATAATGAGCGACAGAGCAGCGATAACATATAGAGGAGAGATTTAACACATAATTCACCACATCAACTACAACCGACGAAAAGAAAAAATGAAAAACTCACAGAAGTCGGAAGCCAAGAAGAGGACAAGAATAAAAAAATGCAGCAACCCACGGTAAAGAGGAAGATGATGAAATGTAATAGGGCCCTAAATTCAGAATATATAGAGAAAATAAATGGAGAACAAACGGACAAGATTAGATCACAAAAAACGGATGGATAACAAATGCTCAAACAACATGGATTAAGGAGAAATTTTTTTTTTTTTTTAAAGCAAAAGACTTTGCCACATAGGACAAATCACACTTTGCTTTATAGTAAGGTAGGATTACAGCATATTTATTAAGAAAAGTAAATCTAAAAGATTTACATAGATATTTACAATTAATATAAAGATATGCTCTTCTCTAATTAAGGGATAAATTATACTCTAAAATATTCCCTATTACCCCCTCCTCTCTCAAGTGGGGTGTGGGATGATCATCAAGACATCAACACATAGCTTGAAATGTAGAAACTCGAATAGTGGTTTAGGGAGACTCTTTGTGAAAATGTCAGCGACTTAAAGGTTATAGGGAACGAATTTGGTTTCCAACCTATTGCCCTAACTCGCATATGAAATGACAATCAATGTCAATATGTTTGGTTCGTTTGAGAGAAATGAGATTCTGGCTCATGAATGGAGCACGCATGTTATCACAAAGCAGGACGTGTCACGAGGCAGGTAGTGCACGTAGCTCTAGGAGGAGATGTGTAAGCCAAATTATTTCCTGAGCAATGTTTGCAAGTGCACGATATTCTGACTCACAGCTGGAACAAGCAACAATAGGCTGCTTTTGGCACTCCAATAAACGAGATTTCCCCAAAAAAAAATAGAGTAGTCATATATGGATCTTTGATTATTTATAAGGAATTTTTTTTTGGTTGGGGGGGAGAGTAACTGAAGGTGGAGGTGGTTAGGAAAATAAATTATGAAATCTCAACTTATATTTTTACAACTTATAAACTCTAAGGGGCCTTTTTTTTAATCTTATAAAATGTAAAAATATTTTATTTTGTTGAACACCTTGAGGGTGCTTATGAGTTTTTAAATAACTTATAAACTATTTTAAAAAATTTATGTTTTACACGAGAAAACAAAAGGTGAATCACGTTAGGCAAGATCATGTGATAAAGGTAGTTCTAATATGCACTTGAGTGCATTAATTGGTATGCACTTGGATTTAAAAAAATAAAAATATCTCAAGCAGAAATCAGTAATACTCCAAGAAATAATCTTTAATACCACACTTGTAGCAAAAACATACGGTTCATTGTGTTAGTGTGTGTTTTGAAAAAAATTAAAAGTGAAGTCAAAATTGAGCTTAAAATTCAATTGAATGATATGCACTTATGTGTGATAGAATATGATTTTGATATAAAATATGATCAGGTATCAAGTTTAAACATATTATATATACTTCAACGTCACTTTTATGCGACATGCATAACATGCCTTGATAAGCATATTGTACTCCATGTCAGGTATGCCGAGCTGCATGAAACGGTCGATCAATATCCCCAAAACTTCAGTTATGTTGTGGAACAGCTCTATACTTTCTTTCACTACGGGAAAGAGAGCCAAACCCTAACTGGTATCATCACAGATGTATTTGTTACTCGGCCCAGTTGCGTCAAACCGAAGGGCCGATCTCAACATGCATAAATAACTTTACACCAACATCTATGATTGCACAATAATTTCCTATGATTGCATCTGTGATTTTTTCATCTATGATTGCACAATAATTTCCTAACAATCTATGATTGCATAATATATGTTGCCCATATATAGGAAATAATAATTTCCTAATAATCGCCCCAAGTATGCTGCATGGCGTGTTATGAAGGGTACACCTCTAACTTTTGTTTGTTCAGAAGTGAATTTATCTTTTGTACCAAAAGATACTTGTTGGGTGGATTCTGGTGCTACTATTCACATAAGTATGTCTTTGCAGGATTGCATGTGGATTCGACCGCCAAGTGATGCTGAAAGATTCATCTATGTGGGCGACGGCAGTTGCAGTAGAGGCTATAGGAACTTTTAGATTGCATTTAAGGACTGATTTTTATTTGGATTTGTTTGAGACATTCGTTGTACCGTCATTTAGACGGAATTTAATTTCTATTTCCTATCTGGACAAATTGGGTTTTTCTTGTTCTTTTGGAAATAATAAAGTTACCTCAAATCTTATTGGTACTGGTTCCTTGATTGATAATCTATATACACTTGACATTGTTACTTCCCAAAATATTATACTGCAAACTAGTTCTAAAGGTACAAAAAGGAAATTCAGTGAGGATTCTGCCATTTTGTGACACAAGCGTTTAGGGCATATCTCTAAACAGAGAATGCAAAGGCTTGAGTTAGATGGAACCCTTGATCCCCTAGATTTAACAGATTTTTCAAGTCTGTGTTGAGTGCATCAAGGGGAAACTAACAAAAGTGAGGAAATTAGGTGCCGAAAGAACTAAGGATGTCTTAGAACTTATTCACACTGATATCTGTGGTCCATTCCCTATGGCATCTTGGAATGGACAACGATACTTCATTACGTTCATAGACGATTACTCTAGATTCGGCTACCTATATTTGATACATGAGAAATCCCAATCTTTGGACGTTTTCAAGTCTTTCAAAACCGAAGTTGAACTTCAACTTGGAAAGAATATTAAGGCTATCAGATCGGATCGTGGTGGTGAATACTACGGACGATATGATGGATCAAGATAACAACGTCCCGGGCCCTTTGCACTTTTCCTCAAAGAGTGTGGAATTGTTCCGCAATACACAATGCCAGGGTCTCCTAGCATGAATGGTGTTGCCGAACGACGAAACCGAACTCTTAAGGATATGGTAAGGAGTATGATTTCTCATTCATCCTTGCCAGAGTCGCTTTGGGGAGAAACTTTGAAAACTGCAGTACATATTCTCAATAGGGTACCTAGCAAAGCAGTTGCCAAAACCCCCTATAAAGTTTTCATGGGCAAGAAACCTAGTATTAGGTACTTGCACATCTGGGGTTGTCCAGCTGAGGCACGACCTTAAAGGCCACATGAAGGAAAATTTGACTCAAGAACGGTTAGCTGTTACTTTGTTGGTTATCCTGAGTATTCTCGGGGTTATAAGTTTTACCATCCCACATCAAGAACCTTTTTTAAAACGGGAAATGCTAGATTTCTTGAGGATGTTGAGTTTGGGAGGGAAGAGATCATAAGGGATGTTGTCTTTGAGGAGGAATCTGTTAATGACAGTGATATGGTTTATATACCTATTGTTGCTCAAGACACAATTCCAGTTGTAGAGAATGATGTTCGTAACGTCATTCAAAATCAAGACAACAATGAGATTCTTCCCCCATTAGCTGAAGTACAAGCTCATCAACCTCAAGAGGTGCCATTAAGGCGATCCACTAGAGAAATGAGAAGTGCAATTTCGGATGATTATGTAGTATTTCTCCAAGAACATGAGGATGGCATAGGTTTGACAGAGGATGATCCAATTACTTTTGCACAAGCCAAATGTAGTTCTAACTCTCAAAAGTGGATTGATGCCATGAAAGATGAGATGAAGTCTATGAGTGACAATGACGTTTGGGATCTTGTCAAATTGTCTGAAGGTATAAAACCCATTGGTTGTAAATGGATATTTAAAACCAAGAGGGATTCAAAGGGCAATATAGAAAGATATAAGGCTCGTCTGGTCGCTAAAGGCTTTACTCAAAAGGAAGGCATTGACTATAAAGAGACCTTCTCTCCAGTATCATCGAAGGACTCTTTTAGAACTATTATGACACTGGTAGCTCATTTTGATCTCGAGCTACGCCAGATGGATGTAAAGACTGCATTTCTCAATGGTGACATTGAAAAACCAATCTATATGGTGCAGTCGAAAAACTTTGTATCAGGAGATCCAAAGTTTATGGTTTGCAAATTAAAGAAATCCATACAACCGAGAACGATCTCTATGTTCTCTTTCCAAATTTTGACATTTATCCCATTCAGCTTTGGGATGTTATTAACTTGAGCAGACATATTGTTAGCCGTAGCAACAGAAACTGAAGAGGGAACAATTATAAGCATACTCACATAAACTTATATGTCATAAAACGAATAAGACATAAATGGATAAACAAATAAATTGGGGACTCAAGCAAGATACCTAGTACAACATTAACCTTCGTCGAAGGACAAAAAATTAATTGTAAGTGGTAATCTTGGTGTAACGATCAAGCACTAATAATAAATTCGGTCAAACAAAAATCTGTCGAAGGACGGACTAATGTTCACATGAAAAAAAATAGTAATTATTACGTGCTTATCATCACAGATGTATTTGTTACTCGGCCAAGTTGCGTCAAACCGAAGGACCGATCTCAACATGCATAAATAACTTTACACCAACATCTATGTAATTTTAATAAAATTGCTCTCGACAACAGAGGTTGCGAAGGTTACTTGTTGTTTTGATTGATTAAATTAAAAATTAATAGACTAAAAAATAATTAATATTAACTGAATTTAATTATTTTTCAATCAAATGGCATAATTGCCATGTCCCCAATTTAATTTCATTAAAGTCTAGAAACCAAATTAGACCTTAATCTAATTTGTGTTATTTGCACAACAACACAAAACTTTAACCAAATTTTATTAAAAGTAATAATAACAATAAAAGGCTTGTAAGATTGTTCATGCTTATATGCAACATAATTTCTTTAAATTCTTTAATAAGCATCAGGAGTTAAATTCCAATAAATTAATTAGCTATCCATAAATCCCAATAATAAAGCAGTGAAGACTGCTCTGATACCACTTGTTGAAATATTATACAATTACAAGAATATATATAATACAATAAACATCCTAGATGCGGAAATTCTAGGACAACAACACGCTCTATCATCAAGGATTAGTGGATTTAGTGAAATACCTGGATCCATAGCAATATTTTGTATAGGAAGAGCCTCACCAATGCAACATGAGCGAAGGGATGGTTTTATGGCCTTCCTCAACTAAATCTCCGTATGGATCCTTCTTTTTCCCTCTCGATGGGGAGAGTAGAAAACTATATGCGATTTAGTGTGTTGGGGGTCATAACCATAATGTTCTTTATATAGTGCTCAATCAGAGTTCCCATAATCCTCATAATTGAGTCCTACATGGTATCTACTCATAATTTCATATCAATTTCAATAATCATTGGCTTCACCTAGAATTAGATCACTCAATTTAAGTCTAATTACAATTATGAATGACTAATACGATTGCATAATATATGTTGTCCATATATAGAAAATAATAATTTCCTAACCAGCCAAACCCTAACTGGTACACTTTGTGATCTATACTTGTTTTATGTTGTAAGCTAAAGTTCCTCACTACAAAAAAAAACACTGTTCTGCGACGGAATTTGCGACGGAAAATCCGTCGCAAACAGTGTTTTGCGACGGATTCTGCGACGGGCACGTATCCGTTCCTAAAACAGCCGTAGCTAATTTTTGCGATGGATTTTGCACTCCATCACAAATTAACGACGGACAAATCCGTCGCAAATCTGGCGGGTCAGACCCGGCCGGGTCGCACAGAATTTGCGACGGCCACATTCTGTCGCAAATGTTTATATATATATTTTTTTTTTCTGTTATAATTTGCGACGGGCTGTGTTCCGTCGCAAAATTCAATATTTGCGACGGAATTTGGCCGTCGCAAATTACCGAGCCTATACAAAAAAAAAAAGTGGCTCGCGTAGTTCGAGCCCGGGCACCCGGGGCGGGCGGGGCGGGCGCGGACCACTGGGCCACCCGGTCCATTCCTTGATATATGCGGCCCACCTTCTATACTAGTCTTATTAGGCCTTGAACAATTAATCCATTTTTGCGTCCAAGGGGAATCGAACACGGGACCTCTTGAGCAAGAGGAGGGGTGCGTGCCACTAGGGCACAAGCTACTTTCGTTCATTTTTATGCAATTAATTGTATATGTATTCAAATTAAGTCATTTTTTTTTATAATTCACCAAATTAATTTCTTTTCGTATCTAAGTTGTTTATTAAAATATTTTGCCCAACTATTTTTTTTATTTTGTAAAATTATTTATTTCGACAATGCATAATTTTATAATTCGTTCATTTGTACGCAATTAATTGTATATGTATCCAAATTGACTCATTTTTTTTCTATAATTCACCAAATTAATTCATTTTTGTTTCTCACTTGTTTTTATAAATGTTGTGGCCATTTAATTTTTATTAGTTTGGTAAAATTATTTATTTCGACTCCCGCTTAAAATTATAATCGTTCATTTGTACGCAATTAATTGTATATGTATCCAAATTGACTTTTTTTTTTCTATAATTCACCAAATTAATTCATTTTTGTTTCTCACTTGTTTTTATAAATGTTGTGGCCATTTAATTTTTATTAGTTTGGTAAAATTATTTATTTCGACTACCGCTTAAAATTATAATTCGTTCATTTGTACGCAATTAATTGTATATGTATCCAAATTGACTCTTTTTTTTCTATAATTCACCAAATTAATTCATTTTTGTTTCTCACTTGTTTTTATAAATGTTGTGGCAATTTAATTTTTATTAGTTTGGTAAAATTATTTATTTCGACTCCCGCTTAAAATTATAATTCGTTCACTTGTTTTTATAAATATTGGGGCCATTTAATTTTTATTATTTCTGTAAAATTATTTATTTCGACTCCTGCTTAAAATTATAATTTGTTCATTTGTATGCAATTAATTGTATATGTATCCAAATTGACTCATTTTTTTTTCATAATTCACCAAATTAATTCATTTTCGTTTTGCACTTGTTTTTATAAATGTTGTGTCCATTAAATAAAAGTAAATTCAAACTAAAATAAATTCACAAAATTATAAATTAAAGTAACAATTCAAAAATTAAATTAAGGTAACAATTCAAACTAAAAAAAAATTGTACTTCATAGTTATTAAAAATCAAATTTTTTTAACCATCGGAATTAAATCCATCTTCCTCTTCCTCCTCATCCTCGCCCAGGTTAACAATCGGCATCGATGGCTGGGTCGGCGGCATCGATGGCTGGGTCGGCGGGATCGGCAGCATCGGTGGCTGGGTCGGTGGGATCGGCGGCATCGGTGGCGCAGGCATTTGCGCTCGTGGCATTGAATCAGAGGTGAATATCTTCCACCACGCCTGCAATGCGGTTGTATACTCCTGCACCTCGACCCGATACCGCTCCACCTCGGATGTATACCGATCGTGCGCCTCTCGCTGCTGCCTCTCATACTCTTCCTTCTCTCGCTGCTGCCTCTGCATGTTCTTCATCTGCTCCACCACCGTGGCAAGCTGCCTCTCGACCTCACTGGGATAAGAGTCGGAAAAAGTTCTTTCCGAAGCTGCCCAATCCAGGGAAGCGCCCCTTTTTAGCCTTGACATTCTTGAAGTACAATTCATTTTGAACGTCAATAGAAGGCTGTGTGGGGGGCATCGACCCCGACCCCGACCCCTCTGCCGTTTCCTCAGGCTGAGGCTGAGAGGCAAAGTCCTCGAGCATCTTTCTCTACAAATTAATTATACAAAAAATTAAATAAATTGAACACAAAATATAAAAAATACTTTTAATATTAAAATTTTAAACAATACTATTAATATTGAAATAATACTTACGTGGATCTTGGTGGTACGGCCGTAGGTAGACTTCCCAGTCTCCTCGACGAATGGGTGGGCGAGCTGCAAACTCTCAAAATGAGAGGGCTCGCGTCCTTGCTCCGCCGCCTAATTAGAAAAAAAGATAGTAAAAATTAATAACACTCATAAAAATTAGGAAAAAAAAATATAAATTCAAAAACTATAAAATTGAAGACGAAACTTACAAATCTCAACCCGTGCTCATAAATGGACCGAGAACCGGCCCGATGTCTTGCCATCCCTTCTCCATCAGGGTCACTACGCCGATTCGTCTTGGTTTTCGCCGACTTCTCTTGTAATTCAGGGGAATCCCAGTAGCGGAGGAATTGGTCCCAAATCGACCGCCTTTCACTGTCAAGCCCCAAGTCGGTGGCCATTCCCTTCTTGTACCACCTCTCCCTCATTCTGTAAAAGAGGTCCCTGTATCTCTCCGTCGCATATTTTTCAAAATTCCTCAACATTTGGTCATCGTGCTCCGGTGCCCAGACACATTCTTTCTGCAATTACAATTTAAATGTAAATATTTATTTATATATTTGATATTAATAAACGGTGAATTAATAAATTAAATTAATACCTTAAACTCCTCGAAATATGTTTTTTTTCTTGCATCGGACACTAACCCCCAACTGTAAGCGGTGGGCTCGAATCCACCGCAAGAGATGGACTTGGAAACCTGATTAGCAGCCTCATGACCCGGAATCCAACTGTAAAATTAAAACTTCAAAGTTAGTAAAATAATTAGGTTTTAATTAATAAAAAAATTGAGTATAAAATATTAAAACTTACGTATGACCACATGGCTGAACAGGCATCCGTGCTTGAACAACCGGATGCCGGCGGGAGGAGGATGAGCCCTCAGCAGTCTGCTGTGAGGAGGAGGAGGAGGAGGAGCCCGCACCAGGCTGTGAAGAGGTCTCTGATAGAGACCTCGGCCTGAAAATAGGTGGAACCACGGGTCTTAGTGAGGCCCGTCGTCTCCTCCCTCCTCGTCCTCCTCGACTCGCCTCCTCATCCCTCGGAGGCTGCTGACTGTCGTTGCCACTGCCTTGTCCGCTCATCTATAACAAATATCACGAATTATTCAATCAACTAACAATATTATTTTATAAAATTATTAAACTTAAATCAAGCAACTAATATTATTCAAACTACCTACTCAACTAAATTCATTCAACTAAATTAATTCTAAACTTAGCAAATTCAACTATTTCTAAACATGCTTTAAAATTAAATTAAAATTCGATCAACTAATCTAATTCAACTAAAATCAATTCTAAACTTAACAAATTCTAAACATGCTTTAAAATTAAATTAAAATTCACACAATTCAACTAAAATCAATTCTAAACTTAACAAATTCTAAACATTCTTTAAAATTAAATTATAATTCAAACAATTCAACTAAAATCAATTCTAAAATTAACAAATTCTAAACATGCTTTAAAATTAAATTATAATTCAAACAATTCAACTAAAATCAATTCTAAAATTAAATTATAATTCAAACAATTCAACTAAAATCAATTATAAACTTAACAAATTCAACTATTTCTAAATATGCTTTAAGATTAAATTAAAATTCGATCAACTAACCTAATTCAACTAAAATCAATTCATTTCTAATATAACTCAAACAATTCAACTAATTCAATTATAAGCTTAAGAAATTCTAAACATGCTTTAAAATTAAATTAAAATTCAATCAACTAATTAAATTATATTTCAACTAAAATCAATGCATTTCTAATATAATTCAAACAATTAAACTAATTCAATTATAAGCTTAAGAAATTCTAAACATGCTTTAAAATTAATTTAAAATTCAATCAACTAATTAAATTATAATTCAACTAAAAGCAATTCATTTCTAATATAATTCAAACAATTCAACTAATTCAATTCTAAACTTCACTACAAAAAAGACGGAGATTAGCGACGGCAAGTTTGCGACGGCAATAATATCCGTCGCAAATACAGTGAATTTGCGACGGATTTATGTAAGTCGTCGCAAAAAATGTCAATTTGCGACGACTAAGGAAGTCCGTCGCAAATGATAGTAATTTGCGACGGATACGTCGTCGCAAACACTAGGGCCCACCGACTTCGTCTTGAACCGGCTACATTTGCGACGGAAAGGTCGTCGCAAATTTCAACTTTGAATTTGCGACGGTCCATTCCGTCGCAAAATATACCCGTTTAAAGGTGACCGTTCATGAAGCGACCCGTTTGACTGATTTGCGACAGATAAGGTCGTCGCAAATTTTAACTTTGAGTTTGCGACGGACCAAAGCCGTCGCAAATCTTACATTTATATCCGCGACCTTTCGGGAAACGGTCCTTTGACTGATTTGCGACGGAATTTCCGTCGCAAATACGAACCGTTTTACGCGTCTTTTCGGGTAACGGTGCGTTGACTGATTTGCGACGGAAAAGCCGTCGCAAATCAGTAAAAACGACATCGTTTTATCTTTGACAGGCGAAATTTGCGACGGATAGGCGTCCGTCGCAAATATTTTTACAATTATAAATACTCTCCTCGCGAAGCAGACGGATCCTGCGAGAAAAAAGAAGAAGAGGAGGAAAACGAAAGGAAAAGGAAGGAGAAGTCGGGAAAAGGAAGGCGTCAGTCCCCACCGAGTTCTCGTTTCGACATTTTCTACAAATAAACCGTAAGTTTTCTTCATTTTTACCGTTTAAAATTTAATTTTAAAGCATGTTTAGAGAATTGATTTTAGTTGAATTGTTTGAATTATATTAGTAATGAATTGATTTTAGTTGAATTAGTTTATCGAATTTTAATTTAAATCATTTTTAAATTTTTGTTAATTAAGTTTAGAATTGAATTAGTTGAATTGTTTGAATTATATTAGAAATAAATTGATTTTAGTTGAATTAGTTGATCGAATTTAATTAGTTGATTGAATTTTAATTTAATTTTAAAGCATAATTAATTTTTGTTAAGTTTATAATTGAATTAGTTGAATTGTTTGAATTATATTAGAAATGAATTGATTTTAGTTGAATTAGTTGATCGAATTTAATTAGTTGATTGAATTTTAATTTAATTTTAAAGCAAAATTAATTTTTGTTAAGTTTATAATTGAATTAGTTGAATTGTTTGAATTATATTAGAAATGAATTGATTTTAGTTGAATTAGTTGATCGAATTTAATTAGTTGATTGAATTTTAATTTAATTTTAAAGCATAATTAATTTTTGTTAAGTTTATAATTGAATTAGTTGAATTGTTTGAATTATATTAGAAATGAATTGATTTTAGTTGAATTAGTTGATCGAATTTAATTAGTTGATTGAATTTTAATTTAATTTTAAAGCATAATTAATTTTTGTTAAGTTTAGAATTGAATTAGTTGAATTGTTTGAATTATATTAGAAATGAATTGATTTTAGTTGAATTAGTTGATCGAATTTAATTAGTTGATTGAATTTTAATTTAATTTTAAAGCATAATTAATTTTTGTTAAGTTTATAATTGAATTAGTTGAATTGTTTGAATTATATTAGAAATGAATTGATTTTAGTTGAATTAGTTGATCGAATTTAATTAGTTGATTGAATTTTAATTTAATTTTAAAGCATAATTAATTTTTGTTAAGTTTAGAATTGAATTAGTTGAATTGTTTGAATTATATTAGAAATGAATTGATTTTAGTTGAATTAGTTGATCGAATTTAATTAGTTGATTGAATTTTAATTTAATTTTAAAGCATAATTAATTTTTGTTAAGTTTATAATTGAATTAGTTGAATTGTTTGAATTATATTAGAAATGAATTGATTTTAGTTGAATTAGTTGATCTAATTTAATTAGTAGATCGAATTTTAATTTAATTTTAAAGCATGTTTAATTTTTGTTAAGTTTATAATTGAATTAGTTGAATTGTTTGAATTATATTAGAAATGAATTGATTTTAGTTGAATTAGTTGATCTAATTTAATTAGTAGATCGAATTTTAATTTAATTTTAAAGCATGTTTAATTTTTGTTAAGTTTATAATTGAATTAGTTGAATTGTTTGAATTATATTAGAAATGAATTGATTTTAGTTGAATTAGTTGATCTAATTTAATTAGTAGATCGAATTTTAATTTAATTTTAAAGCATGTTTAATTTTTGTTAAGTTTATAATTGAATTAGTTGAATTGTTTGAATTATATTAGAAATGAATTAATTTTAGTTGAATTAGTTGATCTAATTTAATTAGTAGATCGAATTTTAATTTAATTTTAAAGCATGTTTAATTTTTGGTAAGTTTATAATTGAATTAGTTGAATTGTTTGAATTATATTAGAAATGAATTGATTTTAGTTGAATTAGTTGATCTAATTTAATTAGTAGATCGAATTTTAATTTAATTTTAAAGCATGTTTAATTTTTGTTAAGTTTATAATTGAATTAGTTGAATTGTTTGAATTATATTAGAAATGAATTGATTTTAGTTGAATTAGTTGATCTAATTTAATTAGTAGATCGAATTTTAATTTAATTTTAAAGCATGTTTAATTTTTGTTAAGTTTATAATTGAATTAGTTGAATTTATCATTATTACAGATGAACCCAGGTTAAGATAATTTTCTCACTGTCATCATAGTCGACAACAAGTAAGTATTTTTTAATGAATTATGTATACTTTTAATTATATATATATTAATATAATTAACTTGATTTTTTAATTTTGTTGTCACAGACTGCTTCCAGCCCATGAGACTAGCTTAATCGTCTCACAAATCATTAGGATGGGACAATTTGAGTATGGTGCCCACTCGTGGAGTCAAGTGTCCGAGCAAAAGAGGATGGAGTACTTTGATGACTTCAAGGTATAAAAAATTTATTTATTATGATTTTAATTTAACTTTTAATTTTTTAATGTATTCGTTAATATTCTATTTTTAATTTATTTGCAGAGGCGGTGCGTTTGGGACCCTGCCAACGATAGTATTATGTACCAATTGTTCTGTGCGAAAGCGCAAGAACGGTACAAAGATATTATCTACGGCCTGAAGAAGCGGTGGGAGCGTGGGGATCGGGTGGAGTTGGGTCGAGCACCAGACGGACGATCGATATGGGATGGTTTGGTGGATCACTGGAACAGTGAACCATCATTCTGATGAAAAACAATTTATTTATGTTTTTTGAA